>OW284513.1:49161682-50361682 GCA_935413205.1 Polydrusus cervinus
AATGTTTTAAAGCAAAATTATACTGTATTTTACAAATAATAAAACACTTCTTTTTTGACATAACTTTATTTGGCATATTATTATCGATAAAAATCCTTTCATTTTCTTCGTCATATTACGTTGAACGCTATTTATCGGTAAAATTAGGAATTTCAAAATAATTAAAGCAATTTCTCTTGATTGATTTTGTAATGATATTTTTTTATTTCAAAACGTTGGGACAAACGGGTCCTGAGATATTGCCTTCGTCCATTCTTATGTGGAAATGTTTTATAAAACCTCTTTGACCTCGTCTTTGACTTTTATTATTTGACAGCAGAATACTGAACAATTAAAATAGTCAGAATAGTATTAAAGCTAGGATATCTTAAAACCTGACATAATTTTACTGTTGTACCCAACGACGAGAAAGCAAAGGTAGACTCCGCATTCCCCTTTATTAAAACAAGACGACAAGAACTAAAATTCAAGCTAGCACTTAGTTCCTTTTTTACGAGCGTTTAATACGCTGTTGCCAAATGATGAAAAGATTCTCCTATTGTGGATTTTATTTGAGCTCAAATAGGTATATATTTTTTTCACCGGCTAATTCAATAAGTGGTGAAACTGATAAACCGGTAATACAATAAGCAATTTAAGAACACGATTCGGCTCAACTGGTGCCACCGGTGGACTCATCGGTGAAAAAAAGAATATACCTAATTAAACATATCGTTGGTTTGCCTAAAACATATTCTAACCACAAACTGCTAATACCGAGAGACATTTTGAGAATATTTCACTCATGTATAAATTTTCCCATAAGAAACGTTAAAAATAAAAAAATATCAGCGGATATACAACGTTGCCTAGACAACGTTGTATATCCAACACACAACAATCGAACCTATTTGACGAACCTTTTTACTGCGAACGTGATCGTTATTGTTATGAGTTCCCTTCGGGAAATTCATTGCTTTTGAAAAACAAACCCTCTCACCAGATAACGACAGAGATATAATTATGGCATAAATGAAAAAATATAAATATTATTTAAAAATTTTTATATATATTTCATTCTAGAAATATTCTCCCTAAATACCGCTCGTGCATAAAAATTAACCAGATAATTTTCATTCAAGCTTGTTATACTAATTCCACTCGTTCTTCGAACTCGTGGAATTATAAATAACAAGCTTTCATGAAAATTATCGGTAATATTTAAGCACTCGTGGTATTACCCCCGAAAATTTAACATTGAATGGCAGCTAATAGAGCATCTGTGACTGCCACCAGCGGTGATATCCTCGTATTCCTAATAATTTACCACATTGTGATTATCAGTTTGACATAACTTCCAATCCTAACTTCTGAGCTGAACTACTGTAGAAATTATATTATAAAATAGTTATATTGTCAGCTTTATTAATGAAAAAGTGGTCAAAGTTAAGTGTTTGAAAGTTTCGTGGGTTAATTATGAAACATAATATAGTGAGAAATTGCCAGGTTTGTAAAATGACCGATTCAGTGCCTGTATTTCGTAGTAGTCTACACATGCTATCGCCATCTTATAAACAGTGAGTTGTAGGCTCGGCGCAAAACTAATTTTATGAGTAAGATGCGGGGTATATCTTTGCTTTCTTGCCGATGTTTGTACAAACATTTTAAAGAACCTTAAACATAAACACAACGTTGATAGGGTCGTACCACAGTATAGAATATTTAACGTTGAATGGTCAGTTTCAATATATACAATAAATTTTGGTGAAATTTAATAGAGTGACCCCAATTTCTTTAAGTTTTATTTCATAAATATTTAGTAACTATAGTCGTTATCCAAAACAAAGCGGATCCGAAAAACGTCAATATTTATGCTAATATCGGAAAAACGATAAAACATAACATTTGCGGAAGTTTCGTATTCCCCAGTTCCATTTTTGATAACGGTTTGAGATAGCGACGGATCAATTTTATGTCATATTAAATTTATAAGATTAGGGATAAAAGGTTTTCTAAATATTCTTTTTTATGAAAAGAAGGATCGCCTCGAAAATTGCTTTTAAAGGTAAGTAGCAATGTAGTTTAAACAACAATGTAGTTTAAACAACAATGTAGTTTAAACAATAATAAAATAATTGTAAGATCTTTGACAAAAACCTATGCAGACAACACTTCATTTAACTTAAAACAACTTTATTAATAATAAAAGTGCAATATTGCCAGGTTAGAAAAAGGGATATCATAATATTTCATTCGGACGTCACCAAAGGCAAATATTTGTTTAATTTTTAACTCAGGAAAGGCAGCCAGGCTAAAGTCCGAGCCGGGACTGATGTTAACTCTTGGTTTTCTTTCCGTAAGGCCAATAGGGTATTTACCCCGCAGAAGACACTAAGAGTATGTTGAGCTTACATAGTAAAGTTATCTTGTCGATTTTACTGGAAAAACTACTGTCCAAAAACCAGTTTTAAAGTGTAGGAGTTGCGGTGTACATAATGGTTGTATATTAATCCAAATGTTGCTTAGCCGTCAGGCTAGGTTGTGCACATTTATATTCCGTTCGCTCCTTCATACATTTGCCTTTCATTCAATTTTTACAATGCATTTTTACGGTAGAATGTGTATTTTTATAGAGTTTTAAATCGCTGTAGTTTGCATGCTATTGGTGCTGACTGGAAACGATTTGAGTTACATTTTCCTTCTTTGGTGAGGAGAGGGGGGCTTGAGGGAAAGTGAGATGCTAATGCCATGTGGCATTTAGAAGTGAATGTATGAGTTGTGTTTGTTTGTTATTTGTTTAAGTCAATTTAGATTGCTCAAAATAGATCAGTAATCTTATGTACAATGGTTTCTTTTTAGGTTGGTGACCTCGCAAAAAGGTTTATGGTGCGGGTTCCGAAATATAGGCCTCCAATGTTGAAATTGAAGAGGTTAGGTGGTATCTATGTTGCATGCGACTAAGTTAGATGAAATCGGACTTGGCTCCCTCTTATTATGTAACATAATGCAAAAAACCTCTTGAAATACACAGTACGTTAGTCCAAACCTTATGTCACTAAAATGGTAACATACATACAGCGTGTCCTCGGATTGACACATAAATAGGTGAAAAAGTTAAAACCTCATCTTCTAAGGTTTGGCCCTGTTTGGATAAAAGCTAACTTGTGTCATAATTTTAGTTTTGAAAAATCAAGTATAGCTTGGAAATTTACTAGAAACTTATTTTTTCACTAGTAAAGTGCGTTTTCTCTAGGAGATATGAAAAAACATTATTAAAAAATATTGTTAGAAAGAAAAAAACAGTAATGGATATTTTGAATTATTTTCATTCAATATCATCAGCAGAGAAGGTGGAATGAAAATAATTTAAAATATCAAAGTAGGCATAGGATTTTAAAATTTAGTATTCCTACTCAGTTTTTTTTTTTTAATTATTGTATTTAAGTTTCTTCTCTCACGCATTAAAAAAACATTTTTTTTATTCTTTCTTTATTACAATGGATTCACAAAGAACTTAGTATGCGTCAAGTATTGTAAAAATAAATTAAAAAATAAATAACTAATATTAGCTTAATTAAGTTAAAACAAAATAATACACTGCAATCACACATCTTTCATGCTCTTTCACCAGTTCATCATAAAACAAACTGAGACTAAAATAAGTTAAAATATTGTTCGTGGCAATAGAGGGGGTTTTCCATTAGGTAATTTATTGTATCCTTTCATATCCATGTAGAAAGAACTTCTTTCAAATTATTTATTATTGTGATACACAACATTTAAGCTGGTTAATATCTTGTTTGCATCCCCATATTGAAGCTGAAGTTTGTTAAAGTTTGTTCGAGTTTGTTGGAAAGTTGTATGTTTTCTTACGAACATTAAAAGTTTGTAAAAATATAAAGAATAAACTGTCATGATTTTATATTTTTCAAATAGCTGCATGCTCTAAAAGTCTAAATGGCCAGCTCCTTCCAGGCGTCGCACAATACTTTTCTGCAACAATAGTAGCCTACTAAGTGCCAAGCTAGATCCACACTCTATTACTCAATGAGAAAATGTACTTTCTATATAAGCGTTATATATAGTAAAACCATATTTGTATTTATATGTCTAGTCTACACAAATTTCGGACCACAAAACAGGAGAATGCAACAGTTTGCTAGTGGTCTATAAGATATTACTAGGAAAGCTGGTTCTCAATATAAACGCACAGAAATTTGGTGCAGTCTTCATTCTTTATTGTGATTTTACCTGATTTTATTAAAATGCTTTGTGAAAAGCTGTCACTGGATTTCTTAAATTGAATTGCAACGGATTTTGAACGATTTAGGAAAAGACCATTTGAATCACACCATTCAAAAATATATAAATATTCGCGACTGGCTCTAAAAAGAAACTCCATAGTAATAAAAATTTTCTTATAAGGCTCAAAAGTTACAATGTGGAATAAAATTATAAGTCAAATTATTATATTTTAAATTACTTTTCTTTTAGAATTATTTTTGGCACACTATCAATTAAGGTAGGTAGATCAAGTCACATGACTATGTCTGCGTGTATCAAAATTTATTCTTAAAAAATTATTAAAAACTAGATTTTTTTAAAGAATTAATTTCCCATGTTTTTTCCTACTTGATTAATCACACTATATGCAAGCCGGTTCAGATTTTGTGTAATGGTTTTAACCCTTTGCCTTAAGATGTTCTATTTAAGAACTTGACTTTGGGTTTATCACTATCTCCAAACGTTCAACTCGTGCTTGGGTCCCAAGTAGATAACAATTGTTTATTTAGGACCCCTTTTGGATATGTATAAGTTTATAAAACAGTAATTTTAAAACTTCAGTTATTGTTAATATGTGGTAATGATATAAAAAAATATATAAATTTAAAAAATAATTTAAATTTGCTTAAATTTACTACAAAATAGTGACACAAAGTAAAGTAAATACTTTGCTATTCATAATACAAATAATGTTAAATAGAAGAATAATTATTGTCAGAGTCCCTTAAGGACCGAGGACTTAAGATAATCTAATAATGTTAAAGAAATCAATTTTTCTCTGCGATGAACCGTTTCACTGTTACAGCCTGTCAAAATCTGAAAATGTCATAATTTAAATGCCTTTTCATAAATTTCTTTTTGAAAAACACTAAAAAATTATGTCGTTTACATGCTATAAAATTCTGCGTCGAGAGTAGACCACCCTCTATAATCAAGTACACCAAACTTTTTCTAATGGCAATTATATTATAAAAAATAATTTTTTAAACTCGATTTTTCTTTCTTTTTTTTGTCAACACATGTTTACAAATTACATTAGGCGAAAATACTCTCTTTATCCCGGGGCAACCTGAATTTATACAGGTAACAGGCGAAACACATTTTCCAACCTGCTTTGACTAAGATAAATATCTAAGGCAACATTACGGTGAGGGAAGCGGTATATATAAAGGGCCCGTTACACCTTATCAAATTATTGTGAAGACGTTGATTAAATTAACCCCTGTCAAAACACGAATTTGTTTGGGGTTACAAAATGAAGTGTGCAATAATTAGATATACGGATTTGACATAATTGGATACGAACATTATCTCTCGTATACCTGCTGCGGTCCATATATAATTAATATCTGCCGCAGAATAAGATGGAGAATACTCAACCATCATAAAATAATTGCTGCGACATGATCAATTCATAAAAAAACATAAATATTTATTAGTAGTAGAAGTTTTATGTCGGGTTGCACAAACATTTTTAACCACAATTAACTAACCAGCAAGTTTAACTGTGACATAAATGATATTGACAGAAATTACTTACTCACAGTCAAAGGTACCCGATTAGTTAATTAAAAATTAAGATAATCGGGCCAGTATGATTTTGAGAAAATAATTCTTGTCAATGTCATGCCAAACATAATGGTTAGTTAATTATTATTAATATTCTTTATGCAACCAGACATTAGTGTTCGTACTAATAATGAAGAAATAAAATTAGCGGCTAGCGAATTGTGTTGTGTATTTGTCATATGGTTTAAAGTATACAAGGGCGCCAAACCAATAAATTCTCTGGATCCAGGTAGACAATGACGACCATTTCGTCTTTATTAGGACTGTGCAGTTCCAGAGACTGTGAACACGAGTTGCACCCTAGTGGGTGCGATCTATCTCTGAATCTGCGAATTGCAGACTGCTTTGGTGAAGAGCATAATGTCGTTCCCTATACTAGAGGTTGTCTCTTGTTTTTTTTTTGTTATATTAGTTCAAGTTTTTATTGGATTTACGTTTTGCAATCAGTTGATTCCTATACTAGATGACGATGTCGCATTTTCACTACTTATTTCTACTTTCATCCAATTTAATGGAGACATAGATAACTTACTATCCCAAAAGCGATGAATTCACCGGAAGACGAATGAAGATCCTTACCAGTTGAAAAGTTGTTATTCAAAGCAAAATACTTATTTTATATGCAATTTTTAAAGTAGGTTTTTTGGAACTTGAGCGTACTAGGGGAAAATGACAAATAAAATTATTATTTATTTCCCGTAGTATGGATAGAGTTGGTTTCTATTCTAATTTTGTTTACAAGTTTGGTAAAATGTGTTTAAATATGCGTGCAATACGCTAATATCTAACCTAACTCGTATCATTGAAAAGTTTTAAAAGGTTTGCAACTATGAGATACATTTTTATTATGAACCCACTGTTAAGTTATTTGATAACTATGTTAAAATTGCGTGAACAAAAAATCGACCAGAGGCGTACCGTTTAGGTAAAAATAGAGATTTAAGGAAAATCATAATAATAATAATCATAATAATAAATGCCTTTATTTGGAATCCCAAAAAAAAAGTTTTACAACAATATTTAAAGGGTGGCGGTATCCAACTACTGCTGCTCATACAACCACCTGTCTGTCTATTCATATTTAAGGTTCTTTACCCTTAACGCAATTTCAAAAAAATGGCATTTGCTTCCTTACTATTAGCCGCACGTGAAACCTGACATATGCTTTTATGATTTTAAGGCACGCGTTCACTTTTATTTAGAGTAAATATTTCTGATAAATCGTTAAAAAAAATTTTTTTATATGTTATATAGTTTTTTTGGACACACTGTATAAATAATAATAAAAATAAAGCCACAGACAAAATTTTTTATTTTTATACTTGAAAAATATTTAGAAACTGACGTCATGGAAAAAATTAAAATAACTTCGATGTTTTCTAAAACCTGAAATACCTATTTATTTTATAAATCCATTAAATATTTTACGATTTTGTTTTTATGTACTTATTTATAAAACGGGAAAGGTCTTACCGATATAAAACCTTCAATTTCCTTTAGGGTTCTGGCAATTTAACCAGTTTGCCTTCCCTAAAATTTTAAAATGTAATAACCTTTGCAAAAAGACAACGAATTTCAGTAAAATCTCAGCAAATTGGATTTTCGGAAGCTTAAATGCGATTTATAAATATGTTTGCAAAATGTATTCTGGGTAAGGAAGCGTTAATAGATTCGTCGTAACTTGTATCGTAAAACGGGGTGAGAATGATTTTTGGAGGCTAGTTTAATACTCACACAAGTAAATATACAGATATGTGCATATTAAATTGTGTAAAAATATCTCGAATTTTCACCACTTATCGAAGATTCCTTTCCCAAAGTAAAACCGTTGTGAAATTTTTAAAATGATGTAAAAATCCGATATATTTTTATACAGGGTGTTCCAAGTTAAGTGCGCACTATTGCTAACTCTTTTATTATTATAGATACAAAGTCGGTTAAATTAGCAAAGTAGTAACATATTTTCTGCTGATTAAGATAGTAAAAACAAAAAAACAATTGAATACAGCATTTCTGATTAAACGAGAAAAATGTATTTTTTTAAACGGAACACCCTGTATATTTTGAACACAAATGTTTGCAAATCGTCTACAGAATAAAAAAGTTCATATGCAATATTGGCCTAAAACTAAGAATAATCTAATTATTGCCATATTTACTTTTTAGACAAGGTGGCTGTGCAAGAAACAAATTTTCTCTAGACCAACAATGCATGTTTTTACGATTAAATATACCCCTGTTTGAAAAATTGACTTCATCACTCCAAAAAATGCGCCTTAAAAAGTTAGGATTTTGCCTGCACATTTTAACAAACAATTAACAGAAATGTAGTCTCCTTTCAGAGTCCCCAGGTAATAATGTTTACACTGGTCGGTACTTATGGGGTACAACCGTATATTTTTCTAAAACTCTCCATATTGTAACTGAGCTTAAACCACTGTCCCTTGCCAAATCTCTGGTTAAATTAACTTTGTATGCTTCAATATATGCCAACACATTTACTTCTACTTGTTCACTTATTATAAACTGGTGTCTAGTTCTAGCCTTTGCAAAGACTCCTTCGTTACTTCTAAATTTTCTATTCAGCTTTAAAAAATACCTTCTGTTTGGATGATCACGTTCAGGATACATTTGGGAATATTGTTCCTGTACCCGGAAACTATTTTTTCTGCATACAAAATACGCTTCTAACATATCGCATTTTTCTAAATGTGTGAACACCATTTTGTAATATTTTTACCAAAAAATCTAAAATCACAGACCAGTTCAATCACTTACAATAACATAAATGCTTACTTTTGTTGACAGCAGAATAATCTAATGACGCACTGAATAAAGCTTTTGTTTCAAAAATGCACAGCCACCTTGTCTTAAAAGTAAATATGGCAATAATTAAATTATTCTTAGTTTTAGGCCAATATTGCATATGAACTTTTTTATCCTGTAGACGATTTGCAAACATTTTTGTCAAAAATATACAGGGTGTTCCGTTTAAAAAAAATGCATTTTTCTCGTTTAATCGGAAATTCAATTGTTTTTTTGTTTTTATTATCTTAATCAGCAGAAAAAATGTTACTACTTTGCTAATTTAACCGACTTTGTATCTATAATAATAAAAGAGTTAGCAATAGTGCGCACTTAACTTGGAACACCCTGTATAATGTAAATAATGCGCGATATGACAACATATCGGTTTGTTTACATACTACCTAATTTTTTTAGCGGCACGTGTATCAGAAGTGAGTGGGGTATTGCAGGTTACAAAGCGTACCAGTGAGAAAAGAAAATTTAGCAGAAGGTACCAGTTCAGCAGAAGCACATGTTTGTTTAGGTTACAGTAATTTCAAGAGACTTTTTTTCAATTAAAAGGGAAATTGGACTGAATTTTGGATTTTTCTAATACAAAATCCTTCTTTTTGAAATCACTCCACAAATAAGGCTCTATTGAGAACAAAACGTTGATATTTTTGGTATAATGAATACTGTACAACAATAGTTTTGTTCCTACGTGTATCGTTTTTAACTAGATGGATGTGCCAATTAAAAAAAAAGTTTACAGAGTGATTCCTAAGTTGATACTTCTTTTTTAGCTGTGTATAAAAGGGATTAAAATAAATAACATTTTCAAATACCTTTCTTCAAAAACTCGAAATAAAGGTACTTATATTTATTTATCACACTCTGGATCAAAAACGGTTCTGCTTAACTTGCCTGTTGAATAATATTAAAAAAACTTCGGGGTGTAGGATGAGCCCGCAAGAGAAAGCGTCCTGCGTATAATCTCGAAGCAGCAGCCACGCTTTGATGACACCGTAGATTAGCACCATATCTACTAGTTAATTTTTTTCAAATTTTTCCATTTTCACGTGTCACCAATTTAAAATTAACGTGCTTCAGAAAAACACACCGCAGCGAATTGCCAAATAGCTCATGACCGATCCGTAAATTGCATGACTAATAAGAAATAAGACAAACAACATTAAGTATAGCAAGCTACGTTTTGATGACCAGGCCCGCACTTGGATTTTTTACTTCTGTATTTCGCCTATTTTTAAGTTTTTTGAAAAAAGGTATTTGAAAATGTTGTTTATTTTCATGCCTTCTATACACAGCCAAAAAATCAACTTAGGAATCACCCTGTATTTAGTAGTCTTAGAAATAGTTGCAATATTCCAAACTTTTTTCACAAGGCGATGTCAACAATTTTAGAAAGAAGACCAAAATATTTAAACAAGCATAATGAATATACAAATTTATTATGTTGCTCCAAGATTATAATAGTAGTATAGAAGACCTTCAAGGGAAGTTATCCTCCACGGTCGCTAGTCGCCGGCGCGACGCCTGCGATCTAGTAGCGATAACTTTAGTTACGATCAGGGACCTCGTCAATACAACAAAAACTGGACTTCTCGATAGACGATACGAAAGAAAAATCCGTCACAAATTTTAATTATTACACAAATTTTCCTACCAATTAAAAATTAATTTTAAGATAAGTCTGTAGGAATACAGGATTTTTATAGACCGCTGTTCGTCAAGCTAGTCAAAGTCGAATAAAAAAGTGTACTTTTTATAAAATGGACCAAAAATAATTTAGGAACACTCTATTTTTGAAACAATATATGCTCATTTCTAAACGTTCATTTTGCACTGGCACAATCCAGCTCGAAGCTACGAAGAACTTTGTAAAAAGTATTTTAATTAATATAACTGATATACAAAACAATTCTGTGTTTTAAAAACGCTACTTCAATGTAATTTAAAAAACAAGGTGACAGAAAAGTTTACAATTTTCCTTTTTTTACTGTTGCGACATACATATTTGCATGAATTGGATAAACTAAAAGCTGTTAGTTAAATAACTACAAATAAAATTGAAACTTTTATAACAGAATAAGAAAAGAACAAAACTTTTCTACTCCAACTCATGCATCTTAAAGGTTTCCGAGACAAAACAAAATCACAAGAGTAATATAATACTTATTAAAACACTTCCAACACTGTTCCAATTTAATCCATTGTCGAGGACAAAAGGTTCAACAATTTTTGCTTTCTCCTGGGAACAAAAGCTGTTTTCGTAAACAACAGTCAACGAAAGTAAATATCTGGAAGCAGATTGCCTCACATTTCCAATGTCGTTCTAACTTTAACCAGCTAAGACGAGATACATTTTGCCACCATGAATTCGAAATTAGGAGACGATAAAACATCTGATCGAAAACTTGTTTAGGGACATTTCGTTTTAGAAGCCGATTTTCAGATCTAAAAAATGGTAGAGTACCGAATTTTAAAGACGTACAGTTCGGTCAAATTAGACATTCGTAGATACATAAATTTACAACAAGCTGAAAATCAATAGAAATGTTAAAAATAATATTATAAATAAAATTTGTAAGTTCCCCATCATTCCCGTGTATGGAAAAAATTTGACTCGAGGTCAAAGGTAAAAAAAATGAGTTTTTCGCGATTTTTAGCAAAACGGTAAGTTTTATTATAAAAATAGCTCAAATAAAAATTGTAGATCATAAAATTATCTATAAAAAATGTATTAATACTTTTTTCGTACAAGTCACCGTTTCTGAGATATAATGATTCAAAAAGTTGTAATCGTCATAATATGCACACTTTCCACGCCACCTATGAGGTAGTGTACTTAGCGCTTTTTTTTAACGTGGTTTCCCCAATAGGCCTACTCCACAAGTCAGTTGTGATCCTGTTTAATTTGAAACTATTGCAAAATAACGGAAATTAGCAAAGATTGGAAAAGATAAAAGCGATGTTGATTTAAAACAAAAGTGAAGTTTCATCTGACTCGTAATTTTCAAATTCTTCTTCTTGATTTTCTCCTTGTTCTTCTTCTTGTTCTTCTTCTCACAATCACTCTTCCGCCAGTAAGATCTAGATGTCAGGACCAGCATCAATGATGGTCGGGAGTGTAATTTTAATCAGTGCCGACAAAAAACATAATAAACCAACAGAATAAGCTAAAACTAGAAGATTATGAAAAATTATATGACTCGTACAACCAACCAATCTACGAAAATAATTAAGCCTTTCTGATCATTTCTTTAAGCGACTATTTAATCTCCGATTACTCAAAATTGGTTAATTCTTCTTGAAGAAGACTTTTGGTGGTTTTAAATGATCTTGGGTTAAAAAAATAGTAGGCATGCAAAAAATCTCTTTTACATTTAGTTTTTTATTCGCCGACTACATATCTATTGCTGCCCTGCAAATCCTAAAGTGCGTCAAGTTTATTTGACATACCAAAGAATTAAAACAGTACACAACTTTGTCTATGGTGGTCTAGGTTAGGTAATGTACTATTTGATATTTAATACCGATAGGCCACTATCCCACAATATTATAAGAAAACTCTGGAATATTATTTTCACCTGTAAGCTTGAGCATCCCAATAGATATACTACGGCTATTGACATTGGTACGGTATATAAGGAGATTCTTTAAAAATATACGTTAAAGCACTCCTTCAATTAGTTATAGTTTGCAAAATAACTTCTCCTTTTAGGTGTTTTTTTTCAAATTTCCAAATAAACAGAAGTCAAATTTAGAGATAAAAAAATTGAACTTGTAAGTTAAGTCTTTTAAACAACCGATTTTGTTTTTAAAAACTTTTATTTCTTAAGCAACAACTTATGTTTACAATTGAGAAGCAAAGAATGAATTTACAATGTTGAGAATGATAATTTATAAGCTTGGTCTTATCTTGTGGCAAGCTATGCTTTCTAGGAATACATGGTACCTGGTTAGCTTGGCTGTTCACATAATTTGTAGGATGAATTGGACTTTGGCTTATTTGTGAACTCTCGCATTGTTATGTAGGAAGATATTTTTGTGATTCAAACCATAACATTTTTGTTCAATAGCCCTAAGTAATTTTTATTACTTATTACAGGAGGTGACCACTATTATTGTAGTGTCTTTTGGCATAAATATATTCAATAATAACATATCCTGCTTAGTCCCAAAGACGCTGATAGTTATCAGCTTTTTACATGTTACTATCGCTGTCTTTCTTCTTTTATTTTAGAACAGAACAGTCTAAATTTATATATTTTTTCAGCTGTGTGTAAATCGAACTCTTCAACAAGCGTTTAGGAAGCCATTCTAACCTCCAGGGAGGTAGTAATATTTGTTTCTGTACCAATGCATAATATTTGCACTGTCTGTTGTAATAGATGTCCTTTTAATATCTGGAATGAAATAGTATATTACAATACGAGACGGAAAATGTTTCATTGCTGGTCGAGAGATTATAGTTTATCGAGACGCGTAGCGTTGAGATAAACTATAATCTCGAGACCGCAATGAAATTTTCCGTCGAGGATTGTATACTATTTTATTTTCAGCCATGACATTATGATTCAAGTAAATATTAAATATTTTTGCACGATAGACTTTTTTGAAATACTAAATTTTGTTGCACTGGTTATTACCTTTCATTTCCATTGTTAGTCGTTGTCACCAGTTGACAGCAGTTGTCGCTTAAAATTTTTTGAAAGTCATCGTTTTTTGAAGATAAAGAATATAGATTAAAGATGTTCTCCGATAGTGACGACGAGTTAATTAGCTGTACTCCACCTGATTTAAAAAAAGCAGCGAATAAGATTGAAGAAAGTCTGCTACCTACAAGAGGGTTTGAAAATTTCTGTAATAAATAACAATGCCAATTTAACAATTAACGTGTGGAAATAAAACTATGAATAAATAAAGAATCAGATCGTTGCTGTGTTCTTATTTTACCCCGTTTTTATAAGACCTACTCAAAAATATCGGGCCAGAAAATGAGGATTGAAATGTATTAGGATGAAAACGCATTTTCCGTCCTAGGATAGAAAATGTGGATCGGAAGTAAGAAGACAGAAATGTGACTATTTCAAATTTTTAAAAAGACAGAAATGTCAATATTACATACATGGCTGAAAATAAACATTATTTAAATGACAGTATTTTAAAATTCCGATTGAAATGCCAACATGTATTGTGACGTGTGTATAAAAGGTCCCTGTTTAAGCTGTGGTAATTATTACCTAAAATTAGTGGGGTCATCGTTGCCAAAGCTATACCAGTTCATATAATTTCTATGATTACCTATGTAATGGCTAAAAGCAGATGGTAAAATTACCAATGTAACCATGCCGATATGTGAATACTGCTAAATGTACTACTTGTTTAAACACAATCCATTTTCCGACCGAAACCATTTAAACGAAGAACGAAGTGTAATTAAAATCATTGCGGTTAGTTACAGATTCGAAATTACATTTTGGATATATTATTTAGGATTGATTTCTAGTATAGGAAAATACCTACAAAGAGAAAATGTGTTATGTAATTTTTTGATCTGATATTAAATATATCTAATTAGAAAAAAGAATCGAAAGCTTAAATTTGAACCACAGGTTGTCGCTAAAATGCATGTTTAAAGCACTAGTACAAATTTCTAAGGCTAAAATATGAGAATAAAGCCCAATTTAAATACCTTAGTTCCAAAGTTAATAGTTTCGAAAGTACAGGGTATGTCAAAGTTTTAATTTTTTAAAACTATTTTATAAATATTTGTCTTACAATACTATGATTTGCATGATATTTGATACTAAGAGTTTTTAAAAGATGAAAAATCCATATCTGAGAACAGTTTCGACGTATTGTCTTGCCAAGACAAATAGAATCTCACAAAAAGAAATGCTTATGATTTAAATGATATTTAAACCACCTGCCGCCCGTACCAGGATTATTCACAATTGCGAAGCAAAAATAGTACATTGTATACCTAGTAGGAAAAGCTGAACATTCCCGGATGACCGTAAACCATGTATGTCGAGGCGCAAGCCGAGACTGACAATACGGAGTCCGGGAATGTGGCTTTTCCTGGGCGCTACCGAGTTGGGCACAGCCGATGCGTAATTCGAAAAGCCTACCTAACAGTTGGGCACGAAACGAAATTTGAAGGGATTAGTGTAATCTCATTAGAGGGTGAACCTGACAGGTAGGTAATTTCTTAGAATATTTACTAATAGGCATGATTATAAAATGTATATGGATAAGGGGTTGCACAAAAATTTACTTCAGTTGTTTAGTTTACCGGTTTGAAGATGGAAGTTAAAACTATGCTTAGTGAAAAAGGAAAAAAGCTGTTGATAATAGATCAATTTAAATTTTGTGTTGCCAAAGAACTAAAAAATAATAGCATTCATTGGAGGTGCGTAAACAAAAAATTAAAGTGCTTAGCTAAGGTGTATACCCCCATTGAGGACGTTAACACCATACTAAAGGCCGATTTCGCTCATAATCATGGGCCAGAAGAAAACATTTGCAGACAAAAATTAAGTAACTCTATCAAGAGAAAGGCTGCAAAAAATCTCTACGAACGGCCATCAAAACTGATTCATCAAGAACTTCGTGATAATGTAGCAGAAAGCATTACAACAAATGACTTAAACCTAATCCGAAAGAATATTTATGAGTGCAGAAAAAGCCAAGTACCCACTTTGCCAAAGAATCGGAATAAAGTTTTTTCATCTCTCGCAACTTTGCAACCCCAAACTCCCAAGGACGAGTCATTCTTATCGGTAAATAATGCAGAACTTGGAATTATAATTTTTTCGTGTTATACAAATCTACATTTTCTCTGTGCTGTGGAAACTGTATTTATGAACGGTACTTTTAACTTTTGTGCCAAGTTTTTTTGCCAATTTTTTACTTTATTTGGATTTAAAGGTGGTTATTATGTACCCCTTGTATTCTGCCTATTGCTTAGCAAAAAGCAACATGTCTATCAATCATTATTCAGAATTATAATTGAGAAGTGTAAAGACAATGATTAAATTTTTTATCCTAAGAATATTGTAATTGACTTTGAGGTAGCTATTCACAAAGCTGTTAATACTATCTGGTCTGAAACTAATATTATAGGATGTAGGTTTCACCTGTCACAAGCTTGGTTTAGAAAAATTCAATCTCTAGGGTTAAGTTCTGAATACAAAGAAAATACAGAAATTGGAAAGGTTTTAAGACACTTTTTTGGCCTTCAGTTTTTAGATCCTAGAGAGGTGGGTGAATTTTTTACATTTGATTTAGTTTCTGTCTTGCCTGTAAATATTAAACTTCAAGAATTTTGCGATTATTTAGTTGATAACTACATTAGTGAGGATTCATTATTTCCGCCGAGCATTTGGGCTTGCTCTACATCATCTTTGTGTAGAACGACTAATGCGTGCGAATCGTTTCATTCGAAATTTAATTCTAGCTTTTATCACCCACATCCTAATATCTATCACTTTGTCGATATGCTTCAAAATATTCAAAGTGAGGTATACATTAAAATAAATTCGGCTTATAAGTTTCAGAAAGTATTGTGGCCCGCTATCAGAAAAAAACGAGATTTTGTAGAAAAAAAATTGTAGAATATACTAGCAATATCATTAAAAGAATAAGTTTTGTTAGAAGTGTTTCCTGTAAATATGCGCCTATATAGTCTCTAGAAAATAATTATTTAGATATATATATTACATTATTATTTAGAATTATATATTATTACATTATTATTTAGAATTATATATTAGGTATTACATTATTATTTAGAATTACTATTTACATTAAAGTATTAACGTAATGGATTCTAAATATCTGTTTTTTTAATTAATAAAATTATTAAATTAGCAATATAATGAATTTTTCTTGCGTCCTTTAAAAAAAATATTTCTAATAAACTTAATATTATAATAATGCATTATCGAGCACAGGTAGTTCCGTGCCCAACTAGTATGTAGGATTATAGGAACCCTCACTCGAGAAACAGATTATACAGGTAAACGTGCCCAACTGTTTAACTCCGCTTTTCCTACGAGGTATATATACTATTTGTCCGTAAATTGAAAATTATTAAAATGACATAACTTATTACAATCAACTTTAAAATTTTGAAATAAATATTATTAACTTTGTTTACAAATGAAGGATACCATTAAATATTTGTGTTGTAACTATGGAAACACAGTAATATTAAACTGTCAAGCTTAACACATTTTAGTTAACAAGTAGCCGTACAGAAATAATATTTCTCCACGACCATTTCTGAATGCAATAATTCCAAAATCATTTTTGATAATATAGAATGTAAAAATTCTCGCTCTTGAGTTGGAATATTTATTCTGAAACACTTGCTTCTTATGCGTTTTGCGTGTGTTTTCATTCCATAACAAGATACGGAATGAATATTCTGTAATTGATCTAAACGACATAGGTTGCCATGAATTTCGAAACTGTCAATGTCAGCAGACAAATTTTAGTGCAAGTCAAAATATAAGTGAAAAATCGGATGAATCAGATATGGAACTGGATAATACTCCACCTGAAATTACAAATATTGCGAATAGTATTTTTGGTCGTGGAGAAAATATAGTCTGCTACTCGGTTAGAATAAGAATTCGATACTCGTGGTTCCTTACAGTACAATAATAAATAATTCCTAAGAGTTATTTTCCGTTGCCTAGCAACGACTAAGTGTAAGGAAATATTGACTTATTCTTTCAGAAATGTTATCAAAAATATCAATATTTGCGATCGATTTTCGGAAAGGATAAATTTTATGCAAATTTCCTAGTAATATTTCCCTATACAATTCTACGTCTACCTGCGAACGAAGACCAACCTCCATAACTGCATTCTTTCCCTTTTTCATTTGTGGTCTTTTCGCAAAGTCGAGTCCGAAGTCGATCCCGAATATAATGTTTGGTTACACAAAGATTTTTAACCAGAATTAACTAACCAGCATGACATTAATGACTTTGACAGGCATTATGTTATCACAATCAAAGGTGCGTGATTACTAATTTAAAAATTAAGGTAACCGGGCGAGTATAAATGTGAGAAAATTATTTCTGCCAATGTTATGTATATCACAGTAAAACTTACTGGTTAGTTAATCATTACTAAAATTCTTTGTGCAACCCGATGTCAGAGTATTACCGCACGCACATTTTAAAATTTGCCATCGCCGCGAATAGCATTTCTTTATTCATTCAGGTATGATAAATTTAAAAAATTATAAGTAAACTTACAACAAATCTAAAATAGAAAGCTTAATACAATACGCATGTTTCTAAAATGCGGTAAGATTGTTCCAATACAATCGTTTTTAGAAAGTCGCCTTTTTTATTACCACTTTTATAAAACGCTTACTTTGTAAAATTGATAATGGTTGAGAGATCGATGGATCGATCTGGAATTGTACAGGTATTCTTTTCAATGATTGGCATTAAGTGTATATTATTTTTGTCAGCGGTTTATCCTTCGTCACGTTTAACCGCATTTTAAAGCTTTTGTCAAATCCATCGGCTCACAATAATAGAGTAATTTAAATTTTTAGCAATATGCCAACGCAATATGATGCTACTTCAATATTGAATTTACCGAAAATATATTAAAATATTTTATGATTCCATCTGTCAGAAAAGTTTTCAGTTCCTTCCACCTGACGCCGACATCGATATATAGTAATAGTAATAATAATACACTTTGAATGACAAAAGAGTTTTGGACTTGCATTGTCTTGAATCACAACGTTTCAACTGGTAAGTATCTCCAGTCGTATTCAGGTTAATACTGTATTACACATTAATATTAGTATTATACTTACCAGTTGAAACGTTGTGATTTAATGCAAATAAAGAGAATGCTCGGAGAATTTTGAGAAGCCAACTGTATTATCACTGATATTGTTTCCAATATACGTAAAAAATATTATGATAGTGTTATGACTTTAAAGGAAATTCTTAAAGTTTTTGTCGTTTAACGGCGGAGTGAATCCTCAAAGAAGGATGGATAATTACTTCGTGTTACCAAGATTTTGCATTAAAAGTTTGCAGAAACGCAGGAACATGCAGGGAGTAATATTCTTGTTTTAAGTAATTAATGGTGCTACAGTCTGTCCATCCCTCTTGAAAACTCTAGATTTCTTAATACCTAAAATATCCACTAAAACTGACACTTGTATTTACATACCAGCGGCTGAAATAAATAGAATAGTAAAGACTTTGGTTTATAAAATGTGCTTTAAGTACAATGGGTAGCAAACTACTATGATCTAGCTAGATATGTCTATCAATCATTTTATTCCAACTGCCTTACACAATTATAATTAATAATAGAATATTAGTTGTATGTATATCGTCATTTAGTTGTACGCAGATTTTAATAAATTTGGAAAAAAAAATGTTGGCCCATTAATTACGTTTCTGTACCTAAATGTATAAAATATTGATTGATTTAATAAAACCTTGGTACTTGTAAATCTAAAATTTCATTACAAAATCTCTTATTTGAATTAGAATTGCAGGAGGAGTAGATTTTTTTTGATCTACTCTACATTGACATAAATGTGACTAGAAAGAAAGAAATAATTATAAAAATATTTACTTACTCTGCTGAAGACAAATTCTTGATCCAAAACCTAAAATAAAAAAGGCTTATTAAAAGAAGAGCTACGTATAAATTCAGGGTAAAAAAGAAAACGAGCAGTAGTGCTTTTGGGAAAATTTTCATTGTTATAAAAAAGGGCAAAATCTAAAGAAATTAGGTTCTGCCAGCCTTTAATAAATTTTTGTTTTAAGCTAATCGAAAACGATCTTTTTTTGTGCAATCCACTGTAAATCTATTATTATTATCATGATTAGTATTATTAGACCTACTATTATTCCTACCATATTATTATTATTATTATTATTATTATTATTATTATTATTATTATTTTTTTACAGATTTTTGTTGGTATTTTTATTTTAATAGAGGAAATTCATCTTAACCTATAATGTTTAGAAACCTTCGTACTATATGGCAAGTTTGGAGAATGATGCTTTTCTGAATTTGGTGGTAAAAATAACCTGAAAGGCTAAGTTTTTCCAAGTTCGGTTTGAAATTTTTCGTCATAGCTCCCTCCACAAATATTATGATCGAAACGATGTCTATTTTTTCTGGCTTCCATATTATTTCGATCTCTATCGCCAAATTCGAGTACTTGGTCTTCTTCTCCGATTCGGTTTTAGAGAGGTTGTGTGCAATGAGCAATCTATATCGATTATGAAAGCTTTCCTGGTATTATTTTTCATAAAAAGAATATGTGGACGGTTGTGGTCTTCTGGTCTATTCGTTGTTATTGGCCGATCCGAGTATAAAAAATATTCAGAAGATTCAAGAACTGGCTCCGGTGAATATTGATAGTATGGTGGGAGATTTTTTTTTAGGTCTAGTTTATGAGCCAGTTCTCTGTGGATGATCTTTGCCATCTGATTATGCCTTCCTAGATAAGCGTTAGGTGCCATAGCACCACAACCCGCCGTAATATGTTCTATCGTTTCTCCAAGGTAATTGCATTTTCGGCACAAATTTTCCAAATTTATTTTTAAGATGACCTTTTTATAGTTTCGAGTTCAAATGATACAGTCTTTGATAATAATTATAAAACCTTGTTTTGCAGCATGTAACTTGCCTTTTTTCTCTTAGCATGTTTCAAGCTGTTGACTTGGCAGTGCGCGGATGATGTTGACTAATCCATTTTGCTGTAAGTTAAGTTAAATATTCAGCGTCTACTACTCCCACTTTTTGTAGAATTTGCCCATTCGATTCTTGGAAGTATTATTTTCTCATAGAGGTCTCTTGTGACTTGCATTGCAAATTTACCCTATTGGCAAACTCGAATCTAGGGTGCCGATATAGACGCATCCGATGGAGATTATTAGTAGCTTATAACACGTTAAACAGAGAACACGCTATTCTTTACCTCCCATCTTCCATTCTTTAGAACACGCGATCGAAGCATTCGATTCGTCGACTTATTATTATTATTATTATTATTATTATTATTATTATTATTATTATTATTATTATTATTAATATTATTATTAACTTTTTTGTGATTAATGGCTTGATAATGACCGAAATTTCATATTGTCGTTTATTTTAAAATTACTTACCTACTAGGCTTTACTATTTTGTACAGCGATATCTTTGATTTTTACATAATATAAATTACTCTGTAGTTTTTTTTTTCGGGGGTAATACCACGAGTGCTTAAAAATTACCGATAATTTTCATGAAAGCTTGTTATTTATAATTCCACGAGTTCGAAGAACGAGTGGAATTAGTATAACAAGCTTGAATGAAAATTATCTGGTTAATTTTTATGCACGAGCGGTATTTAGGGAGAATATTTCTAGAATGAAATATATATAAAAAAAATTTTTTGTCATACAATTTTCAATTTCATATAACATAATTAAAACTGTAACTGAAATCCAATAACAATTATCTGTTGAGAGGGTTTGTTTTTCAAAAGCAATGAATTTCCCGAAGGGAACTCATAACAATAACGATCACGTTCGCAGTAAAAAGGTAAAAAAAAACTGTCTCGTCAAATAGGTTCGATTGTTGTGTGTTGGATATACAACGTTGTCTAGGCAACGTTGTATATCCGCTGATATTTTTTTATTTTTAACGTTTCTTATGGGAAAATTTATACATGAGTGAAATATTCAATGTTATATAGCATAACACATTTTTAAGATTCAATTAAATATATTATTTAATAATGGTTAGGCAACATTGCACTAGTTACAACTGTGTTGGTGGTATTTTATTATTATAAAGGTAATAAGAAAATTAAGCAATAATTATATTGTAACTTAATAAAAAAATAAAATTATTTTTTATTTGATTATTTTTTGTATTTGATTCACCCAATTTTCGATTTTTATCTTAATCAAACTTGTTATACTCGGCGTCACTTGCAACGCAATACAAGATAAGGTGAACCTTAAATAGGTGTTCAAAGATCTTTATTTATTCATTCTTTAAAAAGTCCAATCTGGGTGCCACCGACAACTACTGTTAGTTTCGTTTGAGAGCTACGGGTCGTGTAGGTTTTTTTTTTATTTCAAATTTTCCAGTTTACCGTTTGGGCGCCAGCTAAGCTAAGGGCTTAGCAAAGATTAAAGAAGTGAAGAAATATTAGGCGAGACCTGTGAAATCGATCGCCTGCCTAATCAAAATAAAATACTAAGTGCTTATAATTTCAATTAGTTTATTATAAACATAAGGATCGTTGATTAAATGATTTCAACCAGTTTATTATAAAGATAAAGATAGTTGATTAAATATTACAATAATGAATCAACTTTAATGTACAACAAAATCAATAGCATGGGTTACATATGGTTACTAAATTTCTAAATTCCTAATAATAGGGGAATCAGTGATCGAAGCTCACTAATTATTTACACAACAGGCGTAAAAATTGACTAAAAAATAAGCTAGGAGCCTAGATATAAAATGAAGAGAGAGAGAGAGAGAGAGAGAGAGAGAGAGAGAGAGAGAGAGAGAGAGGTAAATGTTGCAGGTATTGAATTTATTGCCATTTATTGTGTTAAGAACTCACAACGGCAACACCGCATAACTTCTTGGAACTTCCAGCGTGGCGAGGAGAAGCAACAAGCCAGCCTTGAGCCAGCCAGCCGGCGAATTTTGTTTTGTTATGTGTGTTTTAGTATTGTAAAAAAGTACAAATTAATACAGTCCATTATAAAATAATAACAAAAGTGTTTTAATATTAAACATGGACCATCGAGTCGGATTGTTAACCCGTTAAAAAATCCGAAAAGTAAAGTGTTGAACGTGGAAATCGTACGTACGTCGCGTCGGCCGGCGACATATTTATAGGATAAACTGAAAATTCTGTAAAAGTAATGAACAACGGACGTTAAAACTTCAGTACAGAATCTTGAAGAGTATTAATAAAACAAGTGTTGTGTTGTACAAAACTAAGAAGTTCTAAAGGGTGAGTCGTTCCAATTTTTTCCTTTATTGTTGCATCCAAACCTAAAATTTCCTTATTTTAATGCTGGCTTGCGTGTACTGGGTAGGGTGGCAATTTGTATAGTATTGAAACGGTAAAATAAGGGAAGAGTGCCCAAATATTATAAAGTCGTACAGAATTTCTTAGAAATTTAATAATTTTAAAATAAATATTACACTAAATCAATTTTGAAATTTGTTAAAAATGGCAAAACCAGAAAATATTCGTAGAAGAGCTACGCTTAAAGCTAAATTAACGATTTTTAATAATTTTTTGCAAAGTTTTGAAGCAAAGTTGAATGACAATATTGTCACAGACTTTGATTATCAGCAAGTTCAGATTAGAAAAATTGCTTTATACGGAGTTCTTTTGGCGGACTTCGATGATATTCAAACACAAATTGAGTGCGATTTAGGAGGTACAGATATTGATTTAGTGGAACGTACAGCGTTTGAAGAACAATATTATGAATTAATGGCTAAAGCTGAACAATATTTAGTAAAGTTTCAACAAAAAGATAAAAGTAGTAATAGTAGTAGTTCGTCTTCAGTTTCTATGCATTCAGCAGTACATAGGAGTATAAATCCGTCTCAAAATAGTCAAGGTCATTTGGGTTTTAAACTTCCCCCCATAGATATACCTAAATTTGATGGTAATTTTCAGACTTGGTTAGAATATCGCGATACTTATGAATCTATGATACATTCTAGTGCGGCTTTGAGTAAGATACAGAAGTTTCATTATTTAAGGGGTAGCCTGACTGGGGCGGCAGCAATGGTTATAAAATCTTTGGAGTTTTCTGCGAATAATTATGACGTTGCATGGAATCTTTTGCTAGAAAGGTATAATAATCCCCGTATTTTAATTCAAAATCATATTAAAGCATTGTTTAATGTAGAATCTATTCCTAAGGAATCGTCAGATCGTATACGAACCTTAATCGATACTGTGTCTAAACATATGAGATGTCTTGAACAAGTAGATGAGCCTACGGTAGATACATTAATTATTTATTTAATAAGTACAAAACTCGATAGTAATACGTCACGTGAGTGGGAAGAGTACAAGAGTACCAATGATTTAAGTAAAAAGTCACCAACTCTTAATGATTTAAAAACATTTTTAAATAATAAGGCTGATTTGTTAGAAACCCTAAAGATAAATCAAATGAGCGTACAAGACAAAAAGCCAAACTACACAAGAGGTCTTTTTACAGCACCACAAAATTGTGCGTTTTGCAAGCAAGTACACTTTATTTCTAAATGTGAAAAATTTTTACGTTTAAATGTTCAAGAACGTATAAAAAAGGTACAAGAGCTAAAATTATGTGTCAATTGCTTAAAATTTGGACACCATAGTAAAGTTTGTAGAGGATTCCCTTGTAGAAATTGCTCTTTAAAGCATCATATGCTATTGCACATTGATAGGCGTCCAATCCAGAATAATAATTCTCAAAATTTAGTACAGTCAAATAATTCAAATAGTACGGAGGCCTCGGCAAATCTTCCAAATAATAGTACAGGCGAAAATGTGCCAAATGTACAGTCTTTTCAGACTTCGCAAATAATATCAGAAAATGATAATACAATATGTAGTATATCGTACAGTCCAACTCAAATACTTCTTAGTACAGCCTTAGTACGAGTTTTGGACAAATATAATAAACCACATACTATTCGAGTATTGTTAGATTCAGGATCGCAATCAAATTTTATAAGAACGGATGTAATTAATAAATTAAGATTAAATAAACAAGAAATTAATATGAGTGTAGCGGGTTTAAATAATATGACGTCAAAAATTCGGTATAAAAGTGAAGTTGGGATACAATCATTGCAAAATGGCTTTAATATAAAAATATCTTGTTTAATATTACCTAATATAACCGAACATCTACCTAGTGTAGCTATCAGTACAGAAAATATAAATATTCCAGCGAATATAAAATTAGCAGATCCCTCGTACAATGAGCCCTCTCAAATTGATATGTTGATAGGAGCCGATATATTTTGGACATTAATTTCTATAGGACAAATATCTCTTGGAGTTAATAAACCCGTATTACAAAAAACAAAATTTGGCTGGGTAGTATCGGGTCCCAGTGGCGTACCTACCAGGGATATTTCAGAAAATAAAGTATCTTGTAATTTTGTACAGAATATTGATATACAACATCAATTAAATCGGTTTTGGGATATCGAGGAAGGGTGTCCTTCTAAATCACCTTATTCGGAAGAAGAATTAGCATGTGAAAAAATATTTGTTGATACGACTAAGCGTTTGTCGGATGGTCGATTTATAGTAAAAATACCACTTAAATCTTCTCCTGATAGTCTCGGTGAATCGTTTGAACAAGCAAAAAGGCAGTTCTTTTCTCTAGAACGAAAATTAGAATCAAAACCTGAGTTAAAATCTCAATATGTAGAATTCATAAAGGAATATGAAGAGTTAGGGCATATGAAAAAACTACAAGATCACAATAATACAGAACAGTCATATTATATGCCACATCATGGCGTAGTACGCGAAAATGCATTAACCACGAAACTTCGTGTAGTTTTTAACGGTTCTATGAAAACTTCTAGTGGGATAAGTTGTAATGAAATACAGATGGTCGGTCCAACGGTACAAAATGATTTAATTTCAATTCTTTTACGTTTTCGGCAGCATGTATATGTATTCGCCGCCGATATAGCAAAAATGTATAGGCAAATTTTAGTTTCGTATAATCAACGACCATTACAAAGAATTCTGTGGCGCGAAAGTCCAAATCATCCCCTAGATATGTATGAATTACAAACCGTTACTTATGGGACAAGTGCGGCTCCCTTTCTTGCAATCCGGTGTTTGATGCAGCTTGCTTTTGAACATGAAAAAATAAATCCAGAAATATCAAAAATTATAAAAGAAGAATTTTACGTTGACGATCTGTTAACGGGCGCAGATACGATTGAAAAAGCGGCAGAAATCGCACGCGAAGTTACTAAGGTACTTAGTAAGGGTTGTTTTAATTTGCGTAAGTTTTATTCAAATGATATTCGCGTTTTAAAATATGTGGAAACGTCCGAATCCATAAATAATTTTGTTAGTTTTGGAGAAAACGAAAATGCTAAGACCTTGGGATTAATTTGGAATTGTCACGCTGACAACTTAACGTATAATATAAATAACTCATCTAACGAATATCCCATTACAAAACGTACTATTTTAGCGAGTATTGCGCAAATATTTGATCCGCTCGGGTTATTGGCGGTATGTATAATAAAAGCAAAAATTTTATTGCAACAATTATGGTTAGAAAAATTAACGTGGGATGAGGCGGTACCTATTCAAATATATACTGCGTGGGTACAATTTCGTGATGAACTTCCAGTTCTAAATCAGTTGCGCGTACCAAGACATGTTATATGTAAAAATGTTGTAAATATACAAATACATGGATTTTCAGATAGTTCAGAAAAAGCTTACGGTGGATGTATTTATATCCGGTCAACAGATGAAAGTGGTAAGGTACATGTGAGACTTTTATGTGCAAAAGGTAAAGTCGCCCCACTTAAATCGGTTACACTTCCGAGATTAGAACTTTGTGGAGCGTTAGTTTTATCACGGCTCTTAAAAAAGGTTATTTCTTCCCTTACAATTAAGTTTGATGAATGTATATTATGGTGTGATTCAACAGTGGTACTTGGTTGGTTGAAAACTCCTCCAAATCTATTAAAACCATTTATAAATACGCGTGTTGCAGAAATTCAATCAAATACCAATAATTGTACATGGCGGCATATACCGTCAAAAGATAATCCTGCTGATCTAGTATCCAGAGGATTAAATCCTACACAAGTACTTGAGTCAAAATTGTGGTTTTATGGACCGGAATGGCTTATAGAAAATAATTCACAGTGGCCTTTTAGAATCATAAAAACAGAAAATTTACCAGAAATTAAAAATATTCCGCAAAATTTGCATATAATAATAAAATCGGAATTCCCCTTTAATAGATTCTCATGTTTTCAAAGAATTAAACGGGTGATGGCCTATATAATTAGGTTCATAAAAAATTGTCGTTTGCAGGGTCAAGAAAAAGGTAAAAGAAATACCGGTGTTTTGTCCATACAAGAAATTTCGAACGCTCAAATTATTTTAATTAAAATTGCTCAAGAACAATCTTTTTTCCAAGATATTACGTCTCTTAAATCAAAGGATGATTTAAACCAAAAAAGTAAAATCTTAAGCCTAAAACCATTTTTGGATAAAAATTTAATTTTAAGAGTAGGCGGAAGGTTAACCAATTCAAATTTTGAATATAATAAAAAACATCCAATTTTATTAGATTCCAAACACAAACTGACTAAATTAATTTTTGAATATGAACATACACGTTTATTGCATGCTGGTCCACAGCAATTGTTATCCTCAGTCAGAGATAACTATTGGCCAATAGGAGGACGTAATATAGCAAAAGGTACATATAGATCTTGTATTGTATGCTTTCGACATAATCCCAAGGTTTTACAACCTCTAATGGGAAATTTACCTAAAGAACGCTTACAGTCAGGTATTCCCTTTAATGTTGCTGGGGTAGATTACGCAGGGCCGTATTTAATAAAAGATCGAAAAGGTCGTGGCGCAAAAATGTTAAAATGTTGGATCGCTTTGTTTATTTGTTTTGTAACACGAGCCATTCATTTAGAGTTAGTTACCGATTTAACTAAAGATTCATTTATGTTATCCTTAAAAAGATTCATGTCCCGACGGGGAAAACCATCTTTAATATATTCAGATAATGGTACGAATTTTGTGGCAGCCAATTCTGAACTGTCAAAATTAGGTCATTTTCTTCAAGAAAATAAAGATAATATAATGGAAGCCTTGTCTGTTGAAAGCATAGAGTGGAGATTCATACCTCCTCAATCACCTCACTTTGGAGGGATTTGGGAAGCTGGCGTGAAATCTAGTAAATTTCATTTGAAACGTGTTTTGGGCAATACTTTGCTTACTTACGAAGAATTGTATACTCTCCTGGTACAGGTAGAGGCAGTGTTAAATTCCCGTCCCATTAGCCCTATTTGTTCAGATCCTGGAGATTTAAATCCTTTAACCCCGGCTCATTTCCTTATTGGAAGACCAGTGACAGCATTACCAGAACCAGTATTATTAGACATTCGCGAAAATAGACTTAACCGATATCAGTTAATAGAAAAAATGCGTCAGGATTTTTGGGCCAGGTGGCATAAAGAATTTGTGTCTGAATTACAACAACGAGTTCGGTGGAAAGTTAGTCAACCTCAATTAAAAGTTGGAACTTTGGTGATTATAAAAGAGGACAATACGCCAGTAATGAATTGGAGACTCGGACGAGTAATTAGTGTTTATCCCGGCAAAGACGGTATCGTCAGAGTGGCGACCTTAAAGACTTCCAGAGGGGAGATAAAAAGGAGTTTATCAAAAATTTGTCCTTTACCCCTTAATGACTAAGTAGTTACAGTAAAATGTTTAAGTGTTTTGAAAGTTAGTCCTTTCAAGGTGGGGGGCATGTTAAGAACTCACAGCGGCAACACCGCATAACTTCTTGGAACTTCCAGCGTGGCGAGGAGAAGCAACAAGCCAGCCTTGAGCCAGCCAGCCGGCGAATTTTGTTTTGTTATGTGTGTTTTAGTATTGTAAAAAAGTACAAATTAATACAGTCCATTATAAAATAATAACAAAAGTGTTTTAATATTAAACATATTGCATTTGTTACATTTATTTACATATATTAATTTATAATCAATCAACAAAAGTTTGAATTTACCAATGTCCAAGGGAGTGAGATAAATGTCAACGCCTAGCATATACGTGACATAAGTATAAAAATTTATATTACTTAACACTGCTCTTGCGAGTTTGTGTTAAGGTAGATACCAAAAAAATATTTTTTAAGCTGATTTGCCAATGGGCATTAAATAGGTTGTGGTTGTTATAATAACATACAAACAAAAAATATAACCGGGGTCCAGGGTTAAACAAAAATCAAAGTTTCAACTATATTCGCAATTCATAGAATAATCAATCAACAAAGGTTTGAATTCACCAATGTCCAAGGAAGTAAGCTAAATGTCAACGACTAGCATACACGTGACATAAGTATAAAAAATTTATATTACTTAACACTGCTCTTGCGAGTTTGTGTTAAGGTAGATATCAAAAAAATTATTTTTTAAGCTGATTTGCCAATGGGCATTAAATAGGTTGTGGTTGTTATAATAACATACAAACAAAAAATATAACCGGGGTCCAGGGTTAAACAAAAATCAAAGTTTCAACTATATTCGCAATTCATAGAATAATCAAAAAACAAAGGTTTTACTCATCTTATGTCGTGATCCTAAGTAACAAGTTCTGGATTGGGCAGTAAATCAAACCAAGCTTCCAAACGTAAATCAATGATCAAGGCCACACGGTAGGATCATTCAGGTCACATCAAAATCGGAGTACAGATAATTGCAACACTGCCATAGGGGTTGTGAGCTAACACCATCCCCAGTTCTGCTCCCGACGGATCAGCGGTGCTTGACGGCTTCACCCACAGTTCCAGACTTGTCCTCGAAGATAGGGTTTCCCACTCAAGGGGTGTATATCCAATCCAGGGATGTAATTTGAGGGTTTATAAACAAGGTAACTGAAGGTTCATTTAAAATACTTGCTATCTTGTTACTGAAGCTACGAAGAAAGTTTGGGGTGGTAAAACCAAAAAGGTCTTAAATAAAAATTATAAGGCTAACTTATAATAGTAGGTAGGAATACGTCTTTAAAAGACAAGGGGGAAGATTAGCTGAAAGGCATGAAGATTAGCTGAAAACTAGCTGGGAATGTGAAAAGTATATGAAAAGTATGTAAAAAGCATGTGAACAGTATATGAAAAGTATGTAAAAAATATATGAAAAGTATGCGAAAAGCATATGAAAAGTATGTGAAAATCATATGAAAAGTATGTGAAAATCATATGAAAAGTATGTGAAAATCATATGAAAAGTATGTGAAAAGTCTGCGAAAAGCCTGAAACAAAATGGCCACCGTTAGTGGTTTCATGAACTAAAGAATTTCACAGTTTCAACGTTACCTGATGTTATGGCTTTTCCTTATCCTGTGTTTTTTCTATCCCATAATGGACTAGGAGTCGTTAAATTTAGTAATTTTCCAATCCGAAATAAATTCGCGACAACATGTGCCAACTAAATCACTAAAGAAACATTCCAATTAAAAAACACAGTGGCCTTCGAAGATTCTAATGAGAAAAGGGACGATTTTTAATTCTCCATCTGGTTTTATTGAAACTGTCACTATAAAAAACTTGACATATTAACCACTAACAACGAAGAGTGATTTCACGTGATCACTAACACTTCATTGCTCGAACAAAAAGGGGGAAATTAGAAAAAGTGGGGATTATCCCGGAAAAATCAACATTTTAGAAGTTAAGAGGGACGAGTCTAACCTCTAAACACGTTCACGTTCACCAATTTACGAGAGACTGGATTCTAATATCGAAAATAGGCTGAAAATAATTAATCGTCAGATAAATATGCAACATATAATATAATTAATTGCCTATACGTAGGTACCTCGAATCTAAAATTCAAAGCGAGATGGAGTAATGTGACTAGCACAGAGTTGTACCTGGTTAAACGCAACGGTTTCTCAAAGTCGACAGGGGCGTAGTAAGAAAATTTTAACGAATAATTTGAAAGGACATAGAATCTTTTGGACATTGTTAGATTACACCTTGATAAGTTGTAAGGAGCGCAAAAAGCTCGTTACAATATTTAGTTACAAAAACCATTTTTTAGAGAATGTTAATATAAGAACAACTTGAGTTACCGAGATACAAAAATTTCAACCTAAAAATAATGCATAGATACTAAACCGGTTTAAACGTTAAAACGAGCCTTGAACCTTGTTGTACAATAAAATGTAGTTATATCAAGGCGACTAAAACAAGAATAAAAGACTAAGTTAATATTTGAAGTTTAAATAATAATTCAATTTTAGTTTAAACACTGTCGGGCTAAAGTTTTTAACACGAAATTCTGAAGTTTTATTCCATTAAAGTTATTACATCGTATTCCAAACGAAACTTTGCAATTAAATAGACTCTACTGATTCCGCGGTTGATTCCTTGTAAAACAACAAGTTTTAAACATTTTGTTAAAGGATAAGTTCACATAATTCGGCTTATTAGGCATTTTTCAAGAGCATCACAAACTTTTGATGTTGGATATTTAAAATTTAATTTATACAATGTCCTTTTAATCGTGTCTTGGGTTTTCCACTAGTTCGCCCAACATTGACAGTTTCACAGTGTCAAATTTTCTTCTTAAACATCAGATTTAATTTTTTGGGTTTATTATTAACTAACAGTTTCAAAACTACGTTTATTTACGATTGGATTATATAGGTCAATAAATTGTACGCTATATTGCTAAGGGTAGTTATACATATATTTATTGTTTTCTGTTTTATTTCTATCACTACAGTACTTATTGTATGTTATAATTAATAATTTAAGCATAACTTACAATAACTTATTGTGATAATGTAAATAATTAGGAATTTCCAGTAGGTACAGAGAAAATAATAAAACTACCTATACATAGAATATGCCGAGTTTAGTCCGGTTTACTTGCGTTAATGCGTTGGCCCAAAATTTATTTAGATAGGTGAGTTCAGTCCCAGTGCAATTAAGGTGGGTCATAGGCAATAAGTATGCAAATCTATTTATTATTATTATATTGGTCAAAATTGGTTAAAAGTTTCGCTATCGCAAGAAACTTTTTGGCGGTGTGAAACGTTGGGTGTGCAGTTTTGGCTCCAAGTATCCCGCTCTTTTGAAAACTGATGGAAAATCCAATGTGATTGTGCAACTTTCTGACAATCACAATCATGAACCTCTTCGTGAGAAAGTGTTAAACAGAAATCTATTAAGCAATGCAATAAAACGCAGAGCCCGAAAACATTAATGAAAAGCCTTCAAAGCTCGTTCATGAACAGCACCGAAATAGTGATGTAGACACTTTGACAGTTGATGTGAACTGTTTAAGAAAAAACATATATCACGCTCGTCGGAAAGATATGCCTAAATTGCCAGTGGATATTCAACAAGTTCACACTGCATTGGAATCAGGAAATGTGGTGATGACAAGATAAACAATATAGTGATCTTCTCGTGTAAGACAAATCTAGAATTTTTGTGTTCTTTGGATACCATATACGTCGACGGAACATTCAATTTTTGTACAAAGTTTTTTCTGCAGATGTTTGGGTTTCTGATGATGTTGTTGCAGATACATGGATTGAAAGGTGACCACACGTACCTTTAGTGTTCTGCCCATTACCAAATAAACTAATTTATTTTATAAAATATAAATATATTTGTAAACCCACGATAATTGTTTTATTTATTTTTATTATTGTGTCAGGGAGGAAACCATTTATGGGCACCGGTTACTTGTTCTACCTTTTGCCGGTAGTGTGCGAGTCCAGAGGCTGTCCTGTTTACGCACTAAAACCTCCCTCCTCTACGGGACTGCCCCGGAATCACCAAAAGGTATTACCATCCACCTTTTAATGTTCGATATTAGCCTCTTGGTCCACTGGGCCACCGCTTCTGTCTGTTCCCACTTATTTTGCCACATGGCCATGGTTAGTTCCCTTTCTTCCTTTTTGATGCTGTTGTTGTTTGTTTCCCCTCTTATGTGGAGCCGCCATCTTTCTTTTACCAGTAAGTGGATTGGGATAATTTCCGCTACGACGTTTAGTGCACTTGTTGATGCCGTTCTGTAAGCGCTAGAGATGCGTAGCAAGCTTTTGCTCTCCACCCTGGCCAGCATATTTTGGTAATATTTTATATCCAGCATGTGGGCCATTAGAAGCCGGACTGAACTGGGCTGTCATTAGCGTGGGTATTATAGACCCGGGACTGAACTCGACTATGCCCGAAATATGAAATTAGTTTTTTTAGAAAACTTAAAATTGTTATTTAAGATAGTATATGCACGAAAAAAAAATTGATAGTGTTTTTATAGTTTTTAATATTAAAGATAATAATTTTTAATTTAATAAATTTCTATTACAATTTCAATTATCAATGTTTTAATCTGAAACATATTTTTATATTGAAATTTGTTACTGTTAAAATAAATATATAATATATTAGTTTTTTTATAAACCGACATTTACAAATTCTAACATTAAATTAGAGATAAGGGATTGGGAACGAAAGCCCTATCGTCTTTCTTAAATTGATATAATAAAACTAGTGCCGTTCGGCCCAATTAGGCCATCATCAAGACATGTTGTAAGAAACAAAATAAAGGTTGGCAAAATAATAAAACAAACTAAAAACTTACAGGCAATGAGGTCCAAATACACAAAGACAAAGTAGGGCGCTTTTGGTCAAATAAAATTAATTTATAACATAAACCGCCCTAATACATGTTACATTTATAAAATAATTTTATTAAAATCTCGAACGAAAAACAATTAAAACACAACATCATGTCATCAGAGGTACGTACGACTAACAAATTATTTACATTTTATTAAAATATTTTAGAGGAAAAAAGTATGTAGCCTTGCATCGAATAGCGAAACAAAAAAGGATGCATTGCAGATATCCTCAAAAATATCATTGAAAGGAAAAAGTATGATTTAAATTTAACTTATGCAAATTAAATTCTTTTTATATTTTGAAAAGTTGAACAGCTCTAATATAATTTTTATATGAAAAACTATCCTGTTCATTGAAATTTGGTGGAGACCGGGATTGGGATACAAATTCCAAACTTACAAATACGGTGACTAATGCACGTGATACTTCCACAACAATAATTGTTGCAGCTTGCATTTGGTTTACGTCTACGCTACTTTACTTTATCGGTTGTACACCAAAACACCCCATGCAGTTTTGAGCGTTCCCGCATCCAGCGTTCCCTTGATATAAGCACATATATACATATACTATATTGCTAATACCATAATTCAATTATGACACTACTGTAGGCAGATGATCAGGGTCCGTTGAGTTTGCGCAGCTCGGAAATTGGCTTCTTGATGTAAACATTTGACAGGACCGATTTTCAAAATATTTTTACAAGCTTTTATTTAAATTCACCAGTTAGTTCGGGTATGCACAGTTTATAGTCAAATAAAACTAAGTAATCAATATTTAACATACCTGAAATACCTTATTCCTGGTATTGAACCGCGATTCGTGCAAAAAAGGACCATGCACTTTTTTCCACCCATCTTGAGACACAAGTCGCTAACAATAACAAAATGTCTGGTAAAGTTTTATACCAAAATTCGCACCCAAAACTTAAAAATAATATCCAAAAACACACAGGGAACATTCGAACAAATACAACATAAAAAAAGATGGAAACGACTAACAACTTACAAACTAACAAAATAAAATGTCTAAAGTAAAGTTTTATAAATATTAACACCCAAAACTTGGAAACTATAACTACACACGAACGAAACAAAAGATGGCGACGAAATACAATAACAACGGCGAGCCGGTTCTGTTTACGTACTGTTAGACATCGTGTCGGTTGCCTAATTTTTTCCCTACTGCGCAAGCACCACAGGCCCAATCTCAGGTTATTTTGAATCGCAAGATGGGTGTCTTTTTGCTTCGTGCGGATGCTTATGTGTAATATAGTGTATGTATATATGTGGATATAAGTAGAGGAAAGTACCCAAACCCTGGCCCTTCTCTTAAAGTGGGCCCCTTATCTGCTGACTCCGCATAGAGTCGTCATCTATCGGAAATACTTAAAACAGATACTTTTCAATACGTCGCGTGGCCTACACTCGTTACCTTCAGTAGTTGCCGATCTGCCACGTGTTAATCAGATCTTTAAATGTCAAAGTTATTTTATGTGCGTGTATATAATTAAGTAGTGGCGCTGTTTCATTGGTAAGTCCCTCAAACTATATATATTCTTAAATGGCATCCCAAAAGCCTTCTATTTATGATTTTGAGATTTAGTTTGCACAACCAATTCAAAAATGGTAAGCTCCTAAAAAATAAGCACGTTCGCGCTTAACCCGGGCCCCCTTAGGATTCTTAAAGCGGGCCCCCTCTTTTGTCAAGTGAAAAGCCTCCAGCAGGTTTATCTTATATAAATTTCATTTTTTTGAATCTCTGTTCGGGTCTGTTAGAATACATTGAAGAGGCCAACAAGATGCAGCAGCCTTCGTTTTATGATTGTCAACAAGGAACAGAAAAGGGACTTAAAAATGAAAGAAATAAAGAGGACAATGATGGCGAGGCTAATGTTAGGGAACAAGTAGTATATCTAGAAACAGACTTAAATAAACCATCTACTTCTAAAACCTCTTAACTTGTTGTGCCCTCAACATATTGTGATGGACAACACCACTATACGATTACTACATATACCCTGACACCCATACAAAATAGGCCCTCAACATAATTTCAAATAAGCCCATTCGAAATTTCCCCAGTTCCACAAGCTAAGAAAAGAACTTTCACGAGAGGACGAAAGGCATGTAGTTCTGAAATCATAACTTCTTCACCATACAAAATTCATTTAGACCAAGCTATAGAAGCTAAGGCTAATCCTCAACCTAAACAGTCAGCGCGTGGTCGTGGATCTAAGTCTCTTCCAAGGCCTACACCAAAATCAAAGAAGGAGGCAGTTAAGAAACGTCTTAAGATTACAGGCGAAGACTCTACCTCTAATGAAGATACAAACAGTGAAGTATCCTCAAGTTCATCTGAACTTGAAGTTTCTCCAGGAATATTGTCTTTGGATAATGACGATGCTGAGTGTATGTTCTGCAATGTAAAATTTTGACAAAACACTAGAGGAGAGTTGTGGGTTATGTGTTTGATGTGTTCATCGTGGGCCCATGTTGATTGTGCAGGAGCGGAAAAAGATGCCTACATTTGTGATTTTTGTAAATAATTAAGTACATGAAAATCATCAACAAGCTGTTATTTTTTTAAGTTGTATAATGAGTTTTTTCGTTTTTAGAGTTTTGGAGGATATTAGATATAGGATATATAGGATTAGATTAGGTATATAATATATAATAACAATTTTCGTTTATGTTATATCCATTTTTAACTTTTGGTATACATTTTTATTTCATTTTTACCTTGGGGCCCACTTTAGGAAGCTTTTTTCGAAATGCGACGAAACGCAATGTTTGTTAAAAGTATTTTTTTTCTACCAAAAGGTTTTTTATTTTTATGTTCAAGTAAAATAAACTGATTTAGTAACTATATGAAGTATTCATTAAAGGTACTGTGATGTTTTTTTTCTTAATATTGTATTTTACAAATGTTAAAAACAAAATGGGGGCCCGACTTTGGGTACTTTAATCTAGTTAAAACTAGCGCATATAGTAGTATAGTAGTAGTAGTAGTATTTATATTAAAATTTTTGTCAAAATGATTTTTTTCTACTCCCACATAGAAATTTGCTGTTTCCTTTACACTTAAGTAACAAGAAAAGTAGACTAGTCTAGTTAACTGTACTGAAAAATTTCATATGCTTACTGTTCAGTGCTGCACAGCGTTGGGACTTTTAAAAATAAAATTTCCCATTTTTCACGAATGCACACAAATATATCCTAAATAATTTCCTACGAATTTAACACTATAGTAAAAATATCTCTTTTCCCTTTGGAAACAGCGCCGACCCATCATTTCTCTATGCTTTATTCTCACGAATCTGGATATTTTCCATTAGTTGACAAAAAATTTTTTGTTCAATATAACAAAATATATACGCATCTATAATAGTTTTATCAATAATGCAACCTGCTGAATGTTCATAGAAAATTAATTTCATTTAGCATTATTAAGTTAGTTTTACCCTAATTTCTAACATGAGGATCTGGCGAAGCGACATAACATATAACTTTTTGAGTTCAAGCCTGACAGCCTGCAATTTTTCTTTTTAACATTTTTTAGCATAGGGTTCGTAAGTTTTGTCGTAGAAAAATATACTGTTCAACTTAAGTGGATTGTCCATATCGCACTTGTAAGTTCCTTTAATAAGTTTTTAAGGCATTCTATTATTTGTCTGTTTGAAGGTTGGAGACAATGATGTTTCTTGAATGATAGAAGAGTTTTGGACTTGCATTGTCTTTAATTTGTTTTACATCACAACGTTTCAACTAGTAAGTATCTCCAGTCGTCTTCAGGTGAATACTAAATAAGTAAAGTAACTACAGCTCTATTTATACTAGCTAGATGTACTGGAGCATGACTGAGATGGGTGCAGGCATGCGTTTAATTCTTGTGCGGTTATTTAAGTTTACATCTACTTAACAAAGGTTTCCAGATATTTCTTATATCTAGTGAGGGCTTACTAAAACAATCTGGGTTCTGGTATATGATAGCAGCTTCCTTGAACTTCCTCTTCCTCCAATGTGGTTCTTTGTGCAGGATTCGAGCTTCTGTCCACTTAATGTGATGACCGTATGTCCAGGCATGGTCAGCTGCCCCTGATTTTTCGGTTTCTCCTTTAAGCGTGTTGTTTCTGTGTTCCTTGACCCTAGTTTCAAGTGGCCTTAGAGTCTCACCAATGTAGGATCTGCCACATTCGCAGGGAATCTGATAGACACAGTTTTTCCTATCTTTTTGACTTGTTGGTTTCGTCTTCGTCAGGTGGCTTCTTAAAGTGTCTTTTGAGCTGAATACCGTATTAATGTTGTATCGTTGTCCTAGTCTTCTAATTCTCTCAGATACTCCTTTGACATACGGAATGTTGAGTGTTGATTGTGACTCTACTGGCTTCTTTTGTGTATTTGACCGATTCTTGCGATTTTCCATTAGTTTATCAACTAGATGCCCGGGGTAGCCATTTTTGTTGAGGTCGGTCTTGATGTAGTTAGTTTCCTGTTTGAGGGCTTCATTTGAATTACAGATGGTAATTGCTCTATCCACAAGCGTTCTTACTATGCCATGTTTTGTGCTATTTAAGTGATTTGAGGTGTAATTCAAATATTGACCTGTATGCGTGGGTTTTCTGTACACTGAAGTATGGATGGTGTTGCCATTTTTCTTTACGTTTACATCCAGGAAAGGTAATTGACTGTTTTCTTCTCTCTCCATGGTAAATTTGATTGTCGGCGCCAGGCTGTTAATGTGGTATAGGAATTCCTTGAGTTCGTCATCGTTTCCATTCCAAATAATGAAGGTGTCGTCCACATATCTCAGCCATGTTTTTGGTTTCTTTTTTGCTTGTTTTATTGCTTCGGATTCAAACCATTCCATGTAAATGTTGGCGATTATTGGTGAGAGAGATGAGCCCATCGGTAGTCCGTCCGTCAATATTTGAATTACACCTCAAATCACTCAAATAGCACAAAACATGGCATAGTAAGAACGCTTGTGGATAGAGCAATTACCATCTGTAATTCAAATGAAGCCCTCAAACAGGAAACTAACTACATCAAGACCGACCTCAACAAAAATGGCTACCCCGGGTATCTAGTTGATAAACTAATGAAAAATCGCAAGAATCGGTCAAATACACAAAAGAAGCCAGTAGAGTCACAATCAACACTCAACATTCCGTATGTCAAAGGAGTATCTGAGAGAATTAGAAGACTAGGACAACGATACAACATTAATACGGTATTCAGCTCAAAAGACACTTTAAGAAGCCACCTGACGAAGACGAAACCAACAAGTCAAAAAGATAGGAAAAACTGTGTCTATCAGATTCCCTGCGAATGTGGCAGATCCTACATTGGTGAGACTCTAAGGCCACTTGAAACTAGGGTCAAGGAACACAGAAACAACACGCTTAAAGGAGAAACCGAAAAATCAGGGGCAGCTGACCATGCCTGGACACACGGTCATCACATTAAGTGGACAGAAGCTCGAATCCTGCACAAAGAACCACATTGGAGGAAGAGGAAGTTCAAGGAAGCTGCTATCATATACCAGAACCCAGATTGTTTTAGTAAGCCCTCACTAGATATAAGAAATATCTGGAAACCTTTGTTAAGTAGATGTAAACTTAAATAACCGCACAAGAATTAAACGCATGACTGCACCCATCTCAGTCATGCTCCAGTACATCTAGCTAGTATAAATAGAGCTGTAGTTACTTTACTTATTTAGTATTCACCTGAAGACGACTGGAGATACTTACCAGTTGAAACGTTGTGATGTAAAACAAATTAAAGACAATGCAAGTCCAAAACTATTCTATCATTCATTCTATTATTTATTAGTATTTTAATAATATAACATAATTATTATATATAAATTAAGTCCTATAGTTTTTGCCTTAGACCTAGACCGAAATACTGTAAAACAGAAAAAATTAATGCTCCCAAGTGAAAAAGGTAACTGAAGTGTTAGTCTAGTTATGTTACTGTGATGCGCTTATCTTGTTTCAAATGAAATTTCAGATTTGTTTACTGTTTATAAGGTCTGATGATTTTAGTTTCAGGCGAAACATATAACATAAATAAACAGATATTTGTGGCCGAGACTTTAGGTCTTTTTTCTTACCAAATATCATCCTCTTTGAGTAAAAATGAACGGATTCTTTAAATCAGATTTTTTTTTTCTTTGGCTCTAATTGTTTAGGACAGTAATATAAAAACATAATTTGAACAAATGTGTTATTAGATGACAAAATGTTAAAATTTTAAAAACCTAAATTGTTTAAATTTCTAAAGCTTGGAAGTCCTTAAAACCGTATTTAAAATTCCAGGTACCGACCTGGGACTTTACTAAGAAGTAAAAAAAATTAAGTTGAGACTGGTATCTAGAGAACGAAACGTCGATTTTAAAACCTAAAAAAGCCATCTTGTAGTGTAGACCATAGAAACAGCTATGAAAATGTGTTTTTTCCTAAGTCCTAATTAAAGAGGCAAAAAATTAATAACCAATCTAGTTTTTTTCGGATATCTCCGAAACTATTTGGAATATTTAGAATTTATTTTCACCAAATTATTAAGCCCCAAAATACGCAACTTTGCCTTAATTTAACCATCTTCGTATCTCTTACCGTTTCCGAGATCCCCTTGTACGCACACGAATTTGTAGCACCCTGTATATATTATGTATAAGAAAAGTTATTTAAGATAATAGGATTAAGGCAGTGCTACTTCTAAACCAAAAAATTTGAATTAGCCCGTTTTCCCCAGTAGCCTCAAATATTTTTGATACCATTCTAAGTTGTGAATTTATTAGGTGGTATTTTATCAAAAGGAAATAAAAATACCAATTAGGTTTAAACAAAAAAAAAATGATTCTAGACAAATCCGAATAAAACAGATTTTGTATATATTTTTCTTTACGAGCGATGGATCGCAAAATGGTTGTAATAATAATTCCATATTTTTAGTTAAAGGAAACAGTGCTTTTAAATTTTTCCGCATTTTAGAATGAAGTTCGTAAAATTTTAGTTTGAAGGCATTTTACTGTTGTTATCGTCATCTGTCTCGAAGTGAAAACTTTGGGAAAACTCTGTTGGAGTTTGGAGAAGTCAGACAAGCGGAGTAAAATTGAGGATGATGTTACAATTTTATTTTTCACTGTCTAAAGTAAAATTCAACGTCTTACGTATACTGAACATAGCTGTCTTAAATTTAAAATTATTGTTTTCTAAATAACATTTTAGTAAGAAAACATAAATAGATAAATGCTGTTATTTATTGATTGTTCATGTATATGCAAACCTAACGTATGTATCCACATATGGGTCCTTATCATCAGGAGGGAAACAATCAAATTTGATAAAAATGGAAACGTACCAAAGTTAAATATTATGAAAACTATGACAGATTGCGAATCTTTGATAAAATTTTCTCCAAAATGAATTTCAATCGCTTAAATTGCCGAAAGGGAAGACATTATAACTACCAATAAATTTTTAAGTTATATAATGTTTAACATTAGCCTAAAAAATTAGAGAATTATTACTAACATTTATTGGTTTTTAATTTTTTATTATCTTGCCGTTCTGCCCTTCTTTCTAATTAGGCTTTTTCCTCTTCGTTCGCTGCCAGGGCCATTCCCGAGGGGACCTACAGTTTAACGTGGGTTCCGAACCACGATCCTCAGTCATGCGACACCCCCCAAGGGCTATCAACCCTTCGTTTATTGCCATTGCATGACCTACCGATTGGGGAGTGTGTACCTTTTTCCGCACCCCACGAGATGTCCGATCTCATCCGGCCTGGTTACCGGCGTGAATGGGGTGGGTTGGGAGATGATATATTTTACACTCTTCCCTGCATTCTTAAATCCACTAAATTTCGGACATACTTTTTTTATTGTACGTATGTCCACTCCGGGAATCGAACCCGGGTCGCCGCGGTCGAATGCCAGTAGCTCTACCTCTGAGCCACAGCCGCGGTTTTTTATTATCTTAATTTTTTGTGTAATTACTGAAATATTTTTAAAATAGGATTCCATTTTCTAGCTATTACATCTAAGTATAATGCTATGTCTGTGAAATAACCAAATTTTTTATTGAAAATACTACAAAAAGTAAATGATCCTAAAAAAAATCCTAGATCAAACAAAATTTAGTATTGTACAAGAATATAATCATAATAAATCAAATTTGGAACAAAATTTCTCTCAATATTATAAAATGAAGATAATAAATTTATATTAGGAATAAATTATTGAATATTTTGTTGGTTTGTAATTCCATCCATTGGAATGTGATATGCATTTTGTAATACTATTTTAGAGTACCTACAGGATGTTGTCTGTTCTATCGCCGACATTATACAAAACATTCTTGTGTCAATTGTCAAGTTATAAACATGAGTTTAGCAAGAATAATTATTTATGGCGCAAAGTCAAGAAACAAACTCCTATAAAGTATTGTAAGTAAGAACGATGAAAAAAACACCAATAAAAGATTTAAAAAGTTGTGGCGAGTATCAGACACACGGATAAAATTTACTGATCTTCACAACAAAAATTACAAAGGTGCCTGAGTTTAGGCGATAAAGCACCTTAATGCCTAATGTAAATAAACATATCCTAAAATATTTGTTTTCGTATTTTAGCATAGCTGTGTCTATTTAAAACATTGTAAATAATAAAATATTAGAATTTAGTGTCCGTTAAAATATATAAACAAAAGAAGCTTAGCGGCAAGCGCACAGAGTACTGCGTCTATCTTTTGCATTAAAGTACACAGGGACTCCAAAGGTAATGGAATCCCTGGGGCACAGGTAGACAATAACAGGCTGTTTCGTTCTTGTTAGAACTCATCAGAAAGTCATAACCCGTAAGCGACCCCCAGTATAGAGAGCCTGTTCTTTCAAGGCGTTTTTAAGAACTAAAAACGCGATGAAAACCCAGTAACGCCATCATAAGGAATCAACTGAATACAAAAGATATAGCCATCTAACGTGAAAACGTATAAATATAAATAAATCTAAATAAATCAAGCACGGAACGGCCACTTCACCAGTATAGGAAACATTTTTTCGCTTCTCCATACATCTCCAGCTTTTCTTCCACTCCACTTCAAGTATGTACTACTTCTTCAAACTACAATTATTATTAATATATGGTTGTCTTAAGTAAGGTTTCTGTTTACAAGCTATGTAAAATAAAATTGTAGAAGTTTAGCGTCGTCCTTAATAATAAAATAGTAAGAAACGTAAGCCGCAAATGGACAAGGTTGTGCATCTGTCTTTTGCATTGAGTTCCCTGGGCCACAGGTCGACAATGACGACCGTCTCGTACTAATTAAGAGTCTATGGAAAACCTAAGGATTTTTATAGCCTAGGCGACGTAGTTGGCACTTTGGCAGAACAAAACTAGAAAACAAAGTAAAAAAAACTGATGCCTCTGAATTTTTAACTTTCTCTGTAGTTTTATGCTTTTACTCAACTAATACAATTTTTCCCATTTAAAACGACCATTTACTTGCACTTGCAACTCACACCTAATGTAAACCGGCCTTAATATTGTTAAAGCGCCCTCGAACGTGACGTCACAATATGGGAGAGAGTTAGAACATTTTTACGCGTTAACTACCTACCACTACTATTACTACTAACTACCGTTGTTCATATATCCTGGATAACTTCGTAATAATATCCACTATAATATGCTCCTTATGAGTTAAAGATGTTTATTTTGTTTATTGTTTGTTACCTGGAGTGACATTACGTTCATGCCTAAAAGCGATCGTTTTATAGTAACTATGAAAGCGACGATTTATGAGTTTGCGATTACGTTCAGCGACATTTGATTATCGCAAAAGAAATCGGCCAAGTTCGGAAAAATGCCACAATTCTGTCAAAATCTGTTGAGTTGAGAGGGACATTATTTATCACGATTGTTTATCTTTGGCTCATGTTCCATAATGTTTCGCGATGACACTAAATGCTAAGCATCATGAGGTGATATTAAATATGACAGAGGCTCACCTACAAATTATTACAAATAGATTTGTTGGTCTAAATTCTCAAGAAGCCAATAATAATTTATGGCAAATTTTAACAAACAATTTAAACTCTTTGGGATATGGAACTTACTTACTACTTACCTTTCTATTTTTAGCAAAGATGTTTTTACAGCTTTACAGATATAATAAAACGCTATTATTTCCCAAGAATTCCAAATTAAGTTCAAAAAGTATGACTCCAAAAAAATTGATCGGATCGGTATTATTAATAAAGGATATATATACACACAGTGATAGATATTGTAAATCATTTTTACCCTTTTTTAAACAACAACATTACCGTTTCGGCAACCAGATGCATGCTTTTCAGGCGGCTGATTAATACCTATCGGTTCTTTTTCGTAAGAAAATAAAGTATGTATATATCTTAAGATGGAAAGTTCTTGTGTATAAACACCTAATTTGAAATTCAGAAAAAAGTATTTCCTCGAGCCGGATTCGAACCGACAACCTCCGTATATCCAGTACAGAGCGCTAACCAATTGCGCCATCAAGGATCACAACGTTGTGAACCTACTTCCTTGATGGCACAATTGGTTAGCGCTCTGTACTGGATATACGGAGGTTGTCGGTTCGAATCCGGCTCGAGGAAATACTTTTTTCTGAATTTCAAATTAGGTATTTATACTTTTATACTTTCCATCTTAAGATATATATATATCGGTTTATTTCCATCACTATCGTATACACACAAGCGACATCTACATCACAAAAGCGAATATGTGAACACAATAAACTGGGTAACATTTTCTAAGCGACATCGCCAACAAGTGTGAACGTAATGTCACTCTTGATTATGTTATTAAATCAATAGTCAAAGTATAAGTAGTAAATATAGTGAATATTTTAATGTGAAATCATTATAAAAAATTATTTAAAACTAATTCTTTAAAATATCTCTACTTAATTGATTAAGTTAAAATAATCGGATAAATTTTTAAAAAAACGCGCCATATTTTGTTTTAAAATCTGAATTTTTTTAAAGTGGGCCATTATATTTTTAACTTTAACGGAAAAATAAACAAAAAAGTTTTATGTTGCTTTCAAATAAAAATTTCATAGCCACTTTAAATAAATTTTATCGCACCCCAACTCTTAAGCTAAAAGGGGGCCTAAACATGCTTATAAGTTTGCTTGTTTTACAAAACGCACCGCCATAACAAAGTTATTAAATTTGTTTGGCTATATTGCGATAGTCTGGGCGTAAAGAGACTTTAACTTTGCACTTCAATGTATATTATAGTCGTAGTAAAGTTTACTAATAAAACTGATTTTATTTAGTAAGTGAGGTATGATTATTTTAATTCAAAAATATTTAATGATTTTTTGAATTTTTTGTAACTTTCTTGCCTTTTTTGTATCTCTATAGAGCAAAGGGAAACATACACTGTAAATAAGAATATGGTAAAATAGGAATAAATATGTTTGATTATTTTTGGCCACCAAATATTACTGCGAATTTATTAATAAAAAAATAATTATAATTGTAACTAAAATTCTAATTTTCGAAATGGTTGTAAATGTTTTCTAATTTCTCCATAAATATAACATGATTTTTACAGTAGATTATTGTAAAAAATCATAACATTTGTCGTAATTTTAGGGTATAACCGGCAGTGACTTCACCTTTTTCTAATGGAATTTTATAGTTGGATTTTTATTCATTAATCGAATTTAAATTCAAATAAGGTATATTTTTTAAATATACAGGGTGTCCCATAACTTATGGGCCGTAGATAACTGAAGATACAAGACATCAAAGTAAGCCGATTAACTCATATAAGTTTTTTTGATAATTAAAATATTAATTTAAATTTATGTACTATGTTTTTTTATGCTTTGGGATGTTTAAAGGGAAATATCTCGAAAACCGTTAAAGATATTAAGATCAATCAAGTACACCTTTTTGACTTTTGACCTTTTGACACCTTCTTTAAAAAACTATAATTGAAAAACACCCAATATCACAGGTAAGAAAAAAAATCATAGATTTATGAAGCCCAGTGTATGCAACTAGCGCCCTCTAGTTTGAAACTTAAAAATGTCTACAAATTCTTATTTCTTGCTCATAAAAACCTAATATTGCCAACTTTCAATTCGATTCATTAAACCCTTTTTAAAATTATGGCTTATTTTCGAGAATAAACTTTTACTTTCAACATTCTGTATCTCTAGAACGAGTAACAATCCGAAAAAACTTATATGACTTAATCGCCTTAGTTTGATATCTAGTATCTCTAGTTACTCTACGGCCCATAAGTTATGGGACACCCTGTATATTTTAATAAATATTTTTTGCTAGAAGTTTAAAAAATCCGTCATAGAATAGACGTACAACTCGCGACGCGGAGGTGGCGGTTTCTTAATAGTTCCTCGGAAATTATGATATTTATATAAATAATTCTTTTAAGATTAGAGTTGTTATGTCCGTTTAAACTCGATAAAAAAAGAGATTTTACTGCAAATATTATCAAATAAACACAGTAGAACTACTACAAAATACGGCACAAATATCACGCAAACAGCCAATGGGTCAAAAGCCGATCAATAAATGATTGCATCAGCATGTAGGCGGGCTGATCTGCTAAGGAGCCAAATTACCCGTTCTATGTAAATATTCAGCAACTAATGTCGTGAAATTACAAAGTTGTCTATTTTCGCTCTGATGTACATAAAAGGGGTGTACGCCAAAAAAAACAACGTTATTTAAAAAAATAAAGAAAAAAAACTAAGAATAATAGTCTAAACTGCACATTTCTATCGCAGATAATAACGGCGATATGCGTCTGCAAGGATGTCATATTTCAGCGCGTGACGTCACAAGAGCTTGGCCGCTGCATAAATAAGTATAGTGCATGAAATTTACGTAAGTTTTAGCACTAAGTATTCTTCGGGTTGTTAAAAATAATTTAGGGAAAACCTTACTGACTGATGAAAAAATAGTTTGGAGATTAAAAAAAGGTATAGAGTTCTGCTAGCCGAAGCTTTTGTGACGCCACGCAAATTTTAACCCACTATTTTTCAGAAATGGTTAGTTGTAGAATGACTAGGTTTGAACCGTTATTCTTAGATTTTTTTGTACTAAAACTTTAATTTTTGGCGCACACCCCCTTTAAGTACCTACAATAAGATATATTTTTATGTGTAATTTTACCAGTATGTCGTGTAATTATACACTCTTAAAAATGACTTGGTATTTGGTACTAATTTTTATTTGTTCTCATGTTTACGTTACCAAAAATAACTATTTTTAGTTAGGAAAACAAAAAAGATTTTTTTCTTAGATTTATTTACCAAAAAATGATGCCATCAGAACAAAGAAAATATCTTGTTTTCATATTAGTTGGCAGAAATAAAATATTTGGTTTAGCTGAATTTTACTTTGTATATATCTTATGTAAATGTTACATCAAGGTTCCTACAAACTTGTATTTATCAATTAAGCTTGTTGTAATAACACATTATGAATTTGTAGTCCCTAACATTTTGTTAATTTTGATTAAGATACATTCTTAGTTACCAGAACTAACTTTTCTTTTCAAGTAATATTATTCTTCATATTTATAACTAACGGCATCAACAGAGACTTGACGCCCTTGCCCGGTGGGTGACATGTGACATCATTCTAGCCAGGACTGTCAGGAGGTTATGTTTATGTTAGGGTGCTCTTGCGGTTCCGTGTCCATTTTTTCGTGTTTTTAAGGCAATAATTGGCCATTTTCATGTCCCGTGTGGAAAATGGATGTGACAATATTTGGTGTAATTTATTTGTGTTTATTGTCTTTCTTGTGTGCGTTCTTATTGGCACAAGGAAGTTAAATCATAAGTAAGTAAACATTTTATTTTTTATCATTGCAGTTGAACATTAGAAAGTATAATGAGCTTTTTATAAAGCATGGCAAGGTGACCCGATGAGAAATAACTTAAAAATACAACAAAATTCATATAGCTGTATATTTTAAATAGAAAGTCCAGGGGGTATTTTTTGTTTTTTAATAATCGCAGTTGCAGATAAGAAAATTTAAATAAGAACAATTTAGTTCTATAAGCAATTGAACAACCCAAAAGGTTAATTAAAATAAGTTAAAAATATATTGTTTCTGTTTTGTATTGCATAAGTATGTATTATAGAAAACATGAGAGAACAAGGACATTGGAAATATTTTTTTTTAAAGAAACCATAATATCCCTGATAATTTATCCCAATTAGTTTACGCATACCTAATAGAGTAGTAATGCCAAGGCATTTTTGTATTTAAATGGGGACCTAGGAAGGAATATTTTTCGTTGCTAAGTATAAATTACATATAACATTTTTTTTAGAAATGACTTTTACAATTAGAAAGTACAGAAAAAAGATAATAAACAAAATGTTGTGACTACATACGTAATTGTTATTCTATGAAAATTTCAAGTTTGGCCCAAACAAATGATTGCTTTGGTAATATTTGTAGATTGCATCATTAACAAAAACAATATTTCCTTGAAAAAAAATTTTCAATTTTCCATATTTACACATTAGTTGTGACAATTAATTTTAAAAACGGGAGTACCATATAATATTTAGTTATCCGTATATAAAATTTCGTTGTGACAACTAAAATTTGTAGGTTGGGTTGGTTAATGTTATTAATTAGTTCAACAATTCAATAACGACAATTTTTTTTGGTTGTACAAACTAATTTTTGGGTTGAGTCCGATTTCACGAAAATAAATAGTTGTCAGAACCAAATTTTAGTAATCTATACCATGTTATTTTTAAGAGTGTACTACTTGCGAAATATTTTCAAGCGAAAATTACATTTTACGCAAAGAATCCTCAAATTTTACATCAAATTTATAATGTTATAGACACCTTAATGTAATAATTTAAAATTTTTATCAATATAAATGTAGTAAATTTTCCAAAGCATTTCACAGTGTGGAATAAAATCTGTATGTACTATTGTGCCGATAAAAAACTGGGACAAGAGATTTACAAAAACAATGTAAGAAATACATATCCCCTAGACTATAAAAGGTGTCTAGAGCTAAAAAGGAAAAACATTCAAAATTTAAAAAGTAACCTAGGTTACATAATGGAATGTTTTGTATTTTTCGATACGGGGTGGTTAAATTTGAGAGACATCATATAATATGGATAAAGTAAATTTATTAGATTTTTTTAAAGTCAAATATTTTATAAATTATTATATTTACCATTACCACAAAATAATAAATAAAGCTAATACAGGTAATAAAATACATTTAATAAAAAGAAAAAAATTGCGAACACAAAGTTTGTCAAAACAACACAAAATTAATATTTGGTCATAGAACCATTTCTGTTTATTACTTTTTGGAGCCTTTGTGGCATACTTAAAACTAAGTTTCTACATAATTCGACAGTTATTTCATCCCAAGCTTGATTTATCCTATGACGTAATTCATCCCTGTTTCTAGGTTGAAAATCATGTTTATACATAGATTTGACCATGGCACCCCAAATGTTTTCTATCGGGTTCAAATCGGGACTCTTCGAAGCCCAGGGAAGAACTGCTATGTTATTTTCTTGGAGAAAATTTTGTACAATGCGCGCTGTGTGTATTGGAGCATTATCATGCTGAAATGTGTAATTTTGACCGTATACAGCGTTTACCGATGGTATCATCACTTCGTTTAGTATATTAACGTATACTGCTGCAGTTAGTCTTCCTTCGACGATTTGGCAAAGTCCTGGTCCTCTAGCGCTAATCCAGCCCCAAACATTTATGGAGAAACGCCCACTTTGGTTGGTTTTGTGGGTGTATCTCTCATCATACCGCATGCCGGAAGGCCTATACATCCGAATTCTCCCATTATTGCATGACTGAAAAGTTTTCTCGTCAGAAAATATAACTGTTTCCCATAAATTTATTTGATTAATATATTCATGTGCAAATTCTAACCTGCCCTGTTTATTTATTTCCGTTAAAAATTTTTTATTGGCAGCACAACGGCTTCGTATATCGGAATTTCGAACCCTGTCTCTAGCGGTATTTGCAGAACCTGGAAAATTCGTCTCTTCTTTTGCCTTGATTGCAGTTTCGAAGGGATGATCCCTTAGATAATTAACCAGTCTTCTATCATGATCATCAGTAGAAATTTTAGACGGACCAGAACCTGCATTCCTAATAATAGTCCCATGTCTTGCTATTTTTTGTTTTGCCAATAGCACGGTATTCTTGCTTACTCCCAGTTCATCTGCAATATCCCTAATAGCAACACTATCTCGCAACCGACTATAAATAATTGCCTTTTGCTGGGGGGTTAATTGTGGCATATTTACAAATAATATATGATTGTATGTTTGACGAGTCAATCATAAAGTGACAATCTTTATTGACATGCAAATTTTCATGACATTTTACTGGTACCAGGCTTGATGTAAAATTATTCTTAATAGTCTAGGAGAAAATAGAAAAATTTCCTGTCCCAGTTTTTTATCGGCGCGATGGTACATTTACATCAGATTTAAGTAATCTCGCTGCACTAGTCGCTCCCTACATTTTTTTTTAGACAGACAGAAATATTATATTGGTGACCTAGGGACGCTAAAATAAATTATCTGAGAATATCTAAAAAACAATTTTACCGATTACAATTTTTCTTTTACAAGGAAAGTAAGAGTTGATATTAAGCAAAACAGGAATATAAATATAGGCAACATATTTTACGAATATTTTTGTCTCATAATAATGTTACATGAATATTTTTACACTAAACCCTAGAATTAGGATTAAATAACAAAGTGCTATTATGAAGTTAAATTTAATTTTCATTCCATACCCTATGGCTAAATTGCATTACGAAACAGAACTATGTTTTATGTTTAATAAGTAATTTAGACTGTTCGTCGTATTTTATACGAATAAGTTTAATTTTGAAATTGCTAATTAAACATTGTTACAGGTTACACTTCCATTATTATCAAGTGGAACATGGAAAATAGTAACAATAATAATTGTTGAAGTGTTTAGCTTAGAGCGAGGTTATGATATTTTAGCCCCTTTTGTATAGTACCGTCTCATTATAATTTTGATACGAAAATGTATAAGGTATGATACAAAGGAGCAGCATTGGATAATTAATTTAACTTTTAGTAAGTTTTACGATAGCAGAATAATACACATTACCATTAGCACAAGTGGAAATAAAATTTAATTAAATTATTTTATGAAAAAAACAGTATGGAAAAAATATACGGTGTTGTGATAAAGAAATGGAGCCTTTTATACAAAATACGGCCCACATAATTAGGAATCGCTCGGAGCCACCAAATTTTTTTTTTGATATGCATTTTTTGTAGAAAAAAGATACTATACAGGGTATAATTTCAATTTTTTTAATGAAACATTATATATTTTTACATTTTACAATCATTTCTAGACATTTTTCATAAATCATGCCCTATACCTATCTTCAACCGTTTACGAAATATTAACTTTGAAAAAGTTTAAAGTATTATTTTTTGTCCAGTGACATGATTTTCTGTGTTCAGGTTCTTTTTTACTGTTACTTTTGTTATATACAAATATAATTTAGAATAATTAGTTTAGGTTTACGTATACAGGGTGTCCCGAAATTAGGTGACAATATTTTAAGGGGCTAAAGTACATCCAAAAATAGGACTAAAATCCTCTATTAATATACCTTGAAAAACGCTTCGTTATGGGGCTAGAGCACCCCGAATGGAAGCTATGATAAGCGGTTCTTTCAAAATATCTCAGAAACTGATTGAAGTACCAAAACAAAATTTGATACATGTTTTACCCATGACAAGACGCAATAAACGGTTTATTTAGCTTAGGTGTATTTCTTCCAGTGGCGTCCCACTGGGTAGGTAGTGAGGAGAATATTGCCCTAACTTTTTTACTTGTAGGATTTTTTAACGCCAGATGCAATTTTTAAAAGCACTGAAGTCTTCTATTGAAAAAAGGTACTCCTGCTTCATTTCGGTTGGATTCACCATTTTTCAGTAAAATCGATTTTAAAATTTTCGGTTTTTTACAAGCCGTTGAAAAGGCTAAAGTGTTTTTTTTCATATCTCAGCAAACATTTGATAATAAAACATGAAATTTATTAAAAGTTCTACTAGCGACAAGACATATTTATTAAAGGATGTAACATTAAAATATTTTTCCAGTGGTGTCGCACGGGGTGGAGCCTAAAGTAAATATTACAATTTTTTTTTAATTTGAGGGGCTTTCCTTTCATAATATTTTCAAATTCTCTGTGCCTCACGAAACATAACACGCAGGTCTAGATTTTGCTTCCAACAAAATGGAAATCATTTCGATCATTTGCTTAAGAATTAGTTTCCCGTGTGATTTTACAATTAAATTTGATTTGCAATTTGTTATTCGTTTTTGTTTTATTTTAAGTCTCTTATAAAAATAAATATTTAAAAAACAAGGTCTAAAAATCTGTTGAAAACCTTAAAATTACAATAATGGAAAGTTTTATTAACAAAAAATTTAAAAATTTAAAAAAATTACATTAAAAGTATGAAAGCCCCTCAAATTTAAAAAAAAATAGTAATATTTACTTTAAGCTCCACCCCGTGCGACGCCACTGGAAAAATATTTTAATGTCACATCCTTAAATAAATAGGCCTTGTCGCTAGTAGAATTTCTAATAAATTTCATGTTTTAATATTAAGTGATTGCTGAGATATGCAAAAAAACACCTTAGCCTTTTCAACGGCTTGTAAAATCCGAAAATTTTAAACCGATTTTACTGCAAAATGGTGAATCCTACCGAAATGAAGCAGGAGTACCTTTTTTTAATAGAATACTTCAGTGCTTTTAAAAATTGCACCTGGCGTTAAAAAATTCTATAAATAAAAAGGTTGGGGCAATATTCTCCTCACTCCCTACCCAGTGGGACGCCACTGGAAGACATACACCTAAGCTAAACAAACCGTTTATTGCGTCTTGTCATGGGTAAAACATGTATCAAATTTTGTTTTGACACCTCAATCAGTTTCTGAGATGATTTGAAAAACCGCTTATCATAGCTTCCATTCGGGGGGCTCTAGCCCCATAACGAAGCGTTTTTCAAGGTATATTAATAGAGGGTTTTAGTTCTATTTTTGGATGTACTTTAACTCCTCAAAATATTGTCACCTAATTTTGGGACACCCTGTTGACTAGCTTACTTTTGTTAGTATTTTTAACTTTACTTTTAGTATATTTATTTTATGTGTAAACTTTTTCATGATCCTGCCTTATCGAGTACCTTATAGTTGGGTTATTTAACCTGTAGGGTAGGTAATGTAAATAAATAAATAAATAAATTAAAATAAACAAACGACAAAGTGCAAAAAGAAACTATTTTATAAGATGTTGAAAATGTCCCCCACCAACTGTTCTGCAATCGATCCAAAAGTTACTGTGCTACATTTTATACTAGTTGTGGAGAAATTTATCGTATTACTCTTGGAATGAACTCCCTGAGCGTATCTACCGGGTTAAAATCGGGCCATCTGGGTGGCCACTCTATTGACCCCCGTCTATCTATTCTCTGTCGCCGCAAAAACTGTATTTAAGTACTTCTTTACATGAGCAGCATAATGCAAAGGAGCACCACCCTGTTAAAACCAGAAGGTTAAATTTTATAAATCAGGATCATTATTATATGAAAGTAGAGTGGCAAGAGCTGGAATTAGATTAATTTAAAGGAAACTGAGGATACCTTTCTTCAGTAAGGCTCTCATCACAGAAAAATGATTATATATAATGGTGATATATAATGTGATATAATGTGATTTTCTATGAACCAGTTAGAATTTTTCTTTGTCCAGTATCTGTAGTTTTATCTAATAACCTGGCAAATTAAAGAAAACGTAGCTTATACAAAAAAAAAAGAAATTATTTAGACAATTCAATGGATTATGTGTTAGGTCAATCATTATTTCACAAAATTGCTCTCGTCTATCAGGATAATCGTCCAATTACTGGTTTCTATAGATGAAACTTTTCTTTTTAAAAAAATTTAGATACGGTGGTTTGGTGAATATCGTAGTCACGCCCAAGTTTTGTGCTTAAGCTATGAGAATCTTCCTGTAGTGGTAATAATATGTTTATTTTTTAGAGATAGATAGTGTTGGATAATATTAAAACAACTTAAATTTTGTATTTAGCCAACGTTTCGGTCTCTATGAGGTCATGCTCAGGGCGATACAGTTATGAACTTCTGTGTTAGAAATAAACTTTATAGGTAAATTATTGAATAAATAATTTGAGGTTTGCTTATTCATTTTACTGTTGATTTATTTAAAAGCAGTAGAAATCAGCAAAGGTCTTCCTCTACTTATTTTAGAATAGCAATTCTCTACATGTTTCGAATGCAAAAGCATTCATCTTCAGGAGAACAAAAGAAATTAATAATAAAAGGGCAGATATACGAACAACTGTAAGTTAACGCGTATACATTTTCTAACTCTCTCCCATATTGTGACGTCACGTTCGAGGCCGCTTTAACAATATTAAGGCCGGCTTACATTAGGTGCAAGTAAATAGTCGTTTTAAAAGGGAAAATTTTTATTAGTTGATTAAAAGTATAAAACTACATAGAAAGTTAATGGAAAGCTAATCCTTCATTTAAAAATACAGAGGCACCCGTTTTTTGTTACTTTATTTTCTAGTGTTATTCTGCCAAAGTGTCAACTACGTCGCCTAGGCTATAAAAATCCTTAGGTTTTCCGTAGAATCCTAATAATTATGAGGCGACCGTTATTGTCGATCTGTGGCCCAGGGAACTTAATGCAAAAGACAGATGCACAATCTGGCCCATTTGCCGCTTACTTTTCTTTCTATTTAATAAAATAGAAAAAAAAGTAAGCGGATTAAGGACTACGCTAAACTTCTACAATTTTATTTTACATAGCTTGTAAATGGATACCTTACTTAAGACAACCATATATTAATAATAATTGTAGTTTGTAGAAGTAGTCCATACTTGAAGTGGAGTGGATAATTAGAAGGAAAGAAATAAGAACTCAAAGTCTTCCTCCGCTGTTATATTAATGAAAAGCTTATTTCAAAAAATTCTCTATATGTTTTAAATGCAGAAGCATTTATCTTCAGGAGAACAAATGAAATTAAGAATAAAAGGGCAGATATCATCCTAACGGAGCTTTAAGATTAAAATATTAGATGAAATAAAGGTTCAGTGAGTAGAATAGGGAGAATCAATACCAAAATACACGTCAAATTGTACTCTTAATGGAGCTTTACCAAATATTTTTTGTTATTATTTATCAATTTAGTGACAAACGTATAATGCAATCTCAATCTTAAGGGTTCAGCTATGCAGGTTAAGCCCATGATCTAAGCAAGTGCAATGTATTAAATTATAGCAAATATTTTTAATAATTGACGCAGCTTTTATCATGTATGCTGCAGTATCAGAAAGCATTAATAAATCGAAGGTAAAAAAAGCATAATAAGATACAATAATCGCAATATACTTATTTTTGCCTAATTCATGTAGAAATTAAATAATCTCATTGTTGCTTATAAAATTCAGCAATAAGCATAATCCTTAAAATCCGGTCTGTGCGCATCAAATAGCTTAAAATAATAAACAAGCAAGTTAAGTATTATTAATAAGAGCAACCAGTAGTCGATGAGTTATTACGCACAAATAGTGCATTTCCACCACATTGTGCATATTGTAATTATAATTTTTGTATTAAATTTTCAATTAGACAAGCCAGGAAACGAGGCCGCGTTTCACGCTGGTATGAAAGGCTCTTAAGAATCTATCAGAATTACTTTAAAATGATATTATTTCTTAGAGTTTTTTGAAATAGGTTCTATTTCTTTAGCAACAAATTGTTTTTATGTCATACCAGTACATTATTGTGTTTTTATACCTTAGATACCATCTACATAATGGCTTACTTTATGTCCGTGCGGGCATAAAGTACACATTATGGCCCGCGCGGCCATTAAGACGCAAAAAACAGTTTTCGATTAACTTATTCTTTATTAACAAAATATAAATTAAAACAAACTGGTATGACATAAAAGTTTGTTTGTACCAAGGGTACTAATAGATATATACCCTCGGGCGACTAGAGGCCCTCGGCTTTGTAACAATGTGTGTGATACATAAATGGCTATTAGTATCATTTTATTTTAATTATTTTTATATTCATCAATTGACGACCACTTTAATCTACTTTTTTTTGTATTAAAATTTTTTATCTTAACTAGATATCAAAGGTAAAAATATCACTTATTTATTCTTTTTCATATAAAATTTCACAAACGTCAGCGACACAATTGGGTAGGAGAGTTGTTCAAAACTAATGTGTTACGGTCGACGCGATGCCTGCGAGTCAAATACTCTGGAAAAAAACTTGAGTTTTTTTATAGGTTAAGAGATTTTAAGAGAACTTGATCGTTTTAGACGGTAAAGATGACGAATGGTTTCTGAAAGAAGCTTCGAATAAACTTTTACTACAACAAAAGGGTCTTCCTGGGGGAAAAAGTATCTTTAGGGTTAAATAAAAAATATGAATCGTTTTACAAAATAAATAAGTTATTTTAAATATTATTAACCGTTAGTAAGCGTATTTAATACCATTTCTTTAATTTTCGCCAAAGTCCAAATAACCTATACAGGGTGTCCCAAAATTAGGTGACAATATTTTAAGGGGATAAAGTACATCCAAAAATAGGACTAAAATCTTCTATTAATATACCTTCCAAACGCTTCGTTATGGGGCTAGAGCCCCCCGAATGGAAGCTATGATAACCGTTTTTTTCACAATATCTCAGAAACTGATTGAACTATCAAAACAAAATTTGATACATGTTTTACCCATGACATGACGCAATAAACGGTTTGTTTAGCTTAGGTGTATTTCTTCCAGTGGCGTCCCACTGGGTAGGTAGTGAGGAGAATATTGCCCTAACTTTTTTATTTCTGGGATTTTTTAACGTCAGGTGCAATTTTTAAAAGCACTAGTCTTCTATTGAAAAAAGATACTCTTGCTTCCTTTTGGTAGGATTTACCATTTTTGAGTAAAATCGATTTAAAAATTTTCGGTTTTTTACAAGCCGTTGAAAAGGCTAAGGTGTTTTTTGTATATCTCAGCAAACACTTGATATTAAAACATGAAATTTATTAGAAGTTCTACTAGCGACAAGGCATATTTATTAAAGGATGTAACATTAAAATATTTTTCCAGTGATGTCGCACGGATTGGAGCCTAAAGTAAATATTACTATTTTTTTTCTTTGAGGGGCTTTCCTTTTATACCATTTTCAAATTCTCCGTGCCTCACAAAACATAACACGCAGGTCTAGATTTTGCATCCAACAAAATGGAAATCATTTCGAACATTTGCTTAAGAATTAGTTTCCCTTGTGGTTTTACAATTAAATTTGATTTGCAATTTGTTATTCTTTTTTGTTTTATTTTAAGTCTCTTATAAATATTTAAAAAACAAGGTCTTAAAATCTGTTGAAAACCTTATATTCTGTCAAATTACAATAATGGAAGGTTTATTAACAAAAAATATTAAAAAATTACATTAAAAGTATGAAAGCCCCTCAAATTAAAAAAAAATTGTAATATTTACTTTAGGCTCCATCTACCTGAAACGACAAGTTAAAAAAAAAATGGGTATTCTAAAAGAAATCCTGTTTTACTGATTGAAAAGCCAGAAAAACGTTAAAATATATTTTTTTGGCGCTTGTGTAAAAATTTCTCTATCCAGAAAATTACCAATATATTTAATATTTTCTTTGTCGATGGACTCGCTCCCTATATGACTCACACATGATGACGCTGAGTTAGCAGGTGTAGCTATTTCGACGAAAATGTTTTTGCTTTTTTGTTTTGATGCGGCTTCTTCAATAAAAATGATTTTTTTCTATACCTGTCTAATTGCATTGTTGCTGCTAGACCAAGTAGAATAGTGAGAAGTCACCAACCGATTTCCTGGTTAGTATTATAAATGTTTACTGTCGCTGCCAATTGAAAATAAATATACTAGGTATAACTAGGGCTGGGCGATTATCGAAAAAAAAATCGATTTTTGATGATATGAATTAATCGATTATTTTCGATTAATCGACTAATCGAAAATAATCGATTAATCGAAATAATCGAAATTTTCGATTAATCGAAATAATCGATTAATTGGATTATTCGTAATAATCGATTAATCGAAATAATCGATTATTCGTTTTTTTCAAATTGCCCTATTGAAAATAATCAATTAATATAAAAAATTAAAAAACGTCAACTTTCCACCTCTTAAAGATAGATGAAATGTCATTATTACATGGATGGTTGTAAATAAAATTTATTTTCACATATCTCTTCAAATAGAGTCAGAAAACAATAAATTAATAGAAATCGAGAAAATTCAGTTTTTCTGAAATATCTTACTCGTAGACTTCAATCAAACTAAAAATGACACTGTAATTGCGATTCCAGCGCTTTATCACATTACCACTTAACTTTCCGGACGGCGCGGCGGGCGATTTAAATTTTAGACCGTTAAGCATAATATATATATTAATATAAAAAGCGCACGGAAACCCGGCCAAGTTATATCGTTGATTTTGTCGCAAAATATTTTCATTTCGATTAATCGAAAAAGAGATATTTTAATCGAAAATATATCGATGATCAAAAATATTTCGATTTTTCGATTAATCGAAAATATTTCAATTTTTCGATTAATCGAAAATATTTCGATTAATCGAAAAATCGAAATGTTTTCGATTAATTAATCGAAATATTTTCGATTATTAATCGATTAATCGATTTGTCGATTAATCGATTAAAAATATATCGATAATCGAATAATCGATTAATCGATTATTAACCGATTAATCGATTATTTTGCGCACCCCTAGGTATAACCTACATTCAAAAGCTGTAAAATTCAAATTTTTATTACTAGAATTATTTTTTCGTAACCCAACTCACAAACTACTTAGCAACGTGTAAACGGTAAATCTATACAAAACCAACTAAGACAATAATTCACAATGATTCGGTGTTCAAGCGAGTTAGTACAAACGTCGTTTTCAACAAACTAACTGTGCAACTCAAGTACGGTACATAGCCGGCTTGGCGGACAGCTCGAGCTTAGTTGTTAGTGCCTCTATGACGATCGAGAAACACTGTTGTCAGACGTAGCAAAATTCGACTATTAATAATAGTGAATTTTGAAAATTTGTTAAAATGTAGCGGAATGTGGCCGAATATAAAATATTAGTAAAAGATATAAGACGAAAAATTAGTTTTGCAATTTGACTATTAGACCCCAAGCTTCTGAGCTCTGGTGGGGAGAGGGGGAGGGGTGGTTGGCTGCAGCCCCTTCCCCCTAAATACGCCACTGAGCCATATTACATATTTACCAGCAGTTTTGGTTTTACCGGTCAATTTTGAATTTTTTCCTACTTCCTAAAAGTTTGTAAAGCCGACACTTTAGAACTACAATTGTTACATTACCTAATGGACCGCATAAAATACGATTTCAGAAAATTGAGAAATTTAAACTTTTCGCAACGAATTATTTAAAATATATTACATAGGCGCCCGCCAAGCAATTCCACCCGGGTACCTGGCGATTGGATGTTATCCTGAAATAGTGTTATTGGCTAGCGCAAATTTTATGTGCCCCACTTTTAACCACAAATACGAGAAATAATCGATCTTGGGGCAATAAAAATGGTCTTTTATGGCAGTTTTAAACTTTGTAAAGCAACGACTTGAATGCCCGTAAAATTTAATATAACTATTGATATGCTTTCTTTAGCATTTCGGTGTCTCGTCAGCTGTAAGATTTTATATTGGAAGATGTCCTTAGAAAATTGTCCTTCTTATGAAATGTATGGTTGATTATTAGAATAAGTAGGGCCTTGAGCGTTTAATAAATAATTAGTCAATCATTTTCAGTGGCGGCTCGCGAATTAGAGCATAAAGGTGGCTACAGATAATTTGAAAAAAATAGCATCTGTTATTTTGACAAAATTAAATATAAAATAAAAAAAAAGGTTTATTATTGGTGTTATACACACAATTTTATTAGTACAGGAGCTAAATTTTATGCCTTGAAGATAATATTTATGGTATTGATAATAAGCTTTTGTGTTGAGGTATGGTTCGATATTCTGCAAATGTTAAAAATATTTTAAATTATTTTAAAGTTACATTTTTTTAAATGGAACATCCTGTATATATTTGCATTTTTGAATTATACTTTAAAATTCCACCTACCTATTTTGTATAGAACTTTACTACCCGTATTCACTAAACAAGCACGTCTTCGGGGGATCAAAGAAGAAATTTATTAAAGAAGATACAAATACAAATACAAATACAAATACAAATAATTTTATTTATAAATTTAGTAGAATACACTTTTAATCACAATGAAAATATATTTTAAAATAATAAGTATTCTTGAAAATAAATTCTGAGTTTTATTTCCACTATGAGACATAGAGAGAAGTTTCGCCTAAGCCACATAGAAGTATGGGTTTGTGTGTTAGAACTTCTCGCCTTGCTCGTGATGGCAGTGATTAATATAATATAACATGAAAAAAATAAATAAATTAAATAGTATTATTATCATTACAATAAGTAGAAAATAAAGAATAAAACCAAAAACTAGAACGAAGTGAAATACATGGGCAGGATAAACATAGAAAGCAAATATTTGTTAGTTATTAGTTAGTTATACATGCAAGAGAGCAAACAAATGAGTAAAGGCAGCAGAGGTAGAATAATATAGGTGACAAAAAGGAAAAAACACTCCCTCTTACTATTATCTAATTTTTTTTTTAATCAAAAAAGATTTTTAAAGACGTAGGGATTATCAAGGATAAACTTTTTTGACAGCTTTTTGAATAGGTTTTTATTTTGTGCAGAACCACGAATATGTAAAGGCAGCAGGTTAAAACATTTAGGACCATAGTATAATATCGATCTTTGAGAAATTGAACTTTGAAAAGAAGGAACAATTAACAGTTCATTTACATTAGATCTAGTTTGGTAGGTGTGAAAGATGTTTGGAAAAAATGTTTTGATTTTCTGTATATAATTAAGACTCCAGAATATGTATAAGTTCCTTATATTTAAGATCTTGTTATCGTTATATAATAAAGAAGTTGGGTACATGCGTTCTTTTTTTAAGACAATTTTAAGAACGGTGTTCTGGCAAGTGGAAAGGATTTTTAATGAATTATCATACAGGCACCCCCAAGACACTATACAGTATCTTAAGTTAGACTCGACCAAAGCACCATACAAAGTAAGCAAAAGTTGTTTACTTAAAATATTTCTTAGTTGATAGAATTTATAAAAAGTTTTTCTTACCTTACTTACCACATAACTTGCATGTTCGTTCCATTTTAAATGGCAATCGATAATTACTCCTAAATATTTTGTTTTATTTTTTCTACTTATTGAACTACACAAGCATGCATTGCTTCTATTACAATCGGGAGAGTGCATCTTTAAAAAGTTTTGTGTCGGTTGATCAACACTAGTTGCGGAGAATGTCATAAAAATAGTTTTTGAAGAATTTAAACTTAATAATCCAGCACAAAGCCACCCATACACAACACTAAGTCCCAGTTCAGCTCTCATATAAACATCATGCCAACTTTCACCAAAAAACAAAATAGCAGTGTCATCTGCATAAGAAATTACACTGGCATTCAGAGGTAATTTACCTATATTATTTATATAAATAAGAAAAAGAATAGGACCCAGCACTGTGCCCTGCGGCACGCCCGTTTTGATACTTTGAGCGTTGCTAACATCATCGTTTACTCTTACCCGTTGTTTTCTTTCCGATAAATAATTTTTTAATAAATTTAGTGGCCCATCTCTTATGCCGACATTCTCCATTCTTTCAAAGAGTATGTTATGAGATACTGTATCAAAGGCCTTAGACAGATCCAAATATACCGATAAACATTTTTTCTTTTTGTTGATATTGGATAAGATTTCATTAGTCAAACAAAAAACAGCGTCCTCAGTATTGTGATTATTTCTAAAACCAAATTGCCTTTTGTAAAGAATATTCTCCTTTTCCAAAAAATTTACGAGACGCTCCTTTAAACACTTTTCAAATAATTTAGAAAAATTGCTTATTACTGAAATTGGCCTATTACTGAAATTGGCCTATAATTTGTCTATCTAGATAAATAAACACATTTATTATATTATAAATATTGAAAATAAACTTATTATTATTATGTTCTCAATGTTAGGTTTCACAGCTTCTTGTTGGTATTGCTGGTATTAATTACAGTACAGAGAAGAAATTCATTTTAACCTGTACTGTTTAGAAACCTTCGTACTATATGGCAAGTTTGGACGATGACGCTTTTCTGAATTAGTTGGTATAAATAACCTGATAGGCCCAGTTTTTCCAAGTTGGGCTTATGTCTATTTTATCTAGCATCGATATATTTTTTTATCTCTATAGCCAAATTCGAGTACTTGTTCTTCTTCGCCGATTCGGTTTTAGAGAGGTTGTGTGTTAGTGGGCAACCTATATCGATTATGAAAGCTTTCTTGGTCGTCTTTTCGATAATCCGGACGGTTGTGGTCTACTGTTCTATCCTTTATTATTGGCCTGTCCCAGTATAAGAGATATTCAGGGGATTCAAGGACTGGCTCGGGTGAGTATTGGTAGTATGGTGGGAGGTTTTCCCTTAGCCCTAGTTTTTGGGCCAGTTCCTTTTGGATGATCTTTGCCACCTAATTATGTCTTCCCAAATAAGCGTTGGGTGCCATAGCACCACAACCCGCCGTTTCTCCGGGGCAATTGCATTTTCTGCACACATCTTCCACATTTCTTTTCAGTATGACCTTTTTATAGTTTCGAGTTCGAATGACACGGTCTTGGATAGAGATTATAAAACCTTCTGTTTCAGCGTGAAGCTGCCTTTTCTCTAACCAATTCAGTGACATCGAAATATATACATTTTTTACAGGGGTTACATAAAGAAATATAGTTCTCGATTAGCTTAATCGCGTATTAAAACAAGAAAATTTAATCAGAGGCTGGCAGGGCCAACTTTGTATTTGTGCGAAATAACCTTAAGAACTGACATCTGACAGCGACCATCTTTTGCAAAATCTAATTTCGCGCAAATACGCAGTAGGCCTTGCCAGCCTCTGATAAAATTTTATCTTTTTAATATGCGGTTAAGCTAACCGAGAACGATTTTTCTTTATGCAATCCACTGGTAGTATTCCAGTTGTGTTTTCACCATGGTATTCTTGTAAAATGTCATATGACGTTTTGGTGTTAATTTGGTTTTTTGATGTTGTTGTAAATATAGTTTTAGTTCTATTAGTACGTACGTAAAAAAATAGTAAAAAAAGCTAATTTAGAACCCCTTAGTAAATATGGATGTAAATGTCTAAATTACATTTTTTTAATGATATTGACATTTAAAAAATCCCCTTTTAACAGGCTTCTGTGTTAAAAAAACGGTTTTCACGTTCCTGTCTTAGTTTTTTATTTTCTACCCAATAATACCAACTAAAAGCTGTTTTTTCTTTTAAAAATTAAAACACCAATCTAAACAACAAAAAAGTTAAATAACCAGGTATTCGAATTACTAATATTTACTGAACTCGCTATAAAAAAAGGCTGAAAGAAGTAAATTAATGACTTATATTTTTGTGAGAATGTGGGCAAATGAAAAAAAAACATCCATTATAGAAGTTAAAGATTTTGGAGAATTTAAATACTCGAGAGAGAATGTTGAGACAAACTGACAACACTGATTTGTTTCGATGATATATTTAGAGTGACGGTGTGCCTTTAAATTTATATTAGATGCCCTATCCTATATTATAATAAAGTTTTAAAAGTTGAGAATTAAAAAGAGATTTTTTCAAAAGTTTGATGTCTGTATAAAGGTTAGGGTATATTATTTGTAAATCTTTCCACATTAACATATTCTCTTAAATAGGGGTTTGAACCATAAAGTAAAATTGTAAACAAATATTAAATGATGACCTTAAAAAACTATCCAAACTTATAAACTATAAATTTACCAAATTAACTAAACTATTATATTTGTGATAAGAGCATAAGAATAACTATAAATCGGATAAATCTAGGAACGTAGCACATGCCTGCCCTTAATTTATGTATCTTATTTACCAAAGATAAAATACAACCCCTTATTGCTATTAATTATATTCTTAAAAAGCTCCACAAAACATAATACGGAAAATTTAAAGACTGCTTGAAAATAACTTTAAGTGTTTTCAAATTTATTGCGTTTTGTTTTAGACGGTAGTTACGAGTTTCTGTCCGCTTAGATTTATTGCAGGATTTTAAAGAAAACGTAAAATTACTGAAATAAAACAGAATAGATAATAAATAATTAATTGTTAGGTATGTGATGTAGATAATAAAGACTTTTTACAAACATCATAAGTAATCATAGAGACAAGATGGCATCGATGATATAATTAATATAGTCGATTTTTTACTCTTGTAAGGTGGAGTCAAAGATATATGAATTCTGGTATGTTTACTTTTTATAACATCATTCGCAACTTGACGTGTGGGCTAATTACGACCCACTAAAACTCTAAGGAAATTATGAGGTCTGAATATTAGCTGATCAATTACTGCTGTCGTCTGTCGGAAAACTATAGAATTGGTTGCGACAGTGGCGGCTCGTCAGGTGAAGTAGGTAAAAGGGCTCTCACCAAAAAAAAAATAAAACCAGAAGGAAAGTTTTTCGACAATATTAAATATTAATGTACCAATACAGCTACCATTTTAGCCTTTAAAAAATAATTATGTTCGAATTAATATTAATTTAATCCGAATGTAGCTATGCATAATAGGGCCACTGTTAACTCCGATGGACAATAATTATAAACACTCGTGCATTTTGGCACGCCTAAGCCGACCGTATCCGTTAGCTCAAAGCAAGTGAAGACGAAACGCCCAACATGGCTTTGGTATTCACTGTCGCTATGGTTACGGGACGTCAGTCAAGCAAACAGCATGTAACAATTTGCATTTTGATGAAGGGCAATTTAAAAATAGATTAGTCGTAGGCACTATTGTTGTAGCATTGATTCGCCTAACCTTAAGGTATTTATTTTGAGGCTTCGCAAAACTTACGGTTATAGATATCGTTTTACGTGATTAACTGTATGATTAAAAAGTTTTGTTTCTATTTTTCAGATAATTCAATAGTGTACCTACCTACTTGGTTATGTGTTTTAAAAATGAACCCAATTAATGACATAGTTTGTAATTTGTTGGAAACTCCATTCAGTCGTTGGACAGATGAGGATAAGAGAGACGTTTTGTCACACGGATTTTTACTAAATGTTTGTTTAACTACCAGCACTATACCTAGCTCTTCACCATTTTTTAGGCCACTGGGTTGCGAAAACAATAGAGACTACACTGTATATTCGTTAATTAATTTTCTAAGCGCCGAAATTTACGAAATCACTTACAAAATTTCGTAAAGCCATAAGTTAACTCGAACTTTGCTTTTAATTCCACATTATAAAATGACGATTTTTGAAATTTTAAACTGGACCTCGGTTTAAATTCACATTACAAAATTGGGTCTTAGAATATTCGTAATAAAACATTTATCTAACAATTATTGAATCATCCTGAAATATATGTTTTAATAACGGGTAAATGCGACAAAAGAGGGGAAGCAAAAATTTAAATAGCTTTTAACGCTCTATTGTCAGGCAGATTTAAAATGAATTATTCTCGTTTTGAATGGAAGTAGGTGCATAATATACGAGTATGAGCATTCTTGCATTGCAAAACTTCGAATATTTAAAGTGAAAAATTCTCTATTGTTTAGCTTATAATTTATAAAATGAAATATTCATTTTAGAAGAAAATTTATATTGACAGTACCAATAACATTTTAGGTTAAGCTATATATAAGATATTTGTGAGTAGAAACGTCGTTTTCAACAAACTAACCGTGCAACTCGAGTACGGTACATAGCCGGCTTGGCGGACAGCTCGAGCTTAGTTGTTAGTGCCGCTAGGACGATCGAGATACACTGTTGCTACACGTAGCAAAATTTAACTATTGATAATAGTGAATTTTGAAACGCTCTATTGTCAGGCAGATTTAAAATGAATTATTCCCGTTTTGAATGGAAGTAGGTGCACAATATACGAGTATGAGCATTCTTGCATTGCGAAACTTCGAGCTTTTAAAGAAAAAATTATCTATTGTTTAGCTTATAGGTAATTTATAAAATGAAATATTCATTTGAGAAGAACATTTATAGTGACAGTAGACTAATAACATTTTAAGTTAAGCTTAAGTATTATTATTAAGAGCAAATATGAATCATCACGAACAAATACTGCTTTTTCACCACATCGTGCAAACTGTACCTGCGTCTGGCGATGGCAATAAAATTTCTTTTTTTTTAAATACAAAATATTATATAAACAAATTTCAAGAGAATTAAGGGTCGCAGCATAAGTGGAGATTTTGAAAATAATATCGGGGCATCGTTGGTAATTTTAATGGAAAATAAGAAATGAACATGAATAGCAGTAATATTTCTATTTTTATGTTCTGTATGGCGGATACTATAAGTTAAACCTATATAATTGAAAATTTCAATAAAAAAAAAAGGTATTATCCGCCAAACTAAGAGTTCTTGTAAACCCCTTTTTGTATTAAATGTTCAATTAGACAAGCCATTAAACTATACCGTTTTTCACGCTGGTATATGGAAGATTGAAGATTTTAGATTTGGTAAGTTGCAAACAAATCATTTTTTTCCATTCCGCATGCGGAATTGAATAATAATATCAGCACTGTTGCCAGATTTCCCAGTTTTACGCTACACGTAGTCATTCTGTTATTTTAAATAGAATGGATCTTTTGTTTTTAATGCAATCAGCGTTTCAAGCTTAGTAAGTTCCCAAATTTTTAAAACTTAATCTCTACTAGTGGCTGAAATATGACGAAAACAACATGACATTTTCAAAAAAAGTAAATTTCATTATTTTAATATCTTAGAATGACCATTAAACTTATCGGAAACGCCCGAAAATATGAAGCAGCTCCTACTATTCATAAGGCATTCATATTATCGGTTGAAGAGGCATTAGCAAAGAGGAATAATGCAGTGTCTCGATTATCCGGGATGTTAGCCATGTAAATGTTGAATGGATGTGAGATGTGATTATCCAATTTTACTATGAATGTTCCTACTTTCATGATATCGGCCTCCACCGCGTTCGGTATGTTTAGCTTATTTATTTATTCCACCATTTAAATGCTTGTAGACTTTGTGCTTAAATAAATAATTTTTAATATAGAGTTACTTAATAACATGTTTTAACGTTTTTTTGGCGCAGTGGTGTGTAAGATGTAAAAATTTGTTGTCTGTTGTGAAATGCGGGATAAGATTTAATCGTGGATTGGGCTTATAATATTTTTTTTATTTTTACTATGGTGGTACATTTTGTACGAGTCTTGAATTTTTGAGGTCAGTTTAATTATTTATTATTACTTAAAGTATGGGTCACTGATGTCTATTTCTTGACATTTCAAATAAAAACAAACACATGGTGTGTTCTTTGTCACTTTATCTTTAGATCTTCTAGTGATAGCACGTCAAATCATATTTCTAAAAACAAATGGGGAATTTTCTCGTTTGTTATAGCAGTACGACAATTATAAATATTTTTGTAAGTACTAATTTCATATCAGGATTTATGGGTTTAAATTTAATGCGTAACTTTCACAGACCACTTTATTATGTATGTTTTGCTATGAAAGTTATTGCCGACTAGCTGGATGGATCCATAGTTCGTAATGCATATTTTGCGTTGATAGAGTCCCGCTTGCGTTACGGTATTTCATTTTGGGGTAGTTGCTCTCAGTATTTGTTTAATTACATGTTTATTTTATAGAAGAGAGCTTTGCGGTACATGTTCAGGATTGGATTTAGAGACTCGTGTAGGCCCTTTTTTTATTAATAATAGAAGTTTAACTTTGATGTGTTTTTATTTGTTAGAGTCATCCTGTTTGGTCTTTAAAAAGCATAGGGAAGAATTGGGAGCAGCCTCGGCATACAGTACGCGTCAAGCATTGAATCTTAATTTACCTATACCTACATCTACTTAAGTACCTATATAAGAGTATTGTGTATCAGAGTAAAAGAATCTTTAACCACCTCCCAGAAGGATTTAAAAATATCCAGTGTTTTTTGATGATACTTTTGCATTTCCTTTAGGTACTTGATAGATATAGCATGCAATTAGTATTATTTATTTTACAGCGTAAATTTTTCCTTTTGTACTTTTCGGTGTTAATTTTACATTTTTCGTTTGACTCTATGTTTACTAATGACACGACTTTTAGAACTATATGTAGTACGTCCCTTAAAATGTTACTGTAGTTTCTGTTTAAATATTTTTTTGTGTTTTAGAATATAAGAGTATAGGTGTGTATTATTTATTGTTAATTTTTTTTTACTTTGTCAATGAGACACTGTCTTAGACAATAAAGACGAAATTCCCATCATTGTTCTCAAGACATGCGCCGATGAACTTACACCAGTATTTTGTAGACTTTTCAACTTATCCTACAAAAAAGGAATATTTCCATCCTGCTGGAAGTCGGCGCGTGTCCAGCCCATTCCAAAGAAAGGTAAAAAGACCCTGCCAAGCAACTACCGACCCGTTGCATTGCTTTCAGTAATTTCAAAAGTAATGGAGAAAGCTATTAACCAACAACTCCTAAAGTATCTGGAAGGGCTTAACATTATCAGCGACCATCAATACGGTTTTCGTAAGTCCAGATCAGGTGACCTTCTGGCATATGTCACCCATCTTTGGAGCAACACCATCGAACATCATGGAGAATCCCGGGCTGTTGCACTGGACATCTCTAGGGCTTTTGATCGTGTTTGGCAAAAGAGGATAAAGCCCAAAACAAGTTCTTGAGCCCCACAATAAACATTCATCAAACCAGAATAAGCGTCAGAAACTAGAACCTTTGGTTGTCGACCAGTTAGGTAAGACCTGAACTAAGCCAGTAGCTAGTTTTTGCCAGCCAACAAAATCCCGCTATTTGAATTTTCAAACGCTAATACTCGGCATTTATTAATTCCTGAAACATGAATTTTGGTTCGCTAGAAAGAATGACATTTGTCGCTGAATATGAAACAGGTTTTTACCAAATGGTTGATGTAGTTTTGGAGAAATTCACGTTTGAACTATCGTTTAGAAGGATTTTAGTGGCTAGCAAAAACTGACTAATGCCAGAACACAAAACCTGTGTCGCTCAACGCCAGATATTAATTTTTTATTTAGTTATTGAAATAACAGCAGCATCTGCTATTTGCCAAAGTTACCTATTTTATAACACCTTAGTTAAAATAACAATTAAAAAAAATATTAATTACACAACACTTTTAATTTTACACCATACCCCCCTTGTTTCATCACAGAAAAGCACTTACTTTGGATACTACACTTTTCGTCCTAACAAGACCGAATTTCTGCATTATGTGTAGGCCAAAGGGTCGAGATGGGAGCAAGGTTTGACAGGTAACATTTAAGGTAATTACCGCAATTTTTAATGTGTATCTATCTTATTATTTTGTAGTAAAAATATGATTCATGCTACATTATAGATAGTTTAATAAAAAGAAGTCATAAAATTTAGTAAACACAAGACAGATAATAAAGTTTAAAAGTTATTCCAATATTTTGAAATTCAGTCTTATATTAAAAAAATTAGGTTTTTTTTAACACTTTTATTTTTAAGATAAGACTATTTCATTTAAACCCAATTTTTAGAAAAACAAAGCGGAATTTCTAAATTTTTTCAAACGGCAAGCCATCTTATAATAATATTCTATATTAAATTTTCTTTCTAGCGGTGTATCAAAAGTTAATAATTATTTATTAAATAATAGAAATTAATAAGGAATATCCTAATAGTAGAGTCTGTAACGAGGTTGGAATGAAAATTTGATCCGAGTGGAAGATTCCGAACGCGAGCGTGGCGCGCTTGAGGCACCACGAGTATCGAATTTTCATTCTAACCCAGTAGCAGACTATATTTTCTCCACGACCAAAAATACTATTCGCAATATTTGTAATTTCAGGTGGAGTATTATCCAGTTCCATATCTGATTCATCCGATTTTTCACTCATATTTTGACTTGCACTAAAATTTGTCTGCTGACATTGACAGTTTCGAAATTCATGGCAACCTATGTCGTTTAGATCAATTACAGAATATTCATTCCGTATCTTGTTATGGAATGAAAATACACGCAAATCGCATAAGAAGCAAGTGTTTCAGAATAAATATTCCAACTCAAGAGCGAGAATTTTTGCATTCTATTATCAAAAATGATTTTGGAATTATTGCATTCAGTAATGGTCGTGGAGAAATGTAATTTCTAGACTCATATAAGAAAGACATAAGAGGTTTTGTTAAGACCAGTCTAGTATGCCGTGGAAAACAGAAACATTATTTCTGGATTTATTACACCAAAAAGTCAAATGTTATCAAATAAAATTACGAAGATTAAAATGAATGAATTGTTTTCCACAGCATACTTGACATTACTTCTTAGTCTAGAAATTACATTTATCATATTTCTGATTAATTTCTACTATAACTTAATAAATAATTATTAACTTGTGATACACCATTAGAAAGAAAATTAAATGAATGAATTCTAGTATAATAAAATAATAAAACAAAGATGAAAAGCTATTTAAAAAAAATCGAGAAATTCCGTTTTGTTTTTTTAAGAAACCGGTGGTAAATAAAATAGCCCTAACGGATAAATTTTTTTCAAGGAAGCCAATTTTTTATTATAAAGCAAGTTGCAATAAACCATTTTAACGTTTCCATGGCCTACTCTTTACCACTTACCTTATTTTACCAAAGCTATGGACATTTTAGAAATCAAAGGAAAATTGATCTAGTCGGTTATTTTTAAAACAAATGATAAAGTGTGATATGCCATTGAAAATTAGTATTTAATTATCGAATAAAAATAAGGGGGTTCCATTTAAAATTTGACTTTGGTTTAACCGGAAGTGGGTCTAAAGAATTGAATTGGCCGAAAAATGGCAATTTACAGACTTATTAACTCCTTACATTTTTAAGTCTTTACTTTTAAAATAACTTCTTGTGTCACCCGGTATATACTCTGAAAAAAATTTGTTGGTTTAAGAGAACTTTTAAAAATTGATCCTAAAGGGAAATCCTACGTATCAGAGCTGTTCCGTGAATTAAAAAGGAAATGTTAAAACAAATACAACCGTCTTAGATTTCAAAAAATGCCCTGCGTATACCATAAAGTAGAAGTAAATTTACATAATTGTAAATTAAATATTACATTTAAAAACATGTACTTTAATATATGTTTACCAAGATTTTACCATTTAGTAAGTATAATTAATTTTACTTGAAGCCTCAAGGCGAAATATTATTCAATCCTATTCAAATTAAAAACATCACCTTTGAAAATAAAAACGTTACACACCCAAATTTAATAGAGACATTTATTTAAAAAATGAATGGATTTGTCGATATAACAAAAAAAAAAACGTTTTATACTGTTTTTCCTGCTTACTTTTTGGTGGTGATAAAGCTTGGACGGAAATAGGGATCACCGATATAGCAGTGGCGGATCCAGGATTTTGCTGAGGGGGGAGCCACTAAGAAGAAAAGTTAGTTCTAAAAAAAAGAGCGCATCCCGGCTCTAAAAATGTTCTACTACTATCAACTGACTTTTAAAAAAATACTAGTCAACAAAACACCTATTTTTAAGGCCCCCTGGGTCCGCTCCTGCGATCTAGAGCACTTAGGTTTGAAGATAAGACGACACGAATCTCTAAGACTATTTGCATAATTGTTAAAAAAAAGTTAATCTCTTTTATTGACAAAGTAATTACAAAATTTTCGAACAGAAAAGACTTAATTTATAATTTTTTTTGCAAAAATAGCAGAAAACCTTAAAATTTTTACCGCCGCTGCAAATTAAAATACAATGTATTACGTACAGTAAAGGGCAAATATAATTTTTTCTTAGATTGTTAGGCATTTTTTCATATCGCAAATTATTAGTTCTTGCACACAACTCGAACCCGTTCGTGTAGGCTCGTTAAATTAGAGCACCGTCGCTCCAAATTTAAATTTCGAGAAAGCAGACGGTAAATAATGGTGGCTAGAAACTGTTCTTGATTACAGCAAACACGGGCGTTTATGTTGAAGTACGAGAAGTTAGTGTTTTCAAGAATTAGGAGAAACCTTATATTCCCAAAATTAAATTGTCTCTTCATTTGAGAACAACTTCATTTCTGCTCTTATTTAGGGGTTGTAATTTGTCGACTTTAATTCTTGAACGTAACTCGGCATCAGTAGCGGCTCCTGAATAAAAGCATATAAGCCCCTGGTAGGAAACCACACACATAATCATCCCCTATTTAATATTTTACTTCTCTTTGTTTGAGAAGCTTGAACAATAAGTGCTGCCAAAGTTACTTATAAGTTTTTCAAGATCTCAACACATTAATTACCGCTTAACTAGGAACGTTAAAGAGAAATCTTCGTTTTCTTAGTTGAGCATTAGTATATTTTATTAAAAATAAATAGCGGTCCCAGAATCGATCCCTGAGGCCCTCCTCATTTAATTTTTACGTTTAGTTAATTATCGTAAAACCAACTGAATAATGATGCTACATGAAATTAATTTTCTATGCACATTAAGCAGGTTGCATTATTGATAAAGCTATTATAAATGCGTATATATTTTGTTATATTGAACAAATTAATAACAAATTGTACCATATGCATTTAAATTATATAATTTAGAGTGTCTTGAAAAAGAAAGCGGAGCCTCAGTAAAAATAATATACAGTACTTTTAAGAACAACAATGATTTCTCTGTAATTGACTACTGTGATTGGTTAGTTTTATAACCTAACTAGGATTGTTATGAATAATAACTGGAATGACTACTTTACTCGCGATAGAAATAACATGTATTTTTTATATACAAAATATTATAAAAACGAATTTTAGGGGAATAAAATGGCGTCAGTGAAGATTTTTAAGATAATATCGGGGCATCGTTTGTACTTTCAATGTAAAATTAACATGAATAGCCGCTATGTCTCAATTTTTCTATTTTGCATGGCGGATGATATAATTTGAACCCATATAATTGAAACTTTAAAATAAATTTTCGATTCTTTTTTTGACAAAAAATAGGGTATCATCTGCCAAACTAGACGTTCGTCTGATCCCCTTAGTAAAAATTTTGTATTGAAATTTCAATTAGCCAAGCCAGGAAACGATGCTGCGTTTCACGATTGTATGAAAGGCTCTTAAATAACTAAAGATTTTTATTTTATAGCATTCACTCTTTTTAATATGTCCTCTATTCTTGGCGAAACTTGACATCTCAAATAAAAGGCACCATTTGTAGTTTTATATACGTAACTACAAACGTTTGCTGGAACTGAAATTTTTAAATTGCTTTGTTTGTCTCGCTACTTGTACTATATAATCGTATTTGTTTAAACTAGACTAGGAATTGGAAATATGTTCGTGTCTACTTCTATATTAGTAAACATTGTTTTATGTACAGTTCACTCACACAAATCCATTCTTACGCACAACCGTGCGTAAATAATAAAAACGCACAACTGTGAGCTATAATGCATAAAACACACACCTGTGCGTTATGATGCATAAAAACACACAACTGTGCGTTATGATACCGGGAATAAGAATCAAGTTAGCCTAAAATCAAATCGTAACATTTATATTGTGACAGTAACAGTATCATTATTTGAAATTCAAATCGGTACTTTATAAATTATAAACCGATATTTAATTTATTAGTAAGAGTCGTAGAAAAAGTATAGTACGTTTGGCGTATTGAAAAGCAATTACGCACTCATGTAATTAATGCACTCGCTGCTTCGTTTGCAATTTTTCCATTTAATAATAATAATAATAATAATAAGACGTTTATTAGTCCATTCTACAATATACAAAATAAAATATAAAAGAAGATGAATAAATTATTATTTAACGAAATAACATCAATCTTACTTTTAAGCCTATAAAGTATTTGGACCAATAGGCCATTGTTTCAGCTTTCCTAACAGGTTGTCAGGGGCTGTTGTGGCCTTGTACTAGACTACTTAACTAAGACTAAATAATGATATAAACACCAATAACTTAACAATAATATACTGATTACAACAAATGGCAACTGGCAACTGCCAACAACAACAACAGATAGGACTATATAACTAGAAAGAAAATTTGATTCAAAATTAAAGATTTGCAAAGTTTAATACCCAGACAAAAACAGCAAACGCAAACAGGTAACCGCAAATGGGACCTTATACAAAGAAATAAGGTATAATATGGTAAATGTGTCGATCATAACCAGAAAAGAGCAATGAAAATAAAATACAAAATCAAAATTGAGTACAAATCCCAATTCAAAAGAAATCACTGAAAATTGGTTACACCTGAGCAGACATTAATCGGAGCTTAGTTTTTTTTTTGTAAGCCAGGCAGCTCAACGTGAGGTCGGTTGGGGTGTTAGCATTCATCAAATGTGCAGCGTTATAAGAGAATGATCGTTTAAATAGCTCTTTATGATGCAGGGGAATATCAATAAGAGTCTTTGGTCTAATATTCAATCTATGAACATCAGTTCTAAAAGTTAATTTCCGGTGCAAATAAGCTGGGCGTTTATTTTTAATAATACCAAATATAAAACAAGAAGTATGGAGTACTCTGCGGTTGTACATGTTAAGCCATTTGAGTTCCGTAAGTTTGTAAGTAATTCTTTGACGACGCCTTATTCCAAATATATATCTCAGACAGGAATTTTGTAGTTTTTGTATTCTTTGAATATCCAAGGTATCCAAACAAGGACCGTATACGTTGTCACAAAAATTAAGCAATGACAGTACAAGCGATTCGCAAAGTTGGGCCTTAACAGCAGAATTAAGGAGGTGACGCAGTGAGAAAATACTCTTTAATATACCATAAGCCGATTTTAGTTTAGACGTGACATGCTCTTTAAACCTTAATCTATTATCGAGAATTAAACCCAAATTTCTAGCATTTTCCCTAAAGGGGACTTCCACATCTGACATTTTTATTTTAAGAGTATTCATTATATTTATTCTTGATGGCTCACTACAAAATAGAATAGCTATCGATTTACTCGGATTAAGTTTAAGTTTGTGTTTTTCAGAGATTGAGTGCAGTTGCTTAAGATCATAATTAATTTTGTCATTAGCCAGAATACATTCGGAAGGTTTAAACGAGAAATATAGTTGGGTGTCATCCGCGTATATATGATGGTTACAGTATTTTAATTGTTTAACAAAGGTGGATGTATAAATTGAGTATAGAATCGGACCCAAAATACTGCCCTGGGGGACACCGCAATTTACATTTAATACGTCAGACTTTATTCCATTTAACTCCACATGTTGCACCCTATCGGTTAAAAATGATTTTATGAGATCGCTGGCATTTTTCGAGAAGCCAACGTAGTGCAGCATGGCTATAAGCGTTTCATGATTCACCATATCGAAGGCCTTCGAATAATCCAACAATATTAGAACAGTTGCTTTACCAACATCAGAGGCTCTAAGGATGTCGTCCGTCACATCAGATAGAGCCGTTGAGCAGCTGTAGCCGGGGCGGAATCCAGATTGTTTTTCGGGAATAACATTATTGGAGTACAAGAAAGATTGCATTTGCTTTTCCAGTACCTTCTCTAGAATTTTTGATAATACTGGTAGTATTGAGATTGATCTTAGGTGGCCAAGTTCTGTCGGGTTTTTAGTTTTAGGTAAGGGGATAACCTTTGCTTTTTTCCATAGTAGTGGAAAATATGATTTTTTTATGCAAACATTAATTATGTGCCTAATGTAGGGGATCAGAAAAGGGCAGCATAGCAAAAGTAAGGTTATATTTAATTTATCATGGCCTATAGCCCTTGATTTAATACCCTGAACAATTTCCACAATTGCAAGATCATCAACGGGCTTAAAAGCAAAAGTATTGTTGACAATAACACTATTAGAGTACTGTCGAATCAAATCAGGATCGGGTACGCCATTGGTCCTGGAGGCATCTACAAAGTATTTATTTAATTTGTCGGGATCATTTAGTGTCTGCGGAAGTTCGTATGTTTGTTTGCAGATGTTTAGTTTTTTGAGTTCGCGCCATTTTTCTTTTTGGGTTGTATTTTGCAACCTTGTATTTAAGTATGCCTTTTTTTCCGCCCTAATTGCGTTTGTCGTTAAATTACGAAGCTGTTTATACTTGTTTCTGTTTGCGTTGGTTTTGTTAATTCTAAACTTGTTTAAGGCTTTATTTCGCAAACTTTGCATAAGCCGAATATTATCGGTAATCCACGGAGCGTAAGGTCGCGTTTTACCTTTAATTACACGTACAGGGGCATGGAGATCGAAGAGCTGAGCGACATTACTCGTCAAAAATTCCACTTTGTCGTCAATATCCTCTATACTATACAAATTGCACCATGGTACGCTTTCAAGGTCACGCTGGAATGATACAGGATCTACATTACACAATGCTCTGTAACTAAAGTTATAGGTAGGTCTATCAGGTTGTTTTATATCAATCCTGCAGCCGACCAACATGTGATCGGATACATGCACATCCAAAATTTCCGTGTCTTTAACCTCTTTGGTTGATGAAAAAATCAAATCAATAAGGGAATAGCCTGTAGTCGTGATACGAGTTGGGGAGTTTATTATCTGATTAAGCTCAAATGTTTCAGTTAAATTAGTAAGAGAACCCACATTGGTTGATCCAGCATCGTACATATTAACATTAAAGTCGCCAAGACAGAATATGAAATCACTTTCTGCAAAAAAATTAGCCAACGTGTCTTCAAAAAGGTTAAGAAATTGTGAAAAATCAGAGTTTGGAGGTCTATAGATATTTCCTATCACAATAGACTGGTTGGAAAGTTTAATTTTTATCCAAATTTGCTCTAGATAGTCCCTAGTTTCCTGAAGCAATACAGAGAACTGTAAGTCACTTCTTATGTATACGCCAACCCCACCCCCCCTCAGTGATCTATCCTGCCTTACAAAGGTGTAACCTGGAATACTGACGATACCAGAGTCAATATTCAAACTTAACCAAGTCTCCGAGACTCCGAAAACATCATATTTCTTTGTCCGTACATGCTCCAACAATGTATTAAAGTTATTTGATAGAGAACGTACGTTTAGATGCGCAAGCGACAGCATTATAAAAGAGGCGAAAGAACAATTAAGGAAACAACAGCAAAAAAAAAAGAAAATAACCGCAGCAAAATTGAAAAGAAAAAGTATCTAAAAAAAAAAAAAATTATTCATATACAATATGCCTAATATACCATAATACCATATAATAATAATATATAATATTGGTAAAATAATTAAAATAAAGGTAAACTTCTATTTCTTTAGTGATTGCAGTCTCGTTTTTGGCCGATCCTTCAAAAAAGTACCACCAGAGGTGTTAGCAACATCCGCACGTTTAGTTTTATCTACTGCAGTTCGTGATGCACTCAACGGAGACTCCGACCGTTTCTCCTTTGCGAAGGAGGGGGTACCCGAGACGATCGAAGGAGAAGCATTCTCGGATTCGTTGGCCAACTCGGGCACTATCGGTGACTTTACCGAGGAGATATCGTCAATTGATTTAGTCGGGGTAGCCGGGGTACTTATAGTCCTCCTTGGCGGAGGTGGAACAAAGACTTCATTTTCATTTTCATTGTTTTGTGCCTGTTTATCTAGGAGTTGATCATGAGTGAAAACTTCATCCCCTATGTAAAGTTTGTTGTTCTGAATTCGAGCAACGAGTTTCTTTTGTCGAGCCTCCTTTAAGTTAGCAACAAGCACCTTATTTATCGATTGCTCTTTTTTTGTTAAGTCATGGGCGATGAAGACCTTTGAATTTTTTAATTTGTGTACGTTCTTGAAGACAGTGACCTTACTTAGGTATGATATAAACTCAACCACCAATGGTGATTTCTGGCTCTTTCCAACAAAGTAAACGTTGTTTATATCACTAAGGGTAAGTTGGAGTTGTAGGAGGGTATTTATTTGAATAACTGACCAGTTGGCCAAATTAACAGTTGTGCAGTCCTGTGGCCGTTGTAGTCCAAATATTACGATATTGTTTTTCTTGTAACGCCGTTCAAGTTGTTCAATTCTTTCCTCCAATCTCTCGTTGTGTTCCCTCACAGCCACCAGCTCGGATGAGACCCGATCTATCTTCGACCCAAGAGCCACAGAGTGACTGTGTATAATCCCTTCGATCCTTTTGTTGTTGAGGTCAAGCAATCTTCTTATTTCATTAAGTTGGGCACCATTGCTGATGTCATTCACATCAACCATTCTAAGCTGTGACCCTTCGCTCCAGCCTCCCCTACCTAGTTTGTGAAGCGTACTATGAATAAATAAACAATCCGGCAACTATAGCTCACTTTATTGGCGGGAAAGAGTAAAAGATTGTAAACAAACCATTCCACAGTATGTTAAAATGGATTTAAGATTTCTGTTTTTTGAACAATAACTGTACTTACAGGTATATGCGGACACTTTACAACTAGGATAGAGTTAATTATCAATTTAATAGGTGCAAAACACAAAGTTTTATAGTTAACTGTCACAAAGCAATCCTTTACACAAACACCACGTTGCCAGTTCTCTTCGCGTGTGCGTAATATGCTTTTTACTACTTAACACACACTTTGAATTTCAATATTTAAAGAACGACGGATCAGTGAAAAAATGTGGAACCGTTTTTGGAGACGAACTAATGTTTGTCTCCATTTTCGATCAATTTCAGAAACAAGATATTGTATTATTTTACGCAATAAAAGACGGCCCGCTCCGAAGTCACGTCGGTTCTTAAGTGGCGAAATGAATCGTTCGTCTATCTATTCGGCTTTCTTTAAATGTTGAAATTCAAAGATAGATAACATGAGGCATAATATTTTTACAACTACTATACTAAGTAGTTATGGCCTGAATAGGTTTTTATTTAAAGTATAAGATGTCCGTGGTCAATATTTACAAAATTGAACTTCTTTTAGATAGATTAGTATATTTTGGGTTTAATTACAAATATAATTTATTGGTAGGGGAGAGTAAGGCAAAATGACATACTTTCTAAAGATCACCGATAAATACTTACTTCGGTTTTCATTAAAAATGGTACTTTAGGTTTTTTTAATACTTTATTTATTAAGTAAACAAAGTACATATATAAACTTACAAAAAAAAAATGTATGTAAATATTACAAATTTTCCAAAAAAAAACAGCAAGTGTGTCATTTTGCCTAACATAGTGGGCAAAATGACATATTCATTTTATTTATTTCTTTATATTTATTTGTTGAAGCACTTATCTTGGCACGCTTCACAAATGAATTGTTTTGTCTTCTTAGATACCCCAGCTCATTCTGTATGAGCCCACAGGCGACATTGCAAGCATTGATTGTTTCTTCCAACTTTTTAAAATAAGTCTGAATCTAAGACCTATTAAAGGCTTGATCTCTTGCAGCTGAGGTCGCTTCAGGAACTCTTAACGATATGTTTGGATTCCGAGAAATAAAGCTGTAAACCCATTGCCTACTAGAATTCTTTTTAGTTTTATTAAATTGGTGCTTACATCCACTGCGTTCGGCCACTGTGTATGCCAGTTCTCTTAAGTCATAAGTCGTTAGGCCAAAAAGTCGTGATTCTAAATCTAATATATGTCTGATCAAACTTTGTCCCAGATCAACACTGAGTGACTTCTTAAAGCGACCGAGACATTTTGTTACACCACGGGCACCGACATTTTTTTCTCTGGGAGCGTCTCCGCAATGTTGCCTGAGGCACATTGAACGTAATAGATGCTTTTTTTCATCCCATCCTTTTATCACTTACCGCTTCTATTGCCTTCTGCATGTCTTCACTGGGCCAGGATTGTCGACTCGATTTTTTCTCCTTTTCTATTGCCTTCTGCATGTCTTCACTGGACCGGGATTATCGATTCGATTTTTTCTTGTAATTAGACACCACATGAAGCACAAAGTTATGAAATTAACAAACCACCACACTCCGTATATTTATGTAAGGCAAAATGACACACCCCATATGTCGTTTTGCCTTAATGTTTTATGCACAAGATTATGTCAATTTGTATGTTATAATGTTTAAGTAGTTGGTCGTATGTAACGGTAATAGAAAGGCACAAAATACTAAGTATTGTAGACAACCGAGAAACAATTTGCTACTTGAATTAGTAAGAAATGTATCATGATAATTTTCAACTTACCTTGATCTTGAAAAGCATTTTTTAAACTAATTAATATAACAACAACGGAAAACACTTCCAACGTCTCTACCGCAACTTAAGGCACAGATAATACTACAGTCGAAGTGTTGCCATACACAGAAAACATATTCCTCCAAAAAGCGCCGAGAAACAGTCGGTATGTCGTTTTGCCTTACTCTCCCCTAAAGGATTTAGGTATATTAGTTTTTGACAAATACGTTCCCTTGCATTTACCTAAACATAGGATATGTTTTTGTAGGTATATAGGCGATGTTTAGGGGGATGGGATGAGGCCCTGATCCTTTCCCTTCCGGTATTTTAGAATTACCTAAAGCAAGTCTTCTCCATGCTGGCATTCTTCAAACACTTGTTTAAAGTTTCCATATAGCATGTAGATATACTATTTGTCTTTTTACATATGGGACATTATTGTCGATCATAGAAGGGTAATTCGCTTACCCTTTTTATACCTAGGTAGTATAGCCGTCGAGACCAACAAAAAAATGTTCTTCAAATTTTTAAAATATTAAAATTTCTTTAAACGTTTTCACTTTGTAGTAATTTTACAATACAATAATTTAACATTAGATACGAATAGGTATATGGTTATATTACAATGTATTGTGATTTTACATGGACATTTTGTTCAGTGCAGCCATATACCGAGTGATACAAGAGAATGCTCTGCCTACCCTTTTTTACGTAATTTTAGAAGTAAAAATTTTAGAGTTTAGGGAAATAATAAGTTTGTAAAATTACATTTTTCGGTCAATTCAAACCTTCAAAATCACTGTTAAATTTTAATTAGAAACCTGCCATTTTTATCCGATGCTTAAATTTTATAGAAAATTCTCTTTTTAATGATAATTCACACATCATTTGGCAAAATGTCCGCCTAAATTTGTTTTGTTTCCATAAATTTGGTAAAACAAGGTAAATAATAAATGTATCCGTTGGAGCTATTTTATTTACAACCTGCTTTAAATAAAAAAAAACAAAGCGTAGTTTCTCCATTTTTTTTTGCAAGGGCCTGTCGACATATTAAGCACCGGTTCCCGCAGATCACCGAAGTTAAGCTGTGTCGAGCGCGGTTAGTACTTGGGCGGGTGACCGCTTGGGAACACGGCGTGCCTCAGGGAAGAGTGTAAAATGAATCGACACCTAGCCATCCTATTCACGCCGGACAGGCCGGATGAGATCGGATATCTCGTAGGATGAAGGTGCCGTTTCACAATCCCCAGTCGGTAGATCACATTTGTGGTCGATGACCGGTTCAAGATGGCCACGTAGTCGTCGAACCGTAAAAAAAAAAAAAAAAAAAAAATTCTCCGTTTTTTCAAATAGCAACCCATCATTGTATTATTATAAAAAAAAAATTCAATAATTTTCTTTCTAACGGTATATAATAAGTCAATGCATATTTATTAAGTAAAAGTAGAAATTAACATAGAAATATAAATGTAATTTATATATGTACTAAAAACAGCCGTAATAACTTGTCTAATAGCTAATATCGGTATAAGGATAAATAGTTTGTTAATAAAATATCATATTCACCAAAAATCAGAGACGCTTTCTAGCAAATAGAGAGTTAGGTTGATGCGCGTACGTCTGAGCTGACGGTTTTCGTATACAACTAGCTTCAGAGCAGAATAACATTTAAAAACAATTGCTTTTCATTAAATTCCAGTACACGAGTAGTCCTTTACGTTAAAAAATTAAATTTTATGAATCCATTAGGAAAATTGAATGATAAAAAAATCAGGAGATAGAAAAAGATTCAGTACTTATATAAATACTATGTTAGTAAAAGAACTTATAACTTTATTGGTACAAAAGTACATGAAAACAATTTATAATAAAAACAACTAACACCGTTTTTAAGGAGAAAAACACAGAGTGCTGAGAAAAGTTAGCCTAGAATACAATGCTAGTAAAGAAATGAAATGTTAAAAAGCTCTTCGATATTTATTTGAAATGATCCTGTAGCATAATATCATGGTTGAATTATTTTATGCAACTGATTCACTAATGGCTCAAATGTGTTTTTATTTGTCCTTTTTTTGAATGCAATATCGTGTAATTCTTCAAACAAATTGTTACACATTTTTACATTCCTCTCTCGTACGATTTCCTAATCATCTGAGTCTGACGAGTCTAGTAAATGCGAAATACTTATTTATTCTGTATAAATACAATTTTGAAACGAAAAAAACGGTTGCTATTATTGAAATAGGATCTACATTGAAATAACTGAATTATTTTCCACGGCATAATTGACATAACTCATGACTTATACACTCATGACTTATACGAGCATATTAATATTATTTATTATATTTCTTGTTAATATTTACTATTATTTTAAAAATTATTATTATCTGATGATATATCGTTAGAAAAAAAATAAACAAAATCGCGAAATTCCGCTTTGTTTTTTTTTTTTAAAGCAGGTTGTTAATAAAATAGCCCCAACGGATACGTTTTTCTTAAGCAAGTTAATTTTATTTAAAGCAGTTTGAAATGGAAGGACATTTTAGGAAAATTTATATAGGCGGCCATTTTTAAAACAATTGATATTAGTGATATATCATCTATAGAATTTAAGCATCGAATAAAAATGGCGGGTTTCCATGTAAAATTTAAAAGTTGACTTCACTTCAGGTTAAACCGTCTTTGGTCGTAATATATACTAAATTTTCATATATTTATACTTCCTAGACATGTTTGCGTTGATTTAAATTTTTACATTGCATTGTTTTACTGCTTCGGTTAAATAGCAAATCCTATTTGTTATTGCCAAACTCGAAGCATTTTATTTGCACACATAAAACGGTATGAGTTCGTGTTACTGAGTAAAGATTGTTTGTGACATATTATGGGGTTTACTACTCCTAATATTGTGAAAGAAATTTATAAAGCATATATAAACTAAAACATATCAAAGGTACTTTTGTATAATTTACGAATGTAATAAGAAAAATACATGAACTAATTAAAAATTGTATAATCATCAAATAATTTATTTAAATATGCTACTTAAGCTGTCTCGAAGCAAAACACGATAATTTATGGAAAAATAATCCTTAAGGGTACCTTACTATCCACGTTTGTAGATTCCATGCCTCTTGACAGCTAAAAAATAGATTTTTCTCAAATTTGCCAGATTCCTTTTCCTGCTTTTAATAATGTATTATTCCATTTTTTTACATAAATTACAGGTAACTGTGTCCCAAATAACAATAAATGAATGTTTTTGGTAAAATTAAATAGAAAATATAGAGTCTGTCGAAAGAAGTATGAAACATATGAGAAATTGATTTATTGCTGTATTATCAGAAAATTGTATTCTTGATAAAAGTTGGCACATGCCTTATAGTATATTACATAACAAGTGATGAAAGTGATACTTTTTAAACGAGAAGATATTTAGCACGAGGCGTCAGCCAAGTGAGGAAATTTTCCGAGTTTTAGAATCATCACTTTCATACAAGTAATTTACACTATTTTTCCGACGACCACAAAGGATTACTAAAAAAGCCTTTGATTTGTGAAAAAAAATATCAACACTAGTATTGAAGTTAGCATACTTAGGATTATGTTCCATTTAATATCTGATTTCATAGTTTGGTAATAGACTTTTTCTTTATTTGTAGTTTAACTTTATCATATTTTATATATCATAGGAAGAACTAATTCTGGATTGACTTCTAGATGAACCAGAATGAAAATTTTTAAATCTAATCAAGGACAGATGCATTAAACAAATTTAAAAAATCTACCCAACAAGAAAAATTTCAATTCAAAATAATTCTATAAATTATTTAATGTTTTTATAAAAAGTCAAATATTCCTGATGGGATTTTAACCTGTGACCTTGCGATCTGTAGGCTAGAGCTATATTTTCTACGCTATGGCTACCGATAAACATTTGTTGTTTAATACATGCCATTTTCTTCAGCGTGATTTGCTTTTTCTGGTAATAGATTCTTCAGTATATTATTAACATTTTTTATAATTTCAGAGGGCATATTTTCACACTCTAATGCTGAATCACTCGACAAATAAGTACATGATAAATAAGTTAAACACTTTACAATTACTACTTTCTAAAATTTGTTGATTTTAATAAATAGGGGATTGTGTGTCAAATTGGCACCATATGTTTAAATGAAATAGTGTGCCTTGATATTTCAACACTAGTGTTGAAATATTTTTTTACAACACGGGTGTGATATACGGCGCTTTCTAGCCAAATTAATCGTGCTTTTTTTCTCATTTTTATAGGTGGTCGTAGGAAAAAATTATAAACGCATATTTCATATTTTACCTGCGGCTAATAGTAAGGGAGCAAATGTCATTTTTTCGAAATTGACATAAGAGCAAAGTATCTTATTTATAAAAAATATAGCAAAGTTTTTTTTTTATGGAAAAGTTGCAAATTAAATCTTAGTCCAAATACAAAATTTAAGTTATGCATCTTAATATTTATTTTTTCTTCCTTAAACTTCTATGCATTTTCCTAAACGGTACGCCCCTGGTCGATTTTTTTATGTACTTGTATTCTAACCAAAATAAGGATAGAAACCATTTATACTACGGGAAATAACTAATCCTGTACGTATAAAGCGGGAGTCCCATGCATCCGATTTCCGACATCCGATATCCGAAAATAATTTGGTTTTCGTACGAAAATGTTTTGCATGTCCCATGGATACGATTTTCGGATCCGAATTTCTGTAAACATGACGTTAGAAGTCTGACGTTTATGACATACCCTTCAATTTCAAACCTTCCTTAAAACTTGTTAGTATATATGTTTTGCTTAAAACCAAATATTTTTTTATAGCTTAGTAGTTTTATAGTTTTTTTCATAATGGACTCAGAAGAAATTAAATTAAGTTGTTACAAGTAGCATACGAGGGTGCTAAAGAATTTCTATAGTAGGTACCTAGTAGGCATAATATGCTTAAGATATTAATAAATATTTATAAAAGGCAAAATTAGAACTTTTATTATAGACTAGCTTCACATGTCCATAGTTGTTCTTAGAAGGCAAAAATAAGATTAAACTGGTCTACTAAAAAATTTATTCATTAATAATTTAAGATTAAATTACAAATCTGAATGTAAGAGACTTTATTTTTAAGATAGAGTTCTCAATAATGAAAGCTAAACATTTATTTTAAATTTAAAACAACATATTATTATTCAACCAGTAGGTATTATAAAATTTATATTAAACTTACTAACGTTTAAGAAATATGAATTTTATTAGGAACCCACCATAAGAATTTTAAACAAATCGGGTTCAATATTGTAATAATGTAGATTTCCAAAATTAGGTAGGTATATACCTATTTTTAAATCACAAATTTATGTTTTTGTTAATTTTTTGGTTTTATAATGTTTCTCATCCAAAATCTTCGCGGTCTTTGTTTTTTTCTAGCGGGTTTATGTTTCTTTCGTAAAATTAACAAGAGCGATAAAAGTAGTACGTTATAGGCAGCACAAATGTATTCTCTACACTGATTATTCATTGTTATATTAAATATCTAAAAAGCACCGAACCAAATAAAAGTCAAATTGTCAAATATCTAGTAAGGTCAGTTTAAAAAATTTCCGACATCGTAAATTTTTAAAATTATTCGGACGAAATTTGACGCCAAGATTTTCGACCAATGACAGCGCCGACGTATCGTCGTATCGTCGGAAATCGGATGCATGGGACTCCCGCTTTAGTCCAAAAACTTCCTTAACAAATTACATATAAAATAGTACTCTTGCTTCTTAAAAGAGTAGGCGTATTTCCTTTTAATTTATTAATTGTTTTGACGGTTCACGCTTTAAAAAAACAAAATAATAAGAACTTGAATAATAATGTAATTAATGTTTAATTTTTTTCATGAAATCTTGTACTTCGGCTCAGGGTTTGACTTAATACATAAATGAGTAGGAGAATAATACACGCAGCAAAGTGCTGATTTGCTGATGATGAAGGTTCATGCCTTCGAAACATGTATATTGGGATTTTATTGAAATCCATATAATAAACTAGTGGAGCAGACTGCGTGTATTATTCCCCTACTCATAATATCACTCCACTGAGACATGAACTATTTCCACAAAAATAATACATAAATGTTATGTTTTCTCGTTTTATTTACACAACTAGTTATATTTACAAAAGAACACTTTTATTTATACTTCATTTTTCAAAGTACTAATGTAATTTACGTAGAAGACGAAATTATCTATGAGTTCTATAGCTCTTACTAGATGTAAAATGTAAATGGAGCGATAAATTTAATGTACTTACGTTTCTCGCGTTTTATACGCCGTTTTTAAAATGCAGAGAAAGTAGAGTAATATTTTTTGTTTTAAGGATAAATAATACAAAAATATATAACAGAATATACATTATTGCTGGTAACTTTGTAGTTTGGAAAATTTTTTTTTTTATGAATAGCTTAATCTTTTTCTAGAAATGAGGATGTATTTATAAGAAAAATGTGTAACTTAAGAGTAAGCAGCAGTCGATAAGTGATCACGAACAAATAGTGCATTTCCAATACATCGCGCATATTGTAGGTACCTGTGGGTGACGATGGCAATAAAATATATTTTTTTATATACAAAATATTATAAAAACCAATTTCAAGAAAATTAAGTGGCCCGACGTCAGTGGAATTTTTTAAATAATAACAGGGCATCGTTTGTAATTTAAAGGGAATTAGGAAATTAACATGAATAGCCTTAATAGTTCAATGTTCATGACGAATGATATAATTTGAACCCATGAAAAAAAAGGTATAATCCGCCAAACTAGAAGTTCTTGTGAACCCGTTAGTAAAATTTGTGTATTCTAGGCGTCTTATCGGTAATACCGCTGTTTTTTACAAGAATTCGATTTTCTGATAATTTTCACGAAATATAATTTTTACTTATAATCTGATAAGATCCCGAGAGCTTTAGCTCGAGGATCTTATCTTTGATTATAGGTAAAAATTATATTTCGTGAAAATTTTCCTAGAAAATCTAGTTTCGAGTGAAAAACAACGGTATGAAGATAAGACGCCGCTTCTAGAGGTGTATTTTATTGGATAATTTACTGAACCCGAAATAAAAGCCGTTTGTGATAAAGGAAAATATGCAAACACATCATTATGATTTACTTTTAAGTTTATAAACGTGCCACAACTAACAATTAATTAAAAATCCAAAACTAAATCGGACGCGTGGAACGTCAAAAATCAAATTCGCTTATTTTCATCACGGTTGCCATGAAAACGCCAAGATTTCTTAAGCTCACGTCAAAGCAAAGCACACTGGGTTTAATCTTGCATACATTTTGTCATAAAACATTTCTTTAAAAATGTCAAAATTAAGTTAAGTTTATGCCCTAAAATCACCTCAAATACTGTTGTTTGTCACTTTTATTTTGTAGGGGTTATAATATTAATTTATTAAACTTGATTTCTTAAAATAAATTACTGTTTGTTTGACAAAAAGCTACTGTGGTCTTACCGAGCTAGTCGTAGGTCTTATCGGGTAAGACCACGTTACCAAGGTGGTTGCTATGAAAATTTGCGTTCTGATTGGTTCTATATATGTGAGGTAAATTATCAATTAAACAAGCCAGGAAACGATGAAGTGTTTCACGCTGGTATGGAAGGCTCTTTTAACTTACCACTTTTATTGCCGTTGTATATAGCTTACCTGAAAAAAGAAAAAGTATTAATAATTAAAATGAAATATATTATATCAATTTTTTTAATGAAAAAAACATATTTAAAATGTTGAATTGTAAATAATTTACACACTCTTCTTTAAAAAAATAATAATAAATATATGTATAGAATACATTTTTCCCAAAGATGGTCGATTACGAAGTATAATAGCTTGATTAGTAACTGAAACATCTAAATGATGTTCTCGTGACTCTTTAATTTTCCGAATTTTTTTATTTTATCCAAAAAACGGCCGATTACTGGTCTTTGAGGACTGATGTCGAGTTGTATAAAGATTTTTAAAAATAATTAACTCACCAGCAGTTTTTATCTGTGAAATACATGACATTGACAGAAATCATTTTCTTACAATCAAAGTAGCCCGGTTACCTTAATTTATATTTTACTAATCAGGCACCTTTGATTGTGAGTAAATAATGCAAATGTTATTTATGTTACAGTTAAACTTGTTGGTTAGTTAGGTATGGTTAAAAATGTTTATGCAACCTAAAAATATTGTATTGCGTAGTACGTTACTTTGTGATATTGCATATTAACAAAAACAATATGAATACTTTACTTTATTATAATATGACTTTTATTGATTTGATTAGTGCCTGTAGTTTGGTAGTACTACTACATTATCAAACTGAATAACTTAAAACTACATTGATTTAATATAAATAGCTTTGATAAAGGATGCTTATAAATAAGTTTAGTATAGTCTACTCACGATCAGTCGGCCGGCCAGCGGCCGTCAGTCCGTGGACTGTCCATCCGCCGGCCGGCCGTCATCGATAGTCACACTACACCTTCAGTTTTGTTCATCAATTAAGGTCAGCAGTTCTGGGCCGGATTCGATTACGGCCTTTATTTCACTATATACGCACAGTTCTTTTTATCGTTAGTTCAAACATGTGACAAGAAGAGCGCGCAGCGGCAATTATTATATCACACGAGCAAAGAAAACGGAATGGAAAAACAGTTTGGCTGAAACAGTGGTCAAAAATACGTTGCACTTTCTTCTATATGGAGCTTATACGAGAACTCTAACAATCGGGTGCAAGTAATTTAAAAACTTTCTTGGGGTGAATGATAATTATTATTGTTTCGAATATTTAATAAATTCTGCTGTTTTTTGATATTTTATCCTTTTTAAACTCCTTTTTGAACGCGCTTCTTATATTATATATCTTATATTTCACAGCCTCAACATCTACTGTAAAAGTAATTCCTCATAAGCCTTCGTTCGCAAAAGCTCTGTTGGCATTTAAAGTATTTTATTTTCCACAAACATTTATGTTTGCGGTACAAATTAATAAAATTTTTGATATTTTAACCTTTTTAACCTCTTTTAGTTATTTTCAATAACAAAATGTTCGTCTAAAGTGAAAGTAGGCTTGTAGTCGAATCCCGGCCGGCATCGTCTCTTCGGTTAATCCAGCTATTGATCCTTTTTACTTAGTATTGTACTATATAGTATTATGTATCAAAACAGAAGGCACTATTTGGGTACTTAACATAACATCGGCCTTTCTAGGGTTTAGACGCGTAGGAAAGTAACTTCAAATAAATTCAGCAAGTTTAATATTTTAATAAATTATCCGAAATGATATTTATTATTTTAAAATACTTTACTACAAATACGTATACATGTTTGTCAAGTACTAATAATTATTAATAAGTAAAAATAGTTACGGTATACAAAATATAATTAGACGTGGTAAAAAACCCATATTTAATGTATATTTATTTGCATCGCATGAGTTTCTATGCAGTAACTTGCATCTAATGTAAAAAGACCACAATATGTACAGAGAAATTAGCTATCCCTTTAAAATGTTCTGTACGCATCTACCGATCCACTACACACAAATTTATTGCTTGATTATTTTTACGGAGAAAACTCAAACTATTAAATATACGGGTTTTTAATGGATAGCACGCACCCTAGATTTGACTTTTGGTTGAATAAACATTCAACGATAGCGAATATCCGTCTAAAGTCACGTCGCTTCTCGGCATTTACGTCGCAGCCTTAAGCCTTACTTTAAACCATTTAGATCGGATGTCTAAGTTAACTTAGTTTATAGTTTGACCTATTCCTAAATAGGATCAAGAAAATATAAAACATAAAATAGAAAAAAAGGTGTATGTCATATATCAGTAAGTTGTGTTAACAATAAAATAATGAATATCGTATTTTGATATGTGGTGGTGATGTTTACACTAATAATGCACGATTAACTTAAATAACTATCTAAATAGTTTGAAAACATAAAAACTAGTGTAGACTCGATATAGAACAATGTTGCTAGATTGTGGAGTGGCGATTATTTTAAAAAAACTTTACCATAGCAAACACTAAAAGTTCATATTAATGTTCAAGAGCCGTTTTTAACTGTTTAAAACGAATTTTACAGATATTTTGTTGTACTTTCGGAGTTAGAATTCTTATGCAAACAAAAAAAAACACTTCTATGCATTTTAGCAGAACAATTTAGTCAAACTAGCTATAGTTAAGAAAAGAAATTATTCATTTTTATTAAGAAATATATCGCTTTTTGTCTGTTAATCTGCAAAAGGCCGAATTTGAGAAAAATAGATAGGCAAGGGCCTGTCGACATATTAAGCACCGGTTCCCGCAGATCACCGAAGTCAAGCGGTGTCGAGCGCGGTTAGTACTTGGGCGGGTGACCGCTTGGGAACACGGCGTGCTCTTGCCTCAGGGAAGAGTGTAAAATGAATCGACACCTAGCCATCCTATTCACGCCGGACAGGCCGGATGAGATCGGATATCTCGTAGGATGAAGGTGCCGTTTCACACTCCCCAGTCGGTAGATCACATTTGTGGTCGATGACCGGTTCAAGATGGCCTACGTAGTCGGCGAACCGTAAAAAAAAAAAAAAAAAAAAAAAAAAAGAGAAAAATAGATATATTTAAAGTGATTTTGTGTAAATAAGAAATTACTCAAATCGATAAATATGTTACAGCGTAATTTGGTCCATGAATTTGCCAACGAAATGAATATTTAATTAATTGTTTCCCTTTATCTTTCTCATAGGTTCACGGCCAACTGAAAAATAAGTTATGATGCCTAATTTAAATATGTTTCTTTAATTTTTAGTATGAAGTTCCGAAGTTAAGTCGTAGAAAAAATATACTGTGCAACTCAACTTGATTGTCCATATCACAGTCGGAAGTTTGAGCACTCCACCTACGGTGTCGTGTTCAATTTATTTTCTCGTGCAATATGGACATCATATCCACTCTGGTTGTACAAACTACTATTGTTAATTAAAGGAAGAAAAAGGTTTGGTTTATATCATTTTGTAAGTTTTTAAGTCTTCGCGTTAGTGGTAATTTTAGTATTTGTCAATCCTAAAGTTAATTTACAAGGCCTTATGGCCTGTAACTTAGATCAAGAAAACGTCATACTAAGTGTATCTGAAAAAAAATTCTATATCTTAGATTAAAGGTGTCTACGTACGGTAACGCCAATAACAATAAGACTATTATTGTGTCAGCTAAGCAAACAAAAATAGCTGTAGAGATAGTGCTTACTAACAATCGCTAGTCCGGAGAGAATGAATCAAGAAAAGAAATGGGGATAAAATTTAAATAGTTAACTCAACGTGCTGGCAAGGTAAGGTTAGGTTAAATTAGAGTGGCAGACCTTTTGTTCTGACCATACAGTTTCTCGTAGTCCTGTTAGATCTGTCGTGATACCGCACGTGTTTCGTAGAACCCACCTTCATCAGATCTCTGATGGTTAGTGCGACGTACACCGCAGCAGGATTTTAACAATTCATTCAAACTAGCCACTATTATTCAGAAATCTATTCAGTCGACCGAGATATAAGTTGCTTAGTTCCTCAAGGCTATTAAAAAAAAGGTTCACCCAGGGCAGTGAACCTCCTTCCTCCCATCATCTGTGCAACTTCTGCAGAAGTCGTTAGTGGGTATTTGAATACGTTCGGCATGTCTACCGACGAGACAATGTCCAGTAATAACCGCAGTAATATTTCTGACGTCTTTCCGATAATATCTCAATAGCTCTGCGGTTCTCTTTTCCGCTGAATCTAAAATTGTTATTAAATGACGGCGTTATTGTGGGTTATCACTATAGAGATAAAGCCATTTCTTGGCAAGAATCTTTATAGGTCTTTATATTAACCTATTCTAAATCTTAAGGAAGTAACATATATTAAGATAAAATGGTTTCCTTACCTTGCACCCCAAACGTCTTTATTAATAATAAAAAAGAAAAATTGTTTTTTAAGACATTATCTAACGAGCCATTTTTACGAAGTCGTTTATCATCCAAAAACTTTTTACCATCATGCAAAAAGTTTTTATGCGACAAAAATCCTACCCGCAGTATTAGAAAGACAAAGTTGCGTTTTATGATTTAAGGGTGATTGTGACGCCAACCCTCTGTTTAAAACACTTTTTCGGAGTTTGTTTTGATGCTTCAATTAAGCGACTTTATAGGAAACATGATTTAAAATGAAAAAAAACGCGAAAATATTAATTTTTATACGTCAGCATTATTATTAAATTACTTGTAAATATAGGAACTAAAATTTGAAAGTTGAAAAAAATTATTAAATATGCTAGGTTGAGTAATAGTAGTAACAAGTTTTATTTCGAATATGGCTCTCTAATATTTTTTGATAAGAAATATTGTATTTTTTGTATATTTATACATATACAGGGTTGCCCAGAAGTCCGGAATAAAATTAATATCAATTAAAGGAAAACGATCTAGGAAAAACGCTCGGACCCGTAAATTTTTATTTTTAATTGTGCATTTTTTAACATAAAAAATATTATATAGGTTGTCTCATAGAACTGTCGTCACGCCTTTGACATTTTTTTTTAATGGAACACCATATATATTGTATTATTTTCTGATTCCCCACAAAATTCTACGCTTAGGTTGTAAATGTCATATGTCTAAATTCAATACTTTTTGAGATATTGACGTTTAAAATATGGCATTTTTTGACTTTGACAGGCTGTAACATTGGAACGGTTCATCTTAGAGAAAAATTGTGTTCACCTCCCTATCTTAGTTTTTTATTCTTTATCCAAAGAAACCAACCTCCGATTTACCATGTTAAACCAAAAAACCGGTTTTAACGGTTAAACCGAAAGTTGTAACTTTTAGATAAAGAATTAAAAATTAAGACAGGGAGATAAAAACGGATTGAAGATTGAGATGAACCGTGCCAATAATACGGCTTTTCAAAGTCTGAATATGACATTTACAACATAAGCGTAGAATTTTGTGGGGAATCAGAAAATAACATATAGGTACTTATGGTGTTCCATTAAAAAAAAAATGTCAAAGACGTGACGACAGTTCTATGAGACACCCTGTATAATATTTTTTTATCTAAAAAAATGCACAATTTAAAACAAAAATTCACGGATCTGAGCGTTTTTCCTAGATCTTTTTCCTTTAATTGATATTAATTTTATTCCGGACTTCTGGGCAACCCTGTATTTATTTATTTTTTCAAGACATTTGCAACATCTTTATTTGTTGAACGGCAGTAGAGTTTTGGACTTGCATTGTCTTTATTTGTTTAGAATCACTACGTTTCAACTGGTAAGCATCTCCAGTCGTCTTCAGGTGAATACTGAATAAGTACGGTAACTACAGCTCTATTTATACTAGGCAGGTGCTGTGACGCATGATTAGTGGGTGGGGTCATGCGTGTTGCTAGGTGATGACGCATAACTGGATGAGTCATGCTTGATGAGTCATGCTTGATGAGTCATGCTTGATGAGTCATGCTCGATGACGTCATGCTCGATGACGTCATGCGTCTAACTCTTGGGTGGTCTTATTCTAAGATTACATTTACTTAACAAGGGTTTCCAGACGTTTCTCATATCTAATGAAGGCTTACTAAAGCAACCTGGATTTTGGTGTATGGTCGCAGCTTCCTTAAACTTCCTCTTCCTCCAGTGCGGTTCTTTTTGCAGAATTTCCGCTTTTGTCCACATCATATGATGGCCGTGCGTCCAGGCGTGATCAGCTGCACCTGATTTTTCGGTCTCTCCTTTTTGGGTGTTATTTCTATGTTCTTTAATCCTTACTTCTAGTGGTCTTAGTGTCTCACCAATGTAAGATTGGCCGCGAATGCCATACACCAAAATCCAGGTTGCTTTAGTAAGCCTTCATTAGATATGAGAAACGTCTGGAAACCCTTGTTAAGTAAATGTAATCTTAGAATAAGACCACCCAATAGTTAGACGCATGACGTCATCGAGCATGGCGTCATCGAGCATGACTCATCAAGCATGACTCATCAAGCATGACTCATCCAGTTATGCGTCATCACCTAGCAACACGCATGACCCCACCCACTAATCATGCGTCACAGCACCTGCCTAGTATAAATAGAGCTGTAGTTACCGTACTTATTCAGTATTCACCTGAAGACGACTGGAGATGCTTACCAGTTGAAACGTAGTGATTCTAAACAAATAAAGACAATGCAAGTCCAAAACTCTACTGCCGTTCAAGAAACGTCATTGTCTCCAACCTTTAAACAGACATCTTTATTTATTCTCTAGCATTCGTAAATATTTTTTAAAACTATTTTTAAAAGATGTGGCATCTTATTTAGTTTTAAATGATTTATCTAATTCAATAATGTTGGGTTGCACAAAGATTTTAAACCAAAATTAACTGACCAACAAGTTTGGCTGTAACATACCTGACATTGACAGGTATTATGAACTAACAATCAAAGGTCAAGGATTAGTAAATTAAAAATTATTGTAACCGGGCCGGTTTGATTGTGAGAAAATTAGTTCTATCAATGTCATGTATGTCACAGTCAAACTTGCTGGTTAGTTAATTGTTATTAAAATTATTTTTGCAACCCGACATAAATGCTTTATACATTTACTGATTTATATTATTTAAAAAGCTATTTAGAAAAGAATTATTTTTGTTACGGGTTAAATAATTATGACAATCATAAGTCAGAACAGTAAATGCATTTAAATGTAATGGCAACATATAATTTTGAATGTAAATATTAAAACCAAAAATATTAAGAGTTTAATATTTAATTATTCAAATATATCTGTCCATATTAATTAAAATTCGCATCGCTTTATTTTGTAAATTTCGTAATTTATTTATTACAGTTTCGTGTGCGATAAAGAAAAGAAGAATAAAAAAAAATATGGTATAATTAAGGTAGCGTAAAGGATTTTTTTGGATATTATTTCAAAATTATTCTTTTAAAATAATACATTCTTTCCCTCGGTTTTAAAATTAAAATTTCGAATTGGATATTAAGTTTAAATTTTGAGTCAATGAATATACCTAAATATTTGGAAGAGTTGGCTAAATTCCAATTCATCACCATTAATTAAAATATTTAAAAATTGCTTAAATTTAAACCATAAATATTGTTTATTTTTAACCAATTTTACAATAAAACAAGTTCTAAATAATACTTTCTCAAAAAGGTTTAACTCGACGTCAATGTCCCAATTTAACCCTTATTTAAATGTTGTGTTTTTCTAAATATTTTCCTAAAAATGTATGCAAATATGTTTCGTTAAGGGTTTACAGAAGTTTTGTACTACACTTAGGTTTTTGATTCAAAACATTAGGCATATATATTATAATATTAATGATATTAGACTTTTTGACCATTTTTCTTTGATTTGATTCATACCATTTTAATGACGTAAGTTGTGACGTACGAGTATACCGAAGATACTGTACTTAATTGCCTTTTTTACATTTTGTGACAATGACATTTTAAAGTTGTTAATATTCTTTATTATTTTGAATTTAAACAAGTGGATTTAAATCAATAAATCCAGCAACTGACATTAATTATCCCGTCGAAAGGAACAGTCTTGCAATAAAAAGTTTTTCTCCATTGGTGGATACTCCATTGAAATGTTCACGCCCGATGAGTTTACATTTAATTTATGGAAACGGTTTCACGTTAGCTCAGTTTAGGGTACATTTAAATTTCCACTTTCAGCAATCCCGAGTCCAGTTTTCCAATCACTGATATACTTTGAAAGCTACTTTGCAAATTGGATAAACCAAAATACAATGAATTTTACAGAATAATTTATTTTCTATGTTATTTTAAATTTAACTTTGTTTTGTTAGTTAATTATTTGAATTGTAATTATGTTGTAAGTATCAATGTTTTTAGAAAAATATTCAATTAATAGAAGTTATTTATTTAATTGACTCAAATACCTAGTAGTGAATTAAAATAAGTAAAGACTCGTTATAAAATAAGGATTACTATGTAATCACTAAAAGTAACGAGACATAATTTTATAAAAGACTCGTTAGTCTTGGTTCTTCGTTACACTTAATTTAAATGTAACTAACTATTCTATTCAGAATTTCACAACCTATGGATTTGTTCGAGGACTTGTTGAATGGCGGACGACAAACGAAACGTTTCATAATTATTTTTCGTGCTGATTTTGTTTTCAGATTTTTATTTGTTGTTATATTATATGTTTTTGTGTTTTTTAATCACATATTTGACAATTGACATACCTAGATTTAATATGTTTACTTATACCGTAAAACACAAGTACTTGGCACAATTGATCAAAGCTATAACAACAATAACACATATAAAATAAAAGTAAGAATTTACATAAAGTAACGTACAAAAAAACAAAACAATTATTAATTTTGATGGCAAACCCATGGACCAAATTACACTATAACATATTTATCGATTTGGGTAAGCTCTTATATTTAAACAAACTTATTTTTGAATATATCTATCTCTCTCACATTCGGCTTTTTGCTGAATAACACACAAAAAGCGATATATGTATTAATAAAAACGAACAATTTATTTTCTTAACCAGGTATTTTGATTAATTATTGTTTTACTGAAATGCACAGAAGAAAAATAGGTTTGTGGGGTTTATTTCTGCTTGCGTATAAATTATAACTCCGAAAGTACAACAAAATAGCTGTAGAATTCGTTTTTAACAGTTAAAAATGGATTTTGTGCATTAATATGAATTTTAAACGTTCGCTATGGTCAAATTTTTCAAAATAATCGCCAATTTATAAACTAGCAACACTGTTAATGTGGAAAGAGGTGGCAAAACTATAAGTAGAACAAACATAACCTTAAAAATTTTAGTAAAAAATGATGTTTTTTCTAGATATCTTATATTTTCGTCTATTTTATCGGGTTATCTTTATGTTCCACCATTTAAGGAAGAATTACCAGTTACTTTTCTATGTTTTTTGCGTATATTAAAAGTTTTAAGATCAATTGGGGTTGGATACCCGTTCAAAATATATCGGAAAATATTCCCGTGCACAAATATTTATAATAATATATTATTTCTATGAAAAAAATAACCAAGGTTAGTAAGAAAACGTTCATTTGGTAGATATATGATACATTTTATGCAATGCTTGTAGTAATTATCTAAAAATGAGTGAAAATAAATATATTTTTGAAATAAGAAAGTGTGTCTGTGCGCAAATCTTTAGTTCGGTCAGAGAATAACAATAATTTGATAGAAATATATTTTGGTATTAATTTTGTTATTATACCTTCAATTTTTGCACCATTTCGTGTACTCTTTAGAAAAATATTGTGTATACATAGACATCTGGGATAGATGTTTTAATTTAAATTTAAAAAGAACAAATTTCATCTTGATTTGCATATTTTTGAAGCATATTGTTAACCTAACTTCTCTCAACTGTCAGAAAACGAATTTACAACATGTAAATTTGGCTTCTCTGTAATTGACTATTGTGATTGGTCAGTTTCATAACCTAACTAGGATGGATATGAAATTTTGCCGCACAGTTAACTGGAATAGCCTACTTTACCCGCCACTTAAGAATAAAGGAACTAACAAATTTCTATGTGGGAGTAGAAAAACGCATTTAAATCTTTTTCTAGATATTAAAAACATCAAAAAGTTTTTAACCTAAAAATATTTTTATGTTTATGCCATCCATACAACCTTTTCGCAAATAAAACGAAATAAAACCTTTGCGGTTTCCTGTATTATTTCCTGTTTTATTCGGACCACATCCATCATTTTTTCTGTCCAAATCCGCTTTAAAAATCCTTAAACCCAAAAAAAAACCCAAGTTTTTCTTGGGTACAATACACCCTCGGCGCCGCGTCGCGTAGGGCCGCAACACATTAGGGTTAAACGACTCAACTACCCCGTAATGTGACAGACGCTAAGGGCCTTAGAGGGTCGTTAACTCGAAATCTTATCTGTGACGTACAGCTACGCACGTTCTACCGGATGCATGTTGGTGTTAAAAGGGGTTAGTCGCCGTGTGACTTTAAATAATATACGGGGATTTGAAAATTTGATGCATGGAGAGTTGTACAGTTTTTGACTTGTATAATGGATTTTTGTTTTGAAAAAATAATTATTTTATTAATTAGAAATTGAGAAATATCTAAAGCCAACCAAATACTATCCTATGCGTTCTAAACTGTAATATCGGCCCGTAATGTAGTAATATTACAGTACCGTAAAACCGGGTTACTTTGCACCGACAGGTTTCTTTGCACAAAAATTTTAAACAATTATCAAATCGACTTCTTTGGAACGGTAAGTCTTGACGGGTGTCAATGTCTCGCTAAACGTGAAATGGTGTGGATCTGTTGTTGCCAGTGGGAATCATAATACGCGTAAGTAGTCCATGTTTTTTTGTAAAAAAATGTCAGTGGGATACTAAGGGATCTGGGACATGGTAGAATTTTTGGAATTTTGGAAGTGCCTGGAAACTTGGATATAGATTTGTTATACCCCTTGGCACTAAAAAAAATATACAGAGTATGTTAATAAAGTCTTGATGTTGTTTATACTTCTTTTTTTAAAAAAAGACACTTTCTTGGGATTACTTTGCAATGTCGGTTTTTGGTATTTTTTCGGACGTAGGAGTAAAATAATGTTATATTTTAGAAAAAGATCAAACAGATGAAGATATACCAATGGAGACACAAGTTCACGATGACGGTCTCATTGACACCTTAAATAATAATGTAGAGCCAGTAGGACAAAAAAAGCAAAATTATCGTTGGTAGTTTTGTGATTCTACAGTTTGTTACGAAAAAAACCTGTAAACACTTTGTTGGTGAATTCCTAAACATTTTGGAAGACGACTACAACGTCAAGTTTATACGAAAATGTTTCAAAAATGGATTTTTTTCCCAGGTCGATGATATTTCCCTTGTAAAGGAACAGGACATCATGAAGCATTTAGAAACTCCTTTGAAAGAGGGATTTATCGCTTCCGCTGTGATTTGAGTAGTTACTTACCTGTACATTAAGTGCCAAAGAATATAACTTACATACCTACCTGTTTAGTTTATTTTTATAAGAGAAAAAACATGTTTATTTTTTATTTAAGAATTTTTTTAGTTTAATAGTTTATTATTTTTTTTTAAATAAAGCATTTTTCCTAGTACCTACTTGGATGTTTGTGAAATCAAAAAAATAGTTTTTTACAATTTCCCAGGCAAGTAGAAGTTTTTAAAAAAAACTTTTGTTGTGCAAAGCCACCCTAGAAGCGTGTTCTGGGTACCTTTGCCCATCAGTATATCATTGGCCCAGTGGTTAGAAATCTCTTTTTTAATGTCTCGAAATGTCATTTATATCAAAATTCTGGTGCATTAAAGAACGCTATGCCGAAGCACCGAATTCAATTCGACTTTTTGTTGACTTGTAAGTGTAAAACAGTCCCCCGATAGGATCCAGCAGTTATGGAAAAAGAGAAGCCGATAAAGTTCATATTATTTCTAGAATTACACTTTAAAAAAATGTTACAAGAAAAACACATCAAAGACATGCCAGATATAATTCCCCCTATTAATAGAAACCTTCACCATTGTACATTAATTTCTTACAGAACAGTAGGAGGAACTTTAACTCGGAAAAGTTTATTTTGTTAAATTGTAAGATGATTATGACTTTGTTTTTTTAGTTAAAATTATTTAATATGATTTTTTTGTATCTTGGTAATTAAAACTTTTTCTTTAACATCACTTAAAATTTTTATACCTTTTCACACACGACAAAATTTTTATTGTAAAACTATATCGATAAATCTAGCACGAACTTTATAAAATCCTACTAAAACTTTTATTAACTCGTGGGCACATACGTATGATAATGCAGTTAATAAAAAAAATCAGAGTCCAAGGAAATATCAACTTTTAAAATTCTTATGCATCTTACAAAATTCTTATTGTAAAAATATATCGACAAACCTAACAAAAACTTTAAACAATCCTATTAAAATGTTCAATAATTCTTAGGTCACACGTATCAAAAATCATTTTATTAAAATAATTAAACAAACTCTTTTTCTACCGAGAATATTAGTACTGCAAGTGGCTCATAGATGGCCAATGATGCGTTGAAAATTCATTGATGAGACATTTCTATACCCTTTTTTCTTCAGTTCGGTATACACAGCGGTAAACGAACATGTTCATACCAACACACGCGGAACCGCTATAATGGTGGTAGTGTAGCGGTTTTCATGGGGATGTCCCACTGCGAATAATTCCCAATGTTTCGCATCGGTCTGAGGAATCGTTAAAAGAGCTGGTTAAAAAATAACATTAACGTCATCTCAATATTCTAGAACTTCTAGCTTCTGCTCAATAAGACGTGTGAGAATGATGAGTACCTTCCTCTATTTCTGCGTAATAAGTCGTGGCGCAGTTGATGGTGAATGAAGTACCTTGGTTGGTTGGTTGGTTTAAGGCTGGGGTCGGGCGTTCGGCCCAAGCTTCCTGCACTGCAGCCTAGTGGCTTATTGTGCGCCCCTTTGCTAGAAAAGATTTGTTTCTTTTATAAGGTCCAGTAAATTTCTACCAAGTCTGTCATGCGGGAGGTTATCCCCACATTGGAGTCCTTTGAAGATTTTGAATCTTCTTAGGGTCAGTACTTCGCAGTTATATATGATATGTGAGGCGTTTTCGTCCTCTTCGCCGCAAAGTGCATTCAATAAGACCATTGTAAATTCTTATTCGACGTAAGTGTTTTCTTAAATGGCAGTGACCTGTTAGTAGGCCAACCACTTGTTTTAGTTGGATACGCGTTAGAAGCAACATTCCAGTAGATAGCTTTTTGGAAGGTTTGCCAATTGTGGTCCTCGCTGGGGTTTGACCAGGTATCCTGTTCCAACTGGATAGGTGTTGTTGTTGCGCCCACCTGTCTGATGTTACTTTGGTTGCCAGTTTTGATATGCCAAGGGCGGGTTGAGGGCCCCTCAGCTTGAGAAGATCCGGCTCCAGCCAGTTTATCGGCTTTTTCGTTATCTGCTCTCCCCGAGTGACCAGGAACCCATAGGAGTTCTACCTTGTTGTTTCTTGCTGCTAGATCTTTCAGGCTATTTAGGCACTCCATTGTGATCCTCGATTTGAGTCGGTTGGAGTTTAGGACTTTGAGGGCAGCTTGACTGTCTGACAGAATGTATATCTCCTGGTCGTGGTAGCCCTTCTCGATATTTTTCTGAACACATGCTTGCATAGCATGTATTTCCGCTTGGTATACTGTTGTGTAGTTTTCCAGGGGAATGCTGATTTCCATTCTGAACCTTTCCCTAAATATACCTGCGCCTACTTCGTCGACCGGTTTTTAATCCATAAGTGTACCCTTGTCTAATGACGGAGGTACCCTTTTGACTATATGACAGAGACGAAGTATCTTTCTGTACTAGTTTTTGATGCGGTCCTACTTCAAATAAACATTATACATGATAACAGTGTTTTTAAAGAAATAGAACATAATATTTTTCAGTCTAATGTGTCAAGTAAGTATATTCATGCCCTGTATATAAAAATAATTATCCCCTCTTGTGACGGAAATAGGTGACGGTTGGTTAAGCCGAAATGCTGTTTAGTTGAAATAAACGAGCAGATGACAAATTCTTGGAGCTTAATTGCGGGGATAAATTTTGGAGAAAACTAATCCCAGTAATATTCTACGTGATAAAAGGAAACGCGATACTTCTGCTGGCCCTTAATTAATTTCTTAGCGAAATTAGATTTCTTTTGACCAGTGGCATATAACATGATGAAAAAACAACATATTAGGTTTATTCTCTGAAATAATAGAATTTTATTTTAGGAAACGAAAAATATGCTTTTTTGGTTATACCAAAAGAGAAATACTATACAGTAAAAAAGAAATGAGAAATATGTGTTTGCAAGTAAAACCTCTCTAAAAATAGTACGTCTGAATATATTATTAACCTTTGAATTTCAATATTTAAAGAACGACGGATCAGTGCAAAAATGTGGCAACCGTTTTTGGAGACGAACTAATGTTTGTCTCCGATTTCGATCGATTTCAGACACAAGATGATTGTAATATTTTATGTAATCAAAGACGGCGCGCTCCGAAGTCACGTCGGTTCTTACGTAGCAAATGAATGAATGAATCATAGTGCACCTACCTATTCGGCTTTCTTTAAATGTTGAAATTATTAACCAATTGAAACTTTTATGGCATAATGTTAAGCAATCAACAAATGAAAAATACAACATTGAACCAGCGAGTAAGCTTGTGTCATTAATTTTTATTTTCGGGGAATATTTAACTAAAAAGTAGTTTCTTAACAATTTCTAGAAAAAAAATGTTTAAACAATTTTATGAACTAAATTATGGAATAGTTAAAAAATTACTAGAATTACAACGATAAATATTTTCATCAAAATTAAATCATTGCATTTCATTCTAAGTTTATTGGGTAGGCTGTCTCTTGAATGAACCACTACATAAAATTTGTGTGACTTCACTTTATGTCATTTTTACACAGGGTCGTCGCTAAAATGTCATTGAAGAAAAGAGAATTTATATTGCATGTAATACTTTTTTTATTAATATTCTAGCAGAGCGCTTTCAGCTTTCGCCATCATCAGTGCTATTCGTTAATAAAATAACACAATGATATCCTCATTTAGGTCGAGTAGCATTTCGTTCACTAAGTATTTTAAAAAAATCTTAAAATGGTAAAAAAGGCAATACGAAACAAAACATAAAACATCCTGGATTAAAAAAAACATATTAACAGTGATAAAAGCAATGAACAAGTGAACTAAACGTGCACGCAGAATTAACTAATTTGCTAAAATATCAAGCTGTGTAAAATCTGCTGTGGTTAAAATTGATGTTTCTAAAACACGAAGCTATGCTAATTCAATTTTACTATTGTGGTGGTTACAGCTTTATCTTAAGTACTTAGTGTACCCATGGCAGCGGCGTACCGATCGTGTCAATTTAAAAAATTGATATTGGCAATTACGCTGCTATGAAACCCACTCTCCCCTCCGTCTCCGAGGATGATAAATACCTACTGAAAAGTGTTAATTACAGATTTGTATTTGGTACTTATTGTTCCTATTGCAGCGCAGCACCGTTCGTGTGTAAATTAAAAAAAAAATCAAAAATTTTAATACTGCCAATGATGCTGCTATGAAACGTAATTGTACCGAAAGGGCAAGTCTCGGTCGAAGACAGCATGGACAACAACAACCCCTACAAAATCAACCCCAACATGACGAGACGGACACAGAAGAAGAATACAATATAAATTTTCCACAAGTAGCAAGGACACGCCCACAAGGCAACCCCCCTCCCCTGCAACAGAATTTTGGAGTCGCCCAGGCAGTTAACTTATTTTCTGCAATGAGGGAATTTAATCAACTGATAAATATAAATGAATTTATTCAATTTCTTACAAATTGCACCAAGGAGCTGAGTAAGGCTAAAACAAGTGAAGACCGCGTATCAATAATGATGTCCCTAATGGGGGACAATTTAGACAACTATAAAATTAACCTTCCATAGCTCTTTGAAAGTCGTTATATTTAATGCAAACAGTGTTTGCAGGAGAATTGACGAAATAAAGCATTTTCTAACCAGGTACAAGGTAGATATAATGACATTATGCGAAACAAAACTAAATCCAAGCAAAAACATAAAAATTCGAAATTATCAAATAATTAGAAAAGATAGAAATGCACGAGGAGGGGGCGTGGCTATAATAATTAAAAGTAATATTCCATAATATGTTAGACTACAGCAAACTAATTCAAACATTGAACACATATCAATTAAATTAATTAATGGTGTCATAATTACTAGTAGCTACGCCCCCCCCCCATACCATTTCAGGATATTGATTTAGATTATTTATGCAACCAAGGGCCGAAGGTGTTAGGGTTGGGAGACCTGAATGCAAAACACGCAACATGGAAAAATGGACTAAGTAATAACCATGGAAACAAACTAAGACAATACATCGACAACAATATACAAATAATACTACCAACAAAACTTACATACTACAAAAGACCTGCAGGAATACCAGCATATTTAGACATTGCACTGACAAAAAACATAACAAACATAGACGAATTAAAAACATTGAACGAAATGTCGTTTGACCATCTTCCGGCAATATTCGAGTATAGCACGAATATAAAAAAGGAAGAGGGAAGGACGGCATGGCTGTACAAAAACGTAAACTGGACAAGATACAGACAAATACTAAACGAAACAACAGAAATAACAAACAACATAACAACAGAAGAACAAGTTAAAATACTGACAAAAAACATACAAAACGCAAGAAACAGGACGGCCACAAAAATAAAACTAGAAACAAAATTACCACAAGACATACAAAACTTAATTAAACTAAAAACCAAACGCGGAAAAGGTGGCAAAGACTAAGACGTGACCAAGACGTACAATTAACAGACCAATTACAAAATGAAATTAGGCAAAGAATACAAAACCAAACATGGACGAACATACTAACAAATGCAAACATAAGAGACAATTCTCTATGGAGATTGACACGAAAAACAAAAAAGACTGACGAAAATATACCATCGTTTACAACAAACCCACAAATAAACAAACAAAAAGCAGAAGCATTAGCCGTGCATATCGCACAAGCATGCGCAGGGAAACCCAACACTTCACAAGAACAAAACAATATTACTGAAATGTTAAACAAATTCCCAAATTAAAAATACCCAATCCCACCTACAATATTACGCACCCCTTACACCAATCCCCAAGAGCTGTGTAAAGTGTTGAATCAACTTAAAACCATTAAGGCACCAGGAGCGGATGAAGTTTCTAACATCTTACTCAAAAACCTTCCACGCAAAACAATAACACAACTACACTACATATTAAAGCCGTTTTCCTACTGCAGCATTTCCCAAGCCAGAGGAAGAGAGCAATTATTGTACCAATACTAAAACCTGGCAAAGCTCCGACAAGGCCAGAATCGTACAGACCAATTGCTCTCCTAAGCTGTATTGGGAAAACTGCAGAGAAAATAATACACCAAAAACTAAAGAACAAAAAGTTAGACCAGAATCTGCCGGAAGAACAATTCGGGTTCACGGAAGGCAGAGGAACAGTATTATTGATTACGCATGTAGCGCAAAACGCGATGGTAAAAATTGAAAAAAAACAATGTACTGTTCTTTTGGCCCTGGACGTACGGCGTGCTTTCGACAGTGTATGGTTTAACGGTTTGATCTATAAACTCATTACACAACACAACTTTCCACTTTACATCATCACACTATTATACTCATACATGACGAACAGAACGTTGAGAGTAAGAGTTGGAAATGAAACATCCAATCCTGTAGTACTACACGCTGGGCTACAGCAGGGTACAGCACTTGCAGCGCCGCTGTTTAACCTTTACACAGCGGATATCCCGAAATTTCCAAACTCCAATCTAGCTATATTCGCGGATGAAGTATTACTATACGCAAGTTCATTCCATGCGAATGTAGCACCTAACAAATCATCTAAACGTCCTCCTCCCGTGGTATGAGAGGTCTAAACTAGAAATTAACGAAGACAAATGTAAGTGTCTAGTAGTAACAAAAAAGATCAACGATACACATATAAATCAACATATAAAAATAAATAACAAAGAAATTGAACCTAAACAAACCCTAAAATACCTGGGGGTGACATTTGACAGAAAACTAACATTCATACAGACAAACCTAGTACGAAAATTTTACATAATAACAAGACAATTACAAAAACTAATTGGACAACAGTCATCAAACTAACAATCTACAACACTATGATAAGACCCGTCATGACGTACGCTTCTCCAGTCTGGTGTAGTATATCAGACCGTCAATTCTACCGACTACAAAATATAATACTTAGACGAATACTTTCAGTACCGAGACACACACCGACAAGAATACTACATAATGTAACAAATACGCCATACCTACAACAATACGTACAAGAACCAGCAACAAACTTCTACGCAAACCAGCCAGCAAAAACTAGACTAAAAGAAAACCTAACACATACAAGACAACAAGACAACTACAAATATAAGCCGATACACCACAGTACAAACATAAGCCGATATACCACAGATTACCTATTTTCTTTCAAAATAGGTAAAATAAATTAAATGAAATAAAATAAAACAAAAAGACCAATTACCAAACAAACAAAAAACCCGATCCTCTCATGTCACGTGGGTTAAGCCCCTCCCATCCATAAATCCCACATTAATTTGATAATTTCGAGTCAAAAATTTTCTTTTTGACAAAACATAGCTACTTGGTACCTGATTGAAGATTAAGCTGTTTTTTTTTCGTTTATTTTTTCAGTAAACACCATGCAGAAAGTGTAATAATTTAAGCAATAAGTAATAAAAATAATTTCTCAAGTGAAAGCAAATAGATCCCCTCACGGCAGTAATAGGTTACTGGAACTGGCCGACATATATTAAGTAAAAATCAAATCTTCTTACCCAGGGAAAATAACTACCCCAACAGGGCATTGCCTTGTTGCCGTGTCCTTGCTACTTGATAGTAAGAGAAAAAATATTTACTATATAGGTTTACTATATACCTATTGTAATATTGTATATATAGTATATTTAGATGTAAGAAATTGATATGTAGAAATAATACGAAAAATAAAGATATTTTTGAATTTGAATTTTTGAAACGTAATTGACAATATAACGATTTTCGGAATAATATATACAGTGTGTCCACGGATTGACTATCGAAGAAGAAAAACTTTTTTATTTGTGGGTTTATGAAAAAAAGTTATTTTTGATAAAAACTCCTGCTTGTTCTGAAACGACCAAAAAGCATATTATTTTTTCAAATTTATTACCGGGTGTTCAGAATTTAGAAAAATATAAAAAAAGCTAAGAACAAAGTACCCTTATGTGTAAAGATAGGATAAAAAGTCATAAGTAAAAGTTGATGTGGTTGAAAACCTACGTCTCATTACTATGTTTTGACTTATTAGCTAAATGTACAGAGACCGGCAAAAGGTTCCAACTCATAAAATATGATTTGCTTTAAATTAACGCATATTGCAAATTAGTTAGCCTTTAGAAGGTATTATTCTGTCAAATCTTAATCTTTATACGAGGAATTATCGAAAACGGCTAAGTAACTCCCCATATTATTAAAAAATCAATACGTTTTAAAATAAAACCATGGACTATTCATAATTTTAAACGAATTTATCGGAGAATGAATGAAGAGTTGAAACTTTTTGCCGGTCTCTGTACAGTTAGCTAATAAGTCAAACTTGGTAAAGAGATGTTGGTTTTCAACCACACCAACCTTTACTAATTACTTTTTATCCTATCTTTACACATAAGGGTACTTTGTTCTTAGCTTTTTTTATATTTTCTAAAATCTGAACACCCGGTATATAAATTTGAAAAAATGTTTTTTGGTCGTTTGAGAACAAGCAGGAGTTTTTATAAAAAATAACTTTTTTTCATAAACCCACAAATAAAAAAGTTTTTCCTCTGTGATAGTCAATCCATGGAAACACTGTATATATAATTACACGAACCGCACCGAAATATAGTGGATATAATAGGTACCTAACTAAAAGTCGTAATCAACACTTATTCGTATTCTCCGTCAACGAAACCCAGGGAAAAGTTGGTTTAAATAATATCCCGATTTTTGAAAGTTATTCTTTTTTACAACTTTTTAATTACTAAAAGAAACAAGTCGAAAATGATAGTAACTTTGTGTTATTCCACCTATTCTTTTAAAAAGCTTAAATACAATTTTAGTCTAAACTAAATAGGGAAATCAATACCCGATAGATTGCCTAACAACGAAAATATTTTAATGAAAAAAAATAGCGAAAATCAGGAAGATGAAATGAAAGCCCTAAATTAACTGAAAAACCTTTATAATCCTCGGCTTTTGTTCTATTTGTGAATGCACACCTTTATAATGATAATATCTAATTTAATTACCTAGGCAATTTTCGTAAATTACCTCATTTTCTTTTGCAGCTTCCTGTGTCAGTGTCGGGGAAAAATATTTTAATTAAAAGCAAGTTACATTAGCTAGTATGTACAAATTCTTATGGGACTACGCTACGTTTTTAAATGTAACAGATTTATGTCTATTGTATTCTTAAAATAAATATATCGTCCCTTAAAATACGATCTGACGTATCTGATTTTTTACAATTTTGAGTTTCGAAATCAGAAGCTTTCGCTTCAATTTCTGTATTTCATAAGATACTAAATAAGTATAACGGTCCAGCAAGCCTCCAAAAATAAGCTGGCCTTAAGCATTACTGAGCAAGTTAAATACCTAGCAGAAAAGGTAAAAAATATAATAACGCATTACTCTGTCTTTGTTATAATTTTAAAAGTGCATTCAATGAGCCTTTATTTAGCTCATCAGCCGTCATCGACGACGAGCCGACGATGGTATATTTCACCTGGATGGGCGATCACGTAACAGAGTATGAACATCTTAAATTGCTCCTATTTATTATTAAATAAATTTTGCTGTCAAACGCAAAAGTCAATAGTTAAATTCGGTTTGCTCCCGAACAAGCAGTTATTTAAATTGATTATATTGATACGTAATAGATATTTAGGTTAGGAAATACTTATTTCAGATCGTCGATCGGAACGATATAGTTGTGTGTGACAAAAAATGCGCAAAGTATGATTGAAAAACTAAATATAATAAACTGGGATTAGTCCAAGCCAGCAATAAAAAAAGTATAGGTTTTTTATTCCAGGCTTAGACATTCCCCCCCCCCCCCCCCTTCCTCTTTTATCTCACGAAGTGTCGTATCTGAATTCTTAACCGTTATTTGACAACTTAAACCCTTAATGACAACGTATCTACCCAAACAATATGTTTACCAGATTTCTGATTTTATCATATATTTTTTTTAGAAACAACTCCTTAGCTACTACACTCTTAAAGAGTATAGGGATTAAATATTTACTTTCTGAAATAAAGTCCTGTAAATAGGGAACATTTTAGTTTTTCGGCTGTCCTGTGAATTTATATAAATGTCAGTTATGCCAGTTCGTGTGCTAAGGGACGATATTTTTGAATACTGTCTGTTCACACCTGCTGCATGTTTCATGTCCGGCTCTAGATAATTTGTTGGAAAAACCGGAAAATAACAATGAAGTTTAAAAATTATGAAAGAAAATGTGGAATTTAGTGTCCGTTAAAATATACAGAAAGAAGCTTAGCGGCAAGCGGACAGAGTAGTGCGTCTATCTCTTGCTAAGTTGCTAGGTAATGTGTTCCCTGATGGGGCACAGGTACATAATGACAGGCTGTTTCGTCCTTGTTGGGACTCATCAGAAAGCCATAACCTGTAAGCAATTCCCACTACAGCATAAATATGTTTTCAAGATATTTTTACGAATAAAAATATGATGAAAACCTAGTATCGCCATCTGCTGGAATCAACTTAATCCAAATGATAGCCATCTAACGTGAAAACATAGAAGTAAATAATAAATAAATCAAGCACGGAAAGGCCACCCATCAAGTATAGGAAACATTTTTTGCGCTTTCCTACACATCTCTACGGTTTTGTAGATTCAGATCTTGATCGCGCTGCAGTTTCCCACTGGTATGTAGTACTAATCCGTAGTTGCCGTGTATGAAATAAATAAATAAAATAGTGGAATTTAGTCTCCGTTAAAATTCTGAAAATTTCCCCGCGATATTTCCAAAAATTTTCACTGTGGCCGAAAATTTTTTTCGTTTTCAAATAAATAATTTGTAGAATTTAATTCTAGGTGAGAGTACGTCAATTTAAAAAAAATATTTATCGTAGACATTTAAAAAAAAAATATTATTAGTTAATAATGCAAAATATAAAAAGATCGGTTTATACTTATTTACTTTATACAACTATACAATTATACGTCCTATTCGAGAACGACTAAACTCAATAAAAAGTATTTCCTAAATTTGTCCACTGATATCTATTATTCTATTAATTAAGGATCCCTTTTAACTTTAAAAGAACAATGTCATTTCAGTATTATTATTAATAAAGAAAAGAAGCTTAGCGGCAAGCGGACAGAGTAGTGCGTCTATCTTTTGCACTAAAGTACACAGGGACGCCAAAGGTAATGGAATCCCTGGGACACAGGTAGACAATGACAGGCTGTTTCGTTCTTGTTAGAACTCATCAGAAAGTCATAACCCGTAAGCGATCCCCAGTACAGCGAGCCTGTACGACTGCAGCGCGATCTAGATCTGAATCCACAAAAGTGGAGATGTATAGAGAAGCGAAAAAATGTTTCCTATATAAGTGGCCGTTCCGTGCTTGATTGAATTAGATTTATTTATATTTCTACGTTTTCACGTTAGATGGCTATCTTTTGCATTGAGTTGATTCCTTCTGATGACGTTACTGGGGTTTCATCGCGTTTTTATTTCTTAAAAACGCATTGAAAGAACAGGCTCGCTGTACTGGGGGTCGCTTACGGGTTATGACTTTCTGATGAGTTCTAACAAGAACGAAACAGCCTGTCATTGTCTACCTGTGCCCCAGGGATTCCATTACCTTTGGCATCCCTGTGTACTTTAAAGCAAAAGATAGACGCACTACTCTGTCCGCTTGCCGCTAAGCTTCTTTTCTTTATATATTTTAACGGACACTAAATTCCACTATTTTATTATTATTAATACTAATAAACTAAGGACGTTTAGTATTGTAACGTATTTAGAAACTTATACTATTTAGCTCTTGTTCCCTTTAGGATTTATTAGTCAATCTACACTTACTTCTCTCCCTAAACTTATTTTAAAAATATTTTTAAGTAAACATAAAAAAATCTAAATCGATTAAGCTTATAGAACGGTAAATAAAATAAGCGCATTCAGGTCGAATTGACAGCCTCTTCTTTTTTGAAGTCGGTTAAAAATGGGACTATTTAAAACCTTAGTGAAATTGCACTCGAAGTTTTATATCAGCTAATCCCCATAAAACATGCCGACATTTTGGCTTACCCTTGTTAGGATTAATGACTTTTTGGGATGTCGTAGCCTAAGAAACAGAAAATGTAATAGCGCTACCGCCTGTTAAGCAAAGAGAAATTAGTAGTCGGAAAAGGTCATTTAAATTACAAAAATTATCTCGGCGAATGGGTCCATGGTACTTAAGCGGAAATAAAGTGCCTTTTTTGCAAGTTAATATCATTAACTCTCCGCAATCGGATTAAGTGAAGGAGAGAAAACAGCCGGTTAACGTAACCGCTAGAAAAGCAAAACAATAACAGTCCTAAAGTAAGTGGTCTTGGTTAAAGAACAAAATTAGTATTCTTTTTAACTTATTTTTCATTAATAATAATAAGTAATATATAGTTCATTTCGCTAGAAAATATAACGGCGTTGTTACTTTAATAAGTCGTAATAGTAGTTTGTACAACAAGAGTGGATATGATGTCCATATCGCACGAGGAAGTAAATCAAATTTTCGAGGGCAATATGGATAATCCACTCGAGTTGAACAGTATATTTTTTCTACGACCAAACTTACAAACCTTATGCTAAAAAATGTAAAAAAAAGTTTTCAGACTGCCGGGCTCAAACTCACGACTATTGGATCCATAGTAAAACGCTCTACCTCTCGACAATCGAAACGTTAAACTAATTATGGGAAAACCAACTGATAAATGATGCTAGATGAAACTAATTTTCTATGCACATTCAGCAGGTTGCATTATTGATAAATCTATTATAAATGCGTATAGATTTTATTATATTGAACAAATTAATAACAAATTGTACCATATGCATTTAAATTATATAATTTAGTGTCTTGAAAAAGAAGGCGGAGCCTCAGTAAAAATAATATACTGTGATTGGTCAGTACTTTTAAGAACAACAATGGTTTCTCTGTAATTGACTACTGTTATTGGTCAGTTTCATTACCTATCTAGGATTGTTATGAATTTTGTCGCACAGTTTACTGGAATAGCCTACTTTACTCGCCACTTAAGTGTAAAGAAAACAGCAAATTTCCATGTGGGAGTAGAAAAAAATATATGGCAATCTTAATTCATGTCTGGCAAAATTCTATTACATTCAGGCGCCTAACGGACAGAAAAGAACACGTAATATAACAGCTATAAATTAGATAAAGAGATAGATTGTAATGCTGGACTGGCTACTCATGCACCGTCTGCAAGATGCCGGTAGAACGGGAAAGCTAGGCGAAGTAGGTTGTTTCTTGATTCAATTTATTGTTGGTATATTACGTTTTCTTTTCTGATAGTAAGAGTATTTTGCCAGACCTGTATATGGTTAAGTTAACAATACCGCATAATTTCTGTGTCGGCCGAGGTGTCGGCCATAGGCGCAGGTACATTTTTGTTCATTAAATTATTTATGATAAATAACCAAAGAAAAAAAAAAGATGATTTGAAAAAGAAGGAACTATAGTAAATTTACACAAACATCGTTTTATGAAATATGCCGTGGAAGATAAAGCTGAAAAACATAGTTTAACTATGCTGCACACACCGTCATATCATTGCGAACTAAACCCTATAGAACTTATATTGGCGCAAGTGCAAGGCTTTGTAGCAAGACACCACACGACATTCAAAATGAACGACATTAAGCTACTGTTTGACCAAGCCATTAAGGAAGTGACACCAGAGAACTCGCGAAAAGTAGTCCATTATGTCATTAAAGAAGAGAAGAAAATGTGGGATATTGACCACCTAATCGATCGGACCGTGAACCAGTTAATTATAACGTCAAGAGGAGATGATAGTTCTTCAGATGACGAAGAATGTTATAATTTAATTTCTGTATAAAGTATTTTTTGTATTATGTATTTTTTCATAATGTTTAATAAAAAATAAGTGTACCTAATACTAACCATTTTCAGTGTTTGTGAATAGATAATAATAGGCAAAACCCATAAATTGACCCAATCCTAGGTGGTACTATCTGCACTTCATGAAAATAAAGAATTTTGCAATGAAATTAATGCCACATTATGAAAGTGGCTTAAATTTTGGTTGGTTCACTCTGTAGTCCCCTTGTATACCTAAGCTTTTGTTACTCTACACCTTTCTGAAATAGACTACGTATAAATAGCTCTTGTTAAATTATTTTTGGTATTATTACATATCCTTTTGCTACGTTTTACAAAAAGTACTATCGCTTAGGAAGCAATACAATAATTCATTTAGTTAATTTAAAGAAACACACAGTTATAAAATTAACTGTAACATCGCTAACACTGTTGTTTCCAAGATCTTTCAGCCTCCAACCACAACAAAAGGGTTTTACGCTTCAGTAAAAAGCCATACACATAATTGAAAGATCACTGATTTTATAATTCTAGTTAATTTACGTGTTACAATCACCAGGTCGGGTTACACAAATAATTTTAATAACAATTAACTAAGCAGCAAGTTTGACTGTGACATATATGATATTGACAGAAATAATTTTCTCCCAATCATACTAGCCCGGTTACCTTAATTTTTAATTTACTAATCAGGCACCTTTGATTGCGAGTAAACATACCTGCCAATGTAATTTATGTCACAGTCAAACTAGCTGGTTAGTTCGTTCTTTGTTTGGGCGACCCAACATTAGTATATTGTGTTGCTAGTAACTTGCGCTTTATTGGATACTCGACTATACCACAATAACTAACTAGGTTTGTTAAATTAAAATCAAAATACAGTTAATTTCATGCTGTTGCTACAAAATATTGTTATAGTACCTATAATAATAAATAATATTATGTTATTATACTATGACAATATGAGTTTGACTACGATAACAACTTAATTTTCTGAAATTTTATAAATAAATCAATTAAAATTGTAGATATAATTATATTTCGCTTCACAATAATTTATTGTTAACCGATCAAAACACAACTTAGGAGTGTACTGATGCTTCTGGGACCTATGATAAGTTAACTAACTTTTCTTTGACTATCACTAAGGTCCACTATATCCATCTCCTGGTCACTTTACCAGGAAGGTAATTTCCAAAGAACCTCTTGTTGAGATAATTGTTTCCATAGAAATCTGCACTGTTTCCCTAACTTGTCCGCACAATCTGCAGTTAAGGTCCCCATTGTACCATCGCGCCGATAAAAAACTGGGACAGAAAATTTTTCTATTTTCTCCTAGACTATTAAGAATAATTTTACATCAAGCCTGGTACCAGTAAAATGTCATGAAAATTTGCATGTCAATAAAGATTGTCACTTTATGATTGACTCGTCAAACATACAATCATATATTATTTGTAAATATGCCACAATTAACCCCCCAGCAAAAGGCAATTATTTATAGTCGGTTGCGAGATAGTGTTGCTATTAGGGATATTGCAGATGAACTGGGAGTAAGCAAGAATACCGTGCTATTGGCAAAACAAAAAATAGCAAGACATGGGACTATTATTAGGAATGCAGGTTCTGGTCCCCCTAAAATTTCTACTGATGATCATGATAGAAGACTGGTTAATTATCTAAGGGATCATCCCTTCGAAACTGCAATCAAGGCAAAAGAAGAGACGAATTTTCCAGGTTCTGCAAATACCGCTAGAGACAGGGTTCGAAATTCCGATATACGAAGCCGTTGTGCTGCCAATAAAAAATTTTTAACGGAAATAAATAAACAGGGCAGGTTAGAATTTGCACGTGAATATATTAATCAAATTAATTTATGGGAAACAGTTATATTTTCTGACGAGAAAACTTTTCAGTCATGCAATAATGGGAGAATTCGGGTGTATAGGCCTTCCGGCATGCGGTATGATGAGAGATACACCCACAAAACCAACCAAAGTGGGCGTTTCTCCATAAATGTTTGGGGCTGGATTAGCGCTAGAGGACCAGGACTTTGCCAAATCGTCGAAGGAAGACTAACTGCAGCAGTATACGTTAATATACTAAACGAAGTGATGATCGGTAAACGCTGTATACGGTCAAAATTACACATTTCAGCATGATAATGCTCCAATACACACAGCGCGCATTGTACAAAATTTTCTCCAAGAAAATAACATAGCAGTTCTTCCCTGGGCTTCGAAGAGTCCCGATTTGAACCCGATAGAAAACATTTGGGGTGCCATGGTCAAATCTATGTATAAACATGATTTTCAACCTAGAAACAGGGATGAATTACGTCATAGGATAAATCAAGCTTGGGATGAAATAACTGTCGAATTATGTAGAAACTTAGTTTTAAGTATGCCACAAAGGCTCCAAAAAGTAATAAACAGAAATGGTTCTATGACCAAATATTAATTTTGTGTTGTTTTGACAAACTTTGTGTTCGCAATTTTTTTCTTTTTATTAAATGTATTTTATTACCTGTATTAGCTTTATTTATTATTTTGTGGTAATGGTAAATATAATAATTTATAAAATATTTGACTTTAAAAAAATCTAATAAATTTACTTTATCCATATTATATGATGTCTCTCAAATTTAACCACCCCGTATCGAAAAATACAAAACATTCCATTATGTAACCTAGGTTACTTTTTAAATTTTGAATGTTTTTCCTTTTTAGCTCTAGACACCTTTTATAGTTAGTTAGTTTAAAAATGTCTTTATTCATTTATTTTTTATATACTACATATCAGTTTCGTATACTTATGTGAATGATAATGATACTAATTACATAGATAACATTACAGACTCCATTAATGACCTATGCACACGTGACATAGATACAACAGCGAGGCAACGCCTTGCCGGAGCTGGTGTTTGCTCTGTATACGAAGCTCTGACTTGGTCTTTTTGTAGACGGCAAGTTCCAGTAATCTTTTACTGCCATGAAAAATAGGTTTTGTTTTATGCAAACTTGAAATTATTAAACGATTTATTGCTTGCTTAATGAGATTTGGTTTGGTTTACTGGGAAAACAGGCGAAAAACCCAGTTTTATTTTGGCAGGTACGGAGTAGCATACTAGTTTGCTTAACGCTTGAAACTAACAGGGGGCGGGAACTTTTAAGTAGGATGGGCTAGCCCGTGGTATGAGATTTTTATTTTAATTGATTATTAATTAATTTTAATTTTTACTTTAATTTATTCTATTTTCTTGGTATAATGGTAATCTGTGATAGATTGGCGGATGAGAATAGTCGTCCTGTTGTCTTGTATGCGTCATGTTTGCTGTTAGTATTGTCTTGTTTGGTTTTGTATTGTAAAAGTCTATTGACATGTCATGTACAAATTGTTGTATGTACGGTGTGTTTGTTGCGTCGTGTAATATTCTGAGTGGTGTATGTCTTGGTGCTGAGAGCGTTTGTCTAAGTGAAATGTTTTGTAGCAGTTGCAGTCTGGCGAACTGGTTGTTCGACATACTACACCAGACTGGTCCCCCGTATGTTAGTACTGGTCTGATCATTTGGTTGTAAATTGTCTGTTTGTTTGGTGGCGATAGAAATGATCCTTGTCTGAGTAGGTTTTTTAGTTTGTTTGTTGCGCAGTAGTATTTTTGTACTGTTTTTGTCGTGTTTTGTATAAAAGTTAGTTTCCTGTCTAGGGTTATACCTAGGTATTTTAGGGTTTGTTTTGGCTCTATTTCTTTTCCGTTTATTCTGATATGCTGATTGATATGAGTATTATTTATCTTCCTTGTTATCACTATACATTCGCATTTGTCTTGATTTATTTCTAATTTCCAGTTCTCATACCACGGGAGAAGTATTGTTAGGTGGTTTGAGATGTGTTGCCTGGCTACGTTTGCATAGAATGAGCTGGCGTATACCAGCACATCATCCGCAAACACAGTCAGGTTGGAATTTGGAAATTTAGGGATGTCAGCTGTATAAAGGTTGAACAGCGGTGCTGCTAGCGCTGTTCCTTGTTGCAATCCTGCGTGTAAAGTGACAGGCTCGGACAAGCTGTCTCCCACCCTGACTTTTAGTGTTCTATTTGTTATGTAAGAGTGTATTAGTGTTATCAAGTATAGTGGGAATTTGTGTAGTGTTATGAGTTTGAATATCAGTCCGTTATACCAGACGCTGTCGAAGGCCCGCCGTACGTCCAGGGCCAGTAGCACAGTGCATTGCTCTTTTTCAATTTTTTCCATTGCTTGTTGGGCTACATGAGCCACGAGCAACACTGCGCCCCTGTCCTCCCTGAACCCGAATTGTTCCTCCGGCACGTTCTGGAATAACTTACTGATTTTTAGTTTGTGATGAATAATCTTCTCCGCAGCCTTTCCGAGGCAGCTGAGGAGGGCGATTGGCCTATAGGAATCTGGCTTTTCAGCCGGCTTTCCGTGCTTTTTTTATAGTCTAGGGGATATGTATTTCTTACATTGTTTTTGTAAATCTCTTGTCCCAGTTTTTTATCGGCACAATAGTACAGTGGCATTCTGTGCAGATGACTTTGAGAGCCACGTGTTCTGTCAGAATTCCTGTAATAGTTCTCAGCTGATCCCTGTTCATTTGAAGCATCGTTTCGTTATTATCGGGTCTGGATCCTCAATGAAACTTTTGCTGTGGTGTAATTCGTATCTGTTGTTCCAGTGGATTTTGTGTTCACTCCTAATCCATCGCTTTAAGGCATCTCGTACCATGCAGATAAAAATAAGTTTTTCTCCGCTCTTACTCCGTGTATCCCAGCTCCGGTATCGTGTTTGGTTTTAGATCCGTCTGTGTACCAGACTATTGCCCCAGTAGTCGTTTCTGGAGTTTTGTTGTTCCATACTTTTCGTTCATCAATTACGACTTCGTATGGTATGTTATAGCGAAACCTTGGATTTATGTGATCTGATCTCATTTCTAATTCAGGTCCACCTATGATCTCACTTAAAAGTTCGTGTCCAGTTCTCTGCCCAGGCGCGGCGTCGAACTCTGCACTCTATAGAATCCCATTCTTACCACTCCAAAGCATACAAAGCCCACTAATAAATTTAAAAAATAAAGTTAAATCCGTGGTCCCGGAGAAAAAGGAGATAAGTTGATTTTTTAAAGTTTTCAGGAGATTCAGTTAAAGTTTAATTTAGTACTGCAAATCAGGCGAAGGGGTTTGGACGCTAAAATTTTGATGATATAGTCAATGTTACCTTAAGTTTAAATGTGTCTAATACTTGATCTGATATTTTTGGTTTTTAAAGAAAAAAATGTAGTTATCCCTTTAAGAACCAACTGAAACAATACTTATCTCATTTATAACATTTTATTTATATTATACTAAAACAAAAATAAAATACTGTCAGAACTAAACACTTGCTATTATTTTAATTAAAATGTAGTTAGACATAAAACGACAACTAGAAACATGAACTAATAATTATACTAAATTTAGTCTTCTTCGTCTGATGATACCAGGTCAGGATGTGTTTCCTTTGCATCATCCACGGTAGGAAGGTTTTTGTAAAAATCCCAAAATTGATTGGAAATATACGGAAGTAGCTGCATTAGGTTATCTTTTTTCTTTTTAGCAATTGATACTGGACCATTATACTGTAAATTAGAAATTAAATTTGCTGGGGAACCACGTCGCTTAAATGACAAAATTTTAAAGTTCCCATTAATGTTTGTCTTAAAAAACATGTGACCCATTTGATTTTTTTTAACGGCGATTTCTCGAACATTACGTCAATAAAATGGGTCCCCCTGATTTATCCTTTTTCTTTACTTGCAATTCCTTTTTTACTATTGAATTAAATATATAAAATTCCTTTTTTACTATTCAAAAATACTTACCGTTACCTTCCACACATAGACACTAGTCTTTTTCCCCTAGACTCCATTTCGATAACTTTAACTGGGATATCAAGGAAACAACTTGCTTTCAAAGAGTTATTAGGCAAAATGACTCGTCAGATTTAACGTAAATATTCGGACTAAATAGAGATATGTGCATGTAAACTAAAAAAATTGTGGGACTAAAAGAGATATGTCGACTTATCTCTTCGTGGATAGTATTTTAATGCGGGTATAGTTATGTGTAAAAAGAAATAAGTTTAGTTATCCCGTAAAGCACATTTTAGGGGCTAACTTATGACATATCTCCTAATGTACTTTGCCGTAAAAATCTTATTAATGTGAATTAACCTATCCCGTTAGGTCCGAAGGTAGAAGCAACAATTTGAAAGTGATTTTATCATTTATCTCATTTTGACCAAATTGAGACTTATCTCCTTTTTCTCCGGGACCACGGAAATGTCAAGAGAGAATCACCCGTAAAGACACACGACACATTACAGAAGTCCAATTATTTTTTATTTATAATTTTTAAAGACTTCATTTTCACAAAAACTACGTTTTCTTCCTATGTCATATATAAACAGTGATCGATATAGTCAACTGCATAATAAGACAATCGGGATAAATTGCACCCACGCGGCTGTCTATCATAAAATTAATGCTGATTGCTTGAACAAAACAGCTGACGGAACAAAGGAGCGATGTCATGGGGTTGTGTGGATTGGCTGGAATGTAAATACGAGATAAAGTTATTGCCTTTATGTTTGTGTGTTTTGACGTTTATAGTAAAGCAAAAATATATAAATTTGATTTAAAGACGTTGAAATATTGTGAAGTGAAACTTTGTGCTATTGATTTCCTACATGCTCCTTAACTTAAGTAGCTAATTTTTTATTTCACTTTTATAGCAAGATTATCAAATTTTGAAAGACAATTTTGCATCCATTTCATTCCATCAGAATATTTAAATTTAAATTATTATATGTTTATAACCAAATCATTTGGTAAATTTGATTAAAAAGTTATAGCTTCTATTTTATTTAACGTAATCTACATAGTAAATTTAAATTTTACTAGCAACCACAGCCGGGGATAAAGCAAACCTACTTGCTGAACTGTTTTCCTCGCATTCCACTGTAGACTTTCAGGGAAAACCATCACCAAACATTCCCTCAGTTCAATCGCAAATGTCTGAAATCGTGTTCCGTCAGCGTCTTGTTAAACGGATTCTTAAAGGACTCGACGTCAATAAAGCTTCTGGTCCAGACGAAATTCCTATCATTGTTCTCAAGACATGGGCCGATGAACTTACACCAGTATTTTGTAGACTTTTCAACTTATCCTACAAAAAAGGAATATTTCCATCCTGCTGGAAGTCGGCGCGTGTCCAGCCCATTCCAAAGAAAGGTAAAAAGACCCTGCCAAGCAACTACCGACCCGTCGCATTGCTTTCAGTAATTTCCAAAGTAATGGAGAAAGCTATTAACCAACAACTACTAAAGTATCTGGAAGGGCTTAACATTATCAGCGACCATCAATACGGTTTTCGTAAGTCCAGATCAACAGGTGACCTTCTGGCATATGTCACCCATCTTTGGAGCAACACCATCGAACATCATGGAGAATCCCGGGCTGTTGCACTGGACATCTCTAGGGCTTTTGATCGTATTTGACACGATGGGCTTTTAAGTAAACTGCGATCCTACTGTATGCCTAATGGATTTTGTTTATGGTTAACCAGCTTCCTTAAGAACCGTTCTCTGCAAGTGGCGATTGACGGGTTTCTCTCAGACACCTTTACCATCAATGCCGGTGTTCCTCAAGGGTCCATATTGTCGCCTACCCTCTTTTTACTGTATATTAACGACCTTTTAGTGAAAACCCAAAATCCAATTTATAGCTTTGCTGATGACAGCACACTTGTCTCATCTTTTACCTTGACTCCCCAAACATCCGCTGCCGACGCACATCTTCGCAGGCAGCATGAAGTATTGCGCCTCAACAAGGACCTGGAAGAAATTTTGGCTTGGGGTGACAGTAACCAAGTCGAATTCTCCAAAAAGGTTAACATTGCAGAACCGGATATAGTCATGGCAGGACACGTAATTCCCCTGGCACCGTTTTATTTATTTGCTGGGGGTCAATCTGGGAGGTAATATGTCTTGGCATGATCACGTTGCCGCAATTGCCAAAACAGCTGCACCGAAACTTGGTGTACTTTTCCGCACCAAAAGGTTGTACACACCTCATCAACTTTTGACACTCTACAAAGCCCAGATTCGACCATCATTAGAATATTGCTCTCATGTTTGGAGCTCTGCACCCAAGCACACCCTTCGGCTACTGGATTCCATTCAAAGGAGAGCCGTTCGTCTGATCGGCGACCCCGAGCTGACCAAGACCCTCGATAGCCTGGAGCATCGAAGACAGGTTGGTGATTTGGCTCTCTTTTACAGATATTTCCATGGCAGGTGTTCGACTGACATTGCCCACTTGATTTCACCTAGAGCAATGCAAAACAGAAATACACGGCAAACCACTGCCGCTCATCCATATGTTGTTCAGCTTAGTACTCCTCGAACTTCATTGTTCAAGAATTCTTTCATCTGGAGAACGTCATCTTTGTGGAATGATCTTCCTGAGGTCGTGTTTCCCAATGAATACAATCTTCAACGTTTCAAGACCAACGTTAATAGCTTTTTTCGCACTCGCACCGCTCCCAGAGCGCCTTAAAGGATTTTTCCTACAGTGCAGGTGTTTTATCATAAAAAAAAAAGAAGGATTTCCTATTTAGCAAAACCTTAATATTGTATCTTACATATTTCGAAGGTTAAAACCTTCATCATCAGCAGAAACAAATTAATGTATTACATAAAGAGAGACCCTCGACAAACATGCAGTGTCGATTAAGGTGTGAAATTTTCTTACCGAATCTTCCTCGAGCTTTGAGAAAGATTATAGATGAAAATTTTGTTAGTCAAGTAGCTACTATACTTTACTAAAGTATAATCAAATGGAATTAATACCACATGACCACTCTGAACATAAATTGGTTTATTTTTATTATGAAATCCATTGCCAAAACATAAAATATTAAATTTTTTGATATATTATTTGTCTCTCACATCTCCAGCCATTCGATAAACCACAGAACGCTTTCTTTTGTTTCGTCAGCTTTTTCGCGGGGACAGCCCGCATTAATTTCATAATGGATTCCGCGGCTGCAATTCATTTCGTTTTTCTTATTGTCTAGTTGCCTTTTATCTTTAAAGGAATATGCTGGTGCTGACAATGGAAAATTTATAGATAAAAATACGAAATAAAAGAAAAAACCCAAAATTAATTACGAATATTTTTGTTCGGTTCTGGTTTTCAAATTGTATACAGGGTGTTTTATAATTGACTGCTTATCCGAAAAGGAGATAATACTTGGATAATTTTAAGAAACATTCTTTCGCAACCGCTTAATTTCTGAGATACAGGGTGTTAAAATTTAAAAAAAATTATTTTTTTCCCGTATCTCTAAAACCGCCTTTTTTTTTGGTAAGTACGCATCAAAATATACTTTTGAAGTTTTTATCATAATAAAAGTTTATTCGTCGTGTGGGAAAAAATGGCCAGCTAGATCCCCAGACCTAAACAGTTTGGATATTTTTTTGGGAGTATTTTAAGATCATGATTTACAGTCAACCAATTCAAACCGAAGAAGAATTGCAAAACCGCACAATAGTTTCCTGTGAAGCTATAAGAAATACTCTAGGAATTTTCCAAAGATTACGGGAGTCGATGAGAACAAGGAGTGAAGAGTGCATTCTTGCAGGAGTCTAACATTTTTAACAATTAATTTACTGTAGTTTTCCGCTTGCCGCTAACTTTTCTAATCAATTATTTTTTTTTGTTCAACATAATGAGTTTAAAAAAATAAAAAATGGATTTTTATGCGATATTTTAGTTTTTAAAAAGGGATTTCCGACGCGGACAACTAGTGTTTGTTTGACGCTCATGTTTTTTATAATTAATTTGTATTTCTGCCATTCGCTCCCAGAACGACTAGTATTTTAATGCGAAGATTATATAAAAACCTAAGGATGTGTCGATAGTGCAATTTTGGATATTCTAACTTCATGATAATGTATTTTGTTATTTACCGAAGAAAATATATGTTTTTCATAGTACCGTCTTCCGTCTTAATACACTAAAATATTTAAACCAGCGACAAAACCTATGGACGTAAAAGTATTCTCCCAATGAGCGGAAATATACAGAGTGGCCCATTTGTCTGACAAAGTAATATACCGTCTCTACTATTAAATATATCAAAAAACAGTTTCTATAAAAGTTGTGAGGTATAAAAAACTATATGCTCTAAAACTATTATTAAACATACAGGATGGTCCTGAAAAGTAGGACAATAAAAAGATACATTTTTTTAAATAGAATACCCCATATATTTTAGCATTTTTTATTTCCTTGCAAAATTATTTTTATGATGCCATATTTAGTTTTTTAATTTTTTGCAGCGTTGCCAAACAAAATGCAAAATCCTTAAAATTTTGGAAAAACATGATATTAAATAATTACCTGTATTTCTTAATAAGAGTATCGAAAATCTAAAATTTCTTGTAAGCTCTTAAGTTTAGGGATAGAAAATCTGTCTTAAATCTTTAAGTACCGAAAATTTTGTACAGGGTGTTTTCTGTTGACATCCAAATATACAAAATTTTAAAATACACTAACTCTGTTTTTTCAAATGAAACACCCTACATTTATTAGGCTCGTCTGATAGATATTGTAAGTATCTTTTATTATTGTTAAGTCATACCTATACCTAAATTTACTAGTTTTGTAAAATATTTCGATTTTTATTTAAATTTTGGTGAAAAAAACTATAGTTTTTATTTTTCTAGTAAGCCATGGCCAGCAAAGTCAAAACAAATGTAATTGAATATAATTTCATATTAAAATAAATTGATAACCATAGTTAGTTACTTATTTATTTAATTAAATAAAATTTCTTTTTTATTACGCAAGTTGATATTAAAAATAAGTTCACAAACATTATAAATATAAATCTAATAATTATAAATATGACATTGTATTCAATTACATTTGCTTTGACTTTGCTGGTCATGGCTAACTAGAAAAATAAAAACTATAGTTTTTTTCACCAAAATTTAAATAAAAATCGAAATATTGGCAAAACTAGTAAACTTAGGTATAGGTATGACTTAACTATAATAAAAGATACTTACAATATCTATCAGACGAGCCTAATAAATGTAGGGTGTTTCATTTGAAAAAACAGAGTTAGTGTATTTTAAAATTTTGTATATTTGGATGTCAACAGAAAACACCCTGTAAGACAGGTTTTCTATGCCTAAACTTAAGAGGTTACAAGAAATTTTCGATTTTCGATACTCTTATTGAGAAATACAGGTAATTATTTACTATCATGTTTTTTCCAAAATTTTAAGAATTTTACATTTTGTTTGGCAACGTTGCAAAAAATTAAAACACTAAATATGGCGTCATATGGATAATTTTGTAAGGAAACAAAAAATGCTAAAATATATAGGGTGTTCTATTTTAAAAAATGTATATTTTTATTGTCCTACTTTTCTGGGCTATCCTGTATATTTCAAAACAATTTTAAAACATAAATTTTTTTAAACCTCATAACTTTTATAGAAACTTTTTTTTGATATCTTTAATAGTAGAGACAGTATATTACTTTGTCAGACAAATGGGCCACCCTGTATAGGCTCCGTACTTATTAGTCCAGAAGAATCAGATTTATCAAATTAGTTCCCGTCTTACACCAGTTCCAGATTTGCTAAAACAATGTTTTTATCGGTAGTAGTTGACTTCATTAGCAGCATGTTGTATAACGATTCACTTTAAATACGGCAGTTTTGTATAGAAAGAAATTTCGTTTTGATAATAGTACGTATTTTGGTCCCAGTAACCGCCTTCTCGATAAATAAATTGAAACATAGTCTCTAAATACCGAATTGTAACCGTTACAACCCAAAATCTACAAGACGCTGGTGCGGGTTTGTAGCTGTCTTCTTATTTTATTGGTTAAGTTTTACCACTTCAACCTATTTGTCAACTTAGATCATTTCTTATATTTAAGTAAAATCACATTTAAAATTATATTTTTCACATTTTGCCTTTTGCAGCACAACAGACAAAAAAGGATTAATTATTAATAAAAATGAACAATATCTTTCTCCAATTTAATTTATATATCTGCTGAAGCATATTTATGGTTTCCTAATTGTACAAGAATAATAACGCCGATAGATAAGCCGAATAGCGGTAAAATTAGTTTTAAAAAATTAAAAACTGCTTTTGTGTGCATTGATATTAATTTTAACGTTTTTCAAAATAATCACATTCTATGCCAATTTGCATACTGCTTATACTGTAAACGTGAAAATAGAAGTGACAATACTGTAGTGGTACCGGCCACAAAATTAATAAAACAAAACGAAACAGTATAAACTTAAATATTGGAATTTTTTTTAAACTTATTATTTCGTCTGTTTGGTTTTATGATTTTATTTATATTTTTCACCATTTAAGGAATAATTATTATCAGTTATTTTCCGCCTGTATAACAAAACTTTTAAGGTCAATTGGGTTGACGCCTCTTTGAAAATATCAGATAATAGTAAAGAAATCGCGGTAAGAAATTATTTGTAATGCTAAAAACAAACAAAGGCAAGTACAAACGTTTATTTTATATATAAATGTTATGCTTAAAACATTGTAGCATTTATCTAGAAATGAATGGAAACCTGTAGATATTTGAAAAAGAAAGGGAACATTTTGGACGCATCTTTATTTCTTCTTTATTATTCGCGTCAAACGAAGTCCTATTAATTGAATTATCATATAAAATTCACTGGATATTTAAATGTGACTTCATGAATATGAAAGAGAGTACGAGAATTCATTCGCATAGGCATACCGGTGTTGGTGTATCTTTGTTTCCAGTTGCAAATTTAAGTTTTTTAAAAGGCTGGACATTACCAAATATGGTAACAGAAATCTACTATAAAAGAACTTTTTTTTTATGAAACTTAGGACGTTTATTTTCTACATAATTATTTTCTTTTGTATAATATTGGCAACATCCGCAAAATCTATATATTAGTTTCAAGAGATGACTAAAAATTAAGATATAGTTTACAATATTTGACCCAATTTCACCTAAATTTGTAAATTATATTTATCTTTTTTATAAGGTATTATACCGCTAAATATTAAAATAATGTATTGTTATGGAAAAAGTAATATATTTAGTACTACACTTTTTTCATATTTATTTCAGAAATCGATTGTTGTCGATTGTAATATACTAAGGATGAATATATTTTTTAAACAATGTATAACATTAAGTAGCTCTGACTATTGACACTGATTAATGTAAAATTTAGAATCAAAATTGACAGTATTTCCTTAATATTACTCATTTTCGATATACTTCCAGGAGTTTATATCTAATATATTTTGAAGATTATTAGGTACCCATGGCGATATTTTTTTCAGATTTTTGTCTAGTTTTTAAAGTATCTACTTCTGGTTGCCTTAATTTTTACTTATTTTTTATTGTACTTTAATTTCGGAAAAATTCGTCTGTTGCGCTGTGATTTACCATGTCAAATGTAAAGGTTTTTTAAAATTACTGTTTTCCGAAAAAATTAGTCAGTTTTTTAATGATAACCATTTTTATTCTTGGGTAGCAAAATAAAAACAACAGGTTTTAGTTATGATCGACATTAACATCCTTTGATAAATTAAAAATAAATAATGTTTGTACCGGGTGATTCAATAAGAAAGGTAGCCGGCTATATCTCGGAAACTACTGGGCATAGAAACTCGGGAAAAAAAATGATAACTAAAGTGGCCATGAAAAAATCCTGGAAATAATTTTTAAGTTCCGCATTTTGTCGCAAAAGGGGTTAATTGAAAAGTAAATTTTAAAATTTTACATATCTCCGAAAATTCTACATTAAGGTATATCTTTGGTAACACCGTTAAAAAGTTTGGACAATTATGCATCATTTTGGTCTTATGCTCATTGGCGTACCGACTTTAATAGGAGGGGGGAAGTTATAGAAAATGTAATCATTTAAATCGCTGTAACTTATAAACGACTTTTTTGGAAGAGAAATGTATGCACTTTCACCAATCGTATTTAGTTGTCTATAATAGTTATTGCCAATAGAATAATTTTTAAAACTTTAAATGAAAAATCGGTTATATATTATTTAGAAAAAAAGTGTGATATTTTTCCATGTGGATATTATTTCGGATTAGCTTGGTTAATTCTGCATAAAAATGGTCTCTTGCGTTTTTCTCCTCAGGCACACCGTTCTTAATTAAAATAATTAAATTAAATTAGACAGGCGGACGCTTTCCTATTAAGTGAAGGTGGTCATTTCCAACAATTTTTTTAAAACAAAATTTTTCATTATCACTGTTAATAATAATAATAATTATTATTATTATAATAATAATAATAATAATAATAATAATAATAATAATAATAATAATAATAATAATAATAATAATAATAATAAGGCGACTCTTTAAGCCCCCTCTGGTTCATTTTGGCCATGAACCCACTGTCCTCACTACTAAAATCAACATCCTACGGATATCGTCCCAACTTAACTGAGAATTTTAGAATAAACCACCTTCTATTTATGGATGATATCAAACTCTACGCTGAAAGCAAAACCCACCTACAGTCCCTAATTCAAATAACCAAGACATTTAGCGATGACATCAAAATGTCGTTTGGATTAGACAAGTGCGCAATCTTGAATGTCGTACGCGGAAAGACTGAACAAAACCGTGGACTGCTTGAAGGCATAGATATACTAGATGAGGACAAAACATATAAATACTTAGGCATCTCCCAAAACCAACAAATAAACCACACAAGCCTAAAAAGGGAGTTTAAAAACAAATACAAAAGCAGACTAACAAAGCTTTTTAATACACACCTGAATGCTGGTAACCTTACTACTGCCATTAACACCTGGGCAATACCAATACTTACCTACTCATTCGGGATCCTTAAGTATTCAGACACGGATTTGCACGAACTAGATAGGCTTACGCGCAGGCTGCTAACAAAATTCAGATTCCACCACCCACGCTCTGCACTTGAAAGAATCTACCTAAAACGAAAGGAGGGAGGAAGAGGTCTCATTAATATATATAACTTGTGCAAGTCGCAAGAGACCTCTATGAGAAAATACTTCCAAGAATCGAGTGGGGAAATTCTTAAAAAAGTGGTAGCAGCAGATGCTGGATATACAGCCCTTAACTTAAAGCAAAACGGATTACCTAACATCATCCGCGCGCCGACTAGTCAACAGCTTGTAACTTGGCAAGAGAAAGCTCTACACGGCAAATACCCTACTGCACTCGAAAATCCACTCATAGATAGAGAAATGTCACTGAATTGGTTAGAGAAAAGGCAGCTTCACGCTGAAACAGAAGGTTTTATAATCTCTATCCAAGACCGTGTCATTCGAACTCGAAACTATGAAAAAGTCATCTTGAAAAGAAATGTGGAAGATGTGTGCAGAAAATGCAATTGCACCGGAGAAACGATAGAACATATCACGGCGGGATGTGGTGCTATGGCCCCCAACGGCTACCTGGGGAGACATAATCAGGTGGCAAAGATCATCCACAAGGAACTGGCCCATAAACTAGGGCTAAGGGAAAACCTCCCACCATACTACCAATACTCACCCGAGCCAGTCCTTGAATCCCCTGAATATCTCTTATACTGGGACAGGCCAATAATAACGGATAGAACAGTAGACCACAACCGTCCGGATATTCTTCTCATCGAAAAAACCACCAAGAAAGCTTTCATAATCGATATAGGTTGCCCACTAACACACAACCTCTCTAAAACCGAATCGGAGAAGAAGACCAAGTACTCGAATTTGGCTATAGAGATAAAAAATATATGGAAGCTAGATAAAATTGACATAATTCCGATTATAATATCGGTGGAGGGAGCTATGACGAAAAATTTCAAACCCAACTTGGAAAAACTGGGCCTTTCAGGTTATTTATACCAACTTATTCAGAAAAGCGTCATCCTCCAAACGTGCCATATAGTACGGAAGTTTCTAAACAGTACAGGTTAAGATGAATTTCTTCTCTGTACTGTAAATAATACCAGCCTTACCAACAAAAAGCTGAGAAATAGAACACTAAAAACATAATAGTAATAAATAGTAGAGTTTATTTAGTTTAATTATTTCAATTAAGAACGGTGTGCCTGAGGAGAAAAACGCAAGAGACCATTTTTATGTAGAATTAACCAGACTAATTCGAAATAATATCCACATGGAAAAATATCAGTGGCGTCCCACTTTTTTTCTAAAAAATATATAACCGCTTCTTCATTTAAAGTTTTAAAAATTATTCTATTGGCGATAACGCTGAAACGAACGGAGATATCGAGCTGCGGTTTTGATATTTTTTCTAGCAAATTTCATCTATTTTTCGATTATGGTATAATAATTATACCGTATGGTTTATTTTTTCGGAGTAAAATCAAAAAATGTGTAATTATTACAAATTGCGCCTTCTAGCATTTTTTTTGAGAACTATTATGGACAACGTGAAAGTGCATACATTTCTCTTCCAAACAGTCTTTAGTTTGCTGAAATCGGATAAGTCGTTTATAAGTTACAGCGATTTAAATGATTACACTTTCAACAACCTCTTATTATAGTCGGTTCGCTAATGAGCATAAGACCAAATTGATGCATAATTGTCCAAGCTTTTTAACGGTGTTACCAAAGATATACTTTAATGTGGAATTTTCGGAGATATGTAAAATTTTAAAATTTACTTTTCAATTACGCCCACTTGCGGCAAAATGCGGAACTTAAAAATTATTTCCAGGATTTTCTCATGGCCACTTTAGCTATAATTTTTTTTTCCCGAGTTTATATGCCCAGTAGTTTCCGAGATATAGCCGGCTACCATTCTTATTGAATCACCCGGTACAAACATTATTTATTTTTAATTTATCAAAGGATGTTAATGTCGATCATAACTAAAACCTGTTGTTTTTATTTTGCTTTTATATCCCTTTAAGAAACTTTAAATAAAACCTGGGAGCTGATAAATTATAATACGAAAGCGGTGGAATTCCAACTTAACGGTATTATGGACCTATTCTTTACAAAATACCTTATTTTACCTGCTTTTCGCTCCCCTGGTTTTCTTTTTAGCTATAAAGTCGATCTAAATGTATAAGCTTTCAGGGGAAAAGTAACTTATTTTATTTTACGCGTTTCTTTAGGATTGCATTAGTGCGGGTAAAAGTAAAATTGAAACATAACAACATTTCTATTCCCTATTTACATTTCTTTGGTCGATTGGTAGAACGGTTGTTTTGTTAAGGGGATCGTCTAAGGATTATACGTACTTGTCACTAAAAACGCAACCTAATAAGATCCAATATTGTCATGAAAAAGTAAATTTTCCCAAAATAAGGATTTTTTAAATTATTATAGGTACGATCCAGTTTCTCAACATGCAAAATATGCTGTCCTAGAAAAACGCCAAGCTTGCACTGTTTATATTATAATCAATAAATTAACCTTAAAGTAATATAAATAGCATAGCCGGCGCTAGGACAGAGAGTGAAGGTACCAGTCGTACCGACACACATCTTGATAACCTGGTTCGTCACCCGCCACACACCGTCGCCCGCGAAAGCAGCCCTCTACGGTCTAAAATGTAAGTAAGTTACACTATCTTGTACTTTTGTAAACCCTTTATTGTATGACAATATACTTATTTACCTCTCTTCGATTTGGATTACTTGTCCTAAGTAATAATTCCATACATTGACGATTAAGTAGACAAGTTCGGTTAATTTCATAAAAAAAAACTGAAGTAAAAGTGTAAACCGGAACACATTACCTTTTGATATCAGTAGAAAATATATTCCGTTCTCTAGGCCCAAATCCTAGCCATGTTGGTCAATTTCCACAATGACATGCTTAGTTCGTACTGGTTATAAAAAAGACCGAAAGTTAATGGTGACATTTTTCAAACCAACAAAATCCCTCTAAACGCCATTTAAGACGTGATTTTCTTGGTATCCACACAAACAATTTTGTAAAAATGTGTTTTATATTCAGCGGCAATTATAATTATTTCCAGCGAATCGAAAATCTGGTTTCAGGTATCAGCCAGTGCGAAGATTTTACGGCCTGAAAAATCAATTTGCGGGATTTTGCTGTCTTGCAAAATGTCACCATTAACACGTGAACACAAAATCACGATTCCTATTTTTAAAATTATTAAACACACTTCAAATATTTAATTCAAAACCAATTTTCATTTCCAAAGCGGACAGTTTAACGTCATGTAAAATACAATTTTAGCTTTCTTAAATATTTTTTTGAAGGAGCTAGGGGGTTACAGTGGAGTCCTGGGTCCTGTGTTTATACATTAGCATATAGCAGGGTTTTCATTTAATTCCAGTTGCTTTTCTGTCCTTACAGTTATAATATAAAACTTTCCTGATTTCATCCATAAAAAATTATGATCCTTATCCTTACTTTATATTTGATGATTTATTTTTATAATAAATAATAATTTTATAGTTAATTTATTATAATATATGATTATAATTTCTACTTTATAGTCTATTCCAGAAAGGTGTAGTAAATTTAAAAATAAAAAGGGAAATTCCGTCCAGTTCGACTTAATTTTGGTGTCGGCCATAGGCGCAGGTAAATTTTTTGCTTTAAATTATTTATGATAACTAACCAAAGAAAAAAAAAGATAATTCATTCATGTCATGAAAGAAGAGGAGAAAATGTGGGATCTTGACCACCTTTTATTTTAATTATGGCATCAAAAGGAGATGACAGTTCCTCAGATGACGAAAAATATAGTGATATTTTATAATTTAATTTCTGTATAATGTAATTTTTGTATTTTTGTATCTTTTTTATGTTTAATAAAAAATAAGTGTAGATAATGCACGCCTTTATGAGTGGATACCAATAGGTAAAACCCATAAATTAATCCAAACCCGGATGGTACTACCTACTCTCGATGAAAAGAAATAATTTAGCAATGAAATCAATGCCAAATTATGATAGTGGCTTAAATATTCGTTGGGTCACTCTGTAGGGTCTTTGCATACCTAATGAGTTTTTATTACTCTACACCTTTCTGAAATAGACTGCAGAATGCACTATTACAGCAGCAAAGTGCATAAATTGCGGAAGAAACCACAGGGCGACGTCGCTGCAGTGCCCAGTATACATGTACAAGGCAGACCAAATTGAAAAGAACAAGCAACAAAGACGGAACAAACCTACATACGTACCAGCACCGATGCCGACTAGAAATCCTTGGGCGGGCAGAGCAAGTGCCCCATCTGTAATAGCCGACAGGCCAAGTATCGGCAGAACGCAAACACAGGACTTTCCATCACCCAACAGGAACACACAGGAAGAAAACGTAGACCAGGACTCTGAAAACACACAATACCAAACGCAAACCAGGACACGCCCACAAGACAGCGCCCCCACACAGGATAATTTTAATATCGGACAGGCAAGTAATCTTTTCAGCGCAATGAAAGAGTTTAACAGTTTAATTAATATCAACGAATTTATAAGATTCCTGAATGACTGTTCCAGGGAATTACGGAAGGCAAAAACGCAGGAGGAACGCGTTTCAACCATGATGGGCCTAATGGGGTCCAATTTAAATAAGTACAACATTAGCCTTCCGTAATTCCCTGGTTATAGCCACTTGGAACGCTAATAGAGTAGCTGGAAAAATGGACGAATTAAAGCAATTTTTGCTCAGGTATAGAGTAGACATACTTGCATTAACGGAATCTAAACTTACGCCAAACATAAAAATCAAAATCAGAAACTATCACATCTATCGCCAAGATAGAAATCGTTTTGGTGGGGGGGTAGCAATTTTTATTAAAAACTCAATCCCACATTCTTTGATGGGGCAAACTAACTCCACAGCAGAGCATATTTCAATAAAATTAAAAAATGAAATGATAATAACAAGTTGCTACATACCCCCTTTACATAATTTACAGGTTCACGACTTACACTTTATATTTCAACAGGGCCAAAAAGTGTTGGTGTTGGGTGATCTCAACGCAAAACACCAAACTTGGAGAGCGACAAACAATTCACAACAAGGTAACGTACTAAGACAATACATAGACGCAAATAACGTACAAATACACTTACCAACAGAACCGACATGTTACGTAAGCTTACGAAACCCCACCTACCTGGATATAGCACTAAGCAAAAACATACAAAACCTAACGGAACCGACAACACTGCACGAATTGCCATCAGACCACTTACCGGTAATAATGAAACTCGACACAAACATACAAAAAGACGAACCGATGACGTCCTGAAGCTACAGAAATGTAAACTGGGAACGATTCAGACATATACTAAACGAAAAAACACAAATAACAAACAACATACAAACAATAGACCAACTAGAAAACGAAGTTGACAAACTAACAAAAAACATACAATACGCAAGGAACAAAGTAGCGACAAAAATTAAAATAGAACAGACAGAAAAACGACTGCCAGACGACATACTAGACCTAATAAGACACAAAAACAGCGTAAGAAAAAGATGGCAGCGACACAGACGGGCGCAAGACGCACGACTAACAAACGAACTAAAAAACGAAATCAGACTCAGAATAGCACAATACAAAAACAATACATGGACAAACATAATTACGAACGTATCAACAAGGGACAACTCTTTGTGGACACTGGTTAGAAAGGCAAAAACAAAAAGGGAAGAAATCCCATCTTTCACCCAGGATCCACAAAGCAACCAACAAAAAGCACAAACACTCGCGGACCAGTACGCTACAATGTGCGCAGGAACACCCAACACCATGCCAGAACAAAATTTAGTCACAAAACTAGTAAATAAATTTGTGAACAAAAAATACCCCATACCACCCCAAGTTTTACCCACCCTGTATACCAATCCACAGGAGCTGTGTAAAGTCATTGAAGAGCTTAAAAACAACAAAGCACCCGGGGAGGACGAAATTTCCAACATAGTAATAAAAAACTTGCCAAGGAGATCTGTCATACAACTACACTACATCATCAACACTATTTTTCTCCTACAGCACTTCCCGAGTCAGTGGAAGAGGGCGATTATAGTGCCAGTATTGAAAAGCGGAAAGCCGAAAAACGAACCCGGCTCATACAGGCCAATCGCCCTCCTAAGCAGTCTCGGTAAGGTGGCGGAGAAAATAATACACAAAAAACTCAAAACTGGAAAATTGGATCAGAAGATACCGGAGGAGCAATTCGGTTTCAGGGACCGCAGAGGCGCAGTATTGCTAGTCGCGCATGTAGCGCAAAAGGCGATTGAGAAAATAAACAAAGAGCAAAATACTGTGCTTCTGGCCCTGGACATACGGCGCGCCTTCGATAGCGTCTGGTTCAATGGACTAATATACAAACTCATTACTATACACGAATTCCCATTACACCTCATAACACTACTCCATTCCTACATAAATGGCAGATCTCTGAGGGTAAGAGTTGGTAAAAGTATATCCTCCCCGGTAAAGCTACATGCGGGCCTGCAGCAGGGCACAACACTGGCTGCACCCCTCTTCAATCTATACACAGCAGACATCCCGTTTTTCCCGAGTTCAAACCTGGCCATATTTGTAGATGACGTACTCCTATACGCCAGTTCATACTACGCAAATGTGGCCAGGCAACACTTATCCAATCATCTGAATATCCTCCTCCCGTGGTACAAAAAATGGAAGTTAGAAATAAATGAAGATAAATGTGAGTGTTTGGTCATAACACGGAAGATCACAAACACTTGCATTAATCAACATATTACAATAAATAACAAGGAAATAGTACCGACAGACAAACTAAAATACTTAGGAATGACGCTAGACCGCAGACTTTACTTTATACCACACATAACAAACATAATAACAAAATATTACATAGCAGCACGACAATTACAAAAATTAATGCGACACGGATCTTTTCTCTCACCAACAAACAAACTGACAATATACACCTCAATAATACGACCAGTAATGACCTACGCAGCCCCAATTTGGTGCGGAGTGTCTGACACACAATACAACCGACTACAAAAACTACAAAACATAGTACTAAGACAAATACTATCGGAAACAAGATACACACCATTACGACAATTACATCAAGCGACAAACATACAATACATAAAAGAACACGTGTTTGACATCTCCCAGCAGTTTTACGAGACACAACCGCAAAATGCGAGACTAACAAGAGACATAACAAACATACGCGACCGAGACGACCCAATACACAAACCCTTATACCACAGACTTCCAATTTATTTGCAAAACCGGCAAAATTAAAGTATTAAAATATGTTATGTAACAAAACAAATAAAACCAAAATCATTTTAAGTATACACTCCATATATGGAGCGAATGATACAAAACATATAGATAAAACCGAAAATTCAGCACAAACGTGACATAGATACAAAAATAAGAAACGCCCACTTTTAATAAAATGCAAGTAAATTGGAAAAGACACAAAAAGACGGACAAGACAATAACCCCATTTTTCAGTACCAAGGGAGTAAGTCCCGACCACATCCAAAATCACCATCTTCGAGATACAATTAATAATTTTAAAGCCAAAACCGGCAAAAATGCTACATAGATACCTGAGTAACTAAAGCTGGTTTTTTCGAACCGTTTTTCCAGTGAAATAAATTGCAAAAATATAATATTCAAAAGTTAAAGCAAATCCATAAATTATTCGAAACAAAAGTAGAAAACTCTTTCATGGCGGTAAAAGATTACTCTGGAACTGGCCGATTTACCATAAAGGAAAATCAAATCCTATTTACCAGGGCTAACACCTGCCCCAGCGGGGCGTTGCCTCGTTGCTGTGTACTGGTTAGCACTGCTAAGCCAGAAGATAATTAGAGATATTAGTAAATAGTATCAATATGTAAATAGATTGATATGTAAAAATAGTTAAAATGAATAAAGATTGTTTTAAAAGAAAGAAAAATAGACTATAATATTATATTATTAATAAAGGTTAAGACAGCTACCATTATTTTCCAAGCGTCGTGTTTAAATCACAATAGTGTAGCGACGAGGGACTTAAGACACGAGGGCTGTAATAGTATAGCTATCTAAACTATGGTTAACATACTTTTTTTTCACTACTAACACATTTAAAAGATACTTATTTTTACAGTATTAATAGAATATAAAAATATATATATTTAAAAACTTGCTCTATAGCTTTTTTAATCAAATTACCTGTATTTTGGAATTTGCAAGATAATTTGTTTTTGCCTTGTCATGCGGCAGGCTGTAAATATCAATTGAGTGACAAAGCTCGGTTTTAATCAATATATTGTGACTTTACTAATTTTAAGCTTTATTAGCTACAACCCGAGTACTTACTATTAATTTTTTAATGAATATGGCACAATACCCATACTCATATTTTTAATTATAATATCGATACCTTACAACATCAAACATCTCTGAGAATCTGATGCGTATTGCTAATTATTTCCTGGTTGATAACCTACAAGAAACCACCTTCCAGATTGTTATTATTATGGAATTAAAAAATCAAGATACCTGCATTCAAATAGAAGGTTTTTATCATTAAACATGGTCAATAACAATTGTCAAGATAAAAAAAACCTATAACTAAGGTTAATAATCGGTCAATAATGGCCGGTTTATAGGTTAGTAGTAAAAAAAATAATAATATGTAGGTAGAATTACCATAAACAAAGTTTTTGAACAGATTTTCACAAAGTTTATGCGGCATTAACATTTTTCTGGAAGTTTTAAACGAAAGAAATACAGAATAATTTTCAATTGACATTTGTCTTGAATGAAATGTATACAGTAGGTCCGCGGATGGGGTTTAGAAGAGAAAATACAGACCAAATATTCAAAGAAGACTTTAAAATGTTACCCTTAAATAAAAACTGTTGCTTGTAAAATGACATAAGATTTATGAAAAACATAACTATTTACAAGGAGCATAAAAAATAGATATTTATGGAAATTGGCAATAATTATCGAACAATTGGGTTGTTTTTTTATGTATGTAACCTGTAGCCCTTTACACGAAAAAAAAACACTTTTTTTTTGTTTATAACGATTATAAAACTAAAAAAATAACACAAGGATAGGAATAAAAAGTAAATATTTATATAAAATATTCAGGTAGGATTAAAAATAATAAGGTTAAACTTATCTAAAAAAGATAAGGCATTGTTAATCAAAATGTTACGGTCTGAACACAAAAAAAAAATGCTAAATTAGTAAAGTATTTAAACAGATTGATAAGAAATATTTAAAAAAACAGATTAACAAAATAAAGTATAACGCCGAAAATAAAAGCATATTTAAAAATATATATTCAATAGATGTAGCCTTTACTTGATGAAGATCCATTATAGAAACTAGGTTAAAAAGAATACAAAAATGTATAAATCATCACTTATTTTTTATTGTACTATGACAATTGTTTCGACACACAGTGTCCATATTCCCATAAAATGGCAGCTTTTAACTCATTTGTCCATAGATTGTTAAGTGTTCCGTTATCAGAACAAAACTATATTCAAGAGTTAAATATAATAAAGCAACTAGCAGTAAATAATGGCTATCAACCTAATGTAATAGATCAAATTATAAACAAAAAACAACTAAATAAAGCAATTAGTTTAGCACATCCAACTTTTAAACACAATGAAAACTTAATTTACAAAACACTCACATATACTGGAAAACTTTCACAATTAGCTAAAAACTACTTAACGAAAAGAAATTTTAAAATCTCATATAAAACCAATAATAAGTTAGGCAAACTAATTAAAAATAACAAAAGCAGAACCAAAAAAAAACAAAAATGTGGAGTGTATAAAGTAAAATGTGGTAGTTGCCCAAAAGTTTACATCGGACAAACAGGTAGAAGTTTTGAAACAAGAATTAAAGAACACAAAGCAAGCTATAATAAAAAACTTACCAATTCTCATTATTCCTTACATCTTAATAACGAACAACATAATTTTGATGACAAATTTGAAATTCTACATGTAGAAAACAAATCAATAAAACTTAATTTTTTAGAAAGTATGGAAATTAACAAATACAAAAATTTAAATATTTTATTAAACGATCAGCTCGATTTGAATAATTCCCCATTATTAAATCTATAACCATTCGGTATTCCCTGACATTATTATAACAATAGTTTTTAAAATATTTTTCAGAATAGTTAAGAAAAGGTGTGTTTTCATAATTAGGGTTCGGTACTTTATTACTATAATGTCTTTATTATTAAGTTGTAAAATAGGTACATTATTTTGGAGTAGGTTACCATTATATTTTAAGAGAATATTATTTGCATTAGATTTCTACTATCTGACGAAGACACTGTGTGTCGAAACAATTGTCATAGTACAATAAAAAATAAGTGAAGATTTATACATTTTTGTATTCTTTTTAACCTAGTTTTTAAAAATATAATATTTATTACGTTGCCATGTCGATGCTGGTTAAATATACCTTTTAGTAAAAGTATAGATTAACCCTTCTTTTATTTTCTTTTTGCATTGTAAAATACAATTTCGATAGGCACCTCACACTTTACGTAGATATAAAATAAAAGTGGATAAAAAGTTTAAATTTTTAATATTTCAGAATAACAGGGAACACCTGCATTTTTACGTAAACATGATTTGACATGAAACCCATGAATTTTTAATAACTCCATAAAAGTTTAGAGCAATAACAGTTAAATACTTCACTATGTTGTACCTTCTATTGAACAGTGGAGCGCAGTTAATATTACTAAAAAATTATAGTGTGAATTATTTGTGATATCGCCAACACAAATGTAAATGAAAAAAGATTTGCAGTTTAAGCATTAATCTCTGCATGTGTTTATACAAAGGACTTATTATAGATAGACCCGGATTGTTTACCTATGCCGTTCCCCATTATAAGCGATCAGTCTAAGCACTTTTGCCAGATCAGCCAAGGAATGTTTCTTTATGATATTCTCTTAATTTGAAGTATGTATATAATAAACATAAATTGGCAAGTGTCAATGTAAATAGTCTTTAATGTTGCAAATTTTACGTAGAACTAGAAACCTACAAAATTATAAAAATACCTTTTAACAAAAATAAATACTTGGTTTAACTATATTTTGGTAAGCTTGACAACGTCGACAATCGACAACAGCCAATGCAAATGAAGCGCGCGAATTTTGGACCAAACGAGTCTAAGCCAAACCGATGTACTGACATTTGTTAAATCTAAGTTATATTTCGGTAAACTTTTTGGTTTATTGTGGTTTAAATAGTGTTGTTAAAATTTATGGATAACAATATATTGTATTGCTGATTTTTCTCCAAATATTACTTTTCACCAGTAAGTAAATGTATCCTGTCAATTCTAGTATCATTTTAGCTAACAGAGACGGCTCATCCAGGCCATTTAACAAACTAATACCACAATAATTATTATTCTAGTGAGATATATTTTCTATACCTACTTCCATCTGATGTAAATATATGTAACCTGTAAATTGAAGTGTTGGGTTACACAACGCATATTTATCAAAAATTCTACTTATTCTACTTAAGAAATATAAGTTTTTCATGCAGGAAAAAAGGTGGATAAAGTTGTACACAGTATTTTTGTAAATTAATATCAAAAATGACATAAAAAAGTAAGAAAACCACCATATTTTGTAATGAATATTACTAATTATTAGGTTTTGAATATGAGTAGGTATTTTTTATTTTGTTATTTACATCGCCATTCTACCTTTAATAAAGGGTTATCCAATTTCACCTTGAGAAAAAAAAATTAAAAAAAAAACACTTAAAATTGAGATTGCCATAAATTTTTTATTTCATTAGAAAGTGTGGTTAATACCAGTATGTGTAAAAGATAATATCGTTCAAATGTCCTCCACGGGACCCTCTGCAGGACTCAATCCGTTTGAGGTAATTTTGTATTACTTTTTGGCACATTTCAGGCGATATTTCGGCCATAACTTGACAAATATTGTCTTTCAATGCGTCAATCGTCAGAGGATTGTTGGCATAAACACGATCTTTTACATAGCCCTATAAAAAGAAGTCCAACGGTGTCAGGTCACAGGACCTTGGTGGCCAATTCACATCACCCAATCTCGAAATTACTCATCCTGGAAACTTTTCTTGTAACAAAGCCCGATTATTTCGTATTGTGTGACTTGTGGCTCTGTCTTGTTGGAACCATTTATCGGCCAGATCCATACCTTCAATTTCATGCCAGAAAAAGTCAGTTAACATACCGTCATATCGTTCGGAGTTGACAGTAACGTTTGCTCCTTGATCTTCCTCGAAAAAATAAGGGCCAATGACACCACCAGACCATAGTGCACACCAGAACGTCACTTTTTGTGGATGAAACGGCACTTCAACCATTGAATGTGGATTTGCAGAGCCCCAGATACGACAGTTTTGTTTATTTACGTAACCACCATCATCGCTAAAGAAAATGTTGTTTGAAAAATCCTCATTTAATGTTTGTTGTTCCAGCACCCAATTGGCGTATGTTCGACGCTGTCCATGATCTGCAGGCTTCAGGTCTTGTGTAAGCTGGACTTTGTACGGATGGAGATGCAAATCCAAATGCAAAATACGCCATGCCGACCATACTCTGGTCGTAAAGCACGATACGTTGATGTGTTTTAAGTCGTTTTCATGTTAGTAAGAGGATGGATTTTATGAGCACTCATGCTGTATAAAGATATTACAACAATAAAGCGAACTCTCAGTATATGTATATGTATTTCTTTACCTCTTGACATCCCTCACACTTATGCTGAGAAACAAATTTATGTCGCTACGCCACTGAATTTAGGAATAGTAACTACTTCTTCTGTGAACCATTGAATATGTAATCAAGAGGCGGAGCTATTTTTATGAATGAACGTATTTGTTTATACTTTATTCAGAGCAAACTATACAATATTCAAAAATTGTTAAGGCATGCAAAGCCTGGACTTGTAGCCCCAAATTTCAGAGGGCTGAAGATAGTTTTAAAATAGTACTTTTAAAAAATGAAATGGATTGGAAATAATTTATTCATGTTGGTATTTATAGCTTTAAAATATATTTCTAAAATGGCATGTTGCAAATAATTATTTAAAAATGATAATAATTTGTAAGCCATATTTCGCAAAATGATAAATCAATAATAATAAATTGTAAATCATATTTAATAGAATGATGAATCAATAATAATAAATTGTAAATCATATTTAATAGAATGATGAATCAATAATAATAAATTGTAAATCATATTTAATAGAATGATGAATCAATAATAATAAATTGTAAATCATATCTCTTGAAATTGTGAAGATGATTATTGACTTAATATTTTTTTCCTATTTCTAATATTGGAATTATTAGAACTATCTACGACATGCATAAACTAGTTTTTACAAAGTGGATAAATATTAAGATACATTTTATACAATTTTTTCCGATTTTACCCAAAATTATATTTCGCTGATTGATGAGCCATCTGCCTCCTAATGTTAAAATAATATCTTCAAAAAATGGTTAGATAATGTTTAGGACTTTCAGAAATCCTCATTTGTATTAGTATTTTATGTAGTTCCGATGTTATCAGGTGTATTACGATATTACAATCAAAATCAAGTCTTTTAGGCAGTGTCAAATATGTATTTCAGACAAGATAATCCCATAATTTGGATATAGTTTTTACGGCATTTCTATGGAAATTTACTTAGGTTTCGATGTCGGGATATTTTTACAGAATTTTTATTTCGCGTAATTTTACAGAAATTTTGTTCACAAATATCAACATATCTTTAAAAAATACTCACCTTTTGTGATTTATTAACTAGTGTGTCCCCATAGTCCTATATCAAATATTACTGGAGCACTAAAATAAATGACTACTAATTTTTCCAAAAGATGAGCATACTATAATTATATTCAACCCTACCTGTTATCTATTTTAATAAGACCTTATAATTGCACAGCCCCACAAAGAAATATCATGTCCACTGGAATAGATCCGTTTTACCTCTTCGGGTCTATTTAACAACGTAAACCAACAAAATGTTTCAAATTCTTACTCGAGGATTTTTTGCTGTATTCCTAGCATTTCTCAGCATTTGAGTCGGGTGTCCTTTGCACTACTTCGTTTATTCGAAAGTAAGACGCAAGGAGGGTAAAGGATTAACATCTGATCCGAAATTTACTCATTGAGGGGGTGAAACTTCCCTTTCAGGGGATAAAACTATTTTTTTCTGTTTTTAAGGAAGTTTGTCAGAATCACGACGAAGCAGTGTTTTATATAAACAAATGCATAGTTTTACCCTCTCGGGGAGTACGTTCCAGATGGGATGTTTTAAATAAATGAAGAATCTGAGGACACTCGCGTTAAATGCTGAGCAAATCTAGGAATTAAGGGAAAAAAAATGATGATAAACATTTTGGTGATTTACGGTATTCTATGGACCCGTTAGAGTAAAACGTAGGTAGGTCAGATTTGAATTCTGCGACCTCGATAACATAAAGAAACGAGGATCTAATCCAATGGACATGGCTTTTTTTCGTAGGGCTGTGTTTAAAAATAACAAATCACTTTCTGCAATGAATCATAAAAGTGGTAATAATTATTAGATACGAATTTATATTTCAATTATTTGATTAGCCATGATTACCTGTATTATTCACGAGCATGGAAAGAGCCATGGCGTACGACGACGAGTACTAAAATTTTGGCATACGTACTCGAGACTGGCTACAGCCGGCTTTGACTTACAATCCAAAGAAGTAATAAATTCGTAAACATCGGTACTCATTTCACTTGCTAGCAGCATCAGATAGGCGTTCCAAAAATAAAGAAATTATTTTTTTCACCTTTTTATTAAAAAAAATTTTGTCTTTGTTTTTATTAATTTTCGTTGAAATATATTTACTACCATGTATACTACGCCTCGCATATTTACAATGCGTCAACATCAAAAAATTTAATTTTAAATGACTTAGCCGAGAGTTTTAATTCCGATAAAACTTAAACTCGTAAATTTGATTTAAAACTTTCAATTCGACATCGACTGATTGATTAAAAATGGAAACGTTAGAATATTTACATCAACAATTTTATCAAAAAACAGTGGTTTAATATCACAAAAAGGACTAATATCGAGTCATAATTCATTGAACTTAGAGCTTTTATTTTAGTAATCATCTATTAAACATATGGTAGTCATTACCGGGAGTAATTAATAGTATATTACAATATGAGAAAGGAACTTGTTGTATTTCGAGACAGTAATGAAATTTCATGGCAAAGATAGAATATAATTTTCCTACGACCACCTGTGAAAATAAGAAAAAAATTGTTAACTTGGCTAAAAAGCGCCGTATATCACACGAGTGTTGAAATATCAAGGCCCACTATTTAATTTAAACAAATGGTGCCAATTTGAAAGACCACCTATTTATTAAAAATAACAAATTTTAGGAAGCAGCAATTGTAAAGTGTTTAACTTATTTATCATGAATTTTACGAGTGATTCAGAATATGAAAGTAAGTCATCTAACATTACAAAATGTACTAATAATATCTATTACCAGAAAAAAATTAAATTCGTGTCCTATTAAAATAACCTTTGTAGTCAAATTGTTTTCTGAACTGAGTGACTTTTAAATCATAGGTTGGCGAATGTGTTTGATAAGAGAAACGTCAATGCACTAAAAACTTACGTAATTTGGACTCTGCGAAATGTGTCCGCAGAGAGCACTGGCAAGAGATGTAGAGACAAGTAACTCCCGAAACAAGAAATTACTTAATTTGATAGTCACAAACTCTAGACAAAATATCATTCTTAAATTTCCGTTAAGGATAATATCGGGTGGCACAAGAAAGTGTTTTCCCAATTTTTTCCGTAATTTTACCAATTAAGATTTAAAAATGTGAGACGTTAACAAGTGTTTAAATTTCGATTTTTTGCCTAATTCAAACCTTCGAAACCACTTCCGGTTTAACCGGAAGTTAAGTCAACTTTTAGATTTTAAATGAAACCCCCCTAAATTATATATAAAATGCTCTTTCCCATGACATACTACACTTGATTATGTGTTTTAAAAATGGCCGCCTATATCAATTTTCCTTTGTTTCCTAAAATGTCCATAGTTTTGGCAAAACAAGGTAAGTAGTAAAGAGTAGGCTATGGAAATGTTAAAATGGCTCGTTGTAACCTACTTAATAGTATAAAAATGATTTGCTTAAAAAAATATAGGGGAACTTGGTATAGAACGGGGTACTGGGGTAGAACGGGGTACCACGTTTTAAATTTTTGCGGGTTAGCGCAAGACCGCCAAATCGATATATATGCTCAGCAGTATATCCAACGGACACGTTGCAACACATTTGGCCTTGTCCATTATAATCGTTCAATAGCAGCGGCGGTGCATGGGTCATTGTGAAGTTATATTGTAAGAAATTACAAATTTGCAAACAACGGTGAGTGTTTAATTTTACTATCCATATATTTTGTGTAGTACCTATAGAAAGAACGCCCCTCTCTTAGGGTACCTTTTCCTCATAAAAGCAAATTATTATTTCAAACGCTTAATTGTTTATTTCGTCATAAACGGGATGCATGCTCTTGGGGCAGAATGGGGTGGGGCGGAACGGGGAATGCCCCGTTCCGCCTCGCGTGTATGTTTATAAGCTAAATTTTATTCTAGATCTTGTTTAATGATGTAAACTGTTTTCAATACTTTTTTATAGTCATAAATCTACTTTTTGTAAACTACATTTAACCATTATCATACTTAATAAATTCTTTATTTTTAGATGGTTCGAACATATGTTCGAAAAAATAATAATAAAATAGTTTTTTTATGATTTGTTTGTTTTGTTTTATGTTTCGTTTGTTTTGTTGTGCACCAATAAAGAGTGTAGACTAAGTTGTTAACGACTATTTTATTCTGCCACATGAACCCCGATCTGCCCCATAGGTGGGGCACAACGGGGTATTTTGGAAATTTTAGAAAAATAAATAAATAGCGCATTACGAAAAAGGAAATATTAAATTTTTTTTGTAACAATCATTAGAAATAACATCAACTATAACATTCCAGAAAAGATTTTAAGGATCTGTAGGTAAATTTTGCTAAAAAAAATTTCAAATATTAAGTACCCCGTTCTATACCAAGTTCCCCTATATACGTTAGGGCTACTTTATTTACAATCTGTTTTCTAAAAAAACAAAGCGGAATTTCTCCATTTTTTTAAGTGGCGACCAATATTTGTTTTATTATAATAACATTATGCATTTAATTTTCTTTTCAATGGTGTATCACAAGTTAAAAAAAATCATTAGGTAATAGTAGAAATAACAATTACCACAATTAATGTAATTTGTAGACTCGAATAAGCTATAAGAAATTTAGTTAAGACCAGTCTAGTATGCCGTGGAAAACAAAAATATTATTTCAGCATTTATTAGACCAAAATTTCAAATAGTGAAAAATGAAAATTACTTATTAATTATTATAATTAAATAGCCCTAATGGATACATTTTTTTCAAGCAAGTCCATTTTATATTATAGAGCAGGTTGAAATGAACCATTTCAACGTTTCCATGGCCTACTTTTACCACTTACCTTGTTTTATCAAAAGTGTGAACATTTTAAAAAACAAAGGAAAATTGATCTAGGCGGCCATCTTTAAAACAAATGATAAAGAATGATATTTCATTAAAAAGTGAATTTTCCATAGAATCTAAGCATCGAATAAAAATGAGAGATTTAAAAGTTTTAAAGGATTGAATTGGCTGAAAAATGGCAATTTACACACTTATTAACTCCTCAAATTTTTACTTTTAAAATTAAGGAAAAAAATTAGGGGCAGCACTTATTGTGTCACCCGGTATAGAGGCCTAAAATGAAATTAATAACATTTGAAAACTGCAGTCTATAAACATGTGTGTTTAGGTCATGTTTAACCTATTTTGTGATGTCTCGAATAACAAAAATGTATCATGATTCCCTTGGGTACTTATAAAAGTAATGGTCATCCTTTTATATCTACTATAGGAGTCTGACAGGTAATAGAAATAGCCGAGGAAGTTTATTATCACAATTTAAATCTATTTAAACTTAGGAGAAACGTAATTTTGATACCATATTTTGATAATTCTTTTTATTAATTAATTGTTGCAGTTCGAAAATTTGAAGATTCTTTCATTAACTTTAAAAATCATAAGTAATGAAATTGCGTTAATGATTGTAATAGTAGTATGTGAGTAAAAAACATTACCTAATAATGGTTTTCGGTTAATAAACCGATGCGACTTAGCGCTGCCTAGCGGGACTGTAATTGTGACGAATGTCTTTACAGAAGATTTCCTCTTAACATTTTTACTTATTTCTATAAGTTTGTTAGAGGTGCTGGTATGTTCAAGAGTGTCTAATAACGATACAGATGGCGCTCCGTGCCACATCTTACTGGCGTGTCCCACCACTGTGCTGCCATAAGCAGCTTTGAGTTCTCTTTGTTTCGTTGGATCCTAGCTCTACTGATGAGTCATGATATGACGAAACGCGTCTAGGGATGGATCTGACGAAATAAAGAGAAATTCTTCTTCTGTATTACCTAATAAGATTGTCAAATTTACTAAGATTTTATAAAATGTATTTAAAACATAATTTTCTATCTACTTATTTCCGCTGTGTTTAGAACAAGAAAGTTTTTTATATGGAAATAATTTTCTGTTTGGCTTAGAACAACATTGTTAAAGGAAGTTATGGTAGTTGTTTACATCTCATGGGCGTAATTTACACATGTCAAATGCAATAGGGCCTTTAAATTGCAGGACTTCGAAGTTGGAAATTCGTGTTCTACTCGAGATATCAAACTTCGTAGTATTAAAGTATGTTTATTTACTTCCATTATTTTGGGGGAGATATAACTATAAACAATATGATATACTTACTTTATACAGTAATAAATACCTATAATATCTAAATTTTTAATTTCCCTATAAAAAACTGATTAGATTATTTTATTTTATTATAGAGAATGTAGCCAGTTCCATCGCTTGTTTACTTGAAGTTAAGTATTATTTGTAGCCGACTTAATTATTTCTAGTTATAACATATCATTTATATTATCTTTCTTTTTCACACAATTAATAGTACATTATGATATTAGGAGAATACTTAATGTGCTGAGCGTGGAAAGCTTGTCTGACGAACGTAGTGAATGAGTAATATAATGCGAAGCACATAAAGTATCTTATTCTCCGAATATCATATACTATTTTTTCTTCAAACGTGCATCATGTTATAAATTAAATAAAAGAAAACAAATTTTTAATGAAAATGACAAGATTGAATTTTTAACTTATTTCACCTTATTTCACACATATCACTTATATGACGTTTGAAGAAAATTTTTTTTATTATGCTCTTTATAGTACTGATATGTTATATTAAACAATAATTATCTTACAAATAAAGCTACCTAGTTAATAAATTAAGGATTAAGCTAACCGGACCACTTTGATTATGTCTGCCTGTACTATAGTCCGTCTAGTAAGGATCCGAAAAAAAAGAAAGCACTATTATAATTTTTTCATATATCTTTTTATTACTTTAATCCTAAACTACAATAAATAATTCATCTCATTTATTTATACAACCTCTATTTAACTTAAAATACCTAACTAAACGTACACGTACAGCTTAAACCAGGTTAACGCCATAATGTTCGGTATTGGTGGTTATTTTTTTTGCTTTCCTTGATATTTAGAATGGTCGTTTCAGCGACTTGCGGACAGTTAATGGACACACTTTTATTCTTCGTTGATTTCCAAATCTATGAGCCAATTTTCGAAGTACGGAGCTTACCGTCCTAAAGTCACTAAGGCGTTTAAATTTTTCCGATACTGGTTTTAACCTCTTATCTGCGCCATTTTTTATCCTCTTTACTGTCTCATATACTGCACTTTTTCCAAGTTCGGTCAATTGCACCAATTTTTTAACGTAACGAACACATTAAATTAATAATACATAAATTATATACACCCTGTATCTAGAAGAAGTAACAATCCGAAAAAATTTATATGACTTAATCGGCTTAGTTTGATGTCTAGTATAAGTTTTTTTTTTTGATAATTCAAATAATTTAATTATGTACTATGTTTTTTTATGCTTTGGGATGTTTAAAGCGAAATATCTCGAAAACGGTTAAAGATATTAAGATCAATCAAGTACACTTTTTGACTCAGAAAATGCCCTTCTTTAAGAAACTGTAATTAAAAAACACATAATATCACAGACAAGAAAAAAAATTATAGATTTATGAAGCCCAGTGTATGCAACTAGCGCCCTCTAGTTTGAAACTTAAAAATTTCTACAAATTCTTATTTCTTGCTTATAAAAATATAATATTGCCAACTTTCAATTCGATTCATTAAACCGTTTTAAAATTATGGCTTATTTTCGAGAATAAACTTTTACTTTCAACACCCTGTATCTCTAGAACGAGTAACAATCCAAAAAACATAATCGGCTTAGTTTGATGCCTAGTATCTGCAGTTACTCCACGGCCCATAAGTTACCGGACACCCTGTGTATCTAACCCATTGGTAATGTAAAGAAATTGTCAAAACTTTTTAATATTATTAAAAGGGTGACCAAAGTAATTCATGATTAGTCAATAAAAAAAGAATAAAAATCCAAAAAGTAAATCCATAGCGTGGTTCGGAAAATAAAAAACAATATCTATTTAGTTGGGTTAGGGATTTATTGTTAAAATTGTTATTTTAGTAAATAAATACAGTTTATAAATTGTTGATAAAATACACTATAAGGGATGAATCATGCATACTTAGAGGCTTAATTATTTCATTTGAGACAAGTACAGATTTCACATTGCAAAATCTGTCTTGATTCAGAAAATGTAAGACTCTCAAGATCATAAAGCCAAACTTAATACGACAGCTCTAATGAATGGATAAATGAAATAAAAAAGGTATTACAAAACAGTCCAATAAATTTAACGATCAAAAAATAAGACCATCACTTGGTCACACGTTAGCAAATGTAAGTTTTGTTACACTTTCGCCATTTTACACCAGTGATTGTCTCACAAAAATTAAAGGGTCACTTATTTTTTGTTATTATTAGACTTTTCATTGGGCATTAATTTAAGGATTGTTTTGTGCACAGTGTCAAGAAAAAGTGGGCTGCAACCTAGTGGTTAATCTATGTTTTGATGCACCAAAAATGAGCTCTGAAAATGTAACCATTTGGTAATGGTTGATGGGTACATTACAATAGTAGTTTGTACAACAAGAGTCAATATGATGTCTATATCACACGAGAAAGTAAATTAAGCACGACGCCGTAGGCGGAGTGCTCAAACTTTCTAGTGCGATATAGACAATCCACTCGAGTTGAAGAGTATATTTTTTCTACGACCTTATGCTAAAAAATACACTCTTAAAAATAACATGGTATGGATTACTAAAATTTGGTTCTGACAACTATTTATTTTCGGGAAATCGGACTCAACCCAACTCAATCAAAAAAAATTGTCGTTATTGAACTAATTAATAACATTAACCAACCCCACCTACAAATTTTAGTTGTCACTACGAAATTTAATATACTGATAACTAAATATTATATGGTACTCCCGTTTTTTAACCATACCTATTGGTTGTCGCAACTAATGTGTAAATATGGACAATTGAATTTTTTTTTCAAGGAAATATTGTTTTTGTTAAAGATGCAATCTACAAATATTGCCAAAGCAATCATTTATTTGGGCCAAACTTAAAATTTTCATAGAGTAACAATTACGTATGTAGTCACAACTCTGTGCTTATTATCTCTTTTCTGTATGGCAAAATTAGCAAGTTGATTTGATTGAAATAACTTTAAAAAAAGTCTGTTTCATTTCTAAAAAAAATGTCATATGTAATTTATACTTAGTAACGAAAAATACTCCTTCCTAGAGTCCCTATTTAAATTTAAAAAAATGCCTTGGTATTACTACTCTATTAGGTATATGTAAACTAATTGGAATAAATTATCAGGGGTATTATGGTTTCTTTAAAAAAAAAAATTCCAATGTCCTTGTTCTCTCATGTTTTTTATAATACATACTTATGCAATACAAAACAGAAACATTAGATTTTTAACTTATTTTAATCAACCTTTTGGGTTCTTTAATTGTTTATAGAACTGAATTGTTCTTATTTAAATATTCTTATCTGCAACTCGATTATTAAAAAACAAAAAATATCGAATATATATTTGTTATACTTGGTCAGATTAAAGTCATCAAATTGACGTTCTTTTATAGAAATGGAACATAGAGCAAAAACAAAACAAAAAAAAATTATTAAAGTTATTTCTCATCGGGTCACCTTGCCATGCTTTATAAAAAGCTCATTTAAACTTGCTAATGTACAACTGCAATGATAAAAAATAAAATGTTTACTTACTTATGATTTAACTTTCTTCTGCCAATAAGAACGTTCACAAGAAAGACAATAAACACAGATAAATTACACCAAATATTGTTACATCCATTGTCCACACGGCCATGAAAATGGCCAATTATTGCCTTCAAAATATGAACAAATGGACACGGAACCGCAAAAGCACCCTAACATAACATAATAATGTCACCCACCGTCAAGGGCGTCAAGTTGTAAAGTGAGTACAGCGATGCCGTTAGTTAGACATTATGAAGAATAATATTACTTGAAAAGAAAAGTTAGTTCTGGTAACTAAGAATGCATCTTAATCAAAATTAACAAAATGATAGGGACTACAAATTCATAATGTGTTATTACGACAAGCTTAATTGATAAACACAAGTTTGTAGGAACCTTGATGTAACATTTAAATAGGATATATACAGAGTAAAATTCAGCTAAACTAATATAAAAACAAGATATTTTCTTTGTTCTGATGGCATCATTTTTTGGTAAATATAACCAAAAAAAAAATCTTTTTTGTTTTCCTAACTACAAATAGTTATTTTTGGTAACGTAAATACGAGAACAAATAAAAATTAGTACCAAATACCAAGTCATTTTTAAGAGTGTGTAAAAAAAAAGTTTGTAGGTTGCACAAGAGAGTTTCAACATGAATTCAGCCAGTGTCAGAGAAACAATTAAAGTCATTTATACGTGGGGTAATAAAAATACACACTTTTATTTACCAATCGCATGCCATTTTTTAAAATGCAATTTAAAAAAAGATGGCGCACACGTCAAAACACACTATTAATAGTGGTTATTCTTAGACCCAAAATTAGTGGAAATTGGTAAAGGTGATTAGCAATTATTCCGGCAAAAACGAGGGGTAATTCACTGATGAAAAATTTGTACACCATTTTCCATACTGCCGAATTTTCTGTATTTTCCTCGTATTTTCCTCGTATTTTCTGTATTTTCCTCGTATTTTCCTCGTATTTTCTGTATTTTCTGTATTTTCCTTGTATTTTCTGTATTTTCCTCGTATTTTCTGTATTTTCTTCGTATTTTCTGTATTTTCTTCGTATTTTCTGTATTTTCTTCGTATTTTCTGTATTTTCTTCGTATTTTCTTCGTATTTTCTTCGTATTTTCTGTATTTTCCTGATATTTTTAAGAACTTGTAACTCTCGTTGTAACTACTCCATTTTTGCCAGTGCATCGGGATAATTATTATTCACTGATGAAAAATTTGTACACTATTTTCCATACTGCCTTATTTGCGATGTTTTTTATATTTCATAAAATATAAGTTTCTGTATGTTCCTACTATTTCTGTAACTTTCAAAAATTTTCTAATATTTTCTTGATAATTTATTGTATGGCCTAACTTAATTATTAGGGTTATGTTGCATAGCAAAAAGCTTGTTTTTGCTTTTGATTATTTTAGAAAAGCTAACCGTCACGCTATACCTGCTAGTCGTTTCCACGGGGGTTTCCAAATTGTAATAGTTCTATTTGTTAATTACGAAATAAAGCAGTTTAATAAAGTAAATTATTTTATTTTTCTCAAAAAAATATAATATTTTAAACATATATATATAGGCAGGTACCTACTGAGGTACCCACTTACTTAGGCATGTACACATACTTATTTTCGAGCTTATATTTTAAATTTTTTTAGATGTTTAAGCTCGTGTTTAAGTAAGTAAGTACCTTGGTGGGCAAATTTAGTAAGTAACTAACTGGTAGAAGAGACCTAAATATAAATGGTTAATTTATAAAAAATAAACAGATTACCTCGCAAATTATAAAAAATGGCTTCAGATTTTCCATGCAAACCCAAATAGAAATAAGTCGTAGAGACCTAAATATAAATGCTTAATTTATAAAAAATAAACCGATTACCTCGAAAATTATAAAAAATGGCTTCAAATTTCCCATGCAAACCCAAATAGAAATAAGTAGTAGAGACCTAAATATAAATGCTTAATTTATAAAAAATAAACGGATTACCTCGCAAATTATAAAAAATGGCTTCAGATTTCCCATGCAAACCCAAATAGAAATAATTTAGCTCCGGCATTAACTATTGTTTATACTGGTAATTAGTCCCATTTTAATCCCGGTATTTTTTTAAAAGTTTGAATTTTTTTGGTAAATTTAGATAATCACATCTTTTCAATTCAAAAGGGCCATTGCCAATAAGCTCAATCGGCCCATAGAAAATAAATTGTTTATGAACAATTTGAATGTCATCACAACGAGGCCATATAAACTGACCAAGGTCCGATTTTAAAAACTTTAATCTATAGGTTTCTTGGTCTACTTTTTCCGTCACCCTTCCAATGTACCACTGGTTCTCATAAGTGACGGCGTAATATTTCTCAATATCAATATCTATCTGCAAGTCTATTTCTGATACATTTTCTTCGGATGAAGATAACGACATTTTGTCCGAAGCTGTTTCGGAAGCTGCATAATTTTTTTTTAAATTCTCATAGTTAAGTTCGTCATCAGAATTTGACGATTCGTCAAATAATGGTTCTTTCCTTGGACGTTTTGCTTCGCATTTTATCTTGCTTTTAGGTGCTTTAACATTCGATTTACCCGAGGATTTACCTGAGATAAATCTTTGAAGCCTGTCTGTACTAAGCCTACCATTAGCTTCATCCAAAAGCCAACAAAACGAGGACTTTTTAATAACTACTGTTTTTTCCTTTAGCTTAACTTCTATGTAGGGTGAATTAGTAGGTACATCGGAAATTTTACCGGAGAAATCTTTTAAACACAGTGATTCATACCCTGTTACTTGTTTTTCTGACTCATAACAGTAAACAGGATTTAAATCTGAAATAGTATTAGTATCTGATGGACCTACGACTATTTCAGTTGCATCAAGTTCATCGCAAGATTCGTCGTCTAAAGTACCAGGCAAAATATCAACTGATAAGTAGTCATTAGGTTGTGCAATAATACCCATATTTTTTATTTCTTCTAATGCATCATTCAAGGCTCGATTGACAGTTTTATCGATATCAAGGCTTAAAAGCTCTTCTGGGTTAAGCATGTTTGGAGACATCATTGCCAATAAACGCTTTTCCTCTCTAGGAAAAAAAAATTGTCCACCAATATCACTAATAATGTTATTGATACTACGGATTCGTTCAATTCGGTTAATTAAATCATTCATGCTAAAGTTTATGACGGTCGATAATGTCGAAGTCATGGATCTGGCTGTTCTAAATAGTTTTTCACAAGGTTGACTGCTCATATATGATAACAGAAACATATCAAGATCTAACCCTTCAATGTTTTTAAATTTAAATAATAAGATAAGTTTAACTAAAGTGTGAGCGTTTAGCTCTAAACACATGTAACTATTCGAAGATATAAAATTATTTTTTAAAGTTAAGGCTTTATTTTTTTTAATCGATGATCTCCAGATCCGCAAGAGAAATACAACATACCATGCTTTATATAATCGTTCTGATACAGCCAAATCACTACTTAGAAATGCAGTTAAAACATAATTCATAATTGTTAGGTATATAACAGTTCCTTTAGTCCCATCTATTTTTCCTAGGAGATCAATAACTGGTAATGAACACATCCTTTCAGCTGCCTGGAAGTTCATCTTATCTTCGAGTTTAAGATCGCTAGAAGTAAGCATATGCTGATCCTTTGATGTCAATTTAAGAAGATTATGTAGATGTTTTGACGATATTTCAGATGATCCAAATTTTAATGTTATTTTTTCATTTAATAATCGAATTCTGAGCTTTGTTAAAATGTGAACAAAATCTTGAAAATAACATTCATCTGACATGTTCATATTCATTAAAAACCATGGCCAAGTGTTTTCGCTATCTGAAACAAATATCCCAGATTTTATTCGCATTGATTTTAATAAACGAGTATCACCATCAGAGGAAAATCCAAGAATAGTTATTCCATATTCCTTAGCAGCAGATTTCATGTATTCCCACCGTTGAATAACATCCTTGTATGTAAATTTATTATCAGTTCCAAATCCACCAATGCAATATGACGGTGCCCCAGCAGAAAGAGGTTGCGCCACTATTATATAGGCATAGGATGCTTTAACAGCTGTTTCAAAATATTTTTGAATTTTTTCAGATGATGTGCCAAGAAATGTTTCGTTTTCTGGAACGCCATTTTTTAATGGTAAAACAAATCCAACTATTTTGTTTAAATTTGGATCGTACTCGATTTTGCCGTTTATTCGCGTGCCATCTTCGGAAATCCATACGACTTTGGACAAGCTTCTTTTTTCAAGAAAGGTGGATAATCCCTTAAAATCAAATTCGCCTTCCTCTATACGAGTTCGACTTTCACCAAGAAATCTATTAATTGTTGATATTGATGGAAGACAATTTTTTAAATTTGCATACAAAGTCTCGTATGCAAGGCGACCTGCTGTATAATAGAGATAAATGCCTATTTTTTTAGTTAGGTCATCGTAACAGTTTCTTTTACTACTGGTATTTTTGGAATTTTGTTCAGCATTTTCCAACAATTTTTGCAAAAAAAAAGATAAAGTCTTTCTTTTACCTTCAATAGAATCGTCAATTATCTGTGCTTCTGTATACACTTTTTCAGTATCGTTTATTTTCGAAACCATTTTATCGATAATTTCAGGGGAAGCGGTCTCACATATTTTATCTACTAGCCCAAAATAGTTTGTAATTAGACTTTGATTTTCGACGTTTCTTTCCCTGGATCTTCTTTCTCGTTCTGACCGTTGATATTTTAACGCTTTCCATTTTGACGAGTTGTTATTTTGAGGCTCGCTTTGAGGTGTGATTAATGGTGAATAATTCAGGCACTGCTCATTAAAATTATTTTCTGTATTATTCGACAAGTCATCAGATAAGTTTATTGGAATGAAATCAAGCAATTTAGCATTAGCCTCAGGATAAATCTCAATGGGTTTTGAATTTGAGGAATCTGAAGAAGCATTACTTTCATTACAAGGGACATTACGGATTTTTACACTAGTATTTCCTAGATGTACATTCGAACTGGACACATCCTTATGCAAAGACACTTGATTAGGCAAATCATTAGTGCAAGATTCTAATATTGCGCTGACAACCGTTTGAGAACCGCTGACAACCGTTTGAGAACCGCTGACAGCCGCTTGAGAACACGAAGCTGTAAAAGATGAATCCGAGGTTGAATCATTGCATAAGGAAGGTTTACAAATTTGTACATTTTGAAGTACATTTATTTTAACATTCTTATTTGGGTTTTCACAGGGCTGAAAATATGAGTCAATTGTCTGAAGTTTTTTACAAGGCAATGATCCGAGCAATGATCCGTCTATATCGAGGTCTATATGTTTTTTGAATAAATGATTTTGAAAATTGGAAAGATTCCATCGTTTTACTTCGCTAGAACCTTTTTTTACAGTTCGATGAATTTTGTAGGTAATTCCGCAGAAGCATTTTATACTAGCCATCAGATCATCTTTCCATATCTTTGTATGTATAATCACACTGTCCAAACTATGAGTGAGCGACATCCATTGCATATGACCGGGAACTTTTTTCTGTGACCAGGTTTTCAAAGCTTTTAACAAGTTCGCATTTTCTTCCGTTAAATTTATTTCACTTGGGCTTACATTGGGGGTTGCATCCAACAATACGGAGGAGTTGTTTTCAGAAGAGCTTTCTCGAGAGCTATCTTGTAGGTTTGCAGAGCGGCTTTTGTTAACTTTTTGGTTTTTAGTTTTTCTTTTTGAACTGCCTGGTTGAGAAAAATCACTGGAAGCTTTTAATTTTTGTTGTGCCTTTTCTTTGCAAAACTGTATCAATAAACGTAAAATTTTTTTATGCCCAGCCACAATTTGAAATCGCTCTGGACAATTAGAAAAATGACCATAATAATCTGCATATTTTTCCTGACTAATAATGTGCAACAGCTGATTTTGTGCAAAATTTTCAATGGTATTTATTGCTTCATCGTCAATATCTGCAATTATAGGGGCATCTTCAAAGCCGTTAAAAACAAGAAGGTTTTTTAATGTTGGCGGTATTTTTAAACCTAAAACCATTTCCGCTTCTGTATAAATATCCAAGGAAGCGGAAGACGCGGCGGCATCTTCATCTTTCTCCATTTATACCTAAGCTGAAAAGAAGGTACCTGTTTAATATTATTGCAATTGCTATTTAATTTCCATTCAGGTATAAATCTGCTACTTTTTTTATACAATATTGAAGTATAAAGTGCAATATAATATTTGAGATAATATTCATACAGTCTACTATTGTACATATTATATATCTTTAATGAATAATTGATTTTAATACATTTTATATTGTCTATTTGTAATTTATTTTCAGGTTTATAAATTAATTGAAACGTAGCAAATGTTCTGTAGGTATATACATGGTGCCCCATGTAAGAATGCGCACTAGAGGAATCTCGTAAACCACAGGAGATACGGAGATGGTTAAATTAGAGAAAAGTTGCGCTTAGCTAAACCCGAGGCTAAACCCTTCAAATTCACGATTGGAAATCTAAAAAAATCCTATTACTTCCGAAGATATTTGGGAAAAACCGAGGGAAAACCCGAATTTTCCCGATTTCGTTTTTATTTTTTTCTGACTCTATTTAAAAAGATATGGCAAAATAAATTTCAAATTCTCATTGCCACTTTTTCTGCTATACAAGCCGGGGTTCATAGATTTTCAATGCGATGTTTCGTTTCCAGTAACCATCATTAGGGTCATTTTTTTAAATAGTCGACAAATTTTGTGTTCTGCCTAAAACGAGGCCTAAAATATTCTAACTTTAATTCCAAATTCCACGACATATCGCTTCTTACATTTATCTGACGTTTCGGGCGAAAAAATCATCATCAATATTATTTGATGATATAATTAACCAACTCTGTATCTCCTGTAGTTTATGAGATCCCTATAGTGTGCATTCTTACGGGACACCGTGTATTTCCTCGAGTATTTTCTTTTAATAAAATTTAAATTTATGGTAGAAAAATTGCCACGCACACCTATGATATGCTGCTTAAAATTCTATAATTATTGGATTTATTTCCCCTTTCTCTTCAGACGTCTTAGTGATAGCATTGTGCTTCGGATTTTTATATCCTTTTTGCAGTCAGAGACCGCCTTACACATAACAGAGCATACAACTGAGATTTTGCGGCTAGTTTAGGTTTATACCTCGGTTTATACTAGATTGAAACATGATTTTGCCAGATTTGGCTTATCATATTGGATTACCAACAAAGATAGACTCCTCGCTAAAAAAATACTTGTGTAACCACCTTAAATACCCAAGTGACCATTATACAAACCTGATCCATAACAGGGGCAAAACATTGTTCTGTTAAAAATAACAGCTATATCACTAGCTTAGTCCTTGTATAGTCCTTGTTTAGAAAAATGTCCGCCTCAACGCGCTATTATGAATATATCACAAATATGTAACACTGATCTGTAGAGACAACAATCGTTGTACATATATGTTACAAGTTTAATAGAGAACAAGATCTGTAAGTGTTACATCCCTGAAGCAATTTCACCACATAACATTTACATTCCTCTAATAAAGTTATTTATTAATATTGGTTGTGTAAATATTGCATCCAGATAGTGTGAATATAGCATCCAAAATTTGCATCAATTTATAAGTAGCTTAATTTAGTTAATTTTCAAATTTATGTTAACAATATGTTTAAAATCAGAGAAAATATGAAAAAATAACGTTTTAAATAAAATATATTTATAATTAGAAAGCTCTTGAACATAAATTTATATAGCAGTGAAAAGAGATATGCAATATTATGTTCAGTGCTCCATAATAATTTTATAGATTGAAGCCTTTAAAAAAATTTTGATAGCCAATTGGTAATGAAAAACTATAAAACTAAAGGTATCTTTAAAGTCTATAGAATTCCACTTTTGCACTCTTAATAGATCATGATAGATATGTTTTAAAGTTAAAATAAAAAAAGCAGTCATATACCTAGGTATTTATTGACACCGTGCTACACTGTCACATTCATGTATTTTATACATTATAAATTTATACAAATAAATTTAATCTTGAACAGGTAGCTGAGCTCTAAAACAAAAGTAGGGAGTTACTGAAGTTACTTATAAATTACATAAATATTTTTTATTTAAATTATTTCAGTTTTACTTACAACTAAGAAAAGGCACACCACACTGCGAAGCTCAGGAACAGGCTCTATTTTAGTTTTTGTTTTGGTGGATAATATTTGCCTCATATGAAGGATTATCTATATTTGTAGTAGTGCCTCATCGGAAGACACTTGATCACTTATTGATGTGTTTGGTAGTTCAGGAATGGGATTTGACATTCTATGTTGATTACCATCGTGTGAAACATTCGCAGCAAGTCTTTGTTGTTGCCTATTGGTGGTTAAAAAATTTTTTTTGTCTGGCGTTGCATGATTTTGGCTGCAAATAATGAAACAAAACTCAATAACGCCGAAAAAATATATCAGATAAGGAAATGCAATGCATTACTTACTTACCTAAATTTGTATTATCAATATTTATGCCCAATTTTGCACTTAAAACACAAAAAACTGAAATTGCAGAAAATGCTTCCAAGATGGAGGAAAAACAGAAATGAGATAGATTAAAACTTAGAGGTCTTGGCAAATGTCAACGACATATCGGTAAAGCAGAATCCTATTAAAAAGACAATTTTGAGTTTGTGATTTCCCCATGATATAGTAGAGATGTAACGGTAACGAAACAATTATGTAAAACGGATATGCCTCTAGCATATAACATTTAGAGAGCTGTGTGATTAAACATTATTTTATGGCCATGACAAACCATTTTATAGCACATATTTGTTGATTTTATATCTCTTTTGATATATCACAATGATCTTTAAATGATACTAATTTGTGATATCACATAGAACAGCTTGGTCACTTGGGTATGGACTGACACCACCTTAATACGGCTGCCGCTGAATCACCGTCTCTGGCTTTACATTGTTTTCAGTGGTTTTTGGGTCTTATGTAATATCTGCGTAGAGGAACAAAGAAAAATAATGTCATCCAAATAGTCTAATAAATGTGTTTCGACTATTTCCAGTATTTGCAGCGCGGTTTGCTGTGTTCGATAATTAAAAACCTAAACTAACCTACTCGATTAATTTATTTATGGCAACTAAAATTAATTGTTTACACTCGAAAATATACTTACCTAAGTAGGTACATATAATAATCGATATAATAGGTAGTTTTTCGTTGGTGTTACACAGACAGGCCAGCACAAGAATGTCGCAATAATATAAACTTAGTGACAACCGTGGACACTCGCGTAAACATAACCTTTTATGCATCAACCGTCGAAAATCCTGCAGCGTTGTCAGATCTTCCAACGATTTTACGTCATTGCCAAATTGATTGTCGCACGTATTTTCTGTATTTTCTGAGGTATTTTCCTCGTATTTTCTGTATTTTCTTCGTATTTTCTGTATTTTCTTCGTATTTTCTGTATTTTCTTCGTATTTTCTGTATTTTCTGTATTTTCTTCGTATTTTCTGTATTTTCTTCGTATTTTCTGTATTTTCTTCGTATTTTCTGTATTTTTCTCGTATTTTCCTCGTATTTTCTGGAATGTGTACACCATTTTCGCTAGTGAATTACCCCTCGGGCAAAAATGATATTTATTTGAAAACTTTCGAGCCCTGTAGCAGCAAAACGAAGCAACATTCCATATGAGTAAGTTTGCCTAGATCGCCTTATTTTTGATTAAGAAATTTGTGATAACGCGTTGTACAGTCATGTCAAGGACACTCCGTGTTTCGAATTATGTGCAATTTGTCAGTTATCTATGCCTATTGGCAATGAGAATGACGATGTGATAATATATTTTTATATTTACCCTAGAATGTAATATATGTTTCTTTTCAGCTTGCACATAATAACATTTTATGATATTGTAGTAGAGTTTGGGGATACTTAACCACTGCGTTAAATGGAATTCTTTTTCAGTGGCTTTAACTCGAAATTAAATTTTTGACGGGTTTGCTAATTTCAGTAAATATTAAAATTCTGCTAAAAATATAGTTACCAAAAATATAACTTGGTGTCATTTATTAACATTTTTCAAACAAATCATAAAATTACTTCTAGCAATTGTGTTTGTTCGGGGAGTCCACAATAGTTTTGAGAGTTTCGTTATTTATAAAAATAACTAGCAAATATATGGCAAGATATTGTTGGCGACTGGGGTGTGTAGTTTGGATGGTTCGAATTTATTTATTTATTTTACGAGACAGACCCAATCAAAATAAGATTACAAAAATTACATTTAACAATAAAAATATTTAAAAACAACAATTACAAAAAACATCACACTAGGTCAGACCATATGACATAGTTTTATAATAAACAAACCATGAAAAACAGATAAGTAGTCAATTTGTTTTTTTTAACCTGCTTTTTAAAGCATTCTCAGAGATATTTAATAAATGCACTTCAAGCTCAGTCTCATTTACAATATGCATTATTCTGGTAATAACTGAATTTTGGGAAATCTGGTCATAGTGGGAATATTGAAATTCAAGAGCGGCAAAACCTCAGACGCATCAATCGAACCATGAATAAATTAATAGGCAAGAATTAAGTTGTAAGTTTTTCCTCTTAAATAAAATTATTGAATTCCTAGTCGGGATTCAAGGTAGTCAAGGTCGGTAACAGGCGGACCAGTTTTAAAAGCTACGTACCTAAGAACTTTTCTTTGAATATTAACCTGAATAGTATGAATGCTATAGTAGGGATTTGAAATGACGGCGCAATACTCAAGGTGTAACCGTACAAGAAATATTTATAAAGTTTTAATTGCAATAATATGTATTAGTAAAGTTAGATGAGTTACGCTTCCAAAATTCCAACATATACTGTGCAAAGCTTAATTTGCTATCAAACAAAATATCCAGATCCTTAATGAGGTGAGTTTGCTCAACCTTGACATCATCTATGAAATACTCCGATGCTACAGGCTCTCTAAGTTTGCCAAACTGAATATGTTTACAGTTAGAAATGTTTTATTTAATTTATATCAAACGTTTTAAGTCCTGCTGCACAAGAGTGCTTCAAGTTTTCTATTTTCAAGTATATTTTTTAAGTCATCAGCTATGTATAAAACAGTCAGTCACGCCGTTTAAGAGTCGCTCAAAATGTGCATCTTGGGACACTCTGAGACTACATGCATCGATTAGAAATGATGTAGCATAGCCAATCTTAACCTGCTGCTGTAGACCGTCATAAATACTATTCAGGGCGAGTTTATGCAGTAACAGGACATGATCTACCTTATCGAATACCGTGGAAATATCCTTGTAAAGTTTTACTGTTTAATTTTTATGTTAGCTATTTTTTGTTCACTGCCACACTTCACTGAAACACCAAAGAATGCTTAGTAGTTTTATTAGATAAAATATATCAATTTTGCTCTCAAATTTTAGCACGTTGACAAGCTGTAGAACCTTAACTGTGCATCTTAGAAAAAAAGCGGATTTCGCTTTCCTATCTTAAATTTTCATTTTCTAATAAAAAAATTAACTTTCGGTTAATTTTGGACTGTTCGGTTAATTCGGCGGTTAGTATTTTTGGATGTGAAAAAATATACATTCAACTTATGAATGCGTACGCTCTTTTGCTCCAAGATGTAGGGGGAGTTGGGGCACATTGATGCATGGAAGACATTGATACATTTCATCTTACTCTAAATGGGTATTTTTTGAGATGTTTGTCTACTCACCCGTAGGCGGCGCTAGCACCCACGCAACTACCATAAATACTTGGCGCGCTTTCAGTGACAGCCTAAATATCGGTCGCTTCGAATGTAGATCGCGTTATCTTAAGTAAATTGCCATATTTGACTTTTCAGTGTAATTTTTGGGGTATTTTTAATATTTAAATACCTGAATTGATATCAAAGGTAAGAAATTGTTTATATTTTACTAAAATATATTGAATTTTAATAAGGCTTGTTTAGTTTTCTGGTGACAGTGTGATTTATTAAATATGACGTTTTGGGATTGATTCATACAATCCATGTGGGGCACAGGTTAGAGTGTATGAGAAAAGGACAGCAAGGGCTGATATAAATGAAAGGGCTATGAATTGTGGAATATCAGATGTTATTGAAGGAAGACTGTCAATAAGAATAGCCGCTAAAACGTATAATGTAAAACCACCTACCTTGCAATATAGAGTAGAAAAAAAGAAGGTGGAAGCAAATAATGGAGAAATCTGTTAGGCCAGTTAAAACAGTTCCAAGAAGGAAGGGAAAGAAAGGAAAATCGAGAATCTACACTGACACACCCGAAAAAGTATTTAAATATAACATATTACTTTTACTTTTTTAAACTGTATTAGACACTTTTTTTCCTTCCAAAAAAATTTGAATCAATGTGCCACAACTCCCCCTACCGTTAATGCTATAGCCCGTGAAGGTCCAATAATAATTCTATTCAGTTTAAAGGAAAAACCTGGTACTCGAAGGAGGTTACTTTCAATAGAAGAAGAAGTTTTAGAAATAAGGGGCGACGGTTCACCATGTGTTTACTGACAATCTCCGCTTCTCAGTTCAAAATGTTTAAGAACTTTGAAGTAAACTGAAACTGTTAAAAGTACAAGCCTTTCTTGTATGCGATGATCTAAACCAGTGGTTCCCAAACTAGGGGGCGCGCCCCCCTGGTGGGGTGAAAAGCAGCTTTAGAGGGGGAGCGAGAGCTCTGAAAAACTTCAAAATTAATACAAATTTTTAAATTGTATCTGTATAATGGAGGGGAGGGAGGCGCGACCATTTCTTGATTCCCACAAGGGGGCGCCATAGAAAAAAGTTTGGGAACTACTGATCTAAACGGATTTAAAGCGGCCATAAACACGTGAGTACCTTTTTGAGAAAGTTTTTATTTTCATCTAAAAATATCGACATAGTAATATACAACAATTTGAATAAAATCGGTAACAGCGGGGGAAAAATGATGTTCTGCATGCGGTAATGAATTTGGAATGAAATAAAAATATTCTCCCTTTTTATCAAAAATATTTTCTTTCCCAGTTAAAAATGATAATTGAAAAACAGCTTTGGCATCACACTTCAATTTACCCTTAAAACTTTCACGAGAATCAACCACAGAAATTAACTCTGGTCGCTCGATACGAACTGACAAAATTGCGCGCCGCAATCAATTCTGCCGTATTCAGTCAGTTTGGTTAATCTCACTTTTGCCATGTAATTTAAGAAAAAAAATGGTACATCAGGTATAGTCATCCATATGGTAACTCTAAAACCAAAGACGGTACCGGAGCGGGGATACAAGAAGTAATACAGCAAAAAAATGCATTTTTCTCTCTCACAGTGTTCTGAGTAGAAATGTACGCCATATTACGGTATACGTATGAAAACAATAGGAGGGCTTCCCTCAATAAGCAGATTCATATACAGGGTGGCCCATTTGTCTGACAAAGTAATATACCGTATCTACTATTAAAGATATCAAAAAAAAGTTTTTATAAAAGTTGTGAGGTATAGAAAAATATATGTTCTAAAATTATTTTTAAACATACAGGATGGTCCAAAAAAGTAGGACAATAAAAAGATACATTTTTTTAAATGGAACACCCTATATATTTTAGCATTTTTTGTTTCCTTATAAAATTGTCCATATGACGCCATATTTAGTTTTTTAATTTTTTGCAACGTTACCAAACACAATGCAAAATTCTTAAAATTTTGGAAAAAACATGATAGTAAAAAATTACCTGTATTTCTCAATAAGAGCATTGAAAATCAAAAATTTCTTGTAAGTTCTTAAGTTTAGGAATAGGTAAATTGTCTTAAATCTTTAAGTATCGAAAATTTTGTACAGGGTGTTTTCTGTTGACCTCCAAACATACAAAATTTTTAAATACAATAACTCCGTTTTTTCAAATGAAACACCCTATATTTATTAGGCTCATCTGATAGATATTGTAAGTATCTTTTATTATTGTTAAGTCATACCTTTACCTAAATTAACCAGTTTTGGCAATATTTCGATTTTTATTTAAATTTTGGTGAAAAAAACTATAATTTTTGTTTTTCTAGTAAGTCATGACCAGCACACTAAAAACAAATGTAATTAAATAGTATTTCATATTAAAACAAATTGATAACCATAGTTAGTTACGTATTTATTTAATTTAATAAAATTTTGTTTTTATTACGAAACTGGATATTGAAAATAAATTTACAAACATTATAAATATAAATATAATAATTATAAATATGACATTATATGCAATTACATTTGTTTTGACTTTGCTGGTCATGGCGTACTAGAAAAATAAAAACTATAGTTTTTTTCACCAAAATTTAAATAAAAATCGAAATATTGCCAAAACTAGTAAATTTAGGTATAGGTATGACTTAACAATAATAAAAGATACTTACAATATCTATCAGATGAGCCTAATAAATATATGGTGTTTCGTTTAAAAAAACGGAGTTATTGTATTTTAAAATTTTGTATGTTTGGAGGTCAACAGAAAACACCCTGTACAAAATTTTCGGTACTTAAAAATTTAAGACAGTTTATCTATCCCTAAACTTAAGAGCTTACAAGAAATTTTCGGTTTTCGATACTTTTATTGAGAAATACAGGTAATTTTTTACTATCATGTTTTTTCCAAAATTTTAAGAATTTTGCATTTTGTTTGGCAACGTTGCAAAAAATTAAAAAACTTAATATGGCGTCATATGGACAATTTTGTAAGGAAACAAAAAATGCTAAAATATATAGGGTGTTCCTTTTAAAAAAATGTATCTTTTTATTGTCCTACTTTTTTGGGCCATCCTGTATGTTTAAAAATAATTTTAGAACATATATTTTTTTATACCTCACAACTTTTATAAAAACTTTTTTTTGATATCTTTAATAGTAGAGACGGTATATTACTTTGTCAGACAAATGGGCCACCCTGTACATATATTCTAAAAGTCAAATAGCCCTGAGATCGCTAATGTACAACAAGGTAACCTCAAGACTGATATGGAAATGTCAAGGGATCTATAAACTCTGGCAAAAGTAAACAAAGCAATATTGCAGCGGGTGCCAGGACATGAAGGTATTACAGGAAATGAAAATGCCGATGAACGTGAGAGGAAAGGATCAGAAAACACATGTATTGGCCAGAATCGGCACTCGGAGTACGAAGGTGCACAGTACGAGATGCCATAAAGCGATGGATCCGGAGTGAACACAAAATCCACTAGAGCAGCAGGCAGGGATTGCACCACAGCAAAAGCTTCATTGGAGATCCAGACCCAAGATTTACAAAACAGCTGCTTTCAATGAACAGAAAACAGCTAAGAACCATTACAGGAATTCTGACAGAACAGATGTCTGTCAGGAACCATCTGCACGGAATTCAACTGTACAATGGAGACCTTGACTGCAGATTATACGGACAAGTCAAGGACACTGAACAGCACATAGTTTTCCATTACGAGTCACTAGATCGGATGACGCAACAAATACTCGGGGAACCCAAACTGGAACCAGAGGACATCCTTACCCCTTTCCCCAGTTGACCTACATAAACTAGTACAAGGAACTGGGATCAAGAAGTGAATTTAACAACCAAACAGCGTGAGCACAATGGGCCAAGCCTGGTCTAAGTGCATCTGGCGCACGAACGGGCTCTCGGAAAATAAAATACAGTAACTTAACCGGGGTGAAAAGGCAAGTAAGTAAGACAAAATGGGCCTAATTTATTTTTGCCTATATAGTTTAAATTAAGAGCTAACAGTAGTTGATGAGTCATCACGAACAAATAGTGCATCACAACGTTACAACTGGAGATATTAATACCAAAGCAAATTTGAAGCAAATAAAGACAATGCAAGTCCAAAACTCTTCTATCACTCAAGAGAGGTCAATCCTATTTTTTATTATAACAGTATTTGGATTAACACAAACATACATTTTATCATAACTCAAAAATATTACGAGTTAACAAATGTTTACAAACATTTTCGCATTTGGAGACCAAAAATTAACAAAAAATTGTCTCTTACATTACAGTCCCAAATTGGCTGTAAACTTGTGTTATTAATATCAAATATTTTGGAAATCATAACTTCTGTAAAAAAAAAATTTTACTTTTTAATTTGTTTTTATAAACTCTTTTATTCTGCTGATTCAAAAAAAAATAAAAATTTTGAATTTTGCAAATTCATATTTTTATTGTTTCAGCGCACCCTGTATAACAAAACTAAAGTTTTTGTGAATCGAATTTATAAACAAGTAAAAGAAATTATGAAGAATGACTTTTTTTTCAAAAAACTGTAATTAAATAAATAACAAATACAAAATAAAGTTATATTCAGGTATGGATACTTATTTCTGTCATTCATTATTTATTAATGCAAACTAAAAGTTTTAAATTCAGGTAAATGGTGGCAGAGAGCAATTGACCAGCAACCGATTCGACGAAATTCTTTCGCTTTAAATGCTGATACGGCCGTTTTGACTGACCACGGCAGGGTCGAAGTCAATGACTGCGGAGGTGAAAACTAACGAGAAAGGGGAGCGATACGATTTTTGCTGACCTGTTTTTTTCCTTGTTATGTTATTCGCTATATAAATTTAATGACGGAGAAAGCTTTGCTATGCTTTGGCTTTTTATGTACGTTGATTTAGTAGGACGGTTAGCAACATTTGTAAACATTTTTTTTTCTAGGTTTTATGTTGTGGTTACCGGTTTTTGGTCTGTAAATAGCCAGTTTTTGCCGACCAACAAAACCCCGCTATTCGATTTATCAGACGCTAAGATCTCCGCAGTGGCTGACGCCTGAAACAAGATTTTGGATTCTATGGAAAGAATTATTATACTTGCCGCTGAATATGAAACAGGTTTTTACAAAATTGTTTGTGTGAATTCCGAGAAAGTCACGTTTGAAATAGCGTTTAGAGGGATTTTGTTGGTTGGCAAAATGTCCCCAATATTGGAATACGAAAAACAGATATTTTTAACTATAAAAATAGGAACGTGTAAACATCAAGCCTAATAGCTCTTCAACATTTAAGAAAAATATTTATGATGAACATCAATAAAGAAAAATGAGCAAATCGACTCTGACAAGCGCCAATTTTATTTATTTAAACCGATTTAAACTATAATAACTAGAGATCGGATATGAATAGTCAATTCCAGTAACGGATTCGAAATGTTTAAAATAAAATATTACAATATAAAAACTTATTGTTTTGAAACAATATCCAGTCAGCACGAGTACCATAGAGCCACGACTATCTATCTACAAGGCCAGCCGAGCATTCATAAACAATAAGGACCCACATCCAGACTGCATCGTCGCCTTTTCAACTCGTCGCCATCACCGGCATCGTTTTTATAATAGAAGGTAAGAAATAAGAACACAAAGTCTTTCTCCACCGTTATATTAATGAAATACTTTTGGTGTAAAAAACTTCTCTACATGTTTTGAATGCTGAAGCATTCATCTTCAGAAGAATAAATGAAAAAGAAGACACTAGTAGATGTCACCTTACCGGAGTATCAAAATTGTAGGCTAGATGAAAAACAGTTCAATGAGTAGAACGGTGAGAAAATCAATACGCACGTTGCATGGTAAAACAGAAAAATATATGGGATTACGGCTTAGGGCACTATAAAAGTTTAAATATGGAGTAAAAGATTTAACATCTGTGTGTGAGAAAAACAGTTGATAATATATGAAATTGACAAGAATGAAAAAAAAAATTATTAAGAATAATAATAAATAAAAAGAATGAAAATTGTGGGGTAGTTATTACAGAAACTATGGAAAACGAAGTGAATGTAAGTGTGAGGAAGATAAAATGTAATAAATTGTATTAAAAAATTAAGTAGTAGTTCTAGTTAAGAAGTTGATCTGGATGGAGACCACATATTGGTGGTAAATTTAAATTAAGAATAGATGTAGTGGAAAATATAAATCTTTCTAGATTTATTTGTCATTTTATAAAATTTAGAAATAAATTAAAAATTTAGCTTGAAACGCTACCACGTTTCCAAAAAGACCTTTTATAATAGTTTAATAAAACATATTTTTGAGCTGAGTACACTCACACTTCCCTTCTCTCTCTTTAGCACCGTAAATGTACGTAAATAAATAACTTAAATAATATCCAATATTTTTAAACAAATAAATCAAAATGTTTTTACTCTACAAATCTTACTCTTCTATTCTCCTTGTTGTTGTGTAGTATTGTGTATTTTGTTTTTATACAATAATTAATTTGGCCAATTAAGTTATTGAAAATTCGTTATGGCTGTGTAACTAACTGGTGGTCAACTAAGAATGGCTGCCGGCCATATCTCAGAAACTAGTAATAGTACAGCATCCGAGTAAATTTTCTTATGACAAAAATTCCCAAGAGAAAATGCTGGAAATCATTTTTAAGCTCTACAATTTATTATTATTATTAACATTAATAATGCAAAATTTTGTTTTATAGAAATTGTTGGAAATGACCACTTAATAGGCATGCTTCCGCCCATCTAATTTAATTTAATTATTTTAGAACGGTGTGCCTGTGAAGAAAAACGCAAGAGACCATTTTTATGCAGAATTGATCAGGCTAAAATAATATCCTCATGGAAAAATATCAGTGGCGTACTAATTTTTTTCTAAAAAATATATAATCGCTTGTTTATTTAAAGTTGTTAAAATTATTCTATTGGCGATAACGCTGAAACGAACGGAGTATCGAGCTGTAGTTTTAATATTTTTCCAGCAAATTTCATCTACTTTTCGATTATGATATCATAATTATACCGCATGATTTATTTTTTCGGAGTAAAATCCAAAAATGTGTTTTTATTGCAAATTGCGCCCTCTAGCATTTCTTTTGAGAACTATAATGGACAACTAAATACAATTGGGGAAAGTGCATACACTTCTCTTCCAAACAGTCTTTAGTTTGCTAAAATCGGATAAGTCTTTTATAAATTACAGCGATTTAACTGATTACACTTTCAACAGCTTCCCCCCTCTTATTAAAGTCGGTACGCCAATGACCATAAAACCGAAATGAGGCATAATTGTCCAAGCTTTCTAATGGTGTTATCAAAGATATACCTTAATGTGGAAATTTCGGAGATTATGTAAAATTTTAAATTTTACTTTTCAATTACGCCCTCTTGCGGCAAAATGCGGAACTTAAAAATAATTTCCAGCATTTTCTCTTGGACACTTTTGTCATAAAAAAAATTACCCTGATGCTGTACGATTACTAGTTCCTGAGATATGGCCGGCGGTCATTCTTAGTTGACCACCCGGTACACGTTAAGTAGGTGGAAAAAAAAACTATGTAATACGTGTAAATAGATAGATAGTTAGATAGAAACGTCTTTATTTTTAACTCGGCGAAGGGCAGCATTATGTAATTGACGACTAGCACTGAGGATGGCGGATGAAACGATATTAATACACAAAAGCAATTACACGTAATACAAAGTATCTTTTCCACCTATTAGGTATTTGTTAATCAGGAAAAAAGATAAAAGAATGATCTTTCTGTACAAATAATTAAGTTAACTTAGCGATGAAATTCGTTGTCATGGAAGCACGTCTTGTTTTAAATTAAAGATTTTTATGTAATTAGTTAGATCGACATTTTTCAAATTACGTTATTTTAGCTTAACTAACTAAGTAATTTTAATTGGTGAAAAAAATTATTTTGTGGGAGGGGAAGCCAAATTCTGAGGTTTCACCACTGGTTTATATACCATTAATTAAAAAAGTAATCAATAGTGATGCATAATTAAAGTTACCTTTATCTAATTAATTGGACCAATTAATAAAAGTATTCCATTGCTTTATATTTGCAAATACAATGTTTATATTAAAAAAAAAATATTCCACGTGCGCCTGTTTGACTCGTAAAAAGCTTCCTCTAATTAAAATTTATTTTGGTAATTTATCTCTCGTCCAAAAAAAAATATGGGGGTGTTTGAACTTTGCCTCCAAACAAAAGCACGTTAGAGCACCCTCATTAAGTTACTCTCAACACTCCAGTGCCCGGTCGTAAAAATTAACCCTCCTCGTTTCGTAAAATTCTTTCCCTCTAAATGCTGATACGGCCATTTGGACTGACTGACCACAGTAGGGTCAAGTCAATGATCGTGAAGATGAATAATAAAAAAATAAGGACCAATAAAAAGCCTGACCTGGTTCTCGTTTGTTTATTATTGTAGTTTCCTAAAATGGTGCATAGAATTTTTTTAAATTTATGTGTATTTTGTTGTTGTGTCGAGTGACATTTTATTTTTTATGTTCGTATATTGTGTATTTAGAAGTAAAAGAAATGCTAATCCGGACGAGAGGCAAACCATAGAAGTTCTTGGCAAAAACCATCTATAAAAGAAAATTGTATTAAAAAATTACCTCGATGCGATAGCAGGAACTAATGATCGAAAGAAATTTTGTTTATCCAAATTTCTGCTCTTTGTGTATGACCCAATACTGATATTATGTGATGCACAATCACTCGAACCTTGAGCCATTAGCCAGTTTTTGACAGCCAACAATACCCAGCGGAACGCACCAAGAAATATGAATAAATTACCACCTACAGGGTGAGCTGAAATAAAGTGTTTGTTTTCCGAACAGGGCTGTATAAAATTTTTAATAATAATTAACTAACCAGCAGGTTTGACTGTGACATACATGACATTGGCGGTAATAATTTTCCCACAATCATAGTGTCCTGGTTACCTAAATTTTTATTTTATAAATCAGGTGTCTTTCATTGTGAGTGATGCCTGTCAAAGCCATTTATGTCACAGTCAAACTTGCTGGATATTTAATTGTAGTAGTAAAATATTTTATAGTACTTAAAATTTTATAGTTAAATACTAATGTTCTTTGTTTGTAGAATTTTAAAATATTAGGTCATTCTAAAGCTGAGAGAGATGAGATAGTAAAGCGTCGCATCGGAAGGACAAGCAGCATAAGGATCCCCCAAACTGCTGTCAACAAGTACAACTTTTGTTTTGCATTTTTAATTTAGATTTGTAAAAATGGGTACGCCTATGGTTTGAATACAAATGTTTTAGCTATAGAATCATATTTGTCCGTTTTATTTTATATGTTGAGTAGATACAAAACTTAATGGAAAAAAAACCTTAAGCTCGTTTGTGGATTTGATAATTATTGATAAATTAGGATATTTTCAAAATACAATAAAATACATAATAATTGCGCATTGCACAATTCGGGGTACAAAATTTTCATGGTTGAAGGAAGCATACAGAAAACCAAGACTGAGGAATTATTACGTCAAGCAAGTTTTATCTGAGTTTCTTTAATATTTGTAAAATTCACATGTAAAATTTTGTACACTATACAGGGTGATTCCTAAGTTTATACTTCTATTTTAGCTGCGTATAAAAGGCATTAAAATAAACTACATTTTCAAATACTTTTTTCAAAAAACTTAAAAATAAAGTACTTACATTCATTAATTACACTACGAATCAAATACGGTTCTGCCTAACTTGCCCGTTGAATAACATTAAGAAAACTTCTGGGTGTTGGATGAGTCCGCAAGAGAAAGCGTTCTGCGTATAATTTCGAAACACTTTTCCACACTTACAGTAAATTACCACCTTATCTATTAATTCATTGTTTTCAAATTTTACCACTTTCACGTATCAATAATTTAATAAACTCGCTTCAGAAAAACACACCGCACCGGATTCTTCAACACTACCCGTATGACTAATACTCATTAGAGATAAGAAAAACAACAAAAACCATAGCGGGGTATGCTTTGATGCCAGGCCCGCACTTAGATTTTTACTTCTCTATCTTGCATATTTTTGAGTTTTTTGAAAAAAGGTATGTGAAAAAGTTGTTTACTTTAATGCCTTCTATACACACAGCTAAAAAAGAAGTATCAACTTAGGAATCACCCTGTATAATCTAATGATGAACGGCGGTGTTGCAACGGATAATATGATTTATACCTTAGTATGTTTATATTATCAAATATGGAATTAGATCCTTAAGGATGGATTACTCATCTAATACTTCGCTGTAGTATTAATACTCTTAATGGCTGTTTGATAAAAATGGGTGTAGTGTACAGAAAAAAAAACAAGCACATTTCTAGTTTCATAGGAAGAGTCAGTAGACAAATGTTTAAAAATAATGCTTTGTAATTGGTTGATGAAAGAGTTTCATTTTGAATAATACATTTATGAAGCTTTTCACTTAATGTTAATAATTTCTGAAACAGCAGCCCACAGTAATTTCTGACACAGCCCTTCTCTATTTTGGTAGGAGTTATAAAACACTATAAAAACTCAGCGGAACGTTTATTTAGTGGAGTTGTTAAAGTATTCAAGTGTAAGAGTAACCTCTGTCTGTTTGGTAACTCAAGTCTAAGACTCTCTAATTAAAACCCAATACTAGAGTATTTTATAGCCAATGAGTAAATGTTCTTTGTATTGTTTATTGTCGAGTTGGCTGTACAGCGGAATATGTTTTTCTTGAACTTACTTGAGATAACCTCGCACGTGAGTTTTAAGGGGACAACTTTTCTTTAAAAGAGGAAACTCTTTAAATTTACTCAATTTGACAATCCTATTTTTATTATACTTATTAAGACTTGTATTTATTCCTAATAATGTAATCGTGAATTGCTTTGCTTTGCTTCACTTTAATAAAACTATTAAAAATCTTGGTTGTTTCAGTAAATACAGGGTGTCCGGTAACTTATGGGCCGTAGAGTAACTGGAGATACTTGACATCAAACTAAGCCGATTATGTCATATAAGTTTTTTCGGGTTGTTACTCGTTCTAGAGATACAGGGTGTTGAAAGTAAAAGTTTATTCTCGAAAATAAGCCATAATTTTAAAACGGTTTAATGAATCGAAATGAAAGTTAACAATATTATGTTTTTATGAGCAAGAAATAAGAATTTGTAGAAATTTTTAAGTTTGAAACTAGAGGGCGCTAGTTGCATACACTGGGCTTCATAAATCTATAATTTTTTTTTTTTACCTGTAATATTAGGTGTTTTTCAATTATAGTTTCTTAAAGAAGGGCATTTTCTAAGTCAAAAAGTGTACTTGATTAATCTTAATATCTTTAACGGTTTTCGAGATATTTCCCTTTAAACATACCAAAGCATAAAAAAACATAGTACATAATTAAATTAATATTACATAAATTATATACACCCTGTATCTCTAGAACAAGTAACAATCCGAAAAAACTTATGACTTAATCGTCTTAGTTTGATGTCTAGTATCTAATATAAGTTTTTTTTTTTAAATTAAATAATCATTTAATTATGTACTATGTTTTTTTATGATTTGGGATGTTTAAAAGGAAATATCTCGAAAACCGTTAAAGATATTAAGACCAATCAAGTACACTTTTTGACTCTGAAAATGACCTTCTTTAAGAAACTATAATTGAAAAACACCCAATATCACAGGTAAGAAAAAAATCATAGATTTATTAAGCCCAGTGTATGCAACTAGCGCCCTCTAGTTTGAAACTTAAAAATTTCTACAAATTCTTATTTCTTACTCATAAAAACATAATATGGCCAACTTTCAATTCGATTCATTAAACCGTTTTAAAATTATTTCTTATTTTCGAGAATAAACTTTTACTTTCAACACCCTGTATCTCTACAAGGAGTAACAATCCGAAAAAACTTATACGACATAATCGGCATAGTTTGATATCTAGTATCTCCAGTTACTCTACGGCCCATAAGTTACCGGACACCCTGTATATAGCGCCCAACAATTCAAATAAATTAAAAATCCAAATTCACCAAAAATCCTAACCATCTAAGCTATACGTCCCAGTCGCCTACCTTTTATATTCCGACAATATTATTACAATTTTTATATGCACATATTTTATATTTGCTTCAAGATCTGGTTGTAGTAAATAATATTTGAAATCTGCACCTCCCAATAAAAGTTTGTTTTCCAGACTCTATTAATTATTCCCTTTCCTCCCATTTCATTTCATAATAAAGAAATTCGGCTGAAAAACCAGCTAAACTTAACTAACTACAATTAACTGGCTAGTTTAGAGTAGTTTTAACAGTTGGAAGTAGTGTCTATTTTTATTGCGTTGGAGATTTTTATTCTTATTTAATTAAAGGCGAGTGTTTTCTCACGGATAATCCGATTTACTGTAGGAAGTGTTTCTCACAAGCAACCTATTTTACCTAATTTTATACAGGGTGATTCACGTTGAGTGGCCTATTAGAAGATCTCGGAAACGAGTAACCCTATCTTTCTAAAAATTTGACAGCAGGCATAATTGGTTTTAAGCTTTTAAAACATTATATTTTGACGTTTTTATTACTTCCGGTTATACCGGAAATTAATGCCAACTTTGCTATTTCAAATGGAACATCCTGTATATTTTAGCATTTTTCATTACCCTCTTTAAATCTAAATAACTTTTTGTTAATAATAATCCATTCCTATCTCTAACCGTTTTTGAGATATGAATTATAAAAGGATTTTTTTGTGTAAAAACGCTCCGAGAAGAAAGTTTAGTAACTCTGAAACTAATAAAGGCAAACATTTAAAATTTTCTAAGCTTTCAAGTAATACATAGATCTTTAGTTTACATTACTTAGATTTCACGTTTTTTATACAGGGAGTTCTTAAAATTATGCCAATGTTTCCATTTAAATAAATGTGCATAAGTCAATTTTTGCAAATGGAACACCCTATTTTTTAGCTTACTAACGTGTAGAGAATTAAATTTCCTATCTAAATGCTTAATATGTTACAATCCACATTTTTAGTCGTTTTGGAATTATGAGCAATTTAAATAAAAAATCATAAAATTCCTTTTTGTGTTAATCCGACATTATTTTTGAAAAGAAGGTTTCGACTGGGATTTTTGTTTGACTTTGAGCTTTGTTATTAACTGCCTATGTTCGTTGCTTAGCTATTTCTTATTCAAAGCCAAACGAAAGTCCCAGTCGAAGCCTTCTTTTCAAAAATAATGTCGCATTAACACAAACAGAAATTTTAGTATTTTTTATTTAAATTGCTCATAATTCCTCCAAAACGACTAAAAATGTTTATTGTAACATATTAGGCATTTAGATAGAAAATTTAATTCTCTACGCGTTAGTAAGCTAAAACATAGGGTGTTCCATTTGCAAAAATTGACTTATGCGCATTTATTTAAATGGAAACATTGGCACAATTTTAAGAACTCCCTATATTTATAATACCATTTCGTGTTCAATGCTATATAGTATATGAGTAGGGATAAAAATAATAAATAAAATATCAGTATGTTGATATTGTAAATAAAATCGATGGTAATTACATGGTAAAACTCTGTTTTAGTCTGTCTATATTTATTTAAAGATATTTTGTGAATTGGTTGCTCAGTGTACTTATTTTAATATCAGGTATTATAATAATTTTGATAGAACTCGCGAGATCGTGGCCCAATCATGTGACATAAATGATATACATACTTATATTAAGCGTGTTATGTTGGTATTATTTGACATTTCGTTTAAAAAAAATTGAAGAACCCTAGAAAAACTGCGTAGTAAATTAAATGAATAGAAACATGGTTTATGCTTACTTTATGGAGGAATCTTACTTGTATCTGAAAAAAGAGAAAAACACGTGTTAGTTATTAAAATATGAAATCTAATAATGTTTCTTTATGGCAAAACACTTATCAATTATTATCTGTTATAGCTACACACAAGGTTGGTTATCATTTGGTTTTGTACTGTCACAGGTAAAGTATTTTATTGTACTCGGCTTTGCATTTTGTTATATTTTTGATTTAAAATAGCTTAAAATTAGGGGAATATAAAATATTGCCCCCTTTATTCGTTTTTCCTTTAAAATTGAATCCCAAAAAATTAAATCCGAAGTTTAAAATTAAGGGTTTCCGACAAGAACGGCATCTAGATTCGCCACACACTAAAATAAATCGTTCCTGAAATCATCAATTTTAATGTAGTGTATAGTAACAGATTATTACCAACATTCTAATTACGTAAAATGAAAGGAATTATATATATACTGCAAAAGATCACATTAGATGGCTATCTTTTGCATTGAGTTGATTCCTTCTGATGGCGTTACTGGGTTTTCATCGCGTTATTATTTCTTAAAAACGCCTTGAAAGAACAGGCTCGCTGTACTGGGGGTCGCTTACGGGTTATGACTTTCTGATGAGTTCTAACAAGAACGAAACAGCCTGCCATTGTCTACCTGTGCCCCAGGAATTCCATTACCTTTGGCGTCCCTGTGTACTTTAATGCAAAAGATAGACGCACTACTCTGTCCGCTTGCCGCTAAGCTTATTTTCTTTATATATTTTAACGGATACTAAATCCACTATTTTGTTCAATTTAATGTCCAAAATACAAAGTCTTACATTAAAACCGATCTAAACATCGTTTAAAACTAGGTTAAATAAAATATCACAAACTGATGACTGCCTGAATACGTCTCTGCCAAAATCTGGGAAAATTTTGAAGGTCCTGATCAGCTGGCCGACGTCATATATCTGGATGTCAATTGTCAAGAAACGAGTTATCTGTTTTTTTTTTCTATAAGTTATCTCGACAGACCATCCCAATCTGGTCTATATTAATAAAAAGAAAGTATAATAATACAATGTGCAATTAAGTTTTATTTGTAAGTACCTACTTAAACATATTTTTAATACAAATTATCATATCGTTAATTTAAAAAGCAGTTTTTAATTAAGAATATTCTAAATAGGTTTATTAAAAAATAAATGAACAAAGTTATTTAATTAAAATAAAGAAAAAATTATAACGCCCCAGTATAATCACATTCTGCACATTAATGATTCTTATTCTATTTCTGTTCACTCGATGCCTACATAATACTGCATCTACACTCCTTAATTTACTACCTGCACTTTATTAAAAGTTGAGGAACTTTGGTGATTAAAACCGTGTTTATAAATTTGTGGAAAGCCCGAAAGCTGCGGCAGCAGGGGGTCTGTTACGAGCAGGAAGTTTTTTTTTAGCATTTCCTGTTAATGAACGATATGTTTTGGCTCTCTTTAGGAAAATATTGATAAAAAAGCAAGCTTAAGATGATGCATGCGTTAGACCAGTGGCAGCTCGCGGTCTTAAAAAATGGCGAAGAACTAGGTATAGTGCGGGTACTTAAACAAACATTGAATAAAAACCCGTGTAACAAAACGTCTCTCTTATCCTCATCTATTCAACGACTGAATGGAGTTTCCAACAAATTACAAACTATGTCATTAATTGGGTTCATTTTTTAAACACACAACTAAATAGGTACGTACACTACTGAATTAATTGAAAAATAAAAACAAAACCTTTTAATTACACAGTAAATCACGTAAAAAGTATATCTATAACCGTAGGTTTCGCGAAGTTTTAAAATAAATACCTTAAGGTTAGGCGAACCAATGCTAAAACAATGGTGCATACGACTGATCTATTTTTATTGCCCTTCATCATATTACAAATTCTTACATGTTGTTTGCGTGACTGACGTCACGTAACCATAGTAACGGTGAATATCAAAGCCATGTTAGGCGTTTGGTCTTCACTTTCTTTGAGCTAACGGACACGGTCTGCTGGGGCGCGCCAAAATGCACGAGTGTTTATAATTATTGTCTATCGGAGTTAACCGTGGTTACATTCGGATTAAATTAACATTATTAATTCGAAAATTTTTTTTAAGGGCTAAAATGGTAGCTATATTGGTATATTAATATTTAATATTGTTGAAAAACTTTCCTTATTATTTTTTTTTGTTTTCTCCTGACGAGCCGCCACTGCGTTAGACGTTGCGGTTATCGGATTGAGCTATATCTGAAATTCCGTAAAATAAACCAGCTTTATCCGAGGCTTTATTACTAGTTGCCTAAGAGTCTGCGAATGGTTTAACTTTGCTACATAAAATATTAGATAATATATTATTCACGGTCAGTGAGGTATTACAGGATCTCAGGAACAAAAAAGAAGGCAAAAAGCTGGATTTTATTATTACCCTAATTATTATTTGGGAAATTATTTTCTTCATATACTTTACACAACACTTCAAACTATTACGAATATCTGAAATTTTAAGTTTAATATTGGTTGCCCTGGTCTCAGACACCGACTACTACTCGACTCTTAACGCGTTCCAATTAACACTAAAGGTAAAAAAGCGTAAATAAAATTACTAAGAGGACAATCGTGACATTCCTCTAAAAGTTAAATACTCCGTTCTTGGGTCGCATGGTCATAGAGACCTGTGCGCGAACGATGATGGGGAGAAATATTTTAAAAGTTAGGCGTTTATGATAAAACCTGTTTTAAGATTCGTAATCTATGATCCAAAATACATATTTCTTAAAAAAATTATCAAATATAACTTGGTATAGCTACAACAGATTATTACCTTAACATTTCCCACCAAAAAAAGGTACTAAATTGAACAGACCGAAAGCACCCTGTTATTTTTCATAAAATACAAAATTTATTTTCTCACTCCTATTCAAAGAAAAAGTAGGTACAAACACAGCCACCGCAATATTATTTCCTAAAAATAAAGTTTATCTTTTTTACTAAATAAATAACACTCTATAAACTGTAGTTTTGAAACTAAAGTACATGTTTAAGTTAAATTGTATAATTTTGCGGGCTTATGTAAACTAGATTTGAAACTTTGCCTTTAAATTAGGAGGAAAATATACCATACATTAAAACGTTAAGCGTTTGTTTACTAGCAAGGAGTAATTACTCATGCCATGTTATAATTCACAAGATTTTATATTAGATAAATTAATATAGTATGAGTAATTTGATATTTCTAAATAACTGATGTATGTATATGCTAAGAATTTTTTTTTATTTGTGCCATCGCTTTAAAACGGTTGGTTGGTTTAAGGCGGGGGTCGGGCGTTCGGCCCAAGCTTCTTGCACTGCAGCCTAGTGGCTTATTGTGCTCCCCTATCTTGCTAGAAAAGGTTTGTTCCTTTTATAAGGTCCAGCAAATTCCTACCAAGTTTGTCATGTGGGAGGTTATCCCCACATTGGATATCTCCGAAGATTTTGAGTCTTACTCGGGTCAGTGCTTCGCAGTTATAGATGATATGTGAGGCGGTTTCGTTCTCATCGCCACAAAGCCTGCATTCAATGGGACCATTGTAAATTCCTACTGGGCGTAGGTGTTTTCTTAAGCAGTGGCCTGTTAGTAGGCCGACCACTTGTTTAATTATTTTTAAAATATAAAAATTTAAACGTCTAATATTTAAAAAAAAAATTAGGAACAAAAAAATCGATATGAAAAAAATTCCAGCATCAAATGAACGATCCTAAATTTTTTTGATAACCGAATAAAAATCGGCATTCCTAGTTCTAACCGATAATAATTATTATTATCCATGTTTCAGTTCAGAAACATTTTCTTTTTCAAAGTTGACACTATTTTTCGTTGTCAAAGCAAAAGTGTTCACCAATATTTTATCCTGATTATGACGTTTACAAATTGCCAATTAAACAACAATTATTAACTTGTAATTTGGTGAAGTACAGAGTTTAATGATTCATTTTGCTCGTTTTAATGCGACATTATTTCAATTAGGTACGTTGCTTTTATCGGCCTCTAAAAGGGGTATTGTAGTTGTTTAAGAGACATTTAAAAAAAATTCATTAACAGCCCGTGTCGGTTTCTATAAAGATTTTTACCCATAATGAACTAAGCATGACTTTGACAGAAATAATTTTCTCATAATCACCTTACCTTAATTTCTAATTAACTATTAAGGCACCTTTGATTTTGATAAAGTGATGCCCGTCAATGTCATGCTATTTGTGTCACAGTCAAACTTGCTGGTTAGTTAATTGTGGTTAAAAATCTTTATGCAACCCAACAACAAAGTTTCGTATATATACTTTAAAAGCAAATACAACAATATTTTCAATGTTTATGTTAAACAATGTATCGCATGCATTGTTTTTTTTTAAATAATTTAAAAAATGTCTACTTTCACATGTTTTCTTTATAACCAAGTGACTGGATTAATCGGCTATTCCAGTTAACCGAATGGATTTATATCCATCTTTGTTATGATATGAAACACATAAATTGAGAATGATGACAAAGAGACCAGATTAAAAATATTTTAAGAAGATACAAATATAAATACATATTGCAAGATGCTAATCAGATCAAAAATCAAAATATTTATTTCAGTTACTATACATATCTACACCAATTTTTATAAAATTTATATATTCATCATCATTGCTTTATCAAAATGAAAGTTTGTACTTACCTTGGTTGGTTTTTTTGTTCTGTAAATATAGTATAAAAATAGTATATTTTGTATCTAGGAGAGGAAGAGGATATAGAAAGAGGAAACAAGCTGAGGCTAGACCAATATGCATTAGTGTCTAAGAATGTGCTTACACCCATATTATTTTTTTCTGAAATCACATCAGTATTCTTAGAAATCAAGAAACTTTCATAATTTCAAATTTCTTATAAAATTATTTCTTTAACAATCATATCTTTTGATATTAAATACTTAAAAGTAATAAACAAAGTAAACACTATATTTTAATAATAGATAAGGAAATCGGAATGAGAAAGTTACTTTTCTGGTCTAGGAGGAGAAAGTGACAAGAAATCTCTACAGAAAAATTAATCTTCAGCCTAGGACGGAAATTCAGCTGATAGTTGCTAAGCAACAGACACACTAGAATAGGATAGTTCGAGACCTATATACATTCGCTCCGAAAAAGTTGATATCTTTGATCGATTTCAGCAGAAATCAAGTTGAGAATTTTCACTCTTAATTGTTGTTCAGGTTTTTTAAATTTACACCATTTATACCGCGTAATTAAAATATTGTATTTATAAGGTTACAAATAAACCCAACGGAACCATTATTCTGATAACGCAACATCGGCATCGTCTACTACTTTTCCAAAAAAGTATTATGATTTCTTTTTGTACATACAACATAAATCTATGCAAAATTTAACATAATAAAACTTCCAAAATTTAGGTTCATTTCCTATTCCAAAGGAGTAAATTAGTTAATATTCTACAGCCAGAAAAAGAATTTATTTGAAATATTCATTTATTGATATTGGGATACTCGTACAGAATACCTACTTCTGCAACGTTGTCAGTAATTTTCTGAACATAACTTTGTTTATTATACTTTAAAAAAATGGTTTTAAATTATTGTTCTAAACTATAATTAATATTTTGAAAGATTGTGTTTTTTTATTATTACAATTTGGTCTTCTCCCACATGGAATTTTGCTGTTTTCTTTACACTAAAGTAATTGTTCCAATCCAAAGCCCACTATTCTAGTGGGCTATTCCGTTTAACTGAATGGACATGATTTTACATCCATTCTAGTTAAGTAGATGAAACTCACCACTGTACCTGAGCACAGTGGTCAATTACAATTTTTTCCTAAAGAATGCCAGAAATTGTGCTAAAGGTATAATACCAAAATATATTTTCACCGAACTATTGTTATTTTCTGAACGAATTAAATATTTGTGCACAAATGCACTTTCTTAATTCAAAAGTCCACAATTTTCACTAATTTCTAGACAAATACTATAAGATTTAATGTATAAAATGTATATACAAAATGAAGTTGCCTTGTTGGTTATTTGCGACGACAGGGCTCCAATTCCAATAGATCTTAAAACTTTTATTATATTATATACGCAACCGATTTAGAAAAATAATTAGTAAATCTTCCTTAAATGGTGGAAAACTAAGAAAAGTACACAAAACCAGATAAAACAGACAAAATTATAGGATTTCTAAAAAAAGTAATTTCAATTTTTACTAAAAGTTTTAAAGAAAATTAGCAATGGCTGTGTACACGTTTAGTAGGTATAGAAAAGTGATTTTGTATTACGTGTAAAAAATATCTTTATTGATATCATAGCAGAGCGCTTTCGGCTTTCGCCATCCTCAGTGCTATTCGTCAAGATTACATGATGACATCCTCATATAGGCCGAACGGCACTACGTCCACTTAACTTGTTCGTTATTTTTACCACTTATAACATGGTTTTGTAAATCATCGAAAGTTATTTCTACCGTATTTCCAGTTCTCTTTCCACGTTTATATTGTTGCTAGTATGTAAATTGACGATTATTTTGAAACACTTTACCATAGCGAATCTTAAAAGTTCTTATTAATGTACAAAATCTGTTTTTAACTGTTTAATACGAATTCTACAGCTATACTTTCGAAGTTATAATTCTTACGCAAGCAGTCAACCAATTTCAATTTTTTAATATTTCAGAAAAACCCAGAACAAACCCTTTTTCTTCTATGAGTTTCAGGAGAACAATTTAAGCAAACTAGCTATGGTTAAGAAAAATAAATTGTTCATTTTTATTAATAAATATGTCGCTTTTTCTTTCGATATTTCTATCAGTAGGTACACATTTTGAAAACGGCAACAGTGGACGACACTTTCCAGATATTCCCAGAGCAATTAATATCAAAACGAAAGTCGCCTGAAAATGCATTTTAATTGCCTAATTTGAATTATTTCATCCCAAACGGGCATATTTTGCCACCGCCGCGCTGCCTTTTTCCTGTTGGGACCGATTTTACGGTTAACAGCACACAGAGCTATCGCAAAACTTCAATATAAACTGGATATTCTAATCAGTTTTTTTTATATCTAAATACAAGGTGTTCTAAAAACGGTGGATGATGAACTGCGTCATAAAAGATGGATCCTAATACAAGGGTTCTTGGTATAATTAAAGTTCGTACAGTCGCGTATTCCGGCTGAAACTATAGGCTCGGTTTTGTAATCTGAAACAAACGTTATGATGATTTTTACATTTTATTGATACCTACTTTATACTTATTTTCGTTTTTGTTAGAGACCGGATCTCAATATTATATTCGAGGAACAGAATCTGTAATCCTCTGATTCGACCATTTATGTTATTTATGTTAAATGTATTTTAGAATGTGTTTAATTACCTAATCTATAAAAAAATATATATTATTCTTAATTAGAGTGAATAGTAATAAAAATATATAAAGTTATAATATACAGGGTGGCCATCTGTCAACAGAGGATTTCATAGCATCTAAACTCTATAAGTACTTAACTTTTTAATATTTTTCAAAGGCAGATTAATAGGACGGCGTTAGTACTACAAAATAAACTTTTTTTTAAATTATACAGGATGTCCATCATACTTTTTTTAAATCGAATACCCCATAAATAAAATTAGTTTCCAATTTTCCACAAAATGCTTCACTTATTTTGTTTTATATGTCAATATGTCTAAATTCAATTGTTTTTGAGATATTGACGTTTAAAATATGACATTTCCAGAATTTTACCAGCTGTAAAATTAGAATGGTTTATCTTGGAGAGAAATGGGTTTCATCTTCCTAACTTAGTTTTTTATTCTCTATCTAGAAGTTTAAACCTCCGGTTTAACATGTTAAATCGTAAAAACCTGAAGTTGTAATATTTAGATAGAGAATAAAAAATTAAGATAGGAAGGTGGAATCCATTTTTCTGTAAGATGAATCGTTCAAATGGTACAGCCTGTCAAAGTCGGAAAATTCCATATTTTAAAGTTCAATATCTCAAGAACAATTGAATTTGGACATATGAAACTTTATTCAAAATAAGCGTAAAATTTTTATGGAAATTGTACAATATTTTAATTTATAGGGTATTCCACTAAGAAAAAGTATATTTAATATGCTTTATGTATTAAATAGTTAAGAAGTTTAAATACTATGGAATTCTGCGTTAAGAGTAGGCCACCCTGTATAAAATTAAATTGGGTGAGCACACAAAAGTGACTACTAAAAAAACTGTTAAACTACTTATTTCTTCTTTATCCGAATAGCCTACTAAAAATGAAAATGTAGTAATTCTTTGCACCTAAAAGTTACCTAACTAAATCCACCTTTCCCCTTTTCACTTTTCCTATCCCCTTTCCCTGTTCCCGTTCCCCATTTTCCTTCTCCCCATTCCAAATTCCTCTCTCCCATTTCCCCTTTCCTCTCTCCCATTTCCCCGCTCCCCTTTCTCCTTTCCCATTTCTCCTTGCCCCTTGCCTCTTCCCTCTTTCCCATTTTTCCTTTTCCCTTTCCTCTTTCCCCTTTCCCTTTCCCTTTCCCCTTTCCCCTTTCCCCTTTCCCCTTTCCCCTTTCCCCTTTCCCCTTTCCCCTTTCCCCTTTCCCCTTTCCCCTTTCCCCTTTCCCCTTTCCCCTTTCCCCTTTCCCCTTCATCCTTCCCTGTTCCACATCTATTGCCACAAATTCAAGAACAAATAATAATCTTTTTATCTTTTACAGGCAGCTTTTCCGATTGCGATAATTATTATATATACCATTATTGCGAAAGCACATGTTATATTTTCTTGCACCATAAAATCTTTTAAATTGCAGCCATATTTTAAAATTCAACCGCTCAAAAGAACGTAATTTCCGCATTTTGCTACATTAAAATTGAAATACGGAGAGCAAAAAAAAAGTTGCAGGCGCTTATAGAATTTTCAATTTATACTGTTTGTTTTAGAGTTATACCGAGTAATACCGAAGCATTTAACGGCATTGCAAATGGATTTTAAATACAACGTAAATATACTAATTTTAATGGACTACATCAAAATTGTGTGAAAATTTCAGTTTTCTCATTGAAGACAGTGGCATATGCATGGGAGGATGGTCTAGAAAATAGAAATTAAAAACAGGAATTTGAAAGCCGTTCTTTCTAAGATATACCGTTAAGGTGCTATTGATTGTCAAAGTGCTAAGAACGTCATATTTTAATGCTAATATCTTAAAAACTATCGAGGTTAGATATTTGACCTGTAAAAAAAAATGTGTAGGCTTTAGAAAAAACCCAAAATGCAATAAATACAGCGTGTGTATGAATATTGGCATCATATGGAAAACTTTTTTATCTTTGATTTTACGAGAAAAACTTATTCTTCATAAAAAATTTTGCTTACCTTAACAAGTGATATTGTTTTAAAAATTACAGTTATAACGTACAGGGTGGTTTAAAAAACACGAAAATATGTTAATATTCTAAGAGTAAAGTAACAGTAATCTACATGATATAAACAAATTTATTGAAAACTAGTTATTGAGTATTAAATAATATGTCGGAATATAAAGTCACAGCCACCTACTAGAATTTTTTTTTTAAATTTTTTTGTTTAGATAACGGCAAATTTTGTGGTTGCGAATTTTGGAAGAATAAAAAAACTGTTCATCTTAGTAAGCTTCAGCTGAGCCACCATTATTTTCAATGCATTTCACTAGGTTTTTTCTAAATCTTCGAACTGCGTTTTTAATTTCAACTTCTTGTAAGTCGTTGCAGGCTCGTATAATTCTGTTTCTTAATTCATTGCCATTGGCAGGTCTATCCTTATAAACGATTTCTTTTAATCTTCCCCATAGGTAGTAATCTAAAGGGGTGAGGTCAGGTGACCTTGCAGGCCAATTCGTAAATTGTTTGTCATTGTACGTAGCGCGACCAATCCATCTATTTGTAAAATTTACATTAAGCCATTCCCTTACTTGTGCGGAAAAATGGCAAGGTGCTCCATCAAGTTGAAATATTAATCCATGCCTTATTAATAATGGCAACTCTTCAATTAAGTCCATAAATTCTGTTTGTAAAAAATTAAGAAAAATGTTCCCATTTACATTATTATCAAAAAAGACCGGTCCTAAAATCATATTATTGACAATACCACACCATACGTTTATTTTTTCTGAAGTTTGACTTCTGCATTCAACCACCCAATGAGGATTTTCAGTACTCTAACAGCGAGAGTTTTGCGACGAAAAAATGCCATTAGTAGTAAACATCGCCTCATCGGTAAACAATATTTTAGAAGAAAAATGTCTATCTTCCTCAAAATGTCCCATCATCCAAAAGCAAAAATCTAGCCTTTTATCCATATCTTCCGGCAACAACGAATGTTTAAATTTTGGTTTAAATGGTTTGTAGTGAAGCTTTTTTAAAACTTGTCTTATAAAATTAACATTAAACCACAAATCCCGATGTCGTTGAGTTAAACTTACTTTCGGATGTTCCTGTACATGAAGCAGAACATCTAATTTATCTTCAATTTCACTATCATCTTCATTTCGTGCTACGTCATTAGATTTAAAAAAAATTGGGAAACAAGCTTTAAATTTTGTTATGATGCGAGCTACCGTGGAATGGGTGATTGTCTCGTTCAGGATGATTTGCATTAAATTCGTCTGCAGTATCTCTAAATGAACGGTAGTTATTGCCCACAATAAGGACAACTTCCACTTTTTCTTGATTACTAAGTCGCATTTTCAAGAAATTAATTTTTAACTATTACATTGACATCTATTTAATTACTTGCTTGTTTTTTAGGTAACTTAATGATAAAAAAAAAATTAAGTAGGTGGCTGTGATTTTATATTCCGACATAATATTTAATACTCAATAACTAATTTTCAATAAATTTGTTTATATCATGTAGATTACTGTTACTTTACTCTTAGAATATTAACATATTTTCGTGTTTTTTTAACCACCCTGTACGTTATAACTGTAATTTTTAAAACAATATCACTTGTTAAGGTAAGCAAAACTTTTTATGAAGAATAAGTTTTTCTCGTAAAATAAAAGATAAAAAAGTTGTCAATATTCATACACGCGCTGTATAATCAATTCGCAAAGTTTCACGAAAATATTCCTTCTCCCAGAGATTCTCACGAACGCTTACGGTGAATCATCCTGTATATACTTTTACACGTAGAAATTAAACATAATATTTATTTAGAACTTTTAAAAAGACATTTTATTTTCTTTTCATTTATTTTTACGTTAAAAAAAACGTGATGACCACCTCCATCCTATTGGACCAGACTAGTCAGAGTATTTATCCAAATTTTTTCAGTTTTTAAATCACATTAGTTGGAAATACTAAATTGAGGAACAAAAAATGTCAACTTTTTTTTTATTTCCCGAACTAAACCAATTTTTTCGAATCAGCTACACCCAATTAACTAAAAATACCTGAATGAATTATACCGGGTCCGCCAACGAAGCGGGGACGGAAGATTAAATCATTATCGAGGAAAAATACTAAACCAGCATGAGGTATTAAAAGCAGCATATTTTACATTATACAGGGTGGCTCAAAAAATAGTGACGAACAAAACTTGCATTTTTTTTAAATACAACACCCTATATATTATTTTATTTTTCAATTCCCCATTAGAGTCCACGTACATTTTGTATGAATTAAGTTGTCTTTGAGATATTGACGTTTAAAATATGGCCTTTTCAGACTTTAACACTTGTAGCATTGGAACTTAAAGAAAATTAGTTTTCATCTCAATTTCATAGTTTTTTATTCTCTACCTAAAAGTGCAACTTTCGGTTTAACATTAAACCATAAAACCATTTTATTTTTATTTTAAGGATTTTCATCAGCCTATATTTTTTCCTGGATTTTTTTTTTATTTGAAAATAACTTTCTTACACCCACATAGATACCACCTTTTTATTGGTTAAAACAGAAATTCAATATCTTGCTTAGTTTTTATGTAATTTAGGTCAAAAAAGCCGCTATTTTACATTGCAAATTTTAACACGGTCGAATCCACTTAAGAAGTTAGTGCTTTGTCGCTTGCCGTACAACAATTGCGGAAAAACCAACGAGATTCCAGCATGTTTTCAGTTAGGCAGCAGATTAAATAGGGTCACGCGAGGTCGCTTGTTGTACGGGTTCATCAGGAAGGAGCGGTTGCAGAGAATTTGGTACCAAGCGCATTGCCCGTGGATTATCGTTAGGAAACGTAGGTGGTAAGAGAGTTGCAGGCAGTGTTGCCAATCCTCCTAAATTATCGGTAGATCTACCGAATTTATTTATTGTTTCCCGATGAATTAAACATTAAAATTGATGAAATAAAATTATCGTCTTTTCAGCAGGCGTCAGGGGGGGCTACGGCCTCAAGGAGGAGCCGTCATTAAACTTTACTGATAGCTACTGTTGATGCATTAGAATATTAAACAACAAGTGATGATAGTGATACTTTTGAAACGAGGAGATATTTAGCATGGGGCGTTAGCCGAGTGTGGAAAATCTTCGAGTTTTAGAATATGTACACTATTTTTCCTAGGACCACAAAGAATTATTAAAAAAGCCTTTGATTTATGAAAAAAAAAATTTACAAGTGTTGAAATAAGCAAAGGATTAGCAGGATTATGTTCCACTTAATATCTGATTTCATAGTGTGTTTTTCTCATTTTTTTATATTTTATAATTTTTATATATTGACTTCTAGATTAACCAGAATGAAAATTTTTTAATTTAATCAAGGAAAGATGCATTAAACATAAATTTAAAAAATCCACCCTTAACCTTAAAAATTCAAAATAATTCTATAAATTATTTACTGTTTTTATAAAAAAAAATCAAATACTCCTGATGAGATTTGAACCTATAACCTTGCGATCTATATGCTAGAGCTCTATTCTCTACGCTATGGCTACCGATAAAGATTTGTTGTTTAATACATGGCATTTTCTTCGGTACGATTTGTTTTTTCTGGTAGATAATAGATTTTCCAGTATACTATTAACATTTTTTCTAATTTCAGATGGCGTATTTTCGAACTCTAATTCTGCATTCCTCGACAAATACATGACACTTATAGGCCATTGATTATGTCATATCATAAGGAACTACAGAGTGTGTGGGTTTTTATTGCATAAATCGTTCAATTGGTTATTCAGAATGAAAAAACCGCGGAGTGCTATTAAATTAGAGGGGGGAAACTGGAGATAGGGGGGAAAATGCAACCCTTACGGTTTTTTAAGTATATCTCGAAAACGAAGCAAAATTTGTGGATATTTTATAGGAAAAATTTTGTAGAGAATTAGATTTTCTATCGAAATGGTGTAATTAAAAAAATTTACAAGTCTATTCAGTTCAAATTATATTAAAAACAATTTAACAAAAAAGTGCAAGAAATTAAATATTTTATTTTTTTTTACTTTTATGAAAATAACTTTTGTTTTGAGCAGAGATAGGTATAGGCATTGCTTCATAGAAAATACAGGATATTAAATTTCCTATAGAATGACGTATTAAAAAAATTTTTTGATGAAGTTTCAATGAGATATGACCGTTTAAACTTTGTCATATTTTTCGAATTTTATTGAATTTATAACAATATCATTTTGTTACTTAGTTTTGAATGTATGCAATTGAATTTTATTTAATAAAGACATGTTAAATTAATTGATCAACAATAAATAAATGTTATATGCATGCATGAAGCTAAAGGTATATATTTTTTTTTAAACAAGTTAATAACTACTTTTTCTTAAAAATTGCTCTCCATTTATCTAAAATATAAGTATATGAAAAAATACATTTATAATTAATTAACGTAATTTAAAATTTATTTACCCACTAAAGTAAACCGTAAGATATGTCTCTTATCACATATGCAACACTGAACTCATAAAATATTATAATAGTATTTAATTTGTAAGTGACCTCCCGCACAAACAAGTTTCGATTTGTCTTGATGATACGATCCCAAACAGTTTGGAGCTAAGAACTCTGTACACGTCAGTATATTTTTTCCACAGTATATTGTTTCTACATATAGTAAACGTTGTTTTACGTACCGGGTAATCCATTCTAATGTACACGTCACCCCCCATTAACACTTTTATTTCAGTATTTAGAAAAAACTATTAATTTTAAAAATTGAATAGGATATTTTCTAAAGAATTTTATACGCCTATTAAAATTATAAAGGGTGTTCCAAATAAGTGTGTTAAATTACAGTTTTGATTGGTTAAATAGGACACCCTGCATATATACCATTATGAGGGATCCTTAAAATGCTGATTTCAATAATATATAACAAAATATAGTTATGCTTAATATTTGGCCAAGAATACGCCAAAAACTAAATTTTGGCTTAGTTGGCCGTGCATCGCCATCTTGTTATGTGTATGTCTTTGCTATTTCATTTCGATTTACGGATTTAGTGGCTGCGATTTATTGTTGATCAATTAATTTAACATGTCTTTATTAAATAAAATTCAATTGCATAGATTGAAAACTAAGTAACAAATTGTTATAAATTCAATAAATTCGACAAATATGACAAAGTTTAAACGGTCATATCTCATTGAAACTTCATCAAAATTTTTTTTTAACATGTGCAAAAAGTGTGTTTATTACACATGGCATATTATTCACCTCGATTACGTCTCGGTGAATAACTTCTATGCCGTGTGCAATAAACATACACTTCTTGCACATGTATAAATAACTATTTCAACACGCGTGTGATATACGATGCTTTCTAGCCAAATTAACCGTGCTTTTTTCTCATTTTCATAGGTGGTCGTAAGTAAAAACATTCTTTCCGATTTGTAAAAATATTTTTATTTTATTGTCGAAATAACCGAAAATGTCATGTTTCATTTCCAAATGTCGAACGTCCAGGATCATTCTAATATCACTTTAAAATAACTACCGTTTTCCAAGATTATTGCAAGTGGAAATTGAGGTGGAAATCCTTTCTTTCCGCATTTAAGCAAAAACCTTTATACCAAACACTAAACACGCCCTGCCTCTTTTTATGCTTTAGATATATATCGTTATGACCTTTTGTTCACGACCTTCGTCTGTGTCTTGGGAAATAGCGAGTTGGGCCGATTTGGGCCTTACACTATTGTAATTCCATAAGTCTTGAACTTTTATTTTTACGAGGTGGACCCGGTCATAAAATTCAAGACGTATAGAGTTTCACTTTTGGGCTTTATATAAGGACAGCCCTTTACGGCGTTTCTTACAAAATATTAAAAGTTATAGTCACCGGTTATATATTTTGTTGTTTCTTATTTTAGAAAACTGTTCTCGAGTCATGTAGGAGAGATGGGAGCAAAGTAGAATGAGTGGTATCTACATATAAAAAACCGATATAGGTATATACTGTATGAAGTGGCGGCTCCTCCTTATGGCCGCGTGCCTTGACTAAAAACCCGTGTAACAAAACGTCTCTCTTATCCTCATCTGTTCAACGACTGAATGGAGTTTTCAACAATTTACAAACTATATCATTAATTGGGTTCATTTTTAAAACACACAATAAAAATAAACTAAGTAGGTACGTACACTACTGAATTAACTAAAAAATAAAAACAAAACTTTTTAATCACAGTAAATCACGTAAAAACGATATCTATAACCGTAAGTTTCGCGAAGCCTTAAAATAAATACCTTAAGGTTAGGCGAACCAATGCTAAATCAATGGTGCATCCGACTGATCTATTTTTAAATTGCCTTTCATTATATTGCAAATTATTTCATGATGTTTGCGTTACTGACGTCACGTAACCATAGTAACGGTGAATATCAAAGCCATGTTGGACGTTGGGTCTTCACTTGCTTGGAGCTAACGGAAACGGTCGGCTGGGGCGCACCAAAATGCACAAGTGTTTATAATTATTATCCATCGGAGTTAATCGTGGCCCTATTATGCATGGCTACATTTGGATTAAATTAATATTATTAATTTGAACATAATTATTTTTTTAGAGCTAAAATGATAGCTGTATTGGTACATTAATATTTAATATTGTCGAAAAACTTTTCTCCTGTTTTTTTTTTTTGGTGAAGAGCCATTTCACAAGCTGCCACTGGTTGTTACACATTTATTTTCTTAGCAGTGTTATAAATGCCAATTTTTCAATCCTTTCTTTGGCAGACAAAAATTGAATAGTTGAGTAGACCGGTCCCAAATTTAGAATTGACACAAATTAGTGAACGGAAACCAGAAAACAGAATCTTTATAGGTCGTTTCTCTAATAGTATTGTAAAGTAAACGTTGTATAAAACATAATTTTATTGCACGCGTTCATGTTCGAAAACGATCCGCGGCGAGAAATTGTTAAAAACTGTGATTTGTTTTAATACATACATATATTAAATTTATTATATTTGCCTATTTTTTAGGTTATTATGAAATATTTGACAGTTTTTCCTACTTTTACCTCCATTATCATCAGAACAAACGTTTACTTCTTTTAAACACACAACATAACTGTGTCAAAAGAACGACATTGAAAATATGTTTAACCACAAAGTGCACATTTAAATAGTGTAAAAGGGTAAGTAAAGTAACTATTAAACCGAGCTATTCGAATATACTGGAATCGGACATTAAATATATAGGGTGTTACATTCGATATAAAAAAATTTTGTGTGTCGAAAGATCACTCTTTAGCGCAAGTATCTAGGAGTTCAACTTTTTAGTAGTCTATGCAGAAAGCACCTCAAATGCAGTTTTTTTTACGTTATCCAATTTTTAACCAACGTATATACTTCTTTAAATTTTAGACCGGCGACATGATCCCCGATGCCCAAACCGAATATGAAACGAACACATTTTTGTATTTTTTGCAATTTATAATTTATTCTGACATCTAGATAGAAGAAATACATAAAAATGGCAGTGTGAAAGTACTAAAGACTCGCATAGCTGTTTTTTTAGTTCTACAGTAAGTATATGTCGATTTTTATATAGATTACGCAGCTAAAAGTATGCCCTCTGTGTCCCCTAGAAACTTGACTTTAAAATCTTAATTTACAATCGAACATGATTCCCAAATTTTAATATTCATTAACAGCTGCCATCTCAACTTTCAGCCCAATTCCTATTATTTCCAAAAATCATAACAGCTGATTTTTTGAGATGCATGTACAATGCATCAATTGCATAACATCCTCTATACTAATTTTAGAGGTGATATGTTTCGTTGGATCAACATTCCAAAGAACAAATAATTTTCAAAATAGTATAAAAGACTTGCCCACCACTGTACACATAAAAAATATAACTTTTAGACACCGTCTGTAAAGTACGTGTTTTAGCGGTGGATAATTTCGCACAGGCCTCGCAACTGCAGCAATATATTCCAACGTGAGCCTCTTTAAAACAAAAGTGAAAGCATTTTCCAATAAAGGAAAGAAAAGGGATGCCGTATTGGCCTCTGGACGACCATAAAATGGCGATTTTATGTGAATATTTCGGAGCGTTTAGGGCACGCTTCGGACAATTTATTATTCCAGGCGTAATCATTTCTAAAGGGCGAGTTACCTACAAATTGGGGATTCTTTTTGTATGTATAAATTAGGGATATGTATTCGTAAAACAATGCTTGAACACTTTTGTTCCTGAATGGGTTTTATGGGTGGAAAAATATTACTTTAAGTGCTTCGATTTCTAGATCGGAAGGCATATACATAAATACATATAAAAAGTATTTACTATCTGAAATCGATCATTGTACGAGGGAATTATGTATCTATGTAGCCATAGAAACAACTAACTGGGTATTTCTTAGTCACCTTTAATAGTATTAACCTTTTTTACTCATGTGGCAATTTTGTGTTTCCTGAAGTGTTTTTCAAGCTAAATAAATTAAACCAGTAATAAACAACTTAATCATTACATATGATATTTAGACCTGTTTATCAAAATGATAAAAACACAATTTCAGAATCAGAGCAAGTAAGCGATCTTTGTAATTTTTATTTAAATTTGAAGAAATAGTCCATACTTAAAGTGGAGTGGGAATTTAGAAGGTAAAAATAAGAACACAAAGTCTTCCTCCACTGTTATATTATAGAAATATTTTAAGTAACTTCTCTACATGTTTTGAATGCAGAAGCATTCATCTTCAGGAGAAAAATTAAAAGAAGAAAAGACCAGTAGATATCACCCTAACTGAGCAACACAATTATAGGTTCGGTATAAAATGAGTGAAACGTTGAGGAAACCGATACACACATTGCATTGTGAGTAAGAAAAGTATATGGGTTTGAGGCTTAAGGCACTGTGAAAACTTTAAAGGTAGAATGAAAGATTTAACATCTTTGTGTGAAAGAACTGTCGAAAGATGAGATTGAAGTGAAAGGGAATGAACATTTAAGCAATTGTTAGACACTCTTGAGCATACCAGCACCTCTAACAAACTTATAGAAATAAGTAAATGTTAAGAGGAAATCGCCTGTAAAGACATTCGTCACAATTACAGGAGTCCCGCTAGGCAGCGCTAACTCACATCGGTTTATTAACCGAAAACAATGAGTAAAGAAGATTTTCCTTTTCATTTCGTGAACTCATTGTTTTCGGTTAATAAACCGATGTGAGTTAGCGCTGCCTAGCGGGACTCCTGTAATGGTGACGAATGTCTTTACAGGCGATTTCCTCTTAACATTTACTTATTTCTATAAGTTTGTTAGAGGTGCTGGTATGCTCAAGAGTGTCTAACAACGACACAGATGGCGCTCCGTGCCATATCTTACTGGTGTGTCCCACCAAGTGCTGCCTTAAGTAGCTTCGAGATCCCTTTTCTTTTCGTCGGATCCTAGCTCTACTGATGAGTCATGATATGACGAAACGCGTCTAGAGATGGAGCTGGCGAAATGAAAAGGAAAATCTTCTTTATTTTAGCAATTGCTTAAATGTTCATTAAATTTTTGTATTAAAGTGCATTTTATACACTTTAATACAAAAATTAGTCTTTTCTTTAACTTCAAAAAAAGCACACAGCCGCTACAAACCTATTTTAGTTATTTATTTGGGAATCCGCTGCAGTGTGTTTTTCTGAAGCAAGTTAATTTTAAATTGGTGACACGTGAAAATGATTTGAAAATGGTGCTAATTTACAGTGAGTGTCGTCAAAGTGCGGTTGCTGCTTCGAGATCGTTTTCCCTTGCGGGCTCATCCTTCACCCAGAAGTTTTCTTAATGTTATTCAACGGGCAAGTTAGGCAGGACCGTATTTCATCCATAGTATAATAAATGAATGTAAGTACCTTAGTTTTGAGTTTTTTGAAAATGTTGTTTGTTTTAATGCCTTCTGTAGACAGCTAAAACAGAAGTATCAACTTAGGAATCACCCTGTATACCTAACAAAAATATGGAGTTTCTGAACAATTTCAAATTACACGCTTTTTGTGGGTGTGCGAAAAAGGCAACGAAAATACACGTAAATAGTGTAATTATAAGCTTAGTGGCAACACTGGTTGTACGACGCTCACGCTCGTTGCATACCGACAACGTATGTATAAAAAGTTCGGTGATACCGAGGTTGCCGAATTTCACCGCGTTTGTTGAAGGCTCGCAGGCCAACATTGCCTACCGCAAAATTAACTAAATTAATTTTTAAGGAAATTAAATAGTATTGTGTATCCACTTTATCTTTTGGCTGCCCCTCCCCCCAGTTTGGGCGCCCTTAAGCATTGCCTAATGAGTTGACACGGCCCTGACACCAATAACAATACAAATAAAAATCTATAATTTATTTTGCGTAGTAACATTAATTCGTTTTATTAACTATGCCTAAATAAAAATTTATGACAATTTGACGCGATATACTTCCGTAACCACTATTTAATTTAAAAGCAGGAACTGTCATGAAAACTGTTGTAAAGTCATCAAAAAACTAATAATATTGCGATATGATAGCAATAAATATGGCTTTTCCACGTCCAGCCGAAATAATTAAATTTCCAGCATCGCAGTCTAATGAATAATTTCCATCGAATAGCTGTTATTAAATATCGTCCTGCAGGTGTCACTACTGCAGAATTGCACTGCAGGATTCGCGCCCGAGTGGTTTTCATATTGCTAGCATGGGATATGATAATAAATTTGATAATATGTTTTCTCTTAGATATCCAGTCATGTGTTTATAATTAAAATAAGAGCAAACTCACATGACTTTACTAGTATTTCCAATTATTTTCGTATTAGGGTTTATCTAACTATCTCGTTCGTGGTGAAGATAATTAGGTACATGGGGATAAAATGCTTAACCACAAATTGGATAATTAGTCAAAATAATAATAGTAGAGTTAGATCTACAAATATAACATTGTGTTTACATTTCTGTCTTCTGTAAAAAAAATTAGGCAACAATACCACCCAACGATATTACACAGTTCAGTAAATTATTATAATTAATATTATTATATTTTAAATTGGTTCATATTATATCCTCCTTTTATATTAGAATATATTACATTAGCCAATGACTAGAAAGCAAAGATAGACCGCACATTCCCCTTTATCAAAACACACCGACAAGAACCAATAGCGTATAATAAAGATTCTCCCATTGTGTGTTTTATTTGGCTATATTCTTTTTTCGCAGGTGGAACTGATGAACTTATGATTGATGGCTGGTGGAATGACCTCATCAACCAGTTGGTGAATTATTTTACGATCTCTCTCTCGTTTACGTTAATAGAAACCACCAAAAATCCACCATGAATAATGAACATGATTTATGTCCAACCCGTAATACAATAGGCAAAAAAAGAACGGGATTCGGCTCAACCGGTGCCGTCGGTGGACTCGCCGGTAAAAAAAAAGAATATACTCAATTAACACATCGTTGGATTGCTTAAAACATATTCTAACCTCAAACTAGTCAAACTACTAATAACGACAGCTAAGAGAGCTTCTGTGACTACCACCAGAGGTGGTATTCTCGTATTCCTAATAATTGACTACATTTTCATGAAGTACCTATTTACATAAATCGACCTGAATCCACGTAGCGAATTAAAAATTACACCAACACAGGTATTGAATTCGATTATGCAAGGTCAAGTTAGCATATTTTGTAATTATTGTATCCGTATCGAGATTTAAATGAAAACCGCCACAGAATCGACCTTGGAACGTGATTGTCAGTTTGACATAACTTAACCTAACTTTTGAGCTGAACTACTGTAGAAATTATTTATAAAATAGTTATCTTGTCAAAACGATTTGAGTATACTTATGAACTTTTATTGACGTTAAAATGAAAATTTGGAGTTATATTATTTATTTTATCTGTCAGATAGTTCTGATTTTGCGCATGGTTTTATTGTGGAACTTCAAAGTTAAGCATGTTTCAAGGTCGCGTATTAGCCAATAAAGTTATGTATTATCCATTGTCAATCCTTATAAACGGGTTTACATATTATCCTTTAATTTAGATATTATGCTTAATGCACTAAAGTTACTACTTATTCCAAAATTATGTTTATGAATGATGATAAACCCGGATTTACTGACAGTCCTGAATGATATTAATCCTTGGTAATAATCATTTTTTTTCTGATGAAAATTTACATCAGTCCGACCATCAATCCTTAAAATTTGCCTCTACACGATCAGTATTACTGTCATTACTTTATTAAAACTGTTAGTCTGAATCATAGGGTAGGGTCTGCTATAAATTGTTGAATCCCTTTTTACCGTAGCATATTTGAATTTTTTATTGGAGTTTTTGTACAGAAGACAGAAATATAAATAATATTGCTATATTTATTGCGCTTACTCTATTTAATTATTTATTGTAATATGCCATTTAGTTTTAAAAGCGCTTTAGGCTTAAATACCTTCAAATTCCCCGATATTTGTAAAATTACCCGGATTATCTCACATTCACATCATTATTTGGAGAATTTCTAGTTCGTATCTATATAAAATCTGTGTCCTAAGATACAATTCACAATTACAGGAGTCCCGCTTCGCAGCGATAATATTGAAATTTGTTATAGTTGAATTTTTGCCGTGTAAATTATGAATTAAACACACTAACCCAAGGCTAAAACAAACTAAAATTATTAAAAAGGCTAAGGGATAGCAAACTTTGTAAGTAATTTGACTGCCTTGTTTAGTGCGAAACATAAATAGTAGCCAGAAATTAAGTTACAAAATCCGGACTTAATCCAGAACTACTATGTCTGGCTCTCAACTCGAAAAGTTTGTAGTTGCTCTTTCTGAAGACGAGTTTCACAAAAGTTACTGGCGAAAACTTGTTTATGGAATTGTATAAAATATCAAAAAGTATCTGTGCACATTTAGCTTGTACTAAATATGCACTTATTAACAAAATGTAAAAATATTCAGTGTTGTAATTAAGTAGAACAATTGTGGCTCTCTCTGTAAGCAATAACCTTCAACATATTTTTTTTTATGTAAGTAACTCAATTTTTTAATAAATTCCGTCCAACCAAAATCCCTCGTATTCTCATATTAATGCACACTGGTAAGCAAACTACGTTCCGCTACTTTTTGCACATCCCCGGAACGATTTCGGGCCAAGAACACTGTGATTCCATTTTCACATAGCAAAAAACATATAAATGCATGCTGCACCACTTGCACGAAAGACAAAAAAAAATACTGTAATCTGGCTAGTGCCGAAGAATTGCAGTATTGCCGATTGGCCCATCATCAGTCAGCTGATTTAAGTGATTTCGGAGTCACGGTCATGTCAACTTAAAACATGTTTTGTTTACATTTTTATTTTTGATTATCGAATTTACGGGTATAGTTCGCGCGATAGTTTTTTAGTTTGTTATATTTTAAAGAAATAGTGTTCACTTGGCATAAAAGGTTGGTGTTGCAAATGATTAAAAACAACAAACAATACCTATCAGTTCGAACTTATAAAAAATAAGGCTTTAAAACAAAAGGTCCTCGACGGCCTAACTTAAGTAAACAACAAGGAAGGACAAAAAAGTTCATGTACCATTTTTGAGGTGAATTTGAGGATGTGACATAGAAATTCACTATACTTTTTTTATGCTTGGTCTAGTTTTAAACATATTTTGTGTGTAAATAATTACACTTTAACAAGTTTATCCCATAGTAAAACTACAGATAATCCAATTACAGTATCACAGTGAATGATTACCCGTACGTCATAACTTATAAGTCATTAAAATCGTACGAATATCAAATCAAAGAAATATGATCAAAGCAAAATCAAATTTCACAAATAATATAATATAATGTCCCGATGTACGCGTTTCTTAAAGTTTTAAATCAAAAATTTAAGTCTAGTACAAAACCAATGTTATCCATACATTTAACAACATTTAACTATACCTACTGGTGTTTGTTGGCCAACCGTACTTGGTTTATTTAGTTTTATGTTTTCACGTTTGATGGATATCTTTTGCATTGAGTTGATTCTTACAGATGGCGATACTAGCTTTTCATCACATTTTTATTTTAAAAATGTCTTGAGAGCACATTTTCGCTGTACTGGGAGTTGTTTACTGATTTTGGCTTTCTGATAAGTCCTAACAAGGACAATACAGTCTGTTATTGTCTACCTGTGCCTCAGAGAACCCATTACCTTTTGCGTCCCTGTGTACTTTAATGCAAAAGATAGATGCATTACTTTGTCCGCCTGCTGTTTAAAACTTCTTTCTATTTAACAGATCGTTTAAAAGCACTTGGCACAATATATTTATCAACAAAGTACACATGCATATTTAATTTTTTAGCTTATCTTTATTAGGAGGACTTTAGCCACCGCCGTAGGGTTTTTCGCGACATACCAATAAAACTTTCTACAATAAATAAGTACGTATTATAAACTACCAACTAGAAACACAGGACTACGAGAATAAGAGCTCCGAAAAGAATTATTTTGATGAATAAATACATTTATCAGGCACAACAATTTAAAATAAATTAGTCAAGTTAAAATAACGATCAAAAAAACGATAACGCCAAAATTCAGTGAACAAACCTTAAAAAATAATAAAATTAAATGGTCTTGAATCACTATGTTTCAACTGATAAGTATCTCCAGTCGTCTTCAGGTGAATACTGAGTATTGGAGATACTTACCCGTTGAAGCGTAGTAATTCAAAATATATAAAGATAATGCAAGTCCAAAACTCTACTGCCGTTCAAGAAACGTCATTGTCTACAACCTTTAAACAGACACTAAAGAATCATTGTAAATACGATAGCTTAATTCTTGATTTACTTATCATTAGGAGTAAGTAATGTCATTTATATCGAAGGTCAATCTAAAACTAGCAACTTTAAATTTAAATATTTTTATCGTTATCGCCAAGGAAATCGGTCTCTCTATATCTAGCAGATCCTTTCATAAATTTTATTGTTAGATGACAAGGAATTTTACGAGGACTACAATGTTTTACGAGGGATTTGGAACGAGGTAGAGGAACTGGTCCATTACGTTTTTTTTCTCGTCAAATCATCAGACCCTTTCGATTTTTGACAATGTCTGAATGCGTGTTTTTCGTCAATTGAACGGTCGTAAAAATATCGGTAAGAATGTAATTGACATGTTATTAATAAAATATTCTTAATTTTATCAAGATAAGGTGTGTGTTCTTTTGGCTGCACTTTCTCTTCGTTTACCGGTTGTTTCTTTCGTAACGTTAACTACACAGCCAACTTACACAGCAATATATTAAAGTATCCATTTTATAAAGCGTCGTTTTATTACACCCGTTTATGTTGGAAAATGAGCCTCTTGCGGCGAGTTTTATAATGGGACAAGTGCTCTAACTGCTTTATAAAATATGTACTTTATACATTTTTTTTTTATTTTGTATTTTCATTAAAAAATATATTTAAAAAAAAATGAGCGTTTCAAATGTTAAAAATGTTTAGTGTAAATTTATTGTAACACTATTACACAGGTTGTTATGGTTTAGACATAAATTATGTACCACATAATACTTCTTAAGCATTGCTTTCAAAACTCTATTTGACTAAGTAAGTACTCTCTCATTTTATTGTTATTTTTAAATTTCAATACTTACTTTAAGACCTCCCGCGCACAAGCAACTTTTCCGAAGCAACTGTTTAATCACATAAATGGAACATACATAACTAAAGGTCATCTCGCGCACGGGCGATTTTTAAATCGAAGCAACTAAAAAATTACAACACGTCCTATTTTGACGGCGATGAAACTGTTGCCAGTGATTATTTGCCACGCTTGTTTAAACCTGTCGCTGCGCACCGGCGATTATTTAGTTGCGTTGTTGACTATTATGGTTTATGTGCAGTCCTGTTTTACATGGTAAACACAAGTTTTAAGAAGAAATCATGTCGGTAGATACTGAATTGTTTATTATACAGGGTGACAATTTGAAAACGAACAGCATTTAATATTGCCTCTACCAATGATAGTATGAAAATTTGGCGAAACAAGTCAATTGATATATCGAGGGGGACATTTTTTAAGACATTTGTTGTCATGTTACTTTCAACCCCCTAACCCCCAGGGCACCTACCCCTAAAATGTTAAATGGCAACCCCTATTTATTTTGCCATTTTTGTGTTCCTTATAAAATTCTACATAAACTGTATCATTTTTTTTTTCAAAAAATGTAATTATTTTATTTTTTCTAGTGGCGACATCGAAGACGAAATGTAGAAATACATTCCAAATTCCATTATTTATTTACGTTTCGTCTTCGATATCGCCACTAGAAAATATAAAATAATTACATTTTTTGAAAAAAAAATGATACAGTTCATGTAGAATTTTATAAGGAACACAAAAATGGCAAAATAAATAGGGGTTGCCATTTAACATTTTAGGGGTAGGTGCCCTGGGGGTTAGGGGGTTGAAAGTAACACGACAACAAATGTCTTAAAAAATGTCCCCCTCGATATATCAATTGACGTGTTTCGCCAAATTTTCATACTATCATTGGTAAAGGCAATATTAAATGCTGTTCGTTTTCAAATTGTCACCCTGTAGAGGTGAAAAACGCACAGCACTTTATAATACCAAACTAAAAGAATACTCTGATAAGATTTTAAAAAAGAAATTATGGATTGAGATAATTGAAATTCAAAAGCCTTTGGCTTAGTATTGGATGAACCCAAAATAACTTTTTTTTTGCATTCTTTATCTAGCTAAACTGAAAGCACAAACACATGCAATTTCTACAAAATCGATGGTTGAATTATCCTTTATAAGTAACTATTCTCTAGATACGCGCTGCCAGAGATAACGGGCACCTTTTTGGGTGACTATACTATTTAGTTGCTTATAACAAAAGTTGCTAGTGCGCGGGATGCATTAGGGTTAGGCCCTGATGATGGTCATAAGTAAATAAGGCCGAAAGCGCTTGGCGTCACAGTGAATAAGCAGTTACACTGAAATACAACGTTTTTTCCTTTCTTAAAAAGTCGGTTATTGAATTCTCAAATAATTATTAATCACAACAAAACATTTTAAATACTCAAACGATGCCCGATTTTCGATTTTAAGGTTACCGCTTCGGACAATAGTGACATTTTGCAAACCAACAAAATCCCTCTAAACGCTATTTCAAACATGATATTCTCGTAATCCACAAAAACAATTTTGTAAAAACCTGTTTCATATTCAGTGGCAAATATAATTCTTTCCAGCGCCTAAAAAATTAATTACCGGGATTTTGTTGGTAGGCAAAATGTCACCAATAATAGGTACAGTCATCATAATAAATGTTTATAATCAATGCAATGTTAACGTATTTATTAGTTTTAAATTGATATTTGTAAAACTATATAGATCTGTGTCAATAAAGTTGGTATTTGTGTTTTTTAGTGACATTAATAATATATTAAAAAATAAAACTAATTCATAGATTTACGCAACCAAACATACATGATTAATAAAGCATATTGTTAAGCATGCCGGCTATTTACTACTGAAATTTAATTTGCTTTTACGTGAGACGGTTGACCTAACATTACTCTGTGGCGTAGTTTATTTTTTTTATCAAAGATTCAATACAATACAAGCGTTGAGCCAATTTTTGGTTTTCTCATGGAGATAAAGATTACAGCAGGCCAGGCCGGATGTTAACAGAATAAAACATTTGATTAAAATTATTATATTACCAACCTTTAAAAAATAAAAGAAAGGGTGTTGTAATAGATTTATTACGATACCGAAACCTGTATCGCAATATATTTCTTATGAAACAAAATTAGAAAAATGTATTGTTCTATTACCATATCGATATCTGATGTTTTCTTTACACTAAAGTGATTGGAAAAGTGGACTACTCCGGTTAAATGAACGGATATAATTTCATGTCCATCCTAGTTAGGATGTGAAACTGACCAATCACAGTGGTTAATTACAAAGAAACCAAATTTATACATTGTAAATTTTACGCGTCGTTTTATGATACTCTCAAACAGTCATAATAGAATTAACACTTCCCATTTTAATTTTTTTTTTGTTAATATGACGTGATTGTGATGTTCTATTGTTTTTTGAAATCATCATAATCATCAGCACATAAAACTACAACTCTTTGCTAATTTAAATGACGTCGTATCTCTTATAATAAGAAAGGTCAAAACCGCGGTTGTGGCTCAGAGGTAGAGCTACTGGCATTCGACCGCGGTGACCCGGGTTCGATTCCCGGAGTGGGCATACGTACAATAAAAAAAAGTATGTCCGAAATTTAGTGGATTTAAGAATGCAGGGAAGAGTGTAAAAGGTATCATCTCCCAACCCACCCCATTCACGCCGGTAACCAGGCCAGATGATATCGGACATCTCGTGGGGTGCGGAAGAAGGTACACACTCCCCAATCGGTAGGTCATGCAATGGCAATAAACCAAGGGTTGATAGACCTTGGGGGGTGTCGCATGACTGATGATCGTGGTTCGGAACCCACGTTAAACTGTAGGTCCCCTCGGGAATGGCCCTGGCAGCGAACGAAGAGGAAAAAAGCTTAATTCGAAAGAAGGACAAAACGGCAAGAAAGGTCGACTTTGAAGGTGGGCTCTACGGAACACGTGTGGTATCACAACGGACCTAATTAGGACTACGTAAGACTGTTTGGTCAGAACCAAGGGTCTGCCACTTTTACCTAACCTAACCTAAAGGTCGACTTTATTTTGAACACACAGTACATAAAAGGCAATATACTTAGTTCAGGAAATGTTCCTCCACTTGTAGATTTCGTAGAGTCTTAGAGGGTAAAAATTTGGTATGGAAGTTAAAGACAACAATCCAAAATTAGAAAAAATTCGAAAATTGAAAAAAATTTTAACCCTGAGACAAGTTATAAAATAAAATAATAAATTTGTGAAATATTTCTTAAGATGAATGCGTTTCTTCTCGCCAGTTTTCTGCCTCGAAGCGCACAGTACTTGTGCTAATATTCAATATAAAAATACACATTTATATACAGGTCTGGTACAATACTTTTACAATCAGGTGCCTAACGAAAAAAAAAAAGAGAACGTTATATATCAGCTATAAATTAAATAAAAAGGAAACCTACTTCTTTCTTTCCCGTTCTACCAGCATCTTGCAGACGGCGCATAAATAAGCAGCCGCCGCGCCGATAAGCAGCCGGCCCAGCATTACAATTTATTTTCTCTTTATTTAATTTACAGCTGGTATATTAAGTTCTCTTTTCTGCCCGTAAGGCTATTGTTGTTAAAGCATTTTAGCAGATCTGTATAATATGTATGTGTCGGTAATTTAATAAAAACGATACCGCTGAAGTTATTTAGTTTATTCTCCTCTCTGGCAGTAATAATTTAATATATTATATAGTTTTAATTCAGAATTCAGTATTTAATTTTAAAAGGCTTTATTTTATATTCGTCTGTTAGCTGACCCAAATAATAAACGAGAAATGTTCAGTCTGCTGCCTTTGAAGCCTTTTTTATGTAATTTTTAGTGCACATATTTCAAATATTTTACCGCTGCATTTTATCCATTAAAATAAAGAATTCACCAGCAGACAAACTAAATACCAGATCACAAATGTTCAAAGCCGCAGCTAGGAGATGGTGCCCCTTCCATACCAGTGTGAAACGCGGCATCGTTTCCTGGCTTATCTAATTGAAAATTTAGAGAAAGAGGTTCACAAAAACTTCTAGTTTGGCGGATGAAAAAGAAAATTGAAAATTTCTTTTAAAGTTTCAATTATATCATCCGCCATGCAGAACATGAAAATCGAAATATTGCGGTATTCATGGTACACTCTTATTTTCCATTAAAATTAGAAACGATGTCCCGCACTGAGAGTAGATTCTTGCTGTCCTTATAAAAATCTTTATACCGCTTATAAAGAAAAATGCTAACATAGGGGACAAAAGAAAAACTACCTGAGACAGTAAAATCCTTTTGGTTGTAATTTCTTTGCTGTCGTAATAAAATCACTTTATAAAGAATGATCACTTAGCTCAAGTAAACAAAAATGTTGTATTAGTAAAGTAACTGACCATCGGCTATAAAGAGACTTTGCTAGAACAATAAAGATACTTTTCTACGCCATCCGCATCGGTTTCGAAACAAGAATTTTTTTTCAATATCAGTATAACATTTTGCTATATTGGAAAGATTTTTTTATTTATTTCAAGAAGGTTACTTTGCTGGGTCAGAATGTACTTCAGGAACACTTTTTTAGCTAAAGTAGCAATTAAGCATTGCTATAATAGTAAAGTGGTTAATTATGACAGCACCACTTATTTGCTATAATATGTGGGGTGGCCCAAAAAGGAAGCCGTATATTTTGTTGAATTTTTAATAATATACTCTAGAGAACATATTATGCTTAATAACACATTTATATAAACCAAGTTTTTTCACTTTGGGTACGTAAGTTTCAAAAAAATTTGTGTTATTAAAAATAATATTTTCCATGCTATATCAAAAATTTAACATAGTATAAAGCCTATTTTTCAGGTAACTCCATCATATTTTACATCATGCAACTCCCCAGGTCTAAATAGGTTGTCAAAGATTTGAAACTAAAAAAAAATATTTTTCTCTTTATTATTTAATACAACAGAAAACAACACTTCATAACCTAAAAATAGTTTGTTTAAGCTGCTTAAAAAAACAATAATATTTTACTGCTTTTTTTTTGAGTGGTAAAACATATCTTATTAAAAAATATCCGTTCAATTTAAATTTAAACAAATATCTAAAAGGGAATGCCGAAAAAACATTTTTCTGGATCTAGCCTGAATATTAGGTAAAATAAAAATTACATTTTATTTTATTTAGAAAAAGAAAGTATTTTACTTTTGCGATATTTCTTAAAATCTTCCTTTTAAAAATCATACCATGTTTAAAACTTTGGTAAGTTGTCTTTTAGTTTAAGGACTTTTATTATGAATAGCATTTGCTAAAGAATTACTAATTTTCTTTTCTCTAAAACTTGACTCACAAAAAAATTATTATCAAATAAACAACAGTTAAACTAAACAAATAACATAAAAAATTAACATAAAACTAAAATAACTTTGGTCTTTTAAAACTGATATTAAAAATCTACACTGTCATTAATGTCACAATCCAATAAAGCACTGCACACTGGAAAATTTTTTAAGCCAAGACAATTTTTATTGGAAAAAATGAGACAAATGTCGAGTCGAAATGGTCACCAACAACAGCCATCGATGCGACGATTTTACTTTATGAAGGAACGAGCATATAAATATCAGAAAAAATGAAGACCTGAAGACATGTGGAGACAGCAACGGGACGACTGGTGCGCAATATAAAAATTGGCCCAATCAGACTGAATTTGTCACCACAAAATAATCCGATTCGAACCGAACAGTTACGAATTTCTCAATTCCAACAAAAAATGTTGGTACCCCTTTAAAAACTCTTTAGAGCGCTAGAAAAGATTTTTTTTATAAAGATTTATTTCAAAAGCAGCAAACTGCATTACTTCCTCAGCAAAGCAAATAGTAGTCCTAGAAAATAATTTTTTATAAAGACTTACTTAGCTGTTATCATAATGTAAGTTTTCTATAATAGCAAAGGTTTTTGTAACGGGTGTAAAGAGTTTTCAGGTAAATTGTTTCTTTTGCCATAAGAAATTCATTTACTATCGTAGGTTGAAAATTTCATATTACAGCCAAAATTATCTTAGCAAAGAATTTCTTGCTGAAGCTTTTCTCAGTGCGGTATTATCTTAAAACTTTCTACTGACGCCGCGCCAGTTAATTCTCGTCAAATTCGTTTTTATAATATTTTGTGTATAGAAAAATACATTTTATTGCCATCGCCAGACACAGGTACAATATGCGCGATGTGGTGGAAATGCATTATTTGTTCGTGATAACTCATTGACTACTGTTTGCTCTTAATACCAAACATAATTTTGTTCTGACAGTCTAAAATAAAACAAAGCAAATTTACTTATTTTACTTAACCACCGAGCAATGCTATTTATAGGGCGATTTAAAAGTACTTTGATAAACTTCGGTATATGGTTGCTGAAATTATTTTAAGCGGAAAAGTTTTAATAAACTATGTTCTTTAACAGCTTTGTTTGAAAAATACAGTGTCCAATTTTTTTTTAAAGTAGTAATTTTTAAATAGTCAATAAACCAGTAGAGATTTGTAGGTACAATTTAGTAAATTAAATGATATTGTAAATATTACAAAAGTACAATGCACTCTCAGAGATAACCAGTGGCGTCGATACAATGATCTGCTATCCTTTATAAATATTATGTTACGCACTGATTTTTTGTTGTTTTATTTTTTTGTGAATTTTTTCTTTAATTTAAACAAAACCCTATGTTGTATTTTTTGATAAGGGGGATGGTTTAGGAGTGAATATTTCACTCATGTATAAATTTTCCCATAAGAAACGTTAAAAATAATAAAATATCAGCGGATATACAACGTTGCCCAGACAACGTTGTATATCCAACACACAACAATCGAACCTATTTGACGAGACAGTTTTTTTTTACCTTTTTACTGCGAACGTGATCGTTATTGTTATGAGTTCCCTTCGGGAAATTCATTGCTTTTGAAAAACAAACCCTCTCAACAGATAACGACAAAGATATAATTATAAATTTTTTATATATATTTCATTCTAGAAATATTCTCCCTAAATACCGCTCGTGCATAAAAATTAACCAGATAATTTTTAAGCACTCGTGGTATTACCCCCGAATATTTTTTTTAAACATAACACTGATTAAAATTATAAAGGGCTCTTGTCATGTTATTTCTTGCCACAGTTTAACGTGGGTTTAGAACCACGATCATCAGTTATATGACACTTTCCCCCAAGGGCTAATCCTCGGTCTCTTACGCCATTGCATGACCTACCGATTGGGGACTGTGTACCTTCTTCCGCACCCCAGGAGATGTCCTATCTCATCCGGCCTGGTAACCGGCGTGATTGGGGTGGGTTGGGAGATGATGAATTTTACACTCTTCCCTGCATTCTTAAACCTACTAAAATTCGGACATACTTTTTTTATTGTGCGTATGCCCACTCCGAGGATCGAACCCGTACCGCCACGGTCGAATACCAGTGACTCAGCACTGAGCCACCAACGCAGTTAAGTCTTCTAGAATCATGATTTGACTTTTATTGACATAAATAATTGCTTGATATTTTTTTGGTGTTTTTCATATTTTTACCGTCTCTGTTTTATCCTTTATGTATTATGGATCGTTTGAATTAATGCTCATTAAGCCTATAATCATTTCGTTTATTTAAGCCTAGACAAATTATTTACTCCTAAACCTTGTATCACGAGAATATAGAAGAGTATTTTTACTAAATTTACAGTAAGGATTCATAAAAAAAATTAAGTGGCGGAACAAAATTTTCATAAAAAAGATCAAAGAATAATTTTGTTTCGGCGCAACTGGTTATCTCTAAGAGTGCATTGTACCTTCAAATTAGTCAATTAATTTACCAAATTTAACCTAAAAATCTCTGCTCGTTTATTAATTAATTTTTTTTTTAATTTTGGACACCTGTATTTCCGAAGCGAAGCCATTATAGAACAAAGTTCATTAAAACTGTTCCTCTTAAAATAATATCAGCAACCATATCTCGAAGTTTGTCAAAGTTCTTTTAATTCACTCTGTATAAGACAACGGCATTAAGCAAGACCAAACATCATGTTGGTTTCATGTTATTCACGTAAAAAATGCTTACAATAATTTAAACTGAGCTAATCTTTTTATTTGTTAATTAATATGGTTAGTTAATTACCGTTTGAAAGCTTTCTTCAACCCGACACTAATCTAAAAAACTGTCCGGTTTATGTGTTATGTCCACATTATGGAAAATGTATCTATCGTTTCTGTTTCGGACGAAAATTGGAAACTCTTGGCAACAAATATTAAAAAATATTTTCGAAACGTCTACATTTTAAACGGCGCACTTGCACATGTTCCCAAGTGGTCGGTACTAGCTGTGAAGTATACCTACTGTTTTGATGCACAATCGAAACTTTTATCGACTATCGAGTCGAATATGATTCGGAAATATTTCGAAAATGTTTCGATAATGTTACTTCAAATCTATTTTATCCGATGATAGTCGTAGGGGGGCGAAGCAATGTTAAAGTATGCGCCAAACCAGCGGCAAATTGTTTCCAAGTAAAGAAAATGTCAAAATGGACAAAATAAGGAAACAAGTAATTAGAATCCAGTCACTGTAAATCGAGCTGTAAATAATTTCACAATGATAAATTTTAATATTAAATCTTATCCTGTAATTTACTAATTTATAAAATAAAATCTTTATATTATTAACGGGCTCTCAATTTATATACATTTACAACAGAAAGTATACTGCTAATAAAATAAGGATGAAAATATTTTCCAAATTTTATTTATTTCTTTTTTAAATCGGGTTAACTAGTAAAATTCAACTATTGTAATCACTTCTTGCTTTTTAAAAAAAACCGCAGAAAGTTAATTAAACCCCATTTTAACAAAATAGAAATTCAAACTGAAAATAAAAGTATACTCATACTACATAATTCCGTTTTTATTCAAGATTAATAATAATTGCCGAAGAGCACTATGTGTTATTTGGAATTTACCAGTTTGTTAAATCTTCTATTCTGGTAGAAATAGTTGATATCGATCTTGATTTATTTGGCTCATCTTCAGTTCTTGACCTACGGTAACATAAATTTAGAAAAACTATTTTATTAACAAACCGCCAATCTCTTTAAGAACTTATAGGCCTAGGATCCAGATGTCAATGGGCCATCACGCAATATCAGGCTGTGGTTTAACTTCTTTCAATTTAAAAGTATTTTTCTTTTCTTTGTAGTGCCATAATCTTGAGGAATGTTTTCGTCCCATATTTGAAAAAACACACGTAAGATTACTAGGATTGTTTAAAAAACCAAACTAAACAAGCTGTAAAAATGTTATGAAATTTTGTACGGTTTTATACGAAAAAAAGGTGGGTGTGTACTGTATATTCCTGGAAGTTTCAAAAAATATTTTCTTCACAAGTTTCGTGACTGATCGGATGCCATTATTTGGTAAAATTTTTAACTAAAAATGTTTCGAAAAATATTCTTACGAACGTGTCATTAATGTATCGACACTATGGTGTGTAAAATATTTCGAAACAAGCAGTTCTTAAGTGTTTCTAGTAACTGGATTGGAAAATGTGTCTCGAAAGTTTCGAAACACATATGTCTCGTAACAATTTTATTCAAAAATGTTTCGAAACGCTTCTCAGCAAAGAATTTGTGTCCAATTTGTGTCTAAAAATTCTACTTGAGATATAATAAAACCGGACTTATTCCATTTAAAAATCAAAGTTTGACCCTCGGTTTGTCCTTATTGTGTAAGTTCAGAGTTAAATATGCCCAATGCGAAAGTTTCAAGAAGTGATAAGTCTACTGTTAATAGGCACTAAACTATGCTTCTGTATACATACGATACTTCAGAATAGAGAACATTTTAAGTGTCGGGTATATTATCTATAGTAAAACACAAACGTTGGCTTGAAATTAAGTTACAAAATCCGGACCTAATCCGGCATTACTATGTCTGCCTTTTAACTGGAAAACTTTTGAAATGCACAAAAGGCACGTCCCGACCATTTGTAAAAAGATTTGGAAACAAAAAGCAAAAAGTGTTTTACCAAAATATAAGTAGTAGAAATTAGAAGCGGTCGGAGAAACAGGATGTTAGAACATAAGGGGTAATTCAAATTTGTATTGTTTTATCATTTTGTGGATGTGGGTTTTTATTTTAAGGGACTGCTATAAAGTGGCGCTAAAGGTTATATACAGTCCAAGAAGATTAATATAATAATTTTAAGTTAACAGGTTTTCTGTTGGTAAGGTATGAATACCTACCCTGGAGTGATGAGAATAATAGAGGTCGAAATTGGTCTGGAGATGGTGACATCCTTCCAGTAAAAAAAGTCTTTCAGTTCTCAGTGGTTCAATGTAATCTGATTAGTATTAAAATATTTAATAGTAGGTATATATAATAGACAAAATATGCAATATTTATTCACCCTTTTTAAATAAGAAATTTTCATGTGATTGAATAGTTATTTTTCTACTCCCACATGGAAATTTTCTGTTTCCTTTACACTTAAGTGGCGGGTAAAGTAGGCTATTCCAGTTAACTGTGCGGTAAAATTTTATAACAATCCTAGATAGGTAATGAAACTGACCAATCACAGTAGTCAATTACAGAGATGCCATTGTTGTTCTTAAAAGTACTGATCACTCACAGTATATTATTTTTACTGAAACTCCGCCTTCTTTTTCAAGACACTAAATTATATAATTTAAATGTATATGGTACAATATGTTATTAGTTTGTTCAATATAACAAAATCTATACGCATTTTTTTTACATTTTTTAGCATAAGGTCGCAGAAAAAATATACTGTTCAACTCGAGTGGATTGTCTATATCGCACTCGAGAGTTTAAGCACTCCGCCTACGGCGTCGTGCTCAATTTACTTTCTCGTGTGATATAGACATCATATCCACTCTTGTTGTACAAACTACTATTACAATACTAAATTTGAACGTTAATTTTTTGGTATGAGGAGGTTTTTGAATTGCCGAGTGTAATGTATTAAATTTTTTCTACTACTGTTCTCTGATCAATATATTATTAAGTAATAAACTTTGATTTTGTTCGAATTAAAATGATAAAATAAGTTTTTTTTTGCACCTGTAAAATAATCCATTTTTTTTTGTCCTGGCACCGAAAGTAATACTTTACATAGCTAGCAACGCTACTTTACATAGCTAGCAAAGTATAATATTCAGGTAACTCGAATGTTTACTTTCGTTATCTGTCGTGTTGCTAGGGCCCGAAAGTTAATTTATTTATACAGTAGTAGAAAAACATTATTATCCTTACACACTTATACAGGGTGTTATGAAATTGAAGCATTATATTTAAACCCGTAAATCCTGATATTATGACAAAATTCTAGAAAAAAATTATTTTAAAGGTCGCATCACTATAATAAACGCGAAAATCGACCACTTGTTTTTTATTGGTATTATCTCGTTATCACCTGCCATTCGGACCTAGTGCTTTTATGAATCTATTTAGACAGCACACAACAGAGGTGCCACTAGGAAGCAGTTAAATTTTATCGTTTTCCTAGTTGTTTTCTTTATAATTTCATCAGCTTCTACTAGAACACAAAAATAGCAGTTAAATTTTTATATTTATTTTAGTTCACTTCTTGTCATCGCCGTTATTTCCGTTTTATAAAAAAGGTTGTAAAATAAAATGACACTTTTTGCTGATACGTTTTTCTGTAATGGATCAATACTTGTCTACAAATTCTTTATCTAATTTTTGGTAGCCAATGCCCAGTATTAATACTTAAAATACTTAGTGAATGGTTTCAATTATTATTTAGATGAAATATTTACCTTAGACATTTTAAAAATACGTATAATAATATATGTTGTCTTCGAAGAAATACCTAAAACAAAGGGAGATTGCAGAAAAAATATAGAATAAAATTACCAATACCCCCCCCCCCCCCCCCCCGGCGCCTGCCACAATAAAATAAAATTTTATTTTATCATGTTTATTGTTTAATTCATCGGAAAACAATGAATAAAGTTGGTAAACCTAAGTACCGATAGTTGAGGAGGATTGGCAACATTGCCTGCAACTCTATTACCCCCTTTGTTACTTGAAATCCACGAGCCATCATGTAATGCGTTCAGTTGTGGCGCGGTACCAAATTCTCTGCGGGATCGCCTTTCATACGAACACGTTATATCAGCGACTTTCGGACGGCCGCATTCTACCCGCTGTGTAATTGAAAATATTCTAAAATCTCTTTAAATTTTCCGCAAAAGTCTTGCTCTAAGACTCTAAGAAATCTACAAGTGAACGAACATTTCCTGAATTATATTGTCTTTAATGTACCGTACTCGACTTTTTTTTTATAAAAACATTAAATAATTTATAGAATTATTTTGAATTAAAATATTCCTTGTTGGGTGGATTTTTTAAATTTATGTTTAATGCATCTTTCCTTGAAAGTTGAAATTTTTCATTCTAGTTAATCTAAAAGTCAATCCAGGATTAGTTGTGTCTTTGATATATAAAATAAGAAAAAATTAAAAAGTTACACTACAAATAAAAGAAAAGCCTATTGACAAACTATGAAACCAGATATTAAGTGGAACATAATCCTAAGTATGCTAATTTCAATGCTAGTGTTGATATTTTTTTTTCAAGACTAGTGTTAAAATATTTTTTTCACAAATCAAAGGCTCTTTCAATAATTCTTTGTGGTCGTAGGAAAAATAGTGTACATTACTTGTGTGAAAGTGATTATTCTAAAACTCGGAGAATTTCCGCACTCGACTGATGCCTCGTGCTAAATATCTCCTCGTTTGAAAAGTATTACTTTTATCACTTGTTATACTATTTTATATTAAGGAAAAAGTAAATTGTGTACAATAAGGCTGCCCAAAGGAGTCAAGTGCCGTGATGGGAGTACCTTCTCGAGTACAAAAATTGAAGAGCACACAAATTTGTAGCACCCTGTATAAATTTATTATAGGTATTATATATTTTGTTCCTGTATTTATAAGAGTTATTTTTGGGTTAGAATTCTTTCTTGAATTATACAATATTATACAGTCCACTGCATTATGACTTCTTGAATTGCTTATTGTATTATTAACATATCGAGTTCGGTTCGATGCAATCACGTGAATTTGCGCGAAATCCCATATTATAATGCGAAATCCCGCACAATAATGCGAAATCCCGCGAAACCTTGCGAAATCTCTACAAATAATGCGAAATCTTGAAAATCACGAGAAATTTTCCTATTTGCGAAATACTGTCACATTTTTTAACTCAGTGGTTCACCCCTCGGTACCGTATGTTCAAAATGAAGTCTGCACTATTGCTAACTTTTTTATTATAAGAGATACGACGTCGGTTAAATAAGTAAAAGTTATAGTTTCATGGGCTGATGATTAGGGTAATGTCAAAAAACCATTGAACATCAGAATCAGGTGATATTAACAAAAAAAAAAATTTTATTGGAAAGTGCTATTTCTGTTCTAACTATTTGATAGAAAGTGAAATTCTAAGCAAAAAATGTTTTACCACATAAATCGCTAAACTCTATAATAACGGAGATATGTATTTACTTTTAAACGCGATTTTTAACGGAAATGCGTTTAATTGTAAATATCTCCGTTATTATTAACTTTAGCGATAAGTGTAAAAAAAATTTTGCTTAGAATTACACTATTCAACAGTTACAACAGATATAACAATTTCCATCGAAAATATTTTTTTGTTAATATTACGAAATTCTGATATTCAATTGTTTTTTTGATCACCATAGTCATTACCACATAAAACTACAACTCTTTACTAATTTAACTGAAGTCATGAAGTCGTATCTCTTATAATAAAAAAGTTAGCAATAGTGCCGGCTTCACTTTAAACTCACGGTATGTGATCATGATTGTGTTAAAATTGGTCATATTAAATGATTTTTTACCCAAACATCAAAAAAAAACTATACAGGATCTTGAATTTCTGTTTTTACCAATGAAAAGGCCTCTATGTGAAAGAGAGAAAGTTATTTTCAGGCAAAAAAAAAATTAGAAATAGTAATTTACTTTACAAGTCCGGAAAATACTGTTTTTTTGGACGAGTCAACAAAATTCTAGGACGAGCCGTAGATGAGTCCTGGAAGTCTGCGAGTTCAAAAAAACTGTTTTCGGCAACCGTGAGACACATTTCTTTATTATATTTCTTTGTAAAACAAAATTTCGAACATTTTAATTCTTATTTGTATTAAATATTGATATTCGAACAGAAGATAGGTACTAACAGAAACATTCTAATTCTTATTTATATTAATATCTATATTAAAATTCGAGCAATTGCTAATATTAAAAGGATTTAATTTGTATGAAATGCTTGGTATATTTAAATGCCTTTTGTAGCCAGAACGAGAAGGTAAAGTTTCCGTTTCATATTGATTGTTTTCATCTGATAATTTTTGAATGGTCTTGGCAATTTTAATTTTGTTTGTTAGTGAATTGTCTATATATCCTTCAGCGACATTGGTAGACTTCCAGCCACCGTGTGTCTCTTCAAATTTGTGATGTTTCCACCATTTTCCACAACAACGAAGTGATTCCTTCCGGATTAGGCCGGACAAATGCTACTTTCTCAAAGAAAAAGCGTTCGGGAAGTGGGTACTTCTCGGACGGTTGCCAAAAAAATATATAAACCAATGAAAACTATTAAAGTTATTGTTTAATTCCATTGTATTGTTAAAAAAAAAATTAAATTAAAATAACTTTTTCACACTCCTTAAGGGAGAGTTGGGGAATGGTGCGCATCGGGTAATTGTGCGCACCTCAATATTTCAAACTTTGCGGGTCGTACAGTTTGTTCAACACGTGCGGCCCACTTCTAGGCAACTGTTAACTTACTTGCTATACAGTTGGTCACTTTAGCTTGCATTTATCCGCCGTAAGATCAACATATCGGTTTTGTTGCGTGAGAAAATAAGGCGGTAAGTACACAATTTTTTTCCAATCACTTAATATGAGTTAACATCATAAAATCTAGGGTTTTGTGAATGTTTTAGTATATTTGCATGATCAAAAAATATATAATTTTTTGTCATATTAAGATTTTAAAAAACACGTACACAAAAGGGCAATCGTGAGCATTAATGTAATTAAATAGTAGGGAAGCTCAAGAAATGATAAAGTTAAGAAAAGAAAACCTAAAGAAAAAACAAAAATCGTTTAAAAAGACTGTAAGAAAATGCTTTGATAAGAATGAAGAGGAAGACCTATATACAAGGCAGAAAAAATTTAAAGGCAAAGAAAAAAAGAAGCGAGAATCAACACCTGAAACATCCGAGGACGATTCATTGGAGGAGGATTTGTCTGACATATGCAATGACGACGAGTTAGATGACATAGACTACAACTTCATAGCACCTTCTCTAGGAATGCCGTCGAAACCAAACGAGACATGCTTTATATGTGGAGAAATTGGCAAAAGTGGGGAGCTATGGTACCGATGTGTTTTGTATTCTTCTTGGAACCACGCTGAATGCACAGGTGTCGACACACCTCAAAATTATAAATGTGACTTCTGCTTACGTTAAATTTTTTTTAATTTGTAATCCTTTTCATGGTTTATTTAAATATATATACACATTTTTGAACTGAAATTTACTGCGCACCATTACCTAACCCGTGCGCATCATTGCCCGCCCGGGTGGGTAACTGTGCGCAATTACATTTTTTTATTGTTGTAGTTTTACGCGTGGCTAGTAACATTTTTTTCAAATATTATTATACATTTAGAAAGTAGTAGGACTCGTACTTCTCATAGTGTTCATCAAGTTAATTTATCTGTTGTAGTTTTACCACAAATTAAATTTTGGCTTAGGTACGCACCATTCCCCAAACTCTTCCTTAATATCTGTTGAACTGTGAGTCCAAATGTAAATAGTTTTCAAAAATCCATTAATAAACATTAGCCGGGATTCGGGTCACGAGAACCCAATGTTTTTAATATTATAAATATAATTTCGCATGGAGCTGATAACTTTGGAGTAGAATTTCGCAGGCTTACCTAGATCTGCGCCCTCCCATACTCCATATCCACGAGCCGCCATTGATTCATAGCCAACTGAATAATAACTTTAGATGGTGCTAGTGCAAGGAGTGATTATTTCATTATTTCCAATAAGAAAAAACTTTTTATATTACCTAAATACAAAATGCTTCATTTATAAATTTTCACTAAACCATTCGCCTTTATTTAAAAGCTCTTCATGAGAAAAAATATTGTGGTAGGTAGCTCGGGAGAAAATCTATTTTCTTAGAATGGGATTTAGCCAAAAGCCTATTTTCTTTTGCTGTAAGAAAATTGAAATTTTAATGGGTTGAGAAAGTAAGTTAGTTTCTTTATATGAGGATTTACCATTTTGGTAAGTTGATGCCCCAAGCTAATGGCATTGGACCGAAATCTACAGCGTGTTTATGAATTTGTATGCCACATAAAAAAACTTTATTATCAATTTTTGAGAAAAAAGTTTGTCTTTAAAAAAAAATTGCTCGAAAAAATATATAAGATTGGCATAAACCTTTATTTTTAATGCGGTACTCAGAGGTGAGCTACTGGCATTTAACCGTGGCCGTCCGAATTCGATCCTCGGTGTGGGCATACGCTCAATAAAAAATAGCTTTCATTGTCCAACTAGGGATTTTCAATCCACCGTTCTCATTACACTCGCATATAACGTATTGCTAACTGTCGATAAGCTTGGTTTACCTATGCCGAGTATGGCCGAGTCCGTCTAGTGGGAATAAGCCTAATATCCAGAAGTTGGCTAGATAAAAAAGAGCGCCGCAGACTAAAATTTTCAGACAATATTTTTTGTTACCACCCGAAACCAATGTAAGCAAATGATAGACCAAAGCAAAAAAGCTCATAACGAGAGAATCAAAAACAAACTTCTTGCCAGTCCCAACGGATCAAGGTCCTTTTGGTCAGTCGCTAAGGCCGTCAGCCAAAACATTACAAAGTCAACTATTCCACCTCTAACACGTTCCGACGGCACAATAGCAACCACAGCCGGGGATAAAGCAAACCTACTTGCTAAACTATTTTCCTCGCATTCCACTGTAGACTTTCAGGGAAAACCACCACCCAACATTCCCTCAGTTCAATCGCAAATGTCTGAAATCGTGTTCCGTCAGCGTCTTGTTAAACGGATTCTTAAAGGACTCGACGCCAATAAAGCTTCTGGTCCAGACGAAATTCCTATTATTGTTCTCAAGACATGCGCCGATGAACTTACACCAGTATTTTGTAGACTTTTCAACTTATCCTACGAAAAAGGAATATTTCCATCCTACTAGAAGTCGGCGCGTGTCCAGCCCATTCCAAAGAAAGGTAAAAAGACCATGCCAAGCAACTACCGACCCGTCGCATTGCTTTTAGTAATTTCAAAAGTAATGGAGAAAGCTATTAACCAACAACTCCTATAAAGTATCTGGAAGGGCTTAACATTATCAGCGACCATCAATACGGTTTTCGTAAGTCCAGATCAACAAGTGACCTTCTGGCATATGTCACCCATCTTTGGAGCAACACCATCGAACATCATGGAGAATCCCGGGCTGTTGCACCGGACATCTCTAGGGCTTTTGATCGTGTTTGGCACGATGGGCTTCTAAGTAAATTGCGATCCTACGGTATGCCTATTGGATTTTGTTTATGGTTAACCAGCTTCCTTAAGAACCGTTCTCTGCAAGTGGCGATTGATGGGTTTCTCTCAGACACCTTCACCATCAATGCCGGTGTTCCTCAAGGGTCCATATTGTCGCCTACCCTCTTTTTACTGTATATTAACGACCTTCTAGTAAAAACCCAAAATCCAATTTACAGCTTTGCTGATGACAGCACACTTGTCTCATCTTTTACCTTGACTCCCCAAACATCCGCTGCCGACGCACATCTTCGCAGGCAGCATGAAGTATTGCGCCTCAACAATGACCTGGAAGAAATTTTGGCTTGGGGTGACAGTAACCAAGTCGAATTTAATGCTAAGGAAACCCAGGCAGCAGTCTTCTCGAAAAAGGTTAACATTGCAGAACCGGATATAGTCATGGCAGGACACGCAATTCCCCTGGCACCGTCTATTAATTTGCTGGGGGTCAATCTGGGAGGTAATATGTCTTGGCATGATCACGTTGCCGCAATTGCCAAGGCAGCTGCACAGAAACTTGTTGTACTTTTCCGCACCAAAAGGTTGTACACACCTCATCAACTTTTGACACTCTACAAAGCCCAGATTCGACCATCATTAGAATATTGCTCTCATGTCTGGAGCTCTGCACCCAAGCACACCCTTCGGCTACTGGATTCCATTCAAAGGAGAGCCGTTCGTCTGATCGGCGACCCCGAGCTGACCAAGACCCTCGATAGCCTGGAGCATCGAAGACATGTTGGTGATTTGGCTCTCTTTTACAGATATTTCCATGGCAGGTGTTCGACTGACATTGCCCACTTGATTCCACCTAGAGCAATGCAAAACAGAAATACACGGCGAACCACTGCCGCTCATCCATATGTTGTTCAGCTTAGTACTCCTCGAACTTCATTGTTCAAGAATTCTTTCATCTGGAGAACGTCATCTTTGTGGAATGATCTTCCTGAGGTCGTGTTTCCCAATGAATACAATCTTCAACGTTTCAAGACCAACGTTAATCGCTTTTTTCGCACTCGGACCGCTCCCAGAGCGCCTTAAAGGATTTTTCCTACAGTGCAGGTGTTTTATCATAAAAAAAAACAATTTAAGGTAATTGAATAAAATACAATAGCCAATCAGATTTATTTATGCTGTTATAATATATTATTGGTGCACACAATATATTTATTAACACAGATAATTAATTTCTGGCATTTTCCGGCTTTTACACAAAATTTCCTTATTTACGTATGGCTTGATATAAAATATATTTCTGTACGAATAATTATCAGTTGTCGAAAATATTTATAACAGCGCAAAAAGTATACATCGAATATAGAAAGAAATTTGAGTAATCCTCTTTCGTGACGCTATATAAAGTCAATAAAGGAATAATATAAAGTCAATAAAGAATAAAGTGCCTATAAAAATAGGGAAAGTTTTTACTGAAATAAGAGAGGATCAAAAAGATTTTAATACTTTGAATTATTATTCATTCCTGTTACTCCTTTAAATTTTCCATTTTAACCTGAATAATATTGTTTTATATCATTGTCTTGCTCTGTGTATGGTTCCTGGTTGAACGTGCCTTTAATGTTTTTTCAAATTTCGATTATTATTTATTTTATTAAAATGTTATATTGTGGGGAAGAGGACTTTAATAAAACACGTTCTACTGTTTACTAATTCCCAACGTTTCGGTTTTTATTCAAACCTCTATCAAGGGTCTAGGCTAAATGTATAAAGTGTAAAACAATTTTTGAATCTGGCAAATTTCACCAAAAAAAGTGTTAAATAACATTTTTTTTTAAATTACTTTATTATTTTTTTTTTAACCCAGAACAAACTGATGGTCAATCATACTTTTACTACTACTAGCTTTAAAAGTATGATTGACCATCAATTTGTTCTGGGTTTAAAAAAAAATAATAATAAAATAATTTTAAAAAATATATATATAAATAAATAAAAAAAACATAAAGTCTTTCTCCACTGGTTTATTAGAAATAAAATTAGAAGGTGGTAGACACTCTACATGTTTCGGGTGTAGTAACACCCATCATCAGGAAATAAAAAGTAAAGAGAAAATATTCATAAGAGGAACAAATCTAAATGGTGGGTGGTAGTGAACCTCGATGGAGCTCTCATCGAGCCATGGAAAATCAAAAATTAAGAAATGGGATAATGATTAGAAAAAATTGATATACTTAAGTCTTAACACTGACCATGGGCAACAGGTAACAGTGGTTAAGAAGAGGCCCGTTTGGGCAAAGAGAAAAATTAAGAAAAGTAAGAAAAATGGGTATTCACAGGTCAAGAACTTTCATCCTGGGAACCGTAGAGAGAAAGAAAAATTATTTATTAAGCCCTCTTTATTTTATGGGAAATTTTTTTTTAATTTAGAAGCGTAGAAGGCATAGAACTGATGTTAAATCTGTAAAGAATAAAAGAAATTGTTAAGTAAAATACATTGAAATGGTTATTTTAATAATTCACTCGAAAAAATCTCTCTTATATACACGAATTATTCGTTATACGGTTCCCAGGATGAAAGTTCTTGACCTGTGAATCCCCATTTTTCTTACTTTTCTTAATTTTTCTCTTTGCCCAAACGGGCCTCTTCTTAACCACTGTTACCTGTTGCCCATGGTCAGTGTTAAGACTTGAGTATATCAATTTTTTCTAATCATTATCCCATTTCTCAATTTTTGATTTTCCATGGCTCGTTGAGAGCTCCATCGAGGTTCACTACCACTCACCATTTAGGTTTGTTCCTCTTATGAATATTTTCTCTTTACTTTTTGTTTCCTGATGATGGGTGTTACTACACCCGAAACATGTAGAGTATCTACTACCTTCTAATTTTATATCTAATAAACCAGTGGAGAAAGACTTTATGTTTTTTTTATTTATTTCTATAAATTAACTCCACTTTAAGAATGGACTACTTCTTCAAAATATATATATATGTTATTTAAAACACGTTTTTTGATGAATTATGAAGGATGCCAGATTCAAAAATTGTTTTACACTTTATACATTTAGCCTAGACCCTTGATAAAGGTTTGAATAAAAACCGAAACGTTGGAAATTAGTAAAGAGTAAAAAGTGTTTTATTAAAGTCCTCTTCCCCACAATAGAACATTTAAAAAAAATGGAAGTTCAAAGACGCTAAATAAACCTACAAAATTATTATTTATATTCGTGCTGTAACTGATGTGGCCAAACATATTAAATTTAATTTACTGGGTACAATATACCGGGTGTTGCATCGTCGAGCGGGACATAGGAAATCCCATGTAATTTTAAATGGGGTCAATTATTGGCTTCCCTAATTATTTTAGAGAAAAATTCTATTTAGGTTTATTAAAGAGCACTAAAACCCACATTCAAAAGAATAACTTTAGATATTTTTGATGAGCCCGTTTACGGGTTATCGCCGATTTCTTTTTAACTATTTCTCCTTTTTATGGCCCCGTATTTGCGGGCACCAGTCAAGGTAAAAGATGACTGTCAAATAAAGTTGTCATTTTGAAATGTGTTCTTTATTGTTATAAAAACTCGTACATCGAAAATATTAAAGGTGTATTTATGAGTACAAATTAATCTGAATAAAACTAAAATAAAGTATTCAATTACAAGGTTAATTATGACATTTTACATGTTTCAATATTTTACTAATTAATAGGTTGGTACTATTAAATTGTTAGAACTTTAGGATTTAAGAAGATGTTCAAATATTCCTCCATTGACTGCTAGACAATAACCGAGGCGATCATAATATTTTCTATGTCCCGCTCGACGATGCAACACCCGGTATAACAATTCTAGGCCTTGTATCTAGTTTTAGGGAATATTTTTAAGAAATTTTTATTGCTTCGTCCAATGCGACTTCTCAAGCACGATTGTCGTGGACCTGCGGCCCCAAGCAGTCCCAACTGAGGCATCCGCCCTTAGGGTGATGGCCCGAAGTCCAGTCCGGTGGTGAATTCAAGGGATACCGTTTATTTGTATTATTACATGTTATATTTTTGTAATAGTTATTTGTACACCCATCCCAGCTTCAAAAGTGAGACTTGGGTATTTTTTTTGCTCAGCGTTTCGAAACTATTCAACTGATTTTCTTGATCAAAGAATGACGTCACAAAGGAAACAGTTTTAGAGCATTTTGAAACGCTTTCCAACAGCGTCTCTAAATAACTATGTGTCAAATAAGTGAGTTTTTCATTGAGGAGAGTATATATGGTATCCTTTAGCGATTTTACAATAATTTAAAAACTTGTTATTTTTGTGCCTCAGTTAAATAAGTAAAGTAAAAACCACAGACAAAAGAGCTAAGATAGACGCCGAATCTCATTCACAAAATTACTTTTGCGCCGAGCCTACAACTCACAGCGATAGCATGTTTAGACTACACAATCCAGGCACTGAATCGGTTATTTTACAAACCTAGCGCTGTCCCATCATATTGGTCTTTTATAATTAACCCACAAAACCTTCAAACAATAAATTATCACCACTTTTTTATTTACTAAAGCTGATTGATAAATATTTTACTGTTCAATACTTCTTAATGTCAAAGTTGTCATTCATTTCAGTATTTTCACTTGCTACCGCTAGGAGGCAAACGTTGCCAAGTTTTTCACGATTCTCATTTTGCGAACTATATGCGCCAGTGTGGAATAATCCGGAAAATAAATTTATTATGACATTTTGTTTACTTATGGTGGATTGCTCAAAGATTTTTAATCAAATTTAGCTCTAATCAGCAAGTTTAACTGTGACGTAAATTTAATTGACAAGCGTTTTGTACTCACAACCAAAGGTGCTTGATTAGTAAATTAAAAATTAAGGTAACCGGGCCTCGATGATTGTGAGAAAATTATTTCTGCCAATGTCATGTATGTCACAGTCAAATTTGCTGGTTAGTTAATTAATATTAAAATTATTTGTGCAACCCGACATTAGTATGTTAAAGGCAATTTTAAAATTTTATCGTAATGCTGATTCACTGTAGTTTAAAAAATATATTTACTTCTCGAATTCATGAAGAATAGGTGATGATGTGAAGAACTAGAATACTCAAATCGTTTTGACAAGATAACTATTTTATAATTAATTTCTACAGTAATTCAGGTCAAAAGTTAGGTTAAGTTAGGTCGAACTGACAATCACGTTCCAAGTTCGATTCTATTGCGGTTTTCATTTAAATTTTGATACGGATACAATTACAAAATATACCAACTCGACCTTGAAACATAATCGAACTCAATACCTGTCGCATTCACAGTCGTTTGTCGGGCGCGCTCTTCTGGAATCTAGCTTAAAACTGTCCATAAATGTCGCCTTAGAAAAATATCGTCGTAACTCGAGAATCGAGTCTCCCGAGCGCGCCCGACGAACATCCAACGTCGACTGTGAACGCGACCCTGTGTTCGTATAATTTTTAATTCGCTATGTGGATTCAGATCGATTTATGTAAATGTGGTAAATTATTAGGAATACGAGAATACCACCACTCCATTAAATGATCAATTTTCTCAAAATGTTTGTAGTTTGGATAATTAGTAGAGGTTAGATTATGTTTAGTTAATCCAACGATGTGTTTAACTTGAGCTTAAATAAAACCCAATATATAAGAATCTGTTAATCATTTGGCAACACCGTATTATACGCTCGTAAAAATGGCCTTCTATTTCCATACGGTTTCATTCATGGAACTCGTCAGGAACTAAGTGGTAGCGTGAAGTTTAGTTTATGACGGCTTGTTTTGATATAGGGGAACGCGGCGTCTATCTTTTCCTCTTTTGTCTGTAGTAAAAACAGTAACACCATTTTAAAACTGTTTGAAATGCAGTTTGAAACAGTCTGAGCAAGAAAACATGTCTTTGGTCATGCGCGAGCGAGACGCAGTCGATTGTAATACCCTTCTGAGACGTGGTGTGCACACAAATGTTATTTTTACAGGTGTAAATTAAAAACAGAAAATTTTTATTTTCTTACAAATTTTAATTTTTTTTTACAAAATACACCTTGGACCTTGACTTAGCGAGAATCTTTGTTAAATAGAAATAGAATTTTGATTTAGAAACCACGTGAAATGTTAATTTAAATATATAACAAAAGTAGAAAAGAAAATAAATTGTTTTCTCCAGCATGCAAACCTCGAAAAATACAATTACTATATTTCTAAATTAAGACATAATCCGGAATTATAAACTACGTCAGCATTTTAACTCGAAAAGTTTTGAAATGCACAAAAGTCACGTCTCGGTCGTTTGTAAAAAGGTTTATAAAGAAAATTTGTTTTATAAATTATTGTGAGAAGTGTTGTACCAAGATATGAATAGTGCAAATGGGACGCCTGAGACTGTGAAATGCACAAAGTGCAATTAAAGTTTAGATTGTTTTAATATTTTATTACTTGACTACTTACTTTACATGTACAGAATAATAAAATAATTTGTCTGTTTTCTTGTCTTTTTTAACTTTTACGTCATGGTTTAATGAACCTAAATGAAAATAAATATTGAAACTATTTGTTTATTCACATTTATTATTTATTTATTTATTATTATCAGTCAGAAATAATTATAACCTCGACTAAATTTTTATTAACTGTTTCGGCGTTCCTTAATAATATAATAATAGCAATAAAATACATACCTACATTTACATAACATAGTGTTTACAGAAAGTCCATATTGCTAAAATAAAATGGAGAATACACCGTTATTCCAGATATTTCTTATAACCAATGAGGACAACAAAGATAGCAGCTTCCTTGATCTTTCTTCTTTGCAGGATTTCGGCTCCTATCTACCTGATATGATGTCCCTGTCTCCAGGCAAGGTCAGCTGCATCTGATTTTCGGTCTCTCCTTTTAGAGTATTGCATCTGTATTATTTTATTTTTGCTTAGAGTTATCTTAATGTCTCACCAATATTAGATTGGCCACATTCGCAGAGGATGCGTTTTTTTCTGTCTTTTTGGCTTCATCAAATGGCTTCTTAAAGTATCTTCTTCCTTTTGTATCGTTGACCTAGTTTTCTTAATCTCTCAGACAATCCTTTGATATAAGGAATGTTTTTCTAATAGCTCAGTTTGGAATCATCTATCAATTTTTGCAAGTTACAAGGATACAGCTGACCTTAGTAAAAATACCAACGAAGCGGTTGATGGTATTTTCATAGTTTCGAGTTCGAATGACACGGTTTTGGATTAGAGACTAAAAAACCTTCTGTTTCAGCGAGAAGCTGCCTTTTTTCTAACCAATTCAGTGACATTTCTCACCCATCCCCCCCCCCCCCCCCCTTCGACTCTTGGAAGTATTTTCCCATAAAGGTATTCTGCGACTTGCACATGTCGTCACATACTAATGATACCTCTTCCTTCCTCCTGTCGTTTTAGGTAGATTCTTTCAAGTGCAGAGCGTGGGTGGTGGAATCTGACTTTTGTCAGCAGCCTGCGCGTATGTCAATCTAGTTCATGCAAATCCGTGTCTGAATACTTAAGGATTCCGAATGAGTAGGTAAATGTTGGTATTGACCAGGTGTTGATGGCAGTAGTCAGGTTACCAGCATTTAGGAGAGTATTAAAAAGCCTTGTAAGTCTGCTTTTATATTTGCTTTTTAACTCCCTTTTTAGGCTTGTGTGATTTATCTGTTGGTTTTGAGAGATGCCTAAGTATTTATATGTTTTGTCCTCATCTAGTATATCTATGCCTTCAAGCAGTCCATGGTTTTGTTCATTCTTTCCTCGTACAACATTTAAGGTTGCGCACTTGTCTAATTCAAACACACACTCTTTTGTGCGTTTTGTAAAATATTAATATCATATTAATTAAAATTTAATTATTTATAATATAAAATTGAAACTATTCCTAATTTTTTCGCGCTTTTTAATCCCTCTAAATCCTCTCCCCTTGCTAGAATGGTTATAAAACAGCTTAGTATTTGGAATAAAAAGTATAATCGAATAACCGCCATGTAAATACATGCATACTATTGCATACATAAGCATATCTAGTTGATTTGGGTTTTCGCTTTTATAGGGTTGCGTTGTTCAAGGTGTACTTCATGCAGTCCCAGGACAGAGGTGCTCCGTTAACTCGGAAGATACAAAAGGGATCCGTTCTCTGAAGGGAATGCTTGCTCCCCGAGTTGCTCCCCCTGGGTGGCCAATATAATTATTACAAAAATACTGTGGCAATGTCAACATTTTTTACCAGAACTTTGATTTTATGCCTAGAGTTTTGGTCTTTGTATTTTTTTATTTTTAAATCACAACGTTTCTCGTAAGTCTCCAGTCACCTTCAGATAAATTTACTTACTTATTTTTTCAATATTATAGCCATGTGAATTCAGATGTTACTAATTCGGCTAACAATTTTGGACTGCGGCGCTATTAGTATTGTTTTACTTGTTTGAAACGCTGGGTTTTCGTCCCCCAAACGGATCTTGTAGCTGCGCTACTGAGACGTTAACTAAAACTTTTTCAGCTTTCCAACCAACCAATTTTCATAATTTTTTGTTTTAAGGTATGAGATTATAATTAAAGCTGCAAGGATTGAAGGATTTGAAATAGCAAAGCGTCGGACCAAGCAGTCAAGGCAAAGCAGTTTAAGAATCCCCCAAACTGCTGCGAATGACCGGATATTTTTGCGAACTGTCTACCATTGCGGTGTTAGTTTGGTTTTATTTGGATTTTGAGCTATATTACAGTTCAATGAGTGGAAAATTTTATTTTGCATTTTTAATTTAGATTTGTGAAAATTGGTACGCCAATAATGGTTCGAATACAAATTTTTCAGTTTTAGCTATAATATATCGGCACAATGCATACAAAACCTTTTCAAGTGTTATTATTAACGTTAAGCTATACGATCTCTCAGAATTATTGCACAGTATAATAAGCTAATTAAACTATAGGCGAATGTTTCGGAGTGATAGAAAATTTAATTAGTGAACACTGCTCAACAAACCTCTAAGTATATACATACATATATACATTTTAAGAGCAAACAGTAGTCGATTAGTCATCACGAACAAATACTGTATTTCCACCACATCGTGCATACTAAACGTACGTATGGTAATAGGGAATTATTGGAAACGCTATAAGGTAAAGGCTTTATTATGGTCGTTCTTAAAATGACAGCTAAGCATGTGCACTAAAAAAAAAAAATTTAATATGGGAACCATAATAAAACACTGCCTTCCCCTATTTACGACTAGTTACCGTAAGTAAAGTAACGTTTCCTTATTTCCCTTATGCGGCAAACCAAACCTCAAAAAACAGATGATTGCATTATAACCTTAAAATTGGTGAACTTTATGTTTTGTGTCGGTTAATTTTTTAAATACAATCACTTAACAAAGGTACCAAACAAAATTCACAACACAAAAATAAAAATAGACTTTTTAGGTTAAAAATAACGTTGTCATAAAAAGGAAAGCGTTCCAATAAGTCTTTATTTTTTAGAGAAATAAGGTTAAGACCTTATTAAAATAGGGCATTCCCTTATTAGTGCTGTCGTAAAAATTATCTTTTCAATAATTCCCTAATGGCAATAACATTTATTTTTTTATATACAAAATAATATAAAATCGAATTTCATGAGAATTAGGAGGTGCGGCGTCAGTAGAGATTTTGAAATGAATACCGGAGCATCGTTGTAATTTTAATGGAAAATAAGTAATTAACATAATTTTGTGGAAGTAGTCCATCTCTCAGTAGAGTTATTATTATTATAAGTAAGGAAAAATGATATACATAGTCTGCTCTACTAGTTTATTAGAAGGCTTTCTTATTTAGAAAAACCTTAGTATCGTATAGTTTAGTTTTAGTTTTATTTCTAGAAGAGACTTCCTCTAGAAAATGGATTTATTTAATTTCTTTAAAAATTTTACAATAATAAAATACATAAATCAAAATATTTTCCTATCCTAAATATCACAAAAAAGTTTTGATACCAGCACCTAGATGTACAACATCTGTATGTGCAAGACATGTTTTGAAGGTAAAAACCTTCATCATCAGCGAAATCAAATTAATGTAATTCTTTCTTCTTTTTCTGTTCCTCAGGTAAGAAAAAATATTTCATTATATCATCCACATCCTTAATCTATTTCCTTCTTTATATAAAAAATTAAAAGTTAAAATCTTTATACAACCTAATTATTCCAACTTTTTCTCTTTTAGTATAAACATGCAATGTCGAGGATCTCTCTTCATGTAATACATTAATTTGATTTCGCTGATTCCTAAGTTAATACTTGTTTTTTAGCTGCGTATAGAGGGCATTCAAATAAACCACATTTTTAAATACCTTTTTTCAAAGAACCCAAAAATAAAGTACTTACATTCATTTATTACACTACAAATCAAATACGGTTCTGCCTAACTTGCTCGTTGAATAACATTAAGAAGACTTCTGGGTGTAGAGAAAAAACATCCGCACTTTTACGACACTTACAATAAATTAGCACCATAATTAGTTCATTGTTTTTAAATTTTACCATTTTCACCAACTTATTAAAATTAATTTGCTTCAGAAAACCACACCGCGCAGCCAATTGCCAAAATAAATAACTGACGATCGATCCGTAAAATGCATGACTAACAATACAAAAAACGGAGAAAAACAATATAAAGTAAAGGGCTATGTTTCGATTACCAGGCTCGCATTTAGATTTTTTACCTCTGTCACTCGGCTATATTTAAGTTTTTTGAAAAAGGTATTTGAAAAAGTTGTTTATTTTAATGCCTTCTATACACAACTAAAAAAGAAGTATCAACTTAGGAATCACCCTGTATAATTAAAACTCAATTCTCATTTTGAAAGAAAAATAAGGTATCATCCGCCAAACTAGAAGTTCTTGTGAACCCCTTAGGAAAATTTTTGTGTTATATTTTTAATTAGACAAGCCAGGAAAGGATGCTGCGTTTTACGTTGGTATGGAAGGCTCTTAAGAAAATTTTAAAAACTAAAAGTATTTTTAGGTTATCAAAAAATGCAGTGCTCGGTAAAACCAATTGAATGCTTTATTTTATAAAGCATATTTTATACAATAACAATATTTTTAATTAATTTTACCTGAGTTTAGTGATAACAGCTAAGTTTATTGATTAATAATAAAGTTAAGAAGATTAAATTATTCAATAATCGATGTTTCGACTTATATTAGGTCATCCTTAGGATTATAAATATAGATATTCTTTGTTAAAATAAGTTTCCAAAAATTGCATATTACGTCGTCTGAGATCATTCAAATTTGCAACGACGGAGTTGAAGTAGTGAAGCTCCGCAGCGGGCGGGCAAGGACAAGTAGCGTAAGAATCCCCCAAACTGCTACGAACAGTCGGAAATTTTTGCGAGCTCTCTACCATTGCGGTGTTGATTTGGTTTTATCAAATTGGGAAGCAACTTACCCACGGATCAGTGTCGCGCAGCGTACAACGTTCACTATAGAACGTTCCTTTTCAGAATAGGGATTAGCACGGCATCATATGGTATTTTCGCAAGAATTTTGAGAAATTTTACATGTCAATGAGTATAACTTTTTATTTTGCTTTTTTAGTTTAGATTTGTAAAAATAAGTATTCCTATGGTTCAAATACAAATGTTTCAGCTTAAGATATAATAATTCCTATTATTTTTTTCAGCTATTGTCAGGCTGCTGGTAAAGGCAAACAGTGGCTGTTATTATTGACCAATAGCCAACAAACTTATTGTAGTTAAAAATATTAATTAATACGTAATAATGTAGAGAGTTTAGCGTCCGTATAACTTAAAGAAAGAAAGTTTTTTAGCGGCAGGCGGACAAATTGGTGCAAGTATCTTGCACTTTAATGAAAAAGATAGATTTTTTTTTTATGATAAAACACCTGCACTGTAGGAAAAATCCTTTAAGGCGCTCTGGGAGCAGTGCGAGTGCAAAAAAAGCGATTAACGTTGGTCTTGAAACGTTGAAGATTGTATTCATTGGGAAACACGACCTCAGGAAGATCATTCCACAAAGATGACGTTCTCCAGATGAAAGAATTCTTGAACAATGAAGTTCGAGGAGTACTAAGCTGAACAACATATGGATGAGCGGCAGCGGTTCGCCGTGTATTTCTGTTTTGTATTGCTCTAGGTGGAATCAAGTGGGCAATGTCAGTCGAACACCTGGATGGAAATATATGTAAAAGAGAGCCAAATCACCAACCTGTCTTCGATGCTCCAGGCTATCGAGGGTCTTGGTCAGCTCGGGGTCGCCGATCAGACGAACGGCTCTCCTTTGAATGGAATCCAGTAGCCGAAGGGTGTGCTTGGGTGCAGAGCTCCAGACATGAGAGCAATATTCTAATGATGGTCGAATCTGGGCTTTGTAGAGTGTCAAAAGTTGATGAAGTGTGTACATTATATATATTATACAAGATTTGATTTTTGAAGCAGGAAAAGATTTTCCACAGTTTCAGTTTTTAACTTTTTGAATTATTTACTAAAGAAAATAATTAAACAAAGTACGCTCTGTGATAAAAACACGGCAAACCTCTTACCCACGCTAAAATAATTCTAAGCACTCGGCAGTCAGCGATCCTCCTTTAATCGACGCGTTCGTATCTGAATGATGCATCGAGTCTGGTTTCTTGTTCTTTTCTATATAAGTCATAGAAACAAAGATGACAATATAATCGGTCGTACAAATGACAAATAAAAGAACTGCGTGGTTATTAGGATGACGTACAGCTCGTGCAATATAGCTTGAGCTCTGACTTTTGGGTGCGCAGTAAACAGATGGGAGGAGCTAGCCGAGAGCTCATTAATCTGATGATCTTTGAAACGCACACTTCTGTACAGTCTGTCAGAAAAGTACGACGTTCATTGGAAAAAAAGTTATTACTGTATTTATTTGTAATAATGCCTTTTAAAAGTAAAGTCTTAAACCGAGTATTGAGCGGTCAAAGCCGTGAAATAGTTTATAATTTAATACAATGTATGCAACAAGAGGCAGATACAGGAAGACCAGAAATTGACTTCTGAAAGGTTCACGAACGTGTTTCAGCCGCTACAAAGATTAGTCTAAGCGCAATTAAACGAATTAAGCAGGAAGCCAAAAATATCAAATCCGGAGCAGTTAAACCTTTTTCCACGCCAAACAAAAAGCGTGAAAACAGAAAATGCAAAATAGTCTTGGACGTTGCTTTTCAAGGTGTTTTACGCAGAACAATTCACAATTTCCATATAACAGAAAAGCAAGTGCCAACTCTAGCGAAAATTTATAAAAAATTTCAAAATGATACCAATTACCAGGGATGCCTGAACAGTTTAAGAAAAGAAATAAGAAAAATTGGATTTCGTTGGAGAAAAATCAAAACCAATAGAACAATTTTAATGGAGAAACCTGACGTAAGGCATCTCCGCATCCAATTTTTAAAGAAAATGGGAGTTTTCCGTGCAGAAGGACGGCCAATTGTTTATATGGATGAAACGTATATAGATTTATCACATACACACCAAAAAGCTTGGAGCGATTAAACAGACGAAGGCGTAAAACAACCTGTATCAAGCACACAATACAATATAATTTACATATTGAATAGTTAAGTTTTAGTTTTGAAAAAATTTCTGATAATTTAAATTATTATAAAAATAATTTTGTTGGTTGGTTGATTTTTGCATAACAGGGTCCAATTAGCAAACAAGATTAGTAGTCACTACGGCTTTATCAATCAAATCCCACTTTTACTTTCTACGCGGACTATACTTTACTAAAATTCGGTATTAGGTATCTCTGTCCTACACCGACTCTCCTTTTCTATCATCTGCGCATCTCAGGGCTCAAGCTACATTGCATGATTTGTACATCTATTTTAATTCTACGTTTTTAAACTTGCTGCTTTCGAGGGGTATTTTTAATTGTTTCTAGACAAGGTTTGTTACGCTCTAAGCTAATTTTTATTATTATATTTATTTTAAATAATGGTACCTCCCCTATCTCACAAAACATTCTTGCATTTTTTTTTTAAAGGTTGTAGGGGTAGGAAAGCCTATTATCGTAAATAATGTATTTGTCTTGACCAGTTTTTATTTTTATACGCGGAACACAAAACAAACAAAAATGCGGACTAATTTTTTGTCAAATTTAAGCAAACAAAAATAACAATGTTGGCCAGTGTATTTTCAGCTTGGGGATTATTTATACAGTTAAGTGACTGCAATCAAAACAAAATTTTGCCTTAATGCTAACATAAATCCTGGAAAGCTGATGATGATCGATTGCGAATGCTAACTAAACAAATATCGGAGAGCCCATTGAAACTTCGAAGTTATATTTCGATTATCGCTGAAACAGAAAGCAAAACTGAACAAGTATTTTTTGCAGAATATTTCATGGAAAATAGTTCAACAAGAGCATTAAAAAGTAGGATTTTAATGAGTCTCCAAGGTGGTTGCAGACATGCCAACTGGATTTGAACAAAACCTGAACAAAGCCTATTATCAACCAGCGTGCAATCATCCTAAAACCGATATTGATAGGAGTTTTTTCTATATGTTTAGTGTGTTTAATAAATTTTTCTACTGACGCTTTATAATAACCTCTTTTTGATTGTCATTATGATTTTTTAATAACCTCCTTTTAGGCGCAGCATGCTTAAAAAAATTTTAAGCACGTTACCAGGAACAACGTGCTTAAAAGTAACAAGTATAAACACAGACTATAGTTTTACCTATTTATTATAAATATTAACAGTACAGTTACTTATATTATTAAAATTAATGCATTGAGTAAGTACTCCACAAAGTTGATGGCTTATAGGCATCGGATAATAGTGAAAAATATGCCAAAAAGACTTTTTCTGATAAGTTTTTTACCTTTCTTTCTTCACACCATTTTTTGAATTTTTCGTATGTGCCCTCATACAAACTTCTTGATTTTTGGGGAACAAGGTACACCATTGCGTCATTTGCGGCATTTTCAATGTCTGAGTCGTCTAAATCACTCATTTTTACTTTTATATTTGTCGCAGTTTTTGACAAAAATATCGAATTTTTTTTTGACAACTGTCGATTTTTTTGACATGAAAGGTGTAAATGAAACATAGGTAATAAAATGTTAGTAAAATTAAGTTTTTTATTATAAAACCTCAGTAGAAAAAATATTGTATACAACTCGTTACGAAACAATGTCTTTTAGTCACTTTGACGTGTTGTCCAACTCGGCTTCGCCTCGTAGGACAATTCACGTCGCGTGCCTAAAAGACACTCATTTCGCAACTAATTGTATAAATAGCTATTTTATTACCTAAAAGTTGTATTGTATTTTAAAGTGATTAAAGAAAAAAGAGGATTCTCAGCTGGAATTTTATAACAATTACTTTTGATTTGGGGTTTGCTCAATTTTTAATTATTCGTTTTCAATTATTGCATTCAAGATAATTGAATAGTGGGTTTAATTTTGACTTTTAAGATTAAGAACTAATTTTTTAGAAGCTGCCTATTATGTGCAAGATAACCAATCGCAGGGGCGTTCTTGGACTTGCCGCCACCGCGCCGCGCTGCAAAATAACATTTGCCGCCCATGTGATTTTAAATTTGAGAAGGGGAAGTATAGAACCATATGGAGCAAACTTATTAGGACGATATTATAAAAACACCCCTAAAAAAAGATATGTCCAATTCTAACTAAAAAGCAAAAAAATTAAAGAAAGAATTGAGAAAAGCATGAGTAAAACCCCATGTCTTATATGATTTCTTACTTTTTTGACAAGTTTTATCTCCTTTTGTTGCATTTGGGACACAGGGTAAATAATATTTGCTCGACTATTGTAATGCATTTTTTCTCCAAATGACATTAAATGTAGCTTTTTAATGATACTGAATAGGCCTAAAAGGGACACTTTTACTGCCTAGGCAGAAAAAGTCTACTTTTTCTGCCGTTTCAAAAAGCTCGTAACTTTAGATATTTTGACAAATCAACGTTGTTTTTTAGGTTTAGGGTAGCTTTCAACATCGAATAGGTAGACTATAATGTTGAGGGCTTCATTTGCTTCGAGAGATCGGAAAAATAGGCAATCAGCACATTTTCAGAGAAAGATCCTACATTGTTCTTCTGCCTATATTCCATGAATCTGCGGTATGTGAGTTCATATACAGTTCTCGACTTCTCCGGTAGTAGATTCAATTCCACGTCTCGCGCTTGGTCTCTTATCTCAGGTGGTGTTAGTGGCAATAACTCATCTTCACTTTCAATTTGTTCCATTTCGAACAAATTTGAACTTTTAAAATGACAATGACACTGTGTAACTTAATAAAAAATAAAATTATTTTTATTTGATTATTTGATGTTTGATTCACCTAATTTTCGATTTTTATCTTATTCAATCTTGTTATACTCGGCGTCACTTGCAACGCAATACAAAATAAGGTGAACCTTAAATAGGTGTTCAAAGATCTTTATTTATTCATTCTTTAAAAAGTCCAATCTGGGTGCCACCGACAACTACTGTTAGTTTCGTTTGAGAGCTATGGGTCGTGTAGTTTTTTTTTTTTATTTCAAATTTTCCAGTTTACCGTTTGGGCGCCAGCTAAGCTAAGGGCTTAGCAAAGATTAAAGAAGTAAAGAAATATTAGGCGAGACCTGTGAAATCGATCGCCTGCCTAATCAAAATAAAATACTAAGTGCTTATAATTTCAATCAGTTTATTATAAACATAAGGATAGTTGGTTAAATAATTTCAATCAGTTTATTATAAAGATAAGATTAGTTGATTAAATAATTTCAATCAGTTTATTATAAAGATAAAGCTAGTTGATTAAATCTTACAATAAAGAATCAACTTCAATGTATAACAAAATCAATAGCATGGGTAGCATATGGTTACTAAATATCTAAATTCCTAATAATAGGGGAATCAGTGATCGAAGCTCACCAATTATTTACACAGGCGTAAAAATTGACTAAAAAATAAGCTAGGAGCCTAGATATAAAATGAAGAGAGAGAGAGAAGTAAGTATTACAGGTATTGAATTTATTGCATTTGTTACATTTATTGCCTTTCTTGCAATTATTGCAACTCCACGCACTGCGCTGTATTGACTAAAAAAATAAGGAATTTCAATCCAAATCTAACCTCGTGTAAATCGATTCCTTAAGGGAATTCTACTCTTGCACTCTAACAGCACATACGTTTAAATGTACATGAGCAATGATTTAAAAACTAAAATTTATTTTGAGGTTATACAGTCAATCTGGAGAAATTTACATTAGTGAAAATTTTAATTTAGAAATAAATGAATGAATGAATTTACCAATGTCCAAGGAAATAAGATAAATGTCAACGCCTAGCATATACGTGACATAAGTATAAAAATTTATATTACTTAACACTGCTCTTGCGAGTTTGTGTTAAGGTAGATACCAAAAAAATATTTTTTAAGCTGATTTGCCAATGGGCATTAAATAGGTTGTGGTTGTTATAATAACATACAAACAAAAAATATAACCGGGGTCCAGGGTTAAACAAAAATCAAAGTTTCAACTATATTTGCAATTCATAGAATAATCAATCAACAAAGGTTTGAATTCACCAATGTCCAAGGAAGTAAGCTAAATGTCAACGACTAGCATACACGTGACATAAGTATAAAAAAATTTATATTACTTAACACTGCTCTTGCGAGTTTGTGTTAAGGTAGATATCAAAAAATTATTTTTTAAGCTGATTTGCCAATGGGCATTAAATAGGTTGTGGTTGTTATAATAACATACAAACAAAAAATATAACCGGGGTCCAGGGTTAAACAAAAATCAAAGTTTCAACTATATTCGCAATTCATAGAATAATCAAAAAACAAAGGTTTTACTCATCTTATGTCGTGATCCTAAGTAACAAGTTCTGGATTGGGCAGTCAATCAAACCAAGCTTCCAAACGTAAACCAATGATCAAGGCCACACGGTAGGATCATTCAGGTCACATCAAAATCGGAGTACAGATAATTGCAACACTGCCATAGGGGTTGTGAGCTAACACCATCCCCAGTTCTGCTCCCGACGGATCAGCGGTGCTTGACGGCTTCACCCACAGTTCCAGACTTGTCCTTGAAGGTCGGATTTCCCACTCACGGGATGTATATCAAATCCAGGGATGTAAATTGAGGGTTTATAAACAGGGTAATTGAAGGTTCGTTTAAAATACTTGTTATCTTGTTACTGAAGCTACGAAGAAAGTTTGGGTGGTAAAACAAATGACATTATGGCGGACTTTACTGTATCTCAAGCTAACATTGTTATCAGACTTCCAGGCAAGCATGGAAAGGGCAGTAAGAGTTAAAATACTTACTAAAAACTTTAGCAAGGAGTGATTAAAATCAGTAAAACTGAGGCTAGGTTAGCCAAGAAGAAGGTTTAAAAACAAGGCGTGGAAGAAAGTCTGATTTCTAGGATTATGTTTAAATTGAAATGAAAAATATATGTGGGGATGGTCTAAAAAATGTCATTCTGTACTGCATCCCAGTAAGACATAGGTGAGGTAGTCATTTACGACTCTTCATGACTCAGAGTGGTAAGCAAAACCTAGGTAAAGGTATCAAATAAAAATTATAAGACTAACTTATAATAGTAAGTCGAAATACGTCTTAAAAGACAAGGGGGAAGATTAGCTGAAAAGCATGAAGATTAGCTAAAAATTAACTGAAAAGTAGCCGAAAACTGGCTGGCAAGTAGCCAATAACCAGCTGAAAATCAACTGCAAATTATCTGAAAAGTATCTAAAAAGCCTGAAACAAAATGGCCACCGTTAGTGGTTTCATGAACTAAAGAATTTCACAGTTTCAACGTTACCTGATGTTATGGCTTTTTCTTATCCTGTGTTTTTTCTATCCCACAATGGATTAGGAGTAGTTAAATTTAGTAATTTTCCAATCCGAAATAAATTCGCGACAACATGTGCCAACTAAATCACTAAAGAAACATTCCAATTAAAAAACACAGTGGCCTTCGAAGGTTCTAATGAGAAAAGGAACGATTTTTAATTCTCCATCTGGTTTTATTGAATCTGTCACTATAAAAAACTTGACACATTAACCACTAACAACGAAGAGTGATTTCACGTGATCACTGACACTTCATTGCTCGACTACAAGGGGAAATTAGAAAAATTGGGGACTATCCCGGAAAAATCAACATTTTAGAAATTAAGAGGGACGAGTCTAACCTCTAAACACGTTCACGCTCACAAATTTACGAGAAACTGGGTTCTAATATCGAAAATAGGCGGAAAGTAATTAATCGTCAGATAAGTATGCAACATATAATGCATCATGTATAATTAATTGCCTATACGTAGGTACTTCGAATCTAAAATTTAAAGCGAGATGAAGTAATGTGACTAGCACAGAGTTGTACCTGGTTAAACGCAACGGTTTCTCAAAGTCGACAGGGGCGTAGTAAGAAAATTTTAACGAATAATTTGAAAGGAAATAAAATCTTTTGGACATTGTTAGATTACACCTTGATAAGTTGTAAGGAGCGCAAAAAGCTCGTTACAACTGAAGTAAACAAAACAATCCACCATGCCGTGCCTAGTAAAACAAATAACTATTATACTACAATATTATGACAACTTCTTTATTCTCATTCTAATGACAATACATAGTTTCTGCCGACGTCTACCTGTACCCCTGACAGCACCACCAGCCCGGCTAAAAACCTTTCTGCATACATAACACTTTTAAAAAATTGAAGTCCTAAATTAATTTTTTTTTTATTTCTTAGCGTGCAACGCGCAAATATTAATAGTTTTGAGCACGATGAAAATGTTTAAATAGAATTAGTTTGCATATTTTTCTTTCCTAGGTCTAATAAAGTAACTTTTCAGCAGACAGCTGGTGTCCATCACCTGGATAAAATACCAGCAAGGTGCGGACCAGGAGAGACATATAATGATGAAGCTGTCAAGTAGACGTTTTAAGTTAATAATTTTGTAACACTACCAAATGAACAATAAATTCAATTTCAAAGTATAAGTAGAGTGTGTTGTCATTACCAATTCAAGAGAAACGCTAAAGGAGGAAACAGTGGGTGGGAAGGGCGGGAAGGGCGGGAAAGGCGGGCAGGACGGCATGGCGGGCAGGGCAGGGCCCCATAGAATGATGTAATTTAATATCTAATAAGCTGTTTGGTAAATTGCCCTTAGAATCAAGACAGATAATACCAAAAATATGAACATGGTTGAAAAATATAGTAATAGTTGGGTGAATTTTTGTCGAAATTAGAGCGGGGCCTCAAAAATTTTTCGCGCATGATCCGTAGCGCTTTTCTACCTTCACTTTTCTGTAAATAACACCTGCCCCTTCCCCCAGACGAAATTTGTAAATACGCCACTGCTTCTCATACAAGTAAATTATGGCTATTTGATAATGTCAAAATTATTCGTTAACAATGTTATTATGACGTAATAGATAGAATATAAATATATTTTTTCTACTACTGTATAAATAAATTAACTTTCGGGCCCTAGCAACCCCACAGATAACGAAAGTATGCATTCGAGTTCCCTGAATATTATAAGTCGCTAGCTATGTAAAGTAGCGTTGCTATCTATGTAAAGTAGCGTTGCTAGCTATGTAAAGTTGCGTTGCTAGCTATGTAAAGTATTACTTTCGGTGCCAGAACAAAAAAAAATGGATTACTTATTTCACAGATGGAAAATCCTTATTTTATTCGAACTGACAATACTTAAATAACTAGTTGTCATGGATTATTTTATAGGTGGAAAAAAAACTTATTTTATCATTTTAATTTGAACAAAATCAAAGTTTATTACTTAATAATATATTGATCAGAGAACAGTAGTAGAAAAAATTTAATACATTACACGATGCGAAAGCCTTTTTTGGTGGTTGGAAGCATTAAATCACCTCGGCTTCGCCTCTAGTAATGTAAATAACTAATTTTTTAAAATAATTTGTTCCAAACAGAGTTTTAGGAAAGTTAAAGTACAAGCTAATCGTAAATACAAACCACCGAAAACGTAGTTAACTTTCGGTAAGATTTCTGCTAGTCCATTTCTGATGCCAAAATAAATGTATACTTGACAGAGATGAATTTTAGGTGTCAGTTATGCGGTGAATGTATCAAAGAACGTTTCTACCTATAATAATGAAGGAAACACATTTATGGTTCATTCTGAAAAGGAAATTTGAATATATATGGTTAAAGAACTGCGTGGATCAGATTATAAATATAATAAGCTTCTAAATAATAATTTATGAACTCAGCAATATTAAGTAGTAGTTTGTACAACAAAAGTGGATATGATGTCCATATCGCACGAGGAAGTAAATTGAGCACGACGCCGTAGGCGGAGTACTCAAACTTCCGAGCGCAATATGGACAATCCACTCGAGTTGTATAGTATATTTTTTCTACGACTTAACTTCCGCACTTCATGCTAAGAATTTTTAAAAATTCTTTAAATTAGGTATCATAACTTGTCTTTTAAGTTTGCCATGAACTTGTAAGAACTATAATAAGAAACAATTGAACCAAAATTCTTTTTGATGGCAAACCCATTGACCAAATTACACTGTAACATATTTATCGTTTTGGGTAAGTTCTTATATTTATACAAACTCACTTTTGAATATATCTATCTTTCTCACATTCGGCTTTTTGCAGAATAACAGACAAAAAGCGATATATGTATTAATAAACACGAACAATTTATTTTCTCAACAGCAGGTATTTTGATAAATTGTTTTACTGAATTGCACAGAAGAAATAAAGGTTTGAACGGGTTTATTTTTGCTTGCGTAAGAATTATAACTCCGAAAGTACAACAAAATAGCTGTAGAATTCGTTTTAAACAGTTATAAATGGATGTTGTGCATTAATATGAATTTTTAACGTTCGCTATAGTCAAATTTTTCAAAATAATCGCCAATTTACAAACAAGCAACACTGTTAACTTGGAAAGAGAAGTGGCAATAGTGTAAGTAGAAATAACACAACCTTAAAAATTTTAGTAAAAAATTAATTTTTTTTCTAGAAATCTTATAATTTCGTCTGTTTTATCGGGTTATCTTTATGTTCCACCATTTAAGGAAGAATTACCAGTTAATTTTCTATGTTTGTTGCGTATTATAAAAGTTTTAAGATCAATCGGGGTTGGATCCCGTTCAAAATATATCGGAAAATATCCCCGTGCACAAATATTTATAATAATAATATACAGGGTGTCCCGTACTTATGGGCCGTAGAGTAACTGGAGATACTAGACATCAAACTAAGCCGATTATGTCGTATAAGTTTTTTCGGATTGTTACTCGTTCTAGAGATACAGGGTGTTGAAAGTAAAAGTTTATTCTCGAAAATAAGCCATAATTTTAAATCAGTTTAATGAATCGAATTGAAAGTTGTCAATATTATGTTTTTATGAGCAAGAAATAAGAATTTGTAGAAATTTTTAAGTTTTAAACTGGAGGTTGTTGCATAAGCTGGGCTTCATAAATCTATGATTTTTTCTCTTACCTGTGATATTAGGTGTTTTTCAATTATAGTTTCTTAAAAAGGGCATTTTTTGAGTCAAAAATGTATACTTGATTGATCTTAATATCTTTAACGGTTTTCGAGATATTTCCATTTAAACATCCCAAAGCATAAAAAAACATAGCAAATAATTAAATTAACAAAAAAAAATAATAACAGTGACAATTCGAGAAAACTTATACGACATAATCGGCTTAGTTTGATGTCTAGTATCTCCAGTTACTCTACGGCCCATAAGTTACAGGACACCCTGTATATTATTTATATGGAAGAAAATAACCAAGGTTAGTAAGAAAACGTTCATTTGGTAGGTATATAGTACATTTTATGCAAAGCTTTTAGTAATTGTCTAGAAATGAGTGGAAATAGAGATATTTTTGAAATAAGAAAGTGCGTCTGTGCGCATATCTTTAGTTCGGTCAGAAAATAACAATAATTTGGTAGAAATATATTTTGGTATTAATTTTGTTATTATACCTTCAATTTTTGCACCATTTCGTATACTCTTTAGGAAAATATTGTGTATACGTAGACTCTGGGATAAATGTTTGGATTTAAATTTAAAAAGAACAAATTTCATCTGACAGATTTGGATTTTTTTGAAGCATATTGTTAACCTAACTTCTCTCAACTGACTGAAAGTGAATTTACAATATGTAAATTTGGCTTTACTGTAATTGGTCAGTTTCATAACCTAACTAGAATGGATATGAAATTTTGCCGCACAATTAATTGGAATAGCCTACTTTACCCGCCACTTAAGTGTAAAGGAAACAGCTAATTTCCATGTGAGAGTAAAAAAACCTTATTTTTATTCAATTAGTGTTTAAATTCTCATCTAAATTTAGTTTAAATTGATGTTGTTGTCACTTCTAACTAATAGTTTATTCTCTCATGCAAAACATTTACGCCGTGGAGCAATTTCAGTGCAAATTTCCTTTTCAGAATAAACTATAATGGAAATACATGCTGCACCGGTTTATAGACGCTCGTCGATATTTGTTTAGTCACCATCCGAGCTTAAACCTTGTCAATTTAGCGGTCACATTCATGTTGATATCATCACTGTGGTGTCAATTTATGTTGGAAGTTAATAATTTTCAACTTAACTGAAAGCTCCCAGACATGTGAGTGTAGGTATAGAACATCATAAATGTATTGTTTATTTAGATTGAATCAATCACAATCTAGGAAAATTAAGAAAGTGTTAAAATACGTTTTTCTGCTCGCACATGGAAATTTGTTGTTTCCTTTAGACTAAAGTGATTGGAAAAGTGTGCTATTCTGGTTAACTGAACGGATATAATTTCATATCCCTCCTAGTTAGGATATGAAACTGACCAATCACAGTGGTCAATTACAAAGAAACCAAGTTTACATGTTGAACGTTTTACGTTTTCTGGCACTTGACAGCAGAAGTAAGATTAATGTCTGGTTCCACAAAGAATTTTAATAATTATTATTTAACCGGCAAGTTTGACTGTGACATAAATGACTTGCATTGTATATTCACATTCAAGGGTGCGTGATTAGTAAATTAAAAATTAAGGTAACCGGGCCAGTATGATTGTGAGAAAATTATTTCTGTCAATGTTACGTCTGTCACAGTCACACTTGCCGGTTAAATAATTATTATTAAAGTTCTTTGTGCAACCCGACATTAGAATATACTTCAAACGTAAATGCAAATCTGTGAAATAAAACACGCTCTTTTTTAATTTAAATCACAACATGTATCCCAGAGTCTATGCATACACAATTTTTTCCTAAAGAGTCTACGGAATGGTGTGAAAATTTAAGGTATAATACCAAAAGATGCACTTTCGTAATTCAAAAACCTCCAGTTTTCCACTCATTTACAAGTACTACAAGATTTAATTCATAAGAGGTAGGTACTATACAGGGTGCTACAAATTCGTGTGCGTACAAGGGGATCTCAAAAATGGTAAGAGATACGAACATGGTTAAATTGAGGCAAAGTTGCAAAGTTTTAGGCTTAATCATTTGGTAAAAGAAAATTCTAAATATTCCGAATACCTTTGGAGATATATCCGAAAAAAAAACCGAAATCTTTAGTTTTGGTATAGAATTTTTTGCGCCTTCATTTTTGCTCTGGGACAAAAATAAAAAATACTTTGTCATAGCAGTTCTTTATGTTCTACAAGATGGCGTTATTAGTTTTCAAATTCGACGTTTCGTTCTTTAGATATCAACCTCAAGTCAATTTTTTTTTAAATACGGACCTGGAATTTTAAAAACATTTTTAGGGACTTTGGAAATTTAATACAATTTAAAGATTTCTAAAATGGTAACGTTTTGTCATCAAATATAACATCATTAATATTTCAAATTATTCTTTCTTTACTATTGCGGCCCTGGCAATTATTTTTAGGATAACTGAAATTTTAAAACGAGTCTTAAAATAACATTACAGGATTATGGCGTTTAGACGACATTTCTTTTTACTTTGTTTATTACTTATTTGTATATTACAATGTAATTTTGAAATAAAGATTAAATAAATAAATAAAAATAAATAAAAATTCCGCTACGGGGGACCTGAAATTCTCTCACCAACTTCGGTCATATAACTTATTCAATTTTATGTTAGTAGTAATAGTCTGGAAACTCCTATGATTCACAGACCGGGAAGGGTGTTATAAGGAGAAAGGGAACGCACTTACTACCACTGAACATTAAGATCTATTTTTCTTTTATCCGTACATCGAATAGCGTTATTAGCCGGAACGAGACAGATGGCGCTCCGCGCCACATCTTACTGGTGTGTCCCACCAAGTGCTGCCTTAAGTAGCTTCGAGATTCCTTTTCTTTTCGTCGGATCCTAGCTCTACTGATGAGTCATGATATGACGAAACGCGTCTAGAGATGGATCTGGCGAAATGAAAAGGAAAATCTTCGTCTTTACTCATTGTTTTCGGTTAATAAACCGATTTGAGTTAGCGCTGCCTAGCGGGACTCCTGTAATTGTGACGAATGTCTTTACAGGCGATTTCCTCTTAACATTTACTTATTTCTATAAGTTTGTTAGAGGTGCTGGTATGCTCAAGAGTGTCTAACAACGACACAGATGGCGCTCCGTGCCATATCTTACTGGTGTGTCCTACCAAAAGTGCTGCCTTAAGTAGCTTCGAGATCCCGTTTCTTTTCGTCGGATCCTAGCTCTACTGATGAGTCATGATATGACGAAACTCGTCTAGAGATGGATCTGGCGAAATGAAAAGGAAAATCTTCGTCTTTAAAAATATCTGTTTTGTCCGGATATCTCCGAAGGTATTTAGAATATTTCCAATTTTCTTTCACCAAATTATTAACCCCAAAATACGCAACTCTACCTAAATTTAACCATCCTCTTATCTCTTACCGTTTTTGAGATCCCCTTGTACGCACACGAATTTGTAGCACCCTGTATATGCCTAAAAACTAACAAAGATTTATCAAGTAAAGCTGAGAATTTCTGGTTTAAGATCGACTCATGAAGTGTGGGTTTTCTGAATTATTAAAAAATAAATATTTTTTATTACTTTCTATTATTATCTCTTTATTTTTACATTCTTTTGCAAGCAGTGCTGATAAAATAACTAATCACATTATTGCATATTTTTAAAGAAATCAGCTGTTCGGTTTGTTTCTATCATTTTTACCTGTTTTAAATTTGATCAACGTTTCCGACGACATTTTGTTACCGATATTTCTCATTCCTGTAAAATATATATTTTATGCAGGAAATAATCTATTAGTATTCCCGGCCATGCCTATCTTTCTTGACTATATCTATATCTGGTAGAATTTACATTTTATAGGAATTTATTTGAGCCGTTGAAAAATCTTAGTCACATAAAGGGATGCTGTATAGTCATTTTTTATTATTAGAGGTAGTAAAAATTATTCTTGGATTATTATTACAAAAGCTATTTTACAACAGGGAATTTTCATTATCGGTAACAAAAAAGGTGCAATTTAATTACAATCTGAAGTATCTTTTATTTTTATATATTAATGTTGTCGCTGGGGATATGTATTTAAACACAGTTTATACAGTGTGTCTACAGATGGACTTAACTATATTTTGGAACGACACAGATGGCGCTCCGCGCCACATCTTACTGGTGTGTCCCACCAAGTGCTGCCTTAAGTAGCTTCGAGATTCCTTTTCTTTTCGTCGGATCCTAGCTCTACTGATGAGTCATGATATGACGAAACGCGTCTAGAGATGGATCTGGCGAAATGAAAAGGAAAATCTTCTTTACTCATTGTTTTCGGTTAATAAACCGATTTGAGTTAGCGCTGCCTAGCGGGACTCCTGTAATTGTGACGAATGTCTTTACAGGCGATTTCCTCTTAACATTTACTTATTTCTATAAGTTTGTTAGAGGTGCTGGTATGCTCAAGAGTGTCTAACAACGACACAGATGGCGCTCCGTGCCATATCTTACTGGTGTGTCCCACCAAGTGCTGCCTTAAGTAGCTTCGAGATCCCTTTTCTTTTCGTCGGATCCTAGCTCTACTGATGAGTCATGATATGACGAAACGCGTCTAGAGATGGATCTGGCGAAATGAAAAGGAAAATCATCTTTACTCATTGTTTTCGGTTAATAAACCGATTTGAGTTAGCGCTGCCTAGCGGGACTCCTGTAATTGTGACGAATGTCTTTACAGGCGATTTCCTCTTAACATTTACTTATTTCTATAAGTTTGTTAGAGGTGCTGGTATGCTCAAGAGTGTCTAACAACGACACAGATGGCGCTCCGCGCCACATCTTACTGGTGTGTCCCACCAAGTGCTGCCTTAAGTAGCTTCGAGATTCCTTTTCTTTTCGTCGAATCCTAGCTCTACTGATGAGCCATGATATGACGAAACGCGTCTAGCGAAATGAAAAGGAAAATCTTCTTAACTATATTTGTTATTTCCAGTTTTTGGAAAAGAAAGTTTAATGGAAATCGTAGTTATAGAACAGGCAGAAACCTTTTTTTTATTATTGTTTTTACAGAAAATTGTATTCTTAATAAAAGTCTCTGCGTCCTTTGAAACTACAAAGCGCTCATTAAAATTTTAAAAAAACTGTAATGCATACGAGGAAGTTTCAATTTTTTAAAAGTACTCTTATTTTTTTTTAGATATAAAAGTTTATAAAAGTTGTTTAGAATTAGAGGTGGTTCCTGCAGATCACCGAAGTTAAGCTGTGTCGAGCGTGATTAGTGCTTGGGCGGGTGACCGCTTGGGAACACGGCGTGCTCTTGCCTCAGGGAAGAGTGTAAAATAAATCGACACCTAGCCATCCTATTCACGCCGGACAGGCCGGATGAGATCGGATATCTCGTAGGATGAAGGTGCCGTTTTACACTCCCCAGTCGGTAGACCACATTTGTGGTCGATGACCGGTTCAAGATGGCCTCCGTAGTCGGCGAACCGTAAAAAAAAAAAAAAAAAAATTAGAGGTACCTAATGTCCGAACACGAGGTCGTGGGTTTCTATTCAAAAAATTAAAGACTACTTATTTTTGAGTCTTACCGAGGGTCTTACCCTGTATAGAGACTAGGTTTTTTACTTAAATTAATTTTTATAATTGGGAACACAAGTCATTTTTTAAGTCATTTAAGAAGATCCTAAATAATATATTTTCTAAAATTAATATTGGTTTCCTGAATTAAGAAATTTTATTTTTCTGTATTTATATCCATGTTCGTCCTTCCTTATCCATTTTTTATGTTAAAAAATTGCTTCTCCGGCATGACTGTCGAAAAACTTGGCAATTGCTCAAGTATAAATAAAAAATATAATGAATTTCGGCGACAGTAACCGACAAGCGTAGAAATGTAAGCGTTGCGTAACACGACCATATAAGTGTGAAAATACTCGTTTATCTTAATATAGTAACATAATGGAGACTGTAAATTCACATACGTTGCAAGAACAGAATTACTTTCGCTTTCAAAACAAAGACCGTACGTTGGTAACTATTGTTAAAATTGTTTTTATGAATTTCTTGATTTTTGCAGTCAGATTTTTTAAATTAAATACGCATTCATTATGGTGACGATGTAGATTGGGATTAAGAGGAATCCGTAAACCGTTAAAACGAGATTTCTTTTTACGGGTTTATTCATCGTTTAAAAAAAACATGTTGTAAATAAAAGTGTTAAGATATTAAACCAAAAATGTTGGACGGTCCTTTTGGTTTGTCATATTTATATACCGGGTGTCCCATTAGGGATGGCCACCGGGCGCATCTCGGAAACTATTGGGCATAGAAACTCAAGAAAAAAAAAATCGTATTTAAAGTGGCTAAGAGAAAATCCTTGAAATAAGTTCCGCATTTTGCCGCAAGAGGGCACAATTTAAAATTAAATATTGAAATTCTAAATTTTGCCGAAAATGCCTACATTAAGGTATACCTTTGGGAACATCATTAGAAAGCTTAGACAATTCTGCATTATTTTGGTTTAAGGCTCATTGGCGTACCGACTTTGATAAGAGTGAGGGAAGCTATTGAAAGTGTAATAATTTAATTTGCTGTAACTTCTAAATGACCTGTAGGTAGAAAACCCAGGCAGCAGTCTTCTCCAAAAAGGTTAACATTGCAGAACCGGATATAGTCATGGCAGGACACGCAATTCCCCTGGCACCGTCTATTAATTTGCTGGAGGTCAATCTGGGAGGTAATATGTCTTGGCATGATCACGTTGCCGCAATTGCCAAGGCAGCTGCACAGAAACTTGGTGTACTTTTCGCACCAAAAGGTTGTACACACCTTATCAACTTTTGACACTCTACAAAGCCCAGATTCAACCATCATTAGAATATTGCTCTCATGTCTGGAGCTCTTCACCCAAGCACACCCTTCGGCTACTGGATTCCATTCAAAGGAGAGCCGTTCGTCTGATCGGCGACCCCGAGCTGACCAAGACCCTCGATAGCCTGGAGCATCGAAGACAGGTTGGTGATTTGGCTCTCTTTTACAGATATTTCCATGGCAGGTGTTCGACTAACATTGCCCACTTGATTCCACCTAGAGCAATGCAAAACAGAAATACACGGCGAACCACTGCCGCTCATCCATATGTTGTTCAGCTTAGTACTCCTCGAACTTCATTGTTCAAGAATTCTTTCATCTGGAGAACGTCATCTTTGTGGAATGATCTTCCTGAGGTCGTGTTTTCCAATGAATACAATCTTCAACGTTTTAAGACCAACGTTAATCGCTTTTTTCGCACTCGCACCGCTTCCAGAGCGCCTTAAAGGATTTTTCCTACAGTGCAGGTGTTTTATCATAAAAAAAAAGGTGTGATGATGTGAAATGCGCAAATTCTATATTCCCTTTTATTCTTCCATCGGATCACAAATCTTGTACGTGATATTAGTAATATATTGGTTATATGTGTATATATACAGTGTGATTCATTAAGGGTGGTCACCGGCCATATCTCGAAAACTACCGAGAATAGAAACTCAGGAAACGAGGGAACTACACACTCAATCGCACCTCGCTGATCACTAAAAACAATTATTGATGGATCAGGTGCATCGTACTCAGTCCCGGTAAAGGTTGAGGGCGTGTTGGTTTAAAAGGAAGAAGTTTAGGTATAGTTCTGTTAAAATATGTGGTAAATATCTTACTTTCAGGAACTGTGCTTTTGATCCCTAATTTTGACGATTTCGAACCATACTGCGTCGTAAGCGTCGAAAAACATTTACGGATACAGGGTGCTACAAATTCATGGGCGTAGTAGGGTATCTCGGAAATGGTAAACCGAAATTTTTAGTTTTGGTTTTTAATTTTATGCCCCTTCACTTTTGACAAACAAAAAACTCTTTCTCATAGCCGTTTTTTATGTTCCATAAGATGGCGTTATTATGTTTCAAATTTGAGGTTTCGTTCTTTAGCTACCCCCTTAAGTCAATTTTTTTAAATACGGACCTAGAATTTTAAAAACGGTTTAGGGACATCTAAGCTTTAGAAATTTAAAACAATTTAAAGGTATTTAAAGTTTTAAGGTTTTGTTATCAAATAACACATTATTATTATTTAAAAATATCCTTTCTTTACTATTCCGGCCCTGGCAATTATTTTTAGGATTTAGGCCGTTTATTATTTTAATAAGGTTTACCACAACAATACTCTAGGAAGTAAGGAAGTTTTTAAGGCATGAGGAGGTATTCTATTTTTAATAACATTTTATTTATTTTATTAATATAACATACATCTTAAGTCCTATGGTTTTTACCTTACACCTAAACAGATATACTGTAAAACAGAAAAAAAAATTGATGCTCCCGAGTGAAAAAATAAGGTAACTGAAGTGTAAGTTATTTATGTTATTGTGGTGTGCTTATGCTTGTTTCAAAAGCAATTTAAATTTTGTTTATTGTTTATATAAGATCTGATGTAGTTTCAGGTAAAACATATATAATGAAATAAACAAACCCAAAAATATTTGACGCCGAGACTTTGTGTATTTTTTCTTACAAAATATCAAATATCAGGCCTCTTTGAGTAAAAATGGATGGATTCTTTATATAATAAATATTTTTCGTTTGGCTCTAAATGTTCAGGACCGTAATAATATAAATTGATGACTTAAAAACATTTTTTATTAGATGACAAAACGTTAAAATTTTAAAAACCTTTAAATTGAATTAAATTTCTAGAGCTTAGAAGACCATGAAACTATATTTAAAATTTTAGGTTCGTTTTTTATTTAAAAATACGGAGATGAGAAAGTGTTTTTTGTTATTTTTCCAAGCCAAAAATAAAAGTGCAAAAAATTAAAAACCAAAACTAAACATTTTAGTTTTTTTCGAATATCTCCGATAATATAATAATTATAATATTTGCAATTTTCTTTCACCAAATTATTGAGCCCCAAAATACGCAACTCTTTTTTAATTTATATATAATAATATACAAAACGGCACTTAAATATAAGTATTTCAAAACTTAAGCATTTGCACCAATAACTGCTCTTACATCTACGCCCCTAAAATATATGATTTCTGAAAAAACATCAATTTTGGCGTGGTGAGTAGGGTTGCCAGACGTCCCGTATTTTTCGGGATTGTCTCATTTTTCTTACTTGGCACGAAAAATTTTGAACTTTAAGTCTACTCCCAATTTATCTCAAATTAATTGTTTTATTCCAACAATACAACAACAACAAAAAAAACAATTTCTGCCTTAATTTAACATTCTTCGTATCTCTTACAGTTTTCGAGATTCGCTTGTACGCACACGAATTTGTAGCACCCTGTATACGAGTGTAATCCATATATTACTCAAAAAATTAGAACTTCATTTTCCCTAAATATACAAAAAAACACCACTAATAAGTCTTACTCTTCTTGCAGTAATTACATGGCACTAAAATATTTAAAATGATTACTTTAAACATAATATAACCTAAGCCTGCTTGTTTGTGTTTAAGTGCAAATTAGAAACAATTTACGCTTGAAAAGAGGTAAAACGAAGCTACGCCCGTACGATACAACCCCTATTCAAAGGTAGCGTTTTATGTAGCTAATTATGAAGAAGTGTTTGTTGAAAGGGAATAGAGTGCAAGTGTTAATGAATTTTACTGTTCACTGCATCTGCAAGATTTTAATAACATATTTTCTGCAAATATTTATTTCAATATTAAATCGTTTAACTAACTTTGAAGAAATAGTCCGTGCTTGAATTGGAGTGGTGACTTAAGTGGATCCGAACGCGCTGAAATTTCCCATGTTAAATTGCGGGTGAGTTACAAAAACTAAACAATTTATTAAATTCCTTTTTCACCAATGGAAAGATGGTATCTGAGAAAGTTATTTTCATAGAGAAAAAAAAATTGAGGAAAAATATATACACCAATGAAAACTCCAAAAAAAAATACTAAAATTCATTGTATTCTAAAAAAAATTAAGAATTAATTATTTTTTTAATAAAAATAACTCTCTTACATTCTCCAATATCTGTTAAGTTATTAGCCATTTAAACCAATTATCTTTTCAACAACTCACTTTTATTTATATAAGAGGCCTGAAATGCTAGAAATTAAATAGAACCTTTTATATACAGGGTGATTAACAACAACGTGAATGTTTTCTGAAAATAAATTTCTGTATATTATATTTGTTGCGGCTAAACTATGCATAAATATTAAACTAACAGTTACAGTTAACCGCATATGTATATTAGATGTCAGTGATTACAAAAAGTTACGATCTGTTCAAATATACGGTAAATACAAAATAAAATATAAAAAATTGAAATAATTACAAGTAGTTAGTAAGTAATAAAAAATAAAATCCATAACTAAACAAAATAACAAATTGGTTAGGAAAATTGTAAAGGCCGAATTAAAAAATAAGCATTATGCAATAAGCAACAGAAATTAGTTTTGATACGTACAAACACAGCTGCGTTTGATTAAGTTAAAGCTTCAGGTATACTGATAACAGTGATAACTATTTAAATGGGATCAGGGACTAATGTTAGGTTGCACAAAGATTTTTACCGAAAATTAATTAACCAGCAAGTTTGACTGTGATATAACTGACATTGACAGGCATTATGAACTCAGTCCAACCAAAATCAGAAGGATACATTAAAAGGCGTCGGCACAAGTTGTACAGTGGTTTCTTTACACGAAAATGCTTTATTATGAAAATACAAAACAGCACATTAAAAGGAGTACCTATTTCAAAACTTAAGCATTTGCACCAATAACTGCTCTTACATATACGCCCCTAAAATACATGATTTCTAAAAAAAATCATTAATTTTGACGTGGTGAGTAGGGTTGCCAGACGTCCCGTATTTTCCGGGATTGTCCCGTTTTTCAATGTTCAGTCCCTCGTCCCGGGCAAGCTATTAACGGGACGCCATTTGTCCCGTTTTTCTTACTTGGCACGAAAATTTCAAACTTTAAGTCTAGGTACTTCCAATTTATTTCAAATTAATTGTTTTATTCCAACAATCCAACTACAACAAAAAAAAGGTAAAACTATTTTTTAACATTCTTTTGCGTAAAAATGCATACCAATTAATTATTGGAATCATTGCTCCTCTATACGTTTTAACAGTCAGTGGAGTGTTGTTGAATTAATAATTATGGTACCCTTTTATCGAGCCTTTTATATTTCATTTAAAAAGTTTTAATTATATGTTTGAAACATATCCCGTTTTTTTCTGCTTGTCCCGTATATTTGCTTCTTTTTTTAGCTTCAGTCCCGTTTTGACCTAAAACAGATCTGGCAACCCTAGTGGTAAGCGATATTTACTTTATATTTAATCATGGAAAACCGAGCCCGAAAAACGCTGGTTAGAGTCATACATAGGTAATTCTTATGTTAAAATTTTGGATTGACACCAATATTCATATTTTTCATAAATATAAAAAAATGTATTTTTTTTTTAAATAAAGAATAGGAATATCAAAAAAAAAAACATTTATTACAAAAACAAATTTAATCCATGCAGAGGGGGAAAGGTAATAATTTAATTCGAAACTTGATAGTAGTTAGGTGAATTTTAAATGTACTTTGGGCGCCGCCCCGACATTTTTCGCCTGCGGCGCTTTTCCGCCTTCTTTACTACATACAATATCATGAAATATATGTAGTCCCGACTATCTCTCTCTCCAGAATAAATATTTTCGTAAATTTTTACATTATTTCATCGTTAAATTTTGAAATTCATTAAATCAGTTTTGTCCGTTAAAGATTTATTCTTACACTGCGGTGCCAGGCATTTACTCGGCATTAAACTAGCAAATTTAATTTTTCATTATCTAAATAAGATTCTCCATCAACCCTTCTCATTACACAAGAATGTGACCTGCTTGCTCCCTGTGAGTAAGCCTGGCGTACTTATGCCGATCCAGTGGTGAGCCCATGCCTGGCACGTCTAGTGAGCATACACGTCTTTAGGAAATATTCTCATTCGGCGTGAAAGACATGGGCTCGGCATGGATCCACCATGCTTATTCACAGAACAATCAAATTTGCAGGTTTGATGTCTATTCCATGCCGAGCAGATGGGGCATCATAGTGAGAATATATCTTAAGATTTTATTACGCGAAACACTGTTCAAGTGTACAATGATGTAAAAAATCTTTACTTGTTTAATAATAGACGATATGTGGTTTTAATGTTTAATTGTCCATATTTCAAATCAGAAGCTTTCTGAAATATAAATTTAATAGAATATTTTAAGTCCTATTATTTACTGTTATATTTTTTATTGTACCTATGTATATTAAACCTCCTATTCCATGTTGCAGCATTATGTGTTTAAATAATGTTTTCAGTGTTCCCGAATTGTAGTCCATGTCATAAACTTTTCTAGCTAAACATTTGACAACTTTTTCCTTGTTACAGCCTAGTTAGTATTCCGTTCGTGATTTTCTAGATTAAATAATAAGCTGAAGTTTAAGGCAAGCGTTTACCTTTGTTATGATTTTATGTAGTTGTGTAGGAACATGCATTTAATTACGTGCATATAATACCTAATTTCGGTAAAATGAATTTTAGAATGTTATAATATTCTCAATCGTTAAGCTCTTGATTATATACAGGGTAAATCTTTTAACTGAAATAAATACAATAAAATAGGTACCCATGACAAAGAAATTAAGTCCTTTGCAGGCTGATAACTCTACGAGAGTATTTCGTATTTTATATATAATAAGTAATGCTTATCATTTAATGCTTAAAACAAAAACTCAGTATTTTCTTTGTTAATGGCCTTAGTTATAAATCAAAAAGTTTGCATGTACATACTCAACTATTAACTTACAAAATGAGTAATAAATTTTCCTAGCCAAATATTTTCTGGCAACTTTTTTCCTGTAACAACCTTATTAGTATTCCCTATCTGATGTTCCAGATTAAATAATAAGCTGGAGTTAAAGGTTAGCTTTAGGTTTAACTTTGTTATAATTTTATTTAGTCGAGTTATAGTCCTTGGCCATGCATTTGATTATAACGTTACGTGAACGTAATTGCTAAGGGATTGCTTAAAAAGAGGATAGCGGTAATAATAAAATAATAATAATAACAATAATAATAATAATAATAATAATAATAATACTACTAACGGCAGGATGCTAGGACAAGCCCCTGCCGACAACCGTACTATTAGTCATCAAAACACCGGCGAGGAACACAACACAATGGAGACTAGCTTGCAGCCCGACCCTGGAGTCAATAGAACTGCCGCTGGTCTACCCAGAAGAACAGAAACCGGTCGAATCAAGTGGACGCGTGACATGAATAGAACAGTTATCAAAACATTCCTCTTGATCAACGACTGCGAAGATAACCCCCGCCCTGGCTGGAGAATAAAACTCCACCGCGAAATAAGCCAGATATACCCGGAATTAAAACTCACCGAACAAAATGTAGCGTGCCGTCAAAGAGCTATTTACGCTAACCGCCTGCTACCCCAAGCTGAAATAGACCAAATCCGGCGTGAAGTTGGCAGAACATTGCACAACCTTCAGCAAGGGGAAGAGCTAACAGCACAGCAGGAAGTAAGAAACGAACAAGATCAAACTATACAGGCTGATACGGACAATACAAACCAAAAATATTTGGAAAATTTGTCCTTATTCGAAAATAGTGACCCGACCTTGAGGCCGAGTATCCCTAAACTAAGATTCAAGAAAGGAACCCACGAAATACTAGCGAGAGTAAACCTAGCAGCAGGGACGTCCTTAAATAGAACTGAGGACCTCGAGACATTACACAGTGGGTTATATGCTGCAGCAGCAACTGTAATTGAACTCAATGGTCAGGCATTATATCAGAGAACTGATAAGAAAAGTACCAAGAAACAAGTGGTACCCGCTTGGAAAATGAGACTAGAAAAACAAATAAGCCAGTTACGAGCACAAAGTGATATCATTGGAGAACATCTAAGTGGAAACTCTAGCAGCAAGGTTGCTAAAAAGGTTAAAGATATGCTGAAAGCAGAGAGTATTCCTTTAGACAGTCCCGATATAAAACGGCTGCTAACAATCGTAAGAGACAACATTAGACAAAAATGTAAGGCTAAAGGTGCCCGTCTAAGGCGATACAATAAAGCCACAAAGAGGAAGGTACAAAACCAACAGTTCACCACGAACCAAAAAACCTTCTATAGGACACTGAACCAAGAAGAAAATGACCTTACTCCAGCTAATGACATAAATAAAGACCAATTTAATGCATTTTGGAGTAATATTTGGTCTGACGCGTCCCATTTCAATGAAGAAGCAAGCTGGCTCGAAAAAGTTGAAGCCGAGGCTGAAACTTTGCAAGAAATGCCTGAGCCGCAAGTAACATCGATCGACATAAGGGATGCCACTAAGAACTTGGCTAACTGGAAATCACCGGGACCTGACCAAATTCATAATTTCTGGCTCAAAACTTTCACCACCCTACACCCTGTTATCGCAAACTGCTTTAGCAAGGCTCTCCTAAACCCCGAGCACTTCCCAGCTCATCTTGCCAGTGGCAATACCTTCCTTTTATTTAAAAAAGGGCAGGTAAACGACCCAAAAAATTACAGACCGATCACCTGTCTGTCAGTGGTGTATAAACTTTTAACATCAGTCATGTATTCAAAAATATACACACACTGCATAAACAACAACCTGGTAGCTGATGAGCAAAAGGGCTGTATTAGGAAAGCTTTGGGTTGCAAGGAACAGCTTACAATCGATGCCGTTATTATAAAACAGGCAGAAGTTAAAAGGCGAAATCTAAATATGTGCTACATAGATTATAGTAAAGCATTCGATTCTGTTCCTCACGACTGGCTAAAGAAGATATTGCAAATATACAAAGTACACCCCCTAATACGCAACATGTTAGGTACCCTAATGGAGCAATGGAATACCAATCTCCATATTGGACAAGAGAAGCTTGGCAATATAAATATATCAAAAGGTATATTTCAAGGCGACTCTTTAAGCCCCCTCTGGTTCATTTTGGCCATGAACCCACTGTCCTCACTACTAAAATCAACATCCTACGGATATCGTCCCAACTTAACTGAGAATTTTAGAATAAACCACCTTCTATTTATGGACGATATCAAACTCTACGCTGAAAGCAAAACCCACCTACAGTCCCTAATTCAAATAACCAAGACATTTAGCGATGACATCAAAATGTCGTTTGGCTTAGACAAGTGCGCAATCTTGAATGTCGTACGCGGAAAGACTGAACAAAATCGTGGACTGCTTGAAGGCATAGATATATTAGATGAGGACAAAACATATAAATACTTAGGCATCTCCCAAAACCAACAAATAAACCACACAAGCCTAAAAAGGGAGTTTAAAAACAAATACAAAAGCAGGCTAACAAAGCTTTTTAATACTCATCTGAATGCTGGTAACCTTACTACTGCCATCAACACCTGGGCAATACCAATACTTACCTACTCATTCGGAATCCTTAAGTATTCAGACACGGATTTGCACGAACTGGATAGGCTTACGCGCAGGCTGCTAACAAAATTCAGATTCCACCACCCACGCTCTGCACTTGAAAGAATCTACCTAAAACGAAAGGAGGGAGGAAGAGGTCTCATTAATATATATAACTTGTGCAAGTCGCAAGAGACCTCTATGAGAAAATACTTCCAAGAATCGAATGGGGAAATTCTTAAAAAAGTGGTTGCAGCAGATGCTGGATATACAGCCCTCAACTTAAAGCGAAAAGGACTACCTAATATCATCCGCGCGCCGCCAAGTCAACAGCTTGTAACTTGGCAAGAGAAAGCTCTACACGGCAAATACCCTACTGCACTCCAAAATCCACTCATAGATAGAGAAATGTCACTGAATTGGTTAGAGAAAAGGCAGCTTCACGCTGAAACAGAAGGTTTTATTATCTCTATCCAAGACCGTGTCATTCGAACTCGAAACTATGAAAAGGTCATCATGAAAAGGAATGTGGAAGATGTGTGCAGAAAATGCAACTGCCCCGGAGAGACGATAGAACATATCACGGCGGGTTGTGGTGCTATGGCCCCCAACGCTTACCTGGGGAGACATAATCAGGTGGCAAAGATCATCCACAAGGAACTGGCCCATAAACTAGGGCTAAGGGAAAACCTTCCACCATACTACCAATACTCACCCGAGCCAGTCCTTGAATCCCCTGAATATCTCTTATACTGGGACAGGCCAATAATAACGGATAGAACAGTAGACCACAACCGTCCGGATATTCTTCTCATCGAAAAAACCACCAAGAAAGCTTTCATAATCGATATAGGTTGCCCACTAACACACAACCTCTCTAAAACCGAATCGGAGAAGAAGACCAAGTACTCGAATTTGGCTATAGAGATAAAAAATATATGGAAGCTAGATAAAATCGACATAATTCCGATCATAATATCGGTGGAGGGAGCTATGACGAAAAATTTCAAGCCCAACTTGGAAAAACTGGGCCTATCAGGTTATTTATACCAACTAATCCAGAAAAGCGTCATCCTCCAAACATGCCATATAGTACGGAAGTTCCTAAACAGTACAGGTTAAGATGAATTTCTTCTCTGTACTGTAAATAATACCAGCAATACCAACAAAAAGCTGTGAAAACTAACATTGAGAAAAATAATAATAATAATAATAATAAGAATAATAATAATAATAATTTTAATAATAAAAATAATAAAAATAATAATAACGAAAATGTGTGCAGAAAATGTAATTGTCCCGAAGAAACGATAGAACATTATTACGGCGGGTTGTGTGCTATAGCACAAAATGCTTATCTGGGGAGACATAATCAGGTGGCAAAGACAAGGAACTGGCCCATAAACTAGGTATAAGGGAATTCTTCTTATCGAAAAGACGACCAAGAAAGCTTTTATAATAGATATAGGTTGCCCACTAACACATAACCTCTCTAAAACCCAATCGGAGAAGAAGACCAAGTACTCGAATTTGGCGATAGAGATAAAAAAATATGGAAGCTACACAAAATATACATCTTTCCGATAATAATATCGGTGTGATATATGTGTCAATGCATTCCTGTTTATTGCAGAAACAAGCCAAATAAAATCCTTGGATAGCTTCTGCACAAAACAATGCGTCTACAGATATATGTATATCCATAGTATAATTGTAATAATTATTGTCAAAAAAAAGTTGTAGTGCATGGCCTCTGTTAACAATCAAGGATTCAATTATTACCCACCTAAATCTTAAAGCAAACATTGATGAAGGAAAATATTTCTTGGAAATTCATTAGTATAACCGACAAGTAAGTCGTTTATTTTCTTGGCATCATTGGAGGACATGGTCGAGCTCTAACCGACCGAGCTTCGTCATGCACAAAAGACAAAAAGACCGTCATCAATAGGGCCATTGGGAAAGGGTTAATTGTCGTCTATCAGAATGGAAATTGCTTAATTTTAAGGGTAGAAGATTTAGTAAAAGAAACTTTTATTTTCCAGTACTTATTCATTATCTAAATACTTTAATAAATTAGTTTTGGTGGAATTGATATTTTATTAGCTAATCCGTACAGTGTACACAGGGACATTATTTTAAGTGTCTCATCCGATTGGCGACTTTCCTATCGACCACACTAAAAAAAACATTATTTATTCTCCAATAACTTCTTGTGAAGAAGCCAAATTTGATGTAAAAAAAAAATATATGTTTACAAATTTGACAGATACGACGCCATATTGGATTTTTTTAAATGGCAACCTTACCTTATAGTAAGCCAGCTGCATTCGATTACTTGTTCCAACATCAAAAATATATAGTTGTCAACATTTATTTTCAGCCGTTCCGGAGATACGAGGCTTCGAAGTTGGTGATTTTGTTATCATCGAATTAACAGAAGCTTTAACATTAAAAACTTAATTTTTCTTGCAGATACGTAATTTTTTATGGCGGAGCCACCTATGCTATTTTCATTTATGTCAGATGTCAAAAAATCACAGTTACGACGCCATTTTGAATATTTTTAAATGGCAACCCACATTTATAACCATCAAGATAAACAAGGAGGCGTCATCACGTGACTAAAAGTGACCCTATCTGCGCCATTTTAGCCTGATCCTTATATCATTCGTGTAATCAGCTGTTCGATCTACATAATTGAGGTGGTTTTAGATTTTATGAGAAGTTTTTTAATTTTAGTGTAAAACTATTGCTACTGTATGATAGATATTAATTATCTCTTGTGCCGTGCGAAGTTGTTCCAGCAAAAATGCGTTGGATAAGAAGAAAACAGCGAAAATTACGTTTCATAGGTTAGTATAAATAAATGGCAGGTCCGTATTTATAATCTTTGGGCATGTGAGGGGCATTGACTATAATATTAGCTCATGGTTTATGTTCTTCAGGGTTATTTTGTTTGGCAAATATTTCTTATGAGCGATCGTTAAGGCGAAGTTTGTATTTAAATAAAGGATTAATTAATATTTTTCCTAATTTATCTTTATGATGGTTTTCGCACTCGCACCGCTCCCAGAGCGCCTTAAAGGATTTTTCCTACAGTGCGGGTGTTTTATCATAAAAAAAAAACTAATAGTTTCCTATGGTTTGTTTAGTTGTAATTTTATTTAAATTATTAAATTATAAAAAAAATGTAAAAACAATACATCTACAATTAAGTGAAAGCAATTTTGGACGTTTTAGGACTAACTGCTTAACTGCAATTTCAGCCTTTTTTAGAAATGTTCAAAATAAATTTAATCAGACCCTTATGAATCGGCCATTTTAGTTTGATCCTTTGCCCCGCCCCTGGTACCGTTTTTCGCAGACGAAATTAAATAGTATAATAGCACCTCCTTGTTTATTCAATGTTTATAACAATAACAGTGCATTTGATTTCGCGGTCCGATTGTAAAATTATAACTCCGAAAGTACAACAAAATAGCTGGAGATTTCGTTTAAAACAGTTGAAAATGGATTTTGTGTATTAATATGAACTTTAACCATTCGCTATGGTAAAGTTTTTTAAAATAATCGCCAATTTACAAACTAGCAGCACTGTTAACGTGAAAAGAGAAGTGGCAATACTGTAAGTAGAAATAACATTCAACCTTAAAACCTTTAGTAAAAAATGGAATTCTTTTTTTTTCTAGAAATCTTATAATTTCGTCCCCGATCGCCGTTCAAAATATATCAGAAAATATGGCGGTGCACGGTAAAAAATAACCAAGGTTAGTAAAAAACGTTCATTTGGTAGGTATATAGTACATTATATACATTAAAGCTTATAGTAATTGTCTGGAAATAAGTGGACAACTGGAGATTTTTAAAATAACAAAGTGCATCTGTACGCATATCTTTAGCTCGGACAGAAAACAATAGTTCTGTAGAAATATGTTTTGGTATTATACTTTCGATTTTCGCACCATTTCGTGTTCTCTTTAGGAAAAAATTTAAGTTTATGTGACAGATTCGCATATTTTTGAAGTATCTATATTGTTAACCTAACGTCTGTCAAGTGTCAGAAAACGACTCGCAAAATTTATAACATGTAAATTTGGTTTCTTTGTAACTGATCACTGTGATTGGTCAGTTTCATATCGTAACTAAGATGAATATGAAATCATATCCGTTCAGTTCAGCTTTTCTCCTAATGTTAATAATTCCTTACACAGCAGAAAGGAACCCCTTCTCTATTTTGATAGGGGTTACAAAACATTATAAAAACTCAAAGAAACACTAACTCAGTGGAGTTGTTTCACGTATTCAAGTGTAAGGGTAACCTCTGCTTATTTGGTCACTCAAGTCTCCTAAATGATGTAAAAACACAATCTTAGAACCAGAGCAGTTTCCAGCCAGTGAGTAAGTGATCTTGATAATGTTTATTTAATTGTTAAATTGTTTATTTTTCTTTTGGTCTGAGTTGACTGTAAAGCTGAAATTGTTTGTCTTGAACTTACTTGAAATGTATTTGAGTTTTAGGATGACAACTCTTCTTTAGAGAAAACTCCCTAAATTTACTGATTTAAAAACTTCATTTTTATTTCTTTATCATATCATTGAAGATTAAGTCATTTTTATATGATATATTTATTAATAATTATTATAGCTATTAATATAACGAGATTATTATGCGATTTATAATAGTCGAGGACATTACTAGGTGACGAGGCAACAGCCGAGTCACCCACAATGTCCGAGACGGTGTTAAATCGCTAATAATCGAGTTGTATTCAAAGCTTTATCGTATCATTGACAACGGCGATGCGAAAATAAAAACAAGGTTTTATGTCATTTCATTTTGGCATTTCAAAAAGTCATCATTAAAATCATGCAAGATTTTGATATTCCTGACGATATATTAGCTGCAGCCAACATTATAAGGTTGAACTTGCTTCCGGACAAATCTAAAATCCATTATGAAAAAGAATATCGGCAGTTTTGTGAGTGGCGAAACAAAGTACATGTTCAAGGTGCAGAAGAAACGGTATTGCTGGCGTATTTCGCAAAACTCTCTGAGGAATACTCTGCTTCATCCTTATGGCCGAAATATTCCACGTTACGAGCGACTTTAGAACTGAAGGAAAGAGTGGAAATCGACAAATACGACGCCTTAATACGACGTTTCATCAAGAAGAAAAATGTTGGATATAGACCAAAAAAATCAAAAGTATTTACAAGAGAACAAGTCAACGAATTTGTGTGTTCTGCCTCAGACGAGAAGTTTTTAATGATAAAAGTGGCTTTTTTAATTGGCATTGGAGGAGCCTGTCGAACTAATGAATTAGCGAAAATGACCACGGAAGATGTTGACGTTTTAGAGGATAAGCCGATTGTGTGATATTTGACGGCGAAATCAATCCTGTGCTTTTATTTAAAAAGTACTCAATGTTAAGGCCAGACCATGTCACTCACCAAAGATTGTGTGTATCATATAGAAAAGGGAAATGTACGGTACAGCCCTGCGGCATTCACTTCTTCTCTAAAATACCTCAAAAAATAGCTAAGTATCTCTCACTTGAAAATCCTAATTTATATACTGGTCACTGCGTTAGAAGATCTTTGGCAAATTTTCTTGTGGATGCTGGGGGAGATATATTAGACCTACAAGAACTTGGTGGATGGCAATCGGCGAAGGTTGCTAGAGGGTATTTAGAAGAAAGTGTGACCAAGGAAGTTTCCATTGCTCGCAAAATTCAAATCGGCGATGTTTCCGGCAGTGGATTAAGCACTGGGGAACCGCACGAAATCGAGAGCTCGGTCATTAATCAGTCTTCAGAGGGCATACCTAAGATCGTGGACGTTAAAGACAAAGGTGTATCCATCAAATTTAAAAACTGTCAAAATATTGTTTTACATCTTCATGAAAAATAGTTCTAATATTATTTGGTATCTAACGTATTATACTTTCGTAACTAACGTATTAAATTATGGTAACTAATGTATTATGAGTAACTAAGGTGTTATGTAGATTTTAGTACGTTTATGATGTTAATAATTATTAATAAAGATATCATTTAAAAATGACTTAATCTTCAATGATACGATAAACATTATAAACGTACTAAAACCTACATAACACCTTAGTTACTCATAATACATTAGTTACCATAATTTAATACGTTAGTTACGAAAGCATAATACGTTAGATACCAAATAATATTAGAACTGTTTTTCATGAACATGTAAAACAATATTTTGACAGTTTTTAAATTTGATGGATACACCTTTGTCTTTAACGTAATTAAATAAATTAAAATACAATTTCAAATAATCTAAGCTACATCCTGTCGCTTACCATTTTGATAAGCGACAATATCAAAATTATATGCAATACAATTTTCGAAACCTCTTATAGAACTTCTCGTCACATAAAAGAGTTAAACTTTAGGGTAGTCAATAATTATGACAAATAGGGTAGCCAATTGCGAATAAAAAAAAATTAGGGCTAACTATAAGTAGACCTTTATTGGGTCCTACACTGTGCCGTTACTAAAATTTTGAGGTAAAAGCAGATATTTATCAAAGGATGTTTCCCATCCCTTCATAAAATTATTATTAAGGTTATTATCAGGGCCTGCCCGAATGGGTCAGAGTTGATCAGATAAATCTTCCAAAATCAGGAAAATATAATGGCTAACCAGATAAGGTTTTATTGAAAGCATTAGTAGAAAGGGCAAAATTAATTCATAGAAACATGAAGAATAAACTGTATATATTATAGAGGGACAACGAGTTCACGCCGATCATATTTTATTTCTGGTGGCCGATGCAAAAAAAAATTGAAACCGTGGATCACTGTAACATATTCCAGTATTTAATTTTTTTGAATTGTAAAATTGAACCTTCTTATAATAATATATATACACACAAGGCTGAAACGGAAAAAAAGAAAATGAATAACCAAAAAGGCTCTATATGATTGATAGCCTAGTTTAATTTTTCTATTAATTGTTGTAGGCTGAATGTCAGGTAAACTATTGCATTGTAAAGTACTTACTAATTAATATGGTCTAATCTTAACTTTAACTGGACTTGAGTTGTCTTGCGAGTTACCATACCTGAAAATAGAAAAACAGTACCTGAGTAACCAATTCATTCATAATCAATTTTAAATAAATATAGACAGACTATTTACATAGTTTTATAAATTAGTTCTTATCAATATCACTATGTAATGTAAGTATTCTTTTTATCCAAATCAATAATATGTAATTGTAAATTAAGAATATTAATCATTATCATCAACTTTTACTTAAAAAGTAGCATTTTATACTGTAAAACGTCATGTGATAATCTACATGTAAAACAAGCCACAGCAATAGACAAAATAAGAAAGTGAAACGTGTGTTCTTCGGAAGTTCGAGGTACCACAGGTATTACACAGTAACATCCGTCCGAAGTGCCTTTAACTAATAGACAATACAACATGTCCTCTGATCAGGATAACAACTAGACAATACAACATGTCTTCTGATCAAGATAACAACTAGATAATACAACATGTCCTCTAATCAGGTTAAAAACTAGACAATACAACATGTCTTCTGATCCGGATAACAACTAGACAATACAACATGTCCTCTGAATTCAGGATAACTAAAACATTCTCCTGTAAGGTAACTACTTGGTTCGATGAAGTAAAATACTTGTTTTACTGGTTAGGTATCAAAAGGGTATATTTGTTACTTGTAGTTACATTATAACAATCTAAAATTGATCTTATCTGAACTATAATGGAACCTAATCTACTATATTACAATCAGTCCTATTTATACTACGTACTAAATAAACTATGATAATAGCCTTTGGTTAAAAAGAATATTATTGTTATAAGTATTAAAGAGTGATTACAACTTCACGTCTGGCAATGAGTAATAGCCCCTGTCTTAACCTTGTCATGGTGCTCAATGTTAAGCAGGAACTATAACAATAATATTAAACAATTTGTTATTTTATAATAAAAAGTAAAATAATGGATTTGATAATTCTACCATAATGTCCTTATTTTTACCCTACACTCCGTTCTGTACTCAGTCGTGCAATAGACCCAGCACTAGGGTCCGCTCCAGTACAGAACTTTGCTAATATCTTCTGAGCGTGCAATGGATACCAACCGATAAACGAACACTGTACGCTCCAGATAATACCAAACAACTAGAATGTTAACAGGCCAAACAGATACAATAACATTAATTAATTATTAACATGAAAATATTAATTTTAATAATAGTGCTTTGTAATTTTTGAAATGGCTTGATATAGTAATAACCCAGAAAGACTTAAATAAAAGAATTATCATTTGACAAATGTTTAAAGAATATATGAAATTAGGTAAATCGGGTCACCAGTGAGAAAACACTCACCATTACCCTTAAATATAAAAATAGTTAAAATAGATAAACCAGGTTGCCCGTGAGAAACACTCACCAATAATCGCATAACACTTTCCGCGTCAAAACTACCCTAAAGTCTAAATATAAATGGATAAGCTCTAGGGGTCTTATAACCAACTTTGTTTATTTTCTTAAAGTTATCAATACCTATTCATTCAATTTTAATTTATTACCCAAGCATTAATAACAATAATACAGATAGAAAACTGAATCTTACATTCTTAAACAAATTGTGTTAATTACTGCTTCTCCTTGACTACTAAAGTCCAAGATACACCACTGAATTTACTTCTAGTACGTGCCTTACATTTCAAGGGATGAAGACTTTATATAAACTGCTGGACAATTGCTTTCGAGCAAGAAAAATTTCGCCTAAATTTAACAGTTAATATTTCTGAACCAGATATGATATCGACCTACGGTTTTGAGTGGTTGATAGATTCATCCCTTGGGAAACAATTGTCTATGTTGGATTTTCTTTAACTGTCAGAAAATTTCTTTTGATAAAATATATCTATGCGTGAGCTTTGTGTGTCCTATTCGGAGGCGATTTATTGTCACTTGGTCTTTACGAGTTTTTCGCACGGTTTGACACTACTTTTACACTCACGGAGTTTAGAGGTCGAATTTATCCACTCATTTTGCCATGAGTTTATAATTTTTGTTTTAATATAACACTTAAAGTCACTAGTGATTGTATTTGGCACCATAATAGAATCTGCATCTTCAATTGCTGCCCGCGCGGCGCTATCAGCCTCCTCATTCCCTATAATTCCTATGTGCGATGGTACCCATATGAAACAGACTTCTTTTCCTGAGTTGTGGATGTCATGGAGGACTCTATAAACCTTTTGTACCAGAGGGTGCTTAGAGTATTTATGGTTTAGTGAGCTGATAGCGCTTAGTGAGTCTGACAGAATAATATACAATCCAGGGTCTTCCTTTACAATGGACAGTAGTGCTTGTACAATTGCGTACAACTCTGCTGAGAAAATACTCGTGTATTCAGATAGACGAAATTTCATAGTGAGGTCAGAAGTTACTATGGCAGCACCAGATCCCTTGTTTGTTTTTGAGGCGTCGGTGAAGACCTTTACTCCATTAGGAAGATTCAATTGTCCAGCAGTTTAGTTAGCTACCCAACTTTCTGCCTCAACTAAATGCCTTCTAACAACAAAAGGACCCTTATTTCCTTAACCAAATAGCTTCTTTTAAAAGAAGTCAATTTCTAAGTCGATAATCGACAAATAACCCTTTCTATTGGCCTTTTTTTACGATCGAATCGTTCTATTTTTCTTTTGTGATCAAGCTAGGGCGATTAAGGCTTAACTTTATCTTCGATTAAAGCGACGCAAATAAATTGCTTATTTGCGGATTGCCCTAATGAATATTGGTAAAGGTTTTTTATCGGCTAATTTCCGGATGGAATAAAGAAAATTGGTATATGGATTTGGGACCGGAATCACTATGTGCGAGTTAAATTATAGAGAATGCTTGATTACTTTAGCTTACTGGGTGAAAATGACAAATAAATTATTAGCTATTTTCCGTAGTAAGAATAGAGTTGGTTTCTATCCTAACTTTCATTAGAACACAAGTTGGATAAAATGTGTTTAAATGTGCGTGCAACACGCTAATATCTAAACCAACTCCTATCATTGAGAAGTTTTTAAAAGTTTGCAACTATAGTCGGATCTGATCTTATCGTGCGGGTCATACGATTCAAGAAAGACATACTCTCAGTTTTTGTTTTCTTTACTTGCGTTTAATTTTACCCTCTAAATAAAATACGTAAGATAAATGAGACAGACTTATTCCATTTTGACATGAAAAAAAAGGATATGTATTTACTTTCCAGCGATTCTAAAAAAGTTTATAATAGCACCAGCTACGTTTTATTTTAAATATGCCAGTTTTATGACTTTGACAGTTTGTGACAAAATGAAACAATTTTCTGGGTTTTTGCATCCCCAATCAAAAAAAAAATGGTACTTAATCAGATAAGCTATTTTGAAAATGAAAGAAAAAGTGGAAATTCGCCAACCAATATTCAGAAAACAGTAGCCAAAGCACTGGGAATTAGTTTAAGGACTGTGCAGAAAATTGTGCATGAAACAAAACATAACATAATACCCAAGAATACTAAAAAGTGTAAACGAAGAAAGCCAAAGACTGAGGATGTAAGCGAAAATATTAAAATTTGAGTTTAAAATGTGATTTACGATTTATACAAATCAAAAACCAATATAACTCTTTCCAGTTTTACAAAAATCATTAAAAATTCGGGGTGTTTTGGAAATTGGACTTGAAGTGTTATCAAAATTATTAAAAAATTTAGGCTTTCGCTATAAATAGACTGTAACCGAAGATTTTTATGTGAGCAGCCACAGATAGTGAGTCAGCGTGTTCAGTTTTTAAAAAAATATACGGACAATTACAAATCGAAATTTATAAAAGTGGTATTTTTAGACGAAACGTGGATATTTTCGAATGGAAGTGGTTCAAAATCTTGGCAAGATGAGTCTGTAAAAAGTATTAAAAGGAACAAGGGGTGCGGCACGGGAACGCATATTATTATTTTGCATGCCGGTTCTGCAACAGGATATGTTGCAGGTGCGAGTTTAATTTTTTCTTCAACATCAAAAAGTGCTGACTATCATGATAATATGAATTGCGAAATGTTTGAAAAATGGTTAAAAGTTCAATTGATACCAAATTTGGATGCTCCGTCTTTAATTGTATTAGATAATGCATCATATCATTCAAGAATTTTAAATAAACAGCCTACTTCATCTTGGAGGAAAAGTGATATTTATGAGTGGCTGGAAAAGCACAACCAAAATCCTTTACCAAATATGCTTAAATCTGAACTCCTATCAATAGCAAAGTCTTTTAAAAAACCCAAAATATACGCGGTAGATGAAATACTGCATAAATATGGTCATGAGGTTCTACGACTGCCACCATATATCATTGCCAGTTTAACGCAATAAAATTAATTTGGGCTGGTGCAAAGTCTTATTATGAAAAACATGTAGGTGATGGTCTTAAATCCGACCAAGTACAAATAGTTTGGCAAGATTCGTTAAATCATATTACACAAGAGTACTGGAAGAAATCGGTGGAACATACAGAAATATTAATAAGGGATTAGTGGGATCGAGAACAAGTCATTGACATAACTGTAATGTCTATGGAACAAGTACTAGATGTCAAAGTAGCGCCAATGATAATTGCTTCATTCGAAGACGAATCAGACGACGAGGACTTTTCAGATTTTATAAGTGATGGTGAGAGTTTTTAGGCTATAATTATAAACGGTGTTTTTCGTTTACATTTTTTAGTATTCTTGGGAATTATATTATGCTTTTTTTCATGCACATTATTCTGCATAGTCCTTAAACTAATTCCCAATGTTTTCATTACGGTTTCCTGCATATTGGTTTGCGAATTTCCACTTTTTCTTTCATTATCGAAATAGTTTATCAGACTAAATGCCATTATATTTTTAGGTTTTAGTAGTAAAATTGTTAAAATAAATTGCAGTTTATTATTGTCGTTTTTAATTAAAGGGTACAGTAGGTATATAACTAACGATTATATAATTTTTTTGTAACTTTTTCAACTCCCCTGTACATAATTTTTACAAAACTAATAATAATATTAGGTATATGTGGCTATCTTCGCGATAGCTAAAATAATGAAACTATTTTTCCTTCCTTCGGTATATTTGTAAATAATCACAACATTTTGATAGCCTCTGTGTTGTCTGATTTGACGCATATTTATGATCAGTGACCTTTGGACCCGCACGTTAAGACCAGATCTGACTATATTTCATATTTTTATTATGAACCGATGATTAAGTTATTTGATAAATATGTCGCTTATCAAAATGGTAAGCGACAGGAACGTGTTGCTTAGATTATTTGAAATTACGTTTTAATTAATTTAATTTGTTGTGCGCTATTTATTGACTGAAACACGAAAGATTTTTCAATAGTTTTATCAAAACGAAGCAAAGCAAAGCAATTGACGATTACATTATGATGAATATCAGGCCAAAAGATAATTAAACAATTTAACACTTAAATAAACATTACAAAAATCACTTACTCACTGGCTGGAAACTGCCCTGGTTCTTGAATTGTGTTTTACATCATTTAGAGAGACTTGAGTAACCAAACGGGCAGAGGTTATTCGAAAAAATCGTCCATTTTCTCAAAGAGACCAAAGTAACAACATAAATAGGAAGACAAAAATCACAAAGTCATGGTCTCAATCATTTAATAAAAAACTAAGGTGACATGTTTCGCTCTCTACGGAGCATCATCAGACCTTCATTAAAACCAATAAATGAAATAACACATTAAAAACAAGACGAGTACCGTGTCGAATCGTAACTTGTTTGTTTTGACATGGTACTCGTCTTGTTTTTAATGTGTTATTTCATTTATTGGTTTTAATGAAGGTCTGATGATGCTCCGTAGAGAGCGAAACATGTCATCTTGGTTTTTTATTAAATGATTGAGACCATGACTTTGTGATTTTTGTCTTCCTATTTATGTGGGCAGAGGTTACCCTTACACTTGAATACGTTAAACAACTCCACTGAATAAGTATTTCTTTGAGTTTTTATAATGTTTTGTAACCCCTATCAAAATAGAGATGGGGTTCCTTTTTGCTGTGTCAAGAATTATTAACATTAGGAGAAAATACTAAATAGGTACGTCTGAAAGTTTTGTAGCCGACTATTAAATTTTATGAAAGAATTGATTTTTAATTTTTGGCTTCGTGGGCTGATTACATTGTCATAGATTAAAACTTAACCATTAAAAATAAGGGGGTTTTCCAATAAACCCGCAATTTGAATAACTTGACAAGAAGCTCTTAATAAGCATGTAATATTTATCATCAATAGCATCCCGTAGGCTTTGTTTAATTGTACAAACTAAATTTTCCCGTATTTTGCAACGCTCCATAAGCTAATAATCAAACAGTTTCCCACAAGAACACACAATTCACAACGGTGGCAGTAGAAATTATTAAACAATAAGACTAATAAATGCAAGATTAAACGTATTGTTTGTAAAAGACTTCTATGAGAGAACGAAATATGGTGTAACTCCGTGCCTTTTGTTTAGTGTTAAGCTGGGTTCAGAAGGATAATTGTGTTTTAGCTTGCAGGTTACATAGTGTCTCGGTAAATATTTAGTATTTCCTTAGCGCTAAACTGGGTATATAAAGGCTGTATTAGGAGATTGGCTTTGTAGCTTCTGGATATTTAAATAAAAGGGGTTAGGTAGTAATCGTACTAACAAATAATAATTATTGCTTGGTTTGGTTTCCTCTAAATATACGAACAATCAAATTTTTTTCCATAAAGTTAAAATCGTAGAAGTTAAAAATTAACTAGGCTTAACCTGTACCAAAGAAATTTTGGGTAATGTCTCGGGTAATACTAAAATTGTCTGTTTAAAGGTTGGAGACAATGTCGTTTCTTGACCGGAGCAGTGGAGTGTTGGACTTGCATTGTCTTTATTTGTTTAGAATTACTACGTTGCAACTCGTAAATATCTCCAGTCGTCTTCAGGTGAATACTAAATAAGTATGATAACTACAGCTCTATTCATACTAAGTAGGTAGGTACAGTGACGCATGACTAGTGGGCGAAGTCATGCGTGTAACTCTTACATGTGTTATATTTATACTAATAGTAATAGGTAGTAGGTACCTTACCTACAAGGCAAATTTATCATTTCAACTTATTAAAGAGGACAACGTAGTTTTAACATATCATCTATTTTAACATATATATGCGGGAAAAGACGAAATAAACAGATTGTAGAAACGTGACATAACGAAAACCAGGATGTCCCAAAATCGTTTTAGATTTAGTTTAATGGGATGCACAGCCGGGTCCGCCTATCTGTAGGATTATGAGATGAGGACATGCTGCGGCGCTATTACTTCTGAAGTTTGGTTTAGAGCAATATGTTTCTGAATGATGTAATAATTGCATAAAACAAATAATCCTTGTCTAATGGTATAATTTATTTGTAAAATGAACAACTTATTTTCTTCGCGCTTCTTGACGGGGTGAGAATTATATTATTTTTTCTACTGAACCAAACGAATACCTGAAAATCGACAGATAAAACAATAGAATATTAATAATAACTATAATAATTATTATTTATAGAAAATATTAACCAACGGGCATTAGACTCTTACATGGGCAAAATCATACAATATTTACTATTCATCACTCCAATACTTTCAAATGAACCAATCAACGCCGCAAAAAAAAAACACGCGGCATCGTTTCCTGGCTTGTCTAATTGAAAATTTAATACAAACATTTTACTAAGGAGTTGACAAAAACTTCTTCAAAAAAAAATTAAAAATATATTTTTCTACAAGCGTGCGCGATTTACCGTTTTCCCGCACGGCGTATGAAAAATTCTCCCTCACGGTGTACCGGAAATTTTTTTTCTGTAATTTTATAATTAAATACAACTATAATGAATAAAATATGAATTTTTAGACTCATTTTTAGTGAAAATAAATGAGGTATATTACAGAAACACTAATTTTTGCAGTTTATTATAAACATTTAAAAAAAAAGCTGATTTAAAACGGTTTATTTCAAAAACCCCGTACATAGATGTTAACATGGTAACCACGACACACACATAAAATTTAATTATCAAAGTGACACCTTACCGTTCACCGGATCGTGGTTTTGAATTTTGATTTCGTTCAGATTCTGATACAAATGTCTTCCATAGATAATTTCTCGGACGATGAGTTTCCAGAAGATATTCTAGAAGCTGCAAGTGTCGCTAATTTGGATTTACTACCAAAAAAGTTATTAGTCAGGTATTAAAAACAATACGAACATTTAGTTAGTTGGTGTGAAGCGAAAAAGTAAAAGCACCAAGAGAAGAAGTACCTACCTACTTTTGGCATATTTCTTGAAAATGTCTAAACTTTGGACGCCAAATACCTTATGATCAATATTCCATGTTAAAAAGTGTACTTAAGTTTAAGAAAAATTTAGAAATCAGTAAATACTATAAAGTTACTGCCTACATCAAGAGACCGCGACCCAACTCCACAGTTTCCCAGCAGCGCAACCATCCGCTCATCAAGATCAGTTGGCTTCGATTGCTTCAACCTGTCTGGCATCCGCAATCAATTTGCATAGTGTATCAAATTGTACTTTTAATATAAATATTATTAATAAGTAGAAATTAAATCTGTTTGTTTTTTAGTGAAATTATATTTTTAGAAATATTTTGTGGTAGATTTTCTAACGCTTGTAGAAAAAATGTTGATCCTAACTCATGCGGAAATACACTTCCCCGCACTCGACTGCTTACCCGAACTCTGCTTCGCGTAGTTACGGTAACGGCAGTCGCGTGCGGGAAAGTGGCTCTTTCCGCACTCGTTAGGATAATAACTATTTAAAGTTTCAATTATATAGGTTCAAATTATATCATCGGCCATACAGAACATAAAAATAGAAATAAATAAAGCCTTTATTAAATTCAACAGACAATCAAAAAAAAATGTTAGATTACGGCGAGATCTAGCACTGCTATTCATCTAACCGTCTTAAAATAAATATTAAAGTAAATATAAAAATAAAATAACAATCATAAAAAAAAATAAAAAATGAAAATTAAAAGTCATTAATTCTTTACTAGGGTAAGACCAGCCCCATACTGACATTGTCAGTGCGCATGTCCTAGCTAGTAAATAATTAGTTAGAGCAAAATGTGAATAAGTGAGAAATGTGACAATATGTAATTAACAAAAAGGCAAACAAATAAAGGAAATTTTTAAATAGATAAAAAAAAAATAACAATCCTATGTATTTTAAGGAAAGGAAGTTATAAGCATACAATTTATAGTAATAGGAGCAGAGAGAATACTATAAGGAACTTTTGACGGCCTTCTTGAAGCTCGCCACTGCGGTAAGCGACTTTACACCTGGTTGCAGAGAATTATAAATTTTTACGGCATTATAAGTAAAAGAACGCTGGAACTGTGCGGTTCTGTGCTTTGGAACACTGAATCTTTGGCAGTGACGTGTAAATCTATCGTGGATACCACTCCCACCAATTAGTTTTTTAAAGAGATATTCTGGATTATTAGTTAAAACAATTTTGTGCACCAAAGTGGCTAAATGCAAAGAAAATCGCTTTTCTAAATTCAGCCACCCTGAAGCATCAAATAGTGGAGTCACATGATCATATTTTCGAAAATTGTACGAGAACTTGAAGCAAGCATTTTGTAATTTTTGTAGGGTATTCTTTTCCCTAACAGTCAATGCAGGCCAGTAAACAACATCACAATATGACAAGAGAGATAAAATAAGTGAATCGCATAGTCTTAATTTGATTTCAGTAGTTAGAGCATCTTTATGCATATATAGAACTTTTAGTTTATAATAAGATTTTTTTACCAATTCAGATACATGGCTTTCAAATCTCAACTTTGTATCAAGAACGAGACCCAAATTTTTGGAACTCTCAGAAGGAAGAAGTGGTATATTATTAATATTTACATTAAAAACATCTTTAGTGGTCAACTGCTCGCTATCCTTACCAAAAAGCAAGAGCTTAGATATTACGGTTATTCACGTTAATTTCTTAATTTCAATTAAAATAACAAACGATGACCCGATATTATCTTTAAAACCTCCACTGACGCCGCGGCAATTTTTAATTCTCCTGAAATTTGTTTATATAATATTTTGTATATAAAAAAAGAAATTTTATTGCCATCGTCAGACGCAGGTACAGGATGCGCGATATGGTGGAAATGCAGTATTTGTTCATGATAACTCATCGACTACTGTTTGCTTTTAACTAATAAAACAATTTAATAATCAAAACTTCTTCAAGAAAGGATTAGTAGGAATATTTATGTAGACTAAGAGCCACAAATATAACATTCGTGTTTACATTTCTGAATTCTGCATAAAAACTCCAGCAAAAAGTGCCGCCTTGTGAATAAGAAGCGTATATATCACGGTAAAAAGGAATCCAAAAATCTATAGCAGACCATGCACTACCATTCAGACTAACAGTTTTGATAATACTTAATAATGATCGTGTAAAGACTAAAGACAAATTTTAAATTGTTGGCCGGACTGATGTAAATTCTCATTAGAGATGCGAATGACGTATTCAGGACTGTCTGTCGTGTGTGTGTCGTCTAGGGTCTGCTATAGTTAAGACCCGAAGACCAGAGCAAGGCCGTATCGGAGCTTCGGCCACTAGCGACTGAAGTACTGTTGATTGGTTGAGTTTTGCATTTTTTAACTGATTAAGCCAATGAGATGCGGAATACGGGCTTTGAAGGCAAATAGAATGTGTATTAGAATAAATTAGATAGGATTTAGGCAAGGGCCTGTCGACATATTAAGCACCGGTTCCCGCAGATCACCGAAGTTAAGCTGTGTCGAGCGCGGTTAGTACTTGGGCGGGTGACCGCTTGGAAACACGGCGTGCTCTTGCCTCAGGGAAGTGTGTAAAATGAATCGACACCTAGCCATCCTATTCACGCCGGACAGGCCGGATGAGATCGGATATCTCGTAGGATGAAGGTGCCGTTTCACACTCCCCAGTCGGTAGATCACATTTGTGGTCGATGACCGGTTCAAGATGGCCTTCGTAGTCGGCGAACCGTAAAAAAAAAAAGATACGGTTTTCTTGTAATCCACACTGAAGTATTTTTAAAATTCATACTGGAACATTTTAGGTTTTAAAGGGTTAGTTTTATTGTTTTGATACAAGTTGTAATTTGTTGGTTTCTATAGGTAAGGAAGAAATGTAGGAGTGTTAAAGTAATATATTCTATTATAAAAGGTAGGTTATAATATGAACCAATTTAAAATATATATAATATTTATTATATAAATTTACGGAATACATCTCTGTTTAATATGAACAGGTGGTATTGTCGATTTTTTACGGAAGACGGAAATCCAAACAACAATGTACCTAATATTTGTGACTGTTACTCTATCATTGCTATTTGTGTATTATTATTCTTTAATAAATATTTTAACATGTTATTCAAAATATAATTTCAATAATATATTAACAAAATTAAAACATAAAATTTGTAAGATAAATAATATATATTTCAACTTTTTGTTATCAAATGAAACAGACTAAAAAGTTTACCGTCCGTAAAATAGTTATTTTGTGATTAGATAAACAAATTACGCCCGAATTGGTATTCTCCTCGGCAGAAATTATTCCCGTTACGCTGTTAAATTAATTCCAACGCGCTAAAATTTGTGAAATAAAAAGTGAATTAAAAAAAAACTTAACCAATTATTGTTTTTTTTTACCAGGAAAGGTGGTATCTATGTGGATGCGAGAAAGTTATTTTAATACAGCAAAAAAGAAATTGAGGAAATTCCTAAAAAAAATTCTACAATTCATTGTATTCTAAGAAATATTGAAAATTAAAAAAAAAAATATCTCGAAAAATATAATCTTTTCCGTCGCTTTTTTATAGCTATATAATAAAATAAGTATATACCTAGTATCTACGAGTATATACAGGGTGTTATGAAATTTTTTTTAAAATCGACCATCTGAAAAGTGGGGTAAGGACCCTTATAATCAGACCGACGCCGACGTCAATGAAGATAAGCTATTCCTAATGCAAAAGAGTTAGAGATACGGAGAAAACCCTCAAGTGAGAGAGATGAATTTCGCAACATTGCCAAATATCAAACTGTTAAAATCAGGCATACATTAAATAACACATATTTTTATAACTCACAGTAGCATCAACAAACGGTGTACCTTATTTAATTTACTTTTAAACTAAATAAAAATAATAAAATAAAAGAAATAAATACTTACTTACGGAATCATTAATTAATTAATAAATAAGTTTTCAAGACAAAAATGTCAAAATCAAAAAAACGATGACGTCGAAGGTCAATGAACAATGGCGCACAAGTGAATCACTGTGAATACTACTGCAATTCCATAACAAAAACATAACATAAGAAATGTTAATTTTGCCTATTTTGCCGAGGGGAAAAGTGCCCCTTCCGACGCCCATGAATCAGAATAAATTGATAATTAATGATACAAAATAATTTAACCTAAGTTTCACATACTATATAAATGCGTGTTTTAATTTTAATTTTTTCTTTTTTAAAAACTTTTTTATTATGCCTTACCGAGCCCCTTACTTAAAAAGGCAGCATATTAGAGGTTGTGATTGTTATTTCTTTGACATATTATAGACATTTTTTCTTTATAGGAACATAAAAACCTCCAGGAAAGTATTTATAAGGTATTTTTTCATTAAGATCTAGAAAAAGATTGACTTTATCCTGCCCTTTTTCCTGCAAATACCAAGTTACTAAAAGCCCTTCAGACGTTGTGTATCGTAAATAGTTTTTGGGCTTTCGGTTAGGTATCAGCAACGTTGCCGTTTTTATTATTTTCTCGGAAGTATAAATATACAATTGGATATATGGGGGGGTAAAAGCGTAAGAAAAAGATCGCATACTAACGGCTTTCGATGTCAGGTGCTGTAACAATTCACAGACAGTTATGTAAAACTAAGTTATATTTAAAATATAGTTTCTTTCATACTATTTCCATAAAATAGTGTTAATAGTATACCATAATATATTGTCAAAATAACGATATGTAGGTATTTGACTGCGATAATAATTTTATTTTCTGAAATTTGATAGATATAACAATATTTTTGTTCACAATATTTTAGGAACAAGCAGAAGTCGATAAGTCGATGAGTACAAATGGTGCATTTCCACTACATCGCGCATATTGTACCTCTCTCTGGCGATGGCAATAAAATGTCTTTTTTATATACAAAATATTATAAAAATGAATTGAACGAGAATTAAGTGGCGCATCGTCAGTGAAGATTTATAAGATAATACCGGGGAATCGTTTATAATATTAATGAAAAATAAGAAATTAACATAAATAGCCGCAATATTTCTATGGCATGGCAAGTGAAATAATTTAAACCTATATAATTTAAACTCGAATTTAAACATTAAAATAAATTTTCAATTTAAAAAAATTAAATTTCATCCGCCAAACTAGAAGTCCTTGTAAACCCTTTAGTACATATTTTGTATTACATTCATTTTTAATGAAACAAGCCAGGAAACGATGCAGCGTTTCACGCTAGTATGAAAGGTTCTTACAATTTTGTCAGAGTATGTGTCATTCTTTAAGCAATTTCAGTTCCTATAAGTATAAGACATTTCAATTTTTTGTGCCACGGTTTTTGCGATATCGATTGTTGTTGATTTGACCTACTTCAAACTAAATTTTAATCCTTTTCATAGAGTTGTGCATCTCAACGGACAAACATTAATCAAAATCAAGGAATTAACGATTACTGATTGTCATCTGCTAGAAAATAATGTAGGTAACTCTGTGAACAACCGCGGTTGTGGCTCAGAGGTAGAGCTACTGGCATTCGACCGCGGCGATCCGGGTTCGATTCCCGGAGTGGGCATACGTACAATAAAAAAAAGTATGTCCGAAATTTAGCGGACTTAAGAATGCAGGGAAGAGTGTAAAATGTATCATCTCCCAACCCACCCCATTCACGCCGGTAACCAGGCCGGATGAGATCGGACATCTCGTGGGGTGCGGGTACACACTCCCCAATCGGTAGGTCGTGCAATGGCAATAGACCAAGGGTTGATAGCCCTTGGGGGGTGTCGCATGACTGAGGATCGTGGTTCGGAACCCACGTTAAACTATAGGTCCCCTCGGGAATGGCCCTGGCAGCGAACGAAGCCTAATTCGATAGAAGGGCAGAACGGCAACTTTGTGAACATTAATGAGTTAAGTCCGGTTAACAATTCACAAATGTACAGCTGGATGGCAAGTAACATACTGATTTTATTTAGAAATTGGTTTTAAAAATTATCATCAAAAAGTTTGCCTGGTGAATTACCAAAATTACCGTTACCGCGGTAAGGTTACCGCCTCGGTTACCGGCCTTTATTTACTAGTAACTGGTCCCAATAAAAAATCACCTAACGACGCCCATGTCCCTCCCCCTAAGAAACAACTTATATACGCGCTTGTTTAAAGATACACAATATTTTATTTTATTTATTTAGACAAACAAGGTCACTCAACAGACTGCTTGGAGCAGAACAATTATAGAGTGACACGGATTACAAAAAGAAATTTACAAAGTTCGGTATAAGTACACAATAAGTTTAACTAAAGAATAAAATACTATTCTGTACATTCAAATAATAAATCCAAAAACAAATTATAAAGCTAAAGATACGCGAGTGATAGCAATGCACTCCCTAATCAAAGGATAATAGATATTTTCTTTCTGATAAGTTTTTTAAAGGTACATAAGTTAGTGTTAAACAGGTCAATGCCTCTATCACCCGTTACAAGATAGTTGTATGTTCTCATGCAACGTATGAGAGGAGAGTTAGAAAGGTAATTAGTTGTAAAAGTAGGGACACTAAAAGTTAGCCTGTTCCGAAGTGTGTATGGGTTAGTATTAAAAAGTACATAGTTTACGCAAAATTCAGAGTCGATGAGGTTATTTACTACCTTATAAACAAAGAAAATATCAAAACACTGCCTTCTGGACCTCAGCGATTGCAATCTATAAAATAACAAATTCTCGTTATACGAGTAAAAGTGCCGTTGTCTATTGTAACGAAAATTAAGAGCATTGATGAACTTTTTTTGGACACTTTCAATTCGATCAATATATTTGTGATACATCGGATTCCAGACTGTTGACGAGTACTCCAGAGTACTTCTTACCATGCTGCAATATAAAGTAATTAACGATGCAGGGCTCTTAAAGCCTTCAGTAGTTCTTAGGATAAATCCTAAAAGGCGCAACGCTTTCCGAATAATAGCCTCTATGTGAGACTCGAACAACAGTTTGGAGTCCAAGGTAACACCCAAATCTTTAACCACATTAACACGTTTTAATTGTGTATTATTTAAGCTCAAATCTATATTTGGATTTCTTGAGAGGTCCAACTTGGAAAAAACAATGTAGTGACACTTATCAACATTTAGATGCAGACGATTCAGTGTGCAGTATTCAAAAAATCTGTTAATGTCCCCCTGCAGTTTCACTAAATCCAAAGGCGAATTAATGATAGTTGAAATCTTAAAGTCGTCAGCATATAAGGAATACACACTGTTCGAGTCCAGAAAACAAGTCTCTATGTCATACAAAAATAATACAAAAAGCAGGGGACCCAAGTGTGAACCCTGCGGAACTCCAGAGGTCACATCCAAGCAGACCGACCTTGCTCCATTAATAGCTACATACTGAGTTCTATTTTGCAAATAATTTTTTAGGAGATCGAGAAGCCAGCCCTGCACACCGAAGTTTCCAAGTTTCACAGCCAAAGTGGGGTGATCGACCTTGTCGAAGGCTTTGGAAAAGTCGGTGTAAGCAGCGCAGACATCACGACCATTCTCCATGGCCTCGTAGGTTCTCTGAATAAAGGGAACGATGTTGGTCAGAATGGATCGACCCCTGTAAAAACCATGCTGATTAATGTCGATTTTTCTTTTAATTTGAAAAAACAGGAGCTCCAAAATAACAGACTCGAAAACTTTTCCAAAGTGACACAGTAGAGAGATCGGCCGATAATTTTCAACATTATTTTTATTTCCGGTTTTATGAATTGGGACGATCTGTGCAACCTTCCATTTTTTTGGAAAAATTCCCAGAGACAAACACTTATTAAATAACTTGTATAATGGTTTACTTAGGCTAGGACAAGACTTCAAAAATATCGATGGAATCCCGTCAGGGCCAGGTCCCTTCTTAGGGTCGAGACCCTTTAAAGTTTTTTCGATAATCGAATGCGGAATATAGTTCACTGTGAAAGAGTCCAGTGGTTCGGCTACATTAACCAAACATGGAACATTCGATTTCTCATACACACTACCAAAATATTCCTGAAACAAATTAGCAATTTCTATATCATTTGAAGCGGAAGAAACACCAAAATTCATTTTTTTGGGTAGGGATTTACAATTTTTTTTGTTATTTAAAAAAGACCAAAAACTTTTAGTATCATTTTTCAAGTTATTTTCAGTAATTTGAATATATCTTTTATAGTCATTTTTTACAGAAATTTTTACCTTATATATATCGAGTACAATATATTGTAGTGTCTATAAGAATTTCCAAGTGAAAGTTTTAGATTTACAAACATAAAGTTGAGGAAATATTATATCCATTATTATCAAAGAAACACCAAAGAATGATTTTAAAACCCACTAGTAGATACTGTATGACAGTTCTAACTCAATAAGGGTTGTTTTCCTATGTTAATCTCCATAAGAGAATTTCAGGTCTGTTCTGCATTTTTATATCCTCTTTAGGGCGTGGTCACTTATTCCCAGGCAACAGCTACAGAGCCTCTACTACAGGCGCCGAAGGTACACGGTGATAGAAGCCGCTGTCGTGGGACCCTTCACATATATCGCGAGGTTAGCTCAGACAGGGCAGCGACCTAGAGCGCTACCCGCGACGCTTGACCATTTGAGATGTAAGTTGAACAAGGATAGCGATAATTAAGAACCCGGGACTTCATTCATGTTACAGCACGCCAAGCCGCAGCTCATTAGCGATGATGTCACAAACGATTAAAAATGAAATTATTATTATTACGAATATTAAATCTAAAATCCCATTATTTATTTAACAGAAAAAAAAGTCCATGTTTTCACCAAGACTCGAACCACCGACCTATGGATTAGAAGCCAACGCCTTAGTCCACCACACCGGCGAGCTATTGTAGAAAATTCCGCTTTTAACTTGAAGGTTATCTAGGTATACGGTTGTCCCGCCTACGAGAGTCATGCATCATGACGCACCAAATTATGGAGAAATATGTTCTATTAATTTAAAAACCGCAAAGACATTATAGATACTATTTTTAATTTCATTTAAATTTATTTTCTAGGAAGGCATTTATTACGCAAAGTAATATTATATAAATAAAATAGTAGCAGATGTTTAAAAGGTTAATTATAATGAAGTATTTGCTAAACTGGAAAAAGTTTTAAGTGCATAAAGAGGACGAGACAAGCTGATGGATGATGGTGATAATAAAAGCGCATAATGATTCTATTAATTAAATCATTAAAACGTAAAATAAATATTGCAATTAGTATGTAAAATTATTGGAAGCGGTACTTAAACCGCACATATTTAGATATAATTATAATGAGAAGGGCATAACACAGTAATTATTTTCAGATATATACATAAAATTAGGTCAAATAAATTAATAAAAATAACTTCCAAAATATAGATTTTTTAAAAATAGTGTGATAAAAACTTACAAAATGGAGTTTCTTATCCAGAGCAGTCAAGGGGACATCGAGCTGAAATAGGACATGTGAAACAGGATAGAAATCAAGCAGTTCCAGGTAGATTAGAGAGCATCCTGTAAATTATTATAGTTTTACTTATAGGTACTTTTTATTATTTCAAGAAAGTGCATATGGGTACTTATGAAGTTATTACATGTTAAATAATGATATTACACAAACCTTCCAAAGTGTACTAGCATTTTCAATGTCTTTAGGTATGCTCTAGATGTTCTTTGTAGTAGAGGCGGTTTCAAAAACAAGAGCATAGAATCATATAGGATTGAAAATGTACTATAATAATTCGATGATCTGAGTTCAAAAACACCTTAAACGGAGGTTCCAGAAGAAAATCCAAGCTGGGTAAGTCATAGATTAGAATAAAAACATATAAAATACAGGGTAGAACATTAATAAAATTACAAGATTACATCCCCAGTACATTTTCAGAGCATATTATTGAAAAATAATATAATTGACTAGAAAAACAATAAAAATTTGTACAATAAACTTTAAAATAGTGGATTGTTTTACCCCTATAATTATGTAGTAATATTAAATAAAAATGGTAAAACGAGTATTGTTATTACAACAGATAATTACTAATATATGCAAAAGCCCTAGAAAAACAAAAATTAAGAGGTATTTATAGCATAAACTTTTCAGCTATTCAATTTTAACAATGAATAATATACAGAGCATCGATACAAAAAAAACACGAAGAAAATATGGTTTTAATTACAGAATTATGCAGAGACATTTGTTAATATATACAAGGGCCCCATAGAATTCTATATTTAACCCCATAGAAGGTGTACATTTTCCTCTCCTACTTTATCCAGACTGGAGACTGGCAAAACAACATTAAACGGGGGATATTTCATCCCCATAAAGTCATTTTGGTGTAGTTAAAAAATGTTAAGGACGTTCGGTTGACCCTACCTATATAATAATAACGTAAAACTAAATAAGCGTCGTCTAGAAATAATAGGAACTAAATCTTTGGCAGGACCATTATTGCATAGGTATTAACAGGATGCCAGATCGTGAACTGAGTCCTTAATAGCATCCCATTCGTTTTTTTAAATGGAAAACGAAATTTCAAAGCAAAAACCATATGCAGGTACACACACGGAGAATAGGGTAAGTTCTATTATATTTCTCTTCTAATGCTATATTTTGTGAGATTAGACGATGAAAATTCAGAAATTTAAAAAGGGGCATCATGATCGATATTGAATTTAAAATATACAATAGCAGACAACAAAACCCCAATGTTAATAACTGAAATGCTACTACTATGTTATACAGGGTAAATCAAAAGTTTACAACAGTTACAGTACTAAACAATACATTAATGCATATTTGATTAAGCCAAAAACACAAAATGCAAGCTAAAAACGTTAATAAAAACTATTTGTTTTAGACTTACGAGAGTATTTATTAATAAAAACCAAAGTATAAGGTTTGATTTAAAATAACCATTATGCAGTGGATTTTATTACTAAAATACTCCTCAAAGTGGATCCGGGATCTTGCAGGCTGTAAGAAAAAAAATTAGCATAAAATATAAGCAACATTCATAAAAACCAGTATATTACATCCCCGTCTACCAAGTTTTATTATAATAACATACATTTTTACTAAAATATCAAATATTATAAATGTTTTAATTATATTTTTAATATTCGCCATTTTGTACTGAAACCAAAATAAAATAAACAGGTAAGATTTTGGCTACAGAAATAATTATACTTATTTAAGTAATGTTTAAAACCGTTATAATAGGACATCATGTACCCATTATTCCTTCACACTTAAGAATATTTTTTAGCAAATAACCTAAAAAATATGCCAACGGGCTTAGGACCGTCTAGTAAAAAACAACTTGATATTTTTCAAAGATTGTTTTTTTCCCAGGCGTGTTTAAAAATTGGGGACATTCGGTTGACCCTGTCTATCTATTAAATATATAATTAAAGCGTTGACTAATCCGTATCCCTGAGGTAGATTATACTAGGCACGATCAATGGTTGGGTACACTGATACTACCTACCTAATAACTAATAAATAAATAACCAATTAAAATAATGACTAGAAATTAATAGGAACTACTATCTTTAGTATACTCTAGACAGGGCCATAACAGGGTACCAGTCGTGAACTGAGTCCCCAGTCGCACCCCATTCGGTTTTTAGGGGGAACGAAGTTTCAAAGCAAACCCCAAGCCTTCTTTTAACTGCATAACTAATATGGGCTCTTTTTTAAAGTTATACAGGGTGGATTATAATATATGAGTTAATATTTTTGATCCCCTTTTTAGCTGTATAACTACTATGGATTATTTTTACCGTTATACAGGTTAGATGATATGAGTTAGTATTTTTGGCCTTCTTTTACTGTATAACCAGGATGGACTCTTTTTAGGGTTATACAGGGTGAGTTTTATGAATATGATAGTAGTTTGGCCTCTTTTTACTCATATAACATATATGGCTCTTTTAAGTTATATGACAAGCATATGTGTACATAAGATAATTAAACACTAGTGTTGGGACGTTCTATTAGTGCCCTATAGTCGTTGTGTTATCGTTGCGTAGTCGTTGTGATAGTGCTACGTTATCGTTTTGTAGTCGTTGTGTTAATGTTATCCAAGTGTATTGCAGTGTAATGTATACAGTTGAAAGATACTAATATTAAAAGTAATAATAAATAATTATAATAGCGCCTTATAACTACTAATCCATCACCGAAATATAAAATAATAATAATAATAATAATAATAATAATAGTAAAATTATTGTAACGCTTTATAACTAGTAACCAGCCGCCATAATATATAACAATAATACTACTACCAATAACTAATGTAGGCTACCTAATTCTTTTCCATTATACTATAATGCCCCCACGGTAGCGTATCGGGGGATGTTTTAAATATTTTACGCTTATCATCATAAGGGCTGAGACCGATTTTGGTCTGTCGAATTGTGTGGAGATCATGATGTTTAGACCTAATTAATTTCTGTGATATAGACTTTTCTGAAAACGTTTCCAGACACGCTACATAGTCTTCAAAGGTAATTTTATTCTTAATTACAGACTTTTTAACCCCCATGATTTTTTTAGTAACACCCAAGTTCGCTAACGCTCGCTCTATTTCTTCACGCTCCCTACTAGCTTTCTCTAATTTTAATTTCTCCTCTGCGATTTCTTCGGACGAGTAAAGAAGTTTGGTTGCATACATTTTCGATCTTAGACCAACAAAATGTGTCATGATGCGGCCATTATTCTCATCCTTCATCATTCCTACAACCTTTTTGTTGACTCTCGGAATACCATAAACATTATTTTCAGGATAGTCGGATGTATCAAAAAACGCACGACAATCTTTTTTATTATCTCATATATATTGTGATGTTTAATCCCGTAAATCAGAGAATCCGTGTCAGTGTATAAAATTTTACAGCGATCTCCAAACGTTTTGCGCATGTAATTGTAGTGAAAATCATAAATTGTTGTTTTTGCCAAGTCCAAAATACACATACCCGCATATATCGGCTTATTAAAAAATACCCGTGTTTTAGCCAATTCAATGATTACCATGTTTTCATTTATTATGGTGCTGCTTTTAAATTCGGGTCGTGATATGAGAGCTTCTGCACCGTATCGCCCACCCCAAATCACAGTCTCTAGGCATGTCTGCGCTGTTTGATGTATATACTTAAAGACTAAAGCAACTTAAAGATCTAGGGACACTATATACAAAAAAGTGATTTTCATGAAGGATGAACGTAATCGAACAAATTACGTTAAACATTAAACGCCATATCAAGCAAACGGGAACTGCTTAGACCCCAAAAATAAACCAGATCTACAGGGACAACTATTATGAGTTCATCTAAAGATGTGTCATTAAGGTTCTAATGATTCACAGAACCACACTATTGCTATTTGCTTACTCTACAATAAATATGTATTATTAAGGAAAAATTGAAATAATTAAATTAAATTTATACTACATAAAATATCTATTCACTCTGTATATACGTAATACACATAAATGCTCGTCGCCAATGGTGGTAAATCGAAAGTAAATTTCTGATAAAATAATCTCTTATTAGTACATTGGAGGTATATATGTGTTTATAGGACAATAAGTAAGATTTGGGTAAGTGCAGAATTGATTTTTACTGTGAATAACTGTCGCAGAAAAGTATTGTTTAAACCCCTCCTTTTGGTTTTACCTATTTTTAGTAATGAAAACAAGTGAAAGATTTTGCGAATGTATACGCGACCTAATTTATGTCAGCGCTTTTAAGTTATCTAGCAGTGCAGCGATTGTTGTATATTTTCGGTAAATACTTATACTTAAAAGTCTATGCAGCACATTGAAAATTATAGCTTAATTGCCTCAAGAGTTTTTAATTGGTTTTAGAATCAAGTATAGAAACACAATAGGGTCATGGTGTTAGTAAATATTTTTAGTTAAAATAATAGACATTGGGTTTTATTTAAAGAGAGGGATCCTTATAAAAATTAATTCGTGTATCAGATAATATAAAGTAGAAAAACTGCTTATCAGGGCTACGTCGTACACCAGAGGCGTACAGATCACCACTGTTTTAGGGAGTTAAAGCAAGTCTGCTGATACTTTTATTTTATTGCTTTACCTATATTTCCACTACTGCTGCCTGTCTATATGCGACGACCTATTTATTATAATAGCTGATTTCTAGGGTGTTTTCCCTATATTAACACATTAATTATCAGTTCATACTGTGTTATACCCATGTAGAATGCAGTAGATGTTTCGAGTGTTTTAATTAGCAACTGGAATCAACAACAAATATGATGATTTTGTATGCTATTTATATATATAAAACTGTGTTTGCAATATGATAAATTATGATAATAATTATTTAGTAGCAAATAAAACACAGTTATTTTATAATATATTTATTTATAAAATTCTATTACACCTATTCTTTCAAGTTCTCTAAGAATTGACATTATTTCACCACTATAGCAGTTATTTCTATCACGTTCCTCTAAATATCCAAGTCTTTCAACCAGCTTATTTACATCTCCATACTCCATTATTAGTTTAGCGGAACCATCTAACTCAGCTTTTTTACACCCATCATCTTCTTCGTCTGAACTATGGTATGGAAATTCATTGGTATCAATTCTAAGCGTATTGTTCTTTACCTTAACAGACTTACTACCAATGAACATATTAGAATCCTCTTTTCGAATACCATATTTAACATTGGGCGTTTCCAGGAGAAGATACTTTATCTTGCGTGCATACATCCTATTGCAATGATGTTAAAAACTAAACTAACTTTATTAACAAGTGCAATTATTTTTATAGAGCAGCAATAGAGCAGCTATAGAACAGCTATAGAGCGTTCATAGAGCAGCTATAGAGCGTTCATAGAGCGTTTATAGAGCAGCTATAGAGCGTTCATAGAGCAGGCATAGAACACTTATAGAGCATGCATAGAAGTTATTAGAACTGTAACTAATATCAAATAAAGCATTCAATGTTGTATAGTATTTTTCAAAAGAACCATATAAAATAGTTACCTTATACCCTATGTTCCACTATTATTTAAAGTAGATAATTATATATTTCCGTTTAACCTGATGCATTACAGTTTAATTATAGAAGCCTGTTATTACATTATTTAATGTTGTTTATTAATCTTTTAGAAATAATCAATTAGTACATTATGGTTATTAATTATTTTTATCTTGGTAAATGAAAATGTTATCTATTCAAACTAGATGGCATTGGGAACGGAAACAGTTTTGAAATTATGTTTGTATACTTCCAGCCAGAACTTGATTTAATATGTGCATTTTTTCTGAACTTTGGTTTATGTAAATTTGTAAGTAATATTAATTCTTTGTACAACTTTAAGTCTTTCTGGGAATATGCTTTAGGATACATACTCGCTAATAAATCCAACAAACCGTCAGATAGTGTGTATGTTTCATTATCAAACACCAATTGGTCATTTTGAAAGTCAACAGGCGCATTTCCCAGTGTAATAAAACGTAGAAAAACTATTTACATCAATGCCACACGACCAAAGGCTCACGAAATTTTGTAAAAATTTTGGGAGAAGGTCGTGTGGCATTGATGTAAATAGTTTTTCTACGTTTTATTACACTGGGAAATGCGCCTGTTGACTTTCAAAATGACCAATTGGTGTTTGATAATGAAACATACACACTATCTGACGGTTTGTTGGATTTATTAGCGAGTATGTATCCTAAAGCATATTCCCAGAAAGACTTAAAGTTGTACAAAGAATTAATATTACTTACAAATTTACATAAACCAAAGTTCAGAAAAAATGCACATATTAAATCAAGTTCTGGCTGGAAGTATACAAACATAATTTCAAAACTGTTTCCGTTCCCAATGCCATCTAGTTTGAATAGATAACATTTTCATTTACCAAGATAAAAATAATTAATAACCATAATGTACTAATTGATTATTTCTAAAAGATTAATAAACAACATTAAATAATGTAATAACAGGCTTCTATAATTAAACTGTAATGCATCAGGTTAAACGGAAATATATAATTATCTACTTTAAATAATAGTGGAACATAGGGTATAAGGTAACTATTTTATATGGTTCTTTTGAAAAATACTATACAACATTGAATGCTTTATTTGATATTAGTTACAGTTCTAATAACTTCTATGCATGCTCTATAAGTGTTCTATGCCTGCTCTATGAACGCTCTATAGCTGCTCTATAAACGCTCTATGAACGCTCTATAGCTGCTCTATGAACGCTCTATAGCTGTTCTATAGCTGCTCTATTGCTGCTCTATAAAAATAATTGCACTTGTTAATAAAGTTAGTTTAGTTTTTAACATCATTGCAATAGGATGTATGCACGCAAGATAAAGTATCTTCTCCTGGAAACGCCCAATGTTAAATATGGTATTCGAAAAGAGGATTCTAATATGTTCATTGGTAGTAAGTCTGTTAAGGTAAAGAACAATACGCTTAGAATTGATACCAATGAATTTCCATACCATAGTTCAGACGAAGAAGATGATGGGTGTAAAAAAGCTGAGTTAGATGGTTCCGCTAAACTAATAATGGAGTATGGAGATGTAAATAAGCTGGTTGAAAGACTTGGATATTTAGAGGAACGTGATAGAAATAACTGCTATAGTGGTGAAATAATGTCAATTCTTAGAGAACTTGAAAGAATAGGTGTAATAGAATTTTATAAATAAATATATTATAAAATAACTGTGTTTTATTTGCTACTAAATAATTATTATCATAATTTATCATATTGCAAACACAGTTTTATATATATAAATAGCATACAAAATCATCATATTTGTTGTTGATTCCAGTTGCTAATTAAAACACTCGAAACATCTACTGCATTCTACATGGGTATAACACAGTATGAACTGATAATTAATGTGTTAATATAGGGAAAACACCCTAGAAATCAGCTATTATAATAAATAGGTCGTCGCATATAGACAGGCAGCAGTAGTGGAAATATAGGTAAAGCAATAAAATAAAAGTATCAGCAGACTTGCTTTAACTCCCTAAAACAGTGGTGATCTGTACGCCTCTGGTGTACGACGTAGCCCTGATAAGCAGTTTTTCTACTTTATATTATCTGATACACGAATTAATTTTTATAAGGATCCCTCTCTTTAAATAAAACCCAATGTCTATTATTTTAACTAAAAATATTTACTAACACCATGACCCTATTGTGTTTCTATACTTGATTCTAAAACCAATTAAAAACTCTTGAGGCAATTAAGCTATAATTTTCAATGTGCTGCATAGACTTTTAAGTATAAGTATTTACCGAAAATATACAACAATCGCTGCACTGCTAGATAACTTAAAAGCGCTGACATAAATTAGGTCGCGTATACATTCGCAAAATCTTTCACTTGTTTTCATTACTAAAAATAGGTAAAACCAAAAGGAGGGGTTTAAACAATACTTTTCTGCGACAGTTATTCACAGTAAAAATCAATTCTGCACTTACCCAAATCTTACTTATTGTCCTATAAACACATATATACCTCCAATGTACTAATAAGAGATTATTTTATCAGAAATTTACTTTCGATTTACCACCATTGGCGACGAGCATTTATGTGTATTACGTATATACAGAGTGAATAGATATTTTATGTAGTATAAATTTAATTTAATTATTTCAATTTTTCCTTAATAATACATATTTATTGTAGAGTAAGCAAATAGCAATAGTGTGGTTCTGTGAATCATTAGAACCTTAATGACACATCTTTAGATGAACTCATAATAGTTGTCCCTGTAGATCTGGTTTATTTTTGGGGTCTAAGCAGTTCCCGTTTGCTTGATATGGCGTTTAATGTTTAACGTAATTTGTTCGATTACGTTCATCCTTCATGAAAATCACTTTTTTGTATATAGTGTCCCTAGATCTTTAAGTTGCTTTAGTCTTTAAGTATATACATCAAACAGCGCAGACATGCCTAGAGACTGTGATTTGGGGTGGGCGATACGGTGCAGAAGCTCTCATATCACGACCCGAATTTAAAAGCAGCACCATAATAAATGAAAACATGGTAATCATTGAATTGGCTAAAACACGGGTATTTTTTAATAAGCCGATATATGCGGGTATGTGTATTTTGGACTTGGCAAAAACAACAATTTATGATTTTCACTACAATTACATGCGCAAAACGTTTGGAGATCGCTGTAAAATTTTATACACTGACACGGATTCTCTGATTTACGGGATTAAACATCACAATATATATGAGATAATAAAAAAGATTGTCGTGCGTTTTTTGATACATCCGACTATCCTGAAAATAATGTTTATGGTATTCCGAGAGTCAACAAAAAGGTTGTAGGAATGATGAAGGATGAGAATAATGGCCGCATCATGACACATTTTGTTGGTCTAAGATCGAAAATGTATGCAACCAAACTTCTTTACTCGTCCGAAGAAATCGCAGAGGAGAAATTAAAATTAGAGAAAGCTAGTAGGGAGCGTGAAGAAATAGAGCGAGCGTTAGCGAACTTGGGTGTTACTAAAAAAATCATGGGGGTTAAAAAGTCTGTAATTAAGAATAAAATTACCTTTGAAGACTATGTAGCGTGTCTGGAAACGTTTTCAGAAAAGTCTATATCACAGAAATTAATTAGGTCTAAACATCATGATCTCCACACAATTCGACAGACCAAAATCGGTCTCAGCCCTTATGATGATAAGCGTAAAATATTTAAAACATCCCCCGATACGCTACCGTGGGGGCATTATAGTATAATGGAAAAGAATTAGGTAGCCTACATTAGTTATTGGTAGTAGTATTATTGTTATATATTATGGCGGCTGGTTACTAGTTATAAAGCGTTACAATAATTTTACTATTATTATTATTATTATTATTATTATTATTTTATATTTCGGTGATGGATTAGTAGTTATAAGGCGCTATTATAATTATTTATTATTACTTTTAATATTAGTATCTTTCAACTGTATACATTACACTGCAATACACTTGGATAACATTAACACAACGACTACAAAACGATAACGTAGCACTATCACAACGACTACGCAACGATAACACAACGACTATAGGGCACTAATAGAACGTCCCAACACTAGTGTTTAATTATCTTATGTACACATATGCTTGTCATATAACTTAAAAGAGCCATATATGTTATATGAGTAAAAAGAGGCCAAACTACTATCATATTCATAAAACTCACCCTGTATAACCCTAAAAAGAGTCCATCCTGGTTATACAGTAAAAGAAGGCCAAAAATACTAACTCATATCATCTAACCTGTATAACGGTAAAAATAATCCATAGTAGTTATACAGCTAAAAAGGGGATCAAAAATATTAACTCATATATTATAATCCACCCTGTATAACTTTAAAAAAGAGCCCATATTAGTTATGCAGTTAAAAGAAGGCTTGGGGTTTGCTTTGAAACTTCGTTCCCCCTAAAAACCGAATGGGGTGCGACTGGGGACTCAGTTCACGACTGGTACCCTGTTATGGCCCTGTCTAGAGTATACTAAAGATAGTAGTTCCTATTAATTTCTAGTCATTATTTTAATTGGTTATTTATTTATTAGTTATTAGGTAGGTAGTATCAGTGTACCCAACCATTGATCGTGCCTAGTATAATCTACCTCAGGGATACGGATTAGTCAACGCTTTAATTATATATTTAATAGATAGACAGGGTCAACCGAATGTCCCCAATTTTTAAACACGCCTGGGAAAAAAACAATCTTTGAAAAATATCAAGTTGTTTTTTACTAGACGGTCCTAAGCCCGTTGGCATATTTTTTAGGTTATTTGCTAAAAAATATTCTTAAGTGTGAAGGAATAATGGGTACATGATGTCCTATTATAACGGTTTTAAACATTACTTAAATAAGTATAATTATTTCTGTAGCCAAAATCTTACCTGTTTATTTTATTTTGGTTTCAGTACAAAATGGCGAATATTAAAAATATAATTAAAACATTTATAATATTTGATATTTTAGTAAAAATGTATGTTATTATAATAAAACTTGGTAGACGGGGATGTAATATACTGGTTTTTATGAATGTTGCTTATATTTTATGCTAATTTTTTTTCTTACAGCCTGCAAGATCCCGGATCCACTTTGAGGAGTATTTTAGTAATAAAATCCACTGCATAATGGTTATTTTAAATCAAACCTTATACTTTGGTTTTTATTAATAAATACTCTCGTAAGTCTAAAACAAATAGTTTTTATTAACGTTTTTAGCTTGCATTTTGTGTTTTTGGCTTAATCAAATATGCATTAATGTATTGTTTAGTACTGTAACTGTTGTAAACTTTTGATTTACCCTGTATAACATAGTAGTAGCATTTCAGTTATTAACATTGGGGTTTTGTTGTCTGCTATTGTATATTTTAAATTCAATATCGATCATGATGCCCCTTTTTAAATTTCTGAATTTTCATCGTCTAATCTCACAAAATATAGCATTAGAAGAGAAATATAATAGAACTTACCCTATTCTCCGTGTGTGTACCTGCATATGGTTTTTGCTTTGAAATTTCGTTTTCCATTTAAAAAAACGAATGGGATGCTATTAAGGACTCAGTTCACGATCTGGCATCCTGTTAATACCTATGCAATAATGGTCCTGCCAAAGATTTAGTTCCTATTATTTCTAGACGACGCTTATTTAGTTTTACGTTATTATTATATAGGTAGGGTCAACCGAACGTCCTTAACATTTTTTAACTACACCAAAATGACTTTATGGGGATGAAATATCCCCCGTTTAATGTTGTTTTGCCAGTCTCCAGTCTGGATAAAGTAGGAGAGGAAAATGTACACCTTCTATGGGGTTAAATATAGAATTCTATGGGGCCCTTGTATATATTAACAAATGTCTCTGCATAATTCTGTAATTAAAACCATATTTTCTTCGTGTTTTTTTTGTATCGATGCTCTGTATATTATTCATTGTTAAAATTGAATAGCTGAAAAGTTTATGCTATAAATACCTCTTAATTTTTGTTTTTCTAGGGCTTTTGCATATATTAGTAATTATCTGTTGTAATAACAATACTCGTTTTACCATTTTTATTTAATATTACTACATAATTATAGGGGTAAAACAATCCACTATTTTAAAGTTTATTGTACAAATTTTTATTGTTTTTCTAGTCAATTATATTATTTTTCAATAATATGCTCTGAAAATGTACTGGGGATGTAATCTTGTAATTTTATTAATGTTCTACCCTGTATTTTATATGTTTTTATTCTAATCTATGACTTACCCAGCTTGGATTTTCTTCTGGAACCTCCGTTTAAGGTGTTTTTGAACTCAGATCATCGAATTATTATAGTACATTTTCAATCCTATATGATTCTATGCTCTTGTTTTTGAAACCGCCTCTACTACAAAGAACATCTAGAGCATACCTAAAGACATTGAAAATGCTAGTACACTTTGGAAGGTTTGTGTAATATCATTATTTAACATGTAATAACTTCATAAGTACCCATATGCACTTTCTTGAAATAATAAAAAGTACCTATAAGTAAAACTATAATAATTTACAGGATGCTCTCTAATCTACCTGGAACTGCTTGATTTCTATCCTGTTTCACATGTCCTATTTCAGCTCGATGTCCCCTTGACTGCTCTGGATAAGAAACTCCATTTTGTAAGTTTTTATCACACTATTTTTAAAAAATCTATATTTTGGAAGTTATTTTTATTAATTTATTTGACCTAATTTTATGTATATATCTGAAAATAATTACTGTGTTATGCCCTTCTCATTATAATTATATCTAAATATGTGCGGTTTAAGTACCGCTTCCAATAATTTTACATACTAATTGCAATATTTATTTTACGTTTTAATGATTTAATTAATAGAATCATTATGCGCTTTTATTATCACCATCATCCATCAGCTTGTCTCGTCCTCTTTATGCACTTAAAACTTTTTCCAGTTTAGCAAATACTTCATTATAATTAACCTTTTAAACATCTGCTACTATTTTATTTATATAATATTACTTTGCGTAATAAATGCCTTCCTAGAAAATAAATTTAAATGAAATTAAAAATAGTATCTATAATGTCTTTGCGGTTTTTAAATTAATAGAACATATTTCTCCATAATTTGGTGCGTCATGATGCATGACTCTCGTAGGCGGGACAACCGTATACCTAGATAACCTTCAAGTTAAAAGCGGAATTTTCTACAATAGCTCGCCGGTGTGGTGGACTAAGGCGTTGGCTTCTAATCCATAGGTCGGTGGTTCGAGTCTTGGTGAAAACATGGACTTTTTTTTCTGTTAAATAAATAATGGGATTTTAGATTTAATATTCGTAATAATAATAATTTCATTTTTAATCGTTTGTGACATCATCGCTAATGAGCTGCGGCTTGGCGTGCTGTAACATGAATGAAGTCCCGGGTTCTTAATTATCGCTATCCTTGTTCAACTTACATCTCAAATGGTCAAGCGTCGCGGGTAGCGCTCTAGGTCGCTGCCCTGTCTGAGCTAACCTCGCGATATATGTGAAGGGTCCCACGACAGCGGCTTCTATCACCGTGTACCTTCGGCGCCTGTAGTAGAGGCTCTGTAGCTGTTGCCTGGGAATAAGTGACCACGCCCTAAAGAGGATATAAAAATGCAGAACAGACCTGAAATTCTCTTATGGAGATTAACATAGGAAAACAACCCTTATTGAGTTAGAACTGTCATACAGTATCTACTCCCACTAAACCACACGCTAGTTAAGGTACTACATAAAATTGACTAATATACATAACAGTGGTGGCGCCAGGATTTTTGGAATGGATGGGACCGATGATTTTAGGGTGGGCACTACCAAAATAAAAAAAAAGGTCGCCTCTCCCCGCGCTGCATAACCATAAGCGGTAAAGTGGTCTCTCTCAGATGAAACTCTCTTCTTTTCGGAAATCTAAAGTAGAGCACTCATTGCACAGTCAAATCTCCCTTCCCCCCCCCCCCCCCGGAAACTTCATTAGAAAAAACCGAATCCCTCAATTTTGAGTGGGTACCCATCTTTTGAGTGTGGGCCAGTGCCCATCTTTCTGGCGGTGCCGCTGTCATGGCGACCTTAAAATACTCACCTCCATTTTAATAAATCCCCATTGGCGCGGTTTAGTGAAAAAAAAGTGATAGTACATTTTTATCGTTTTTTAAATATTTTAAAACTTGATATTTCTTTGATAAATTGAACATAGTTTAATTTTTATTTAGAATAATAAACTAAGAATTTTTTTAGTAATATTTTTAAACCACCTTTTATACTGTTTTGGCATTTTGTATACGGGATAGGTCCCAAAAATAAGTACTACGTAGTAACATTAAAATGTCTCAGAAAAGCCCTCAGAAAAGCCAAAACGGACTTCCTCCAATAACCACAATCCAATGTTTTTGAGAGGTGTCAGGGCAGTGGCGAAACAAAAAGTGGGGCTACCGGGCTACAGCCCCCCCCCCCCCCTTCTTCCCTCATCTTAGAAGCTTGGGTCTAAAAGTCTAATTGCCATCTAATTTTTCGTCACACGCTTGGGCTTCTAATCAATCTAAATCTTTAATGGGCTCATAATCTAAGTCTTTAAATCTTTATAAAAAAAAAATGTAAAACCACCCGAAACCACCATAAGACAAAATCAAGTTATTAAATTCTTTTAGTACATAAACTTAAAAAGGGAATAGGTAAACATAAAGAAATATACTTGAAGTATTTTTCCACCAATATGTAAATTAACGCATTAAGTTATGTCAACTCTACATGTTTCGGACGTAATGATGTCCAATAATTGAGTGAAACAATTATAGAAAAATAATTTGTAAAAATCACCTTAATGGAGCTTTATGAGTTAACAAATTTTTGTTGATTTGAGTGAAGCTATCCCGGAAGCTACATATTATATTAAGAAGTTTAAATGGTGAAATAAAGAGAAAACTTTTCTGTTTGTATAAAGAAAAAATATTAAATGCATTTAAAGGGTTAAAAGTTGAAGTGAGTGTTGTGGCCAAAGAAGGGGTATGATTAAAAGAAGCATAAATGTTATACCGGGTGTCCCATTATGGATGGCCACCGGCCGTATCTCGGAAACTACTGGGCATAGAAACTCAGGAAAAAAAATTATAACTAAAGTGGCCATGAGAAAATCCTGGAAATAATTTTTAAGTTCCGCATTTTGCTGCACAAGGGCGTATTTGAAAAGTAAATTTTGAAATTTTACATATCTCCGAAAATTTCACATTAAGGTATATCTTTGATAACACCATTAAAAAGCTCGGGCAAATATGCATCATTTTGGTCTATGCTCATTGGCGTACCGACTTTAATAAGAGGGGGGGGGAAGCTGTTAAAAGTGTAATCATTTAAATCGCGGTAACTTATAAACGAGTTATCCGATTTTAGCAAACTAAAGACTGTTTGGAAGAGAAATGTATGCACTTTCATCAATCGTATTTAGTTGTCCATAATAGTTCTCAAAAAAAATGTTAGAGGGCGCAATTTGTAATAATATCACATTTATTGATTTTACTCCTAAAAAAATAAACCATACGGTATAATTATGATGCCATATCCGAAAAGTAGATAAAATTTGCTAGAAAAAATACTAAAACCGCAGCTCGATATCTCCGTTCGTTTCAGCGTTATCGCCAATAGAATAATTTTTAAAACTTTAAATATTATATATTTTTTAGAAATAAAGTGATATGCCACTGACATTTTTCCATGTGGATATCATTTCGGATTAGCCTGGTCAATGCATAAAAATGGTCTCATACGTTTTTCTCCTCAGGCACACCGTTCTTAATTAAAATAATTAAATTAAATTAGACGGGCAGAAGCTTGCCTATTAACAATTTTTATAAAACAACATTTTTCATTATCAATGTTAATAATAACAATAATAAATAGTAGAGCTTATCCAAGCTTTTTAATGGTGTTACCAAAGATATACCTTAATGCGAAATTTTCGGAGATATGTAAAATTTTAAAATTTACTTTTCAATTACGCCCTCTTGCGGCAAAATGCGGAACTTAAAAATTATTTTCTCATGGCCACTTTAGTTATAATTTTTTTTTCACCGAGTTTCTATGTCCAGTTGTTTCCGAGATACGGTCGGAGGCCATCCATAATGGGACACCCGGTATAGTGACATGACCACCGTTTTTATTTTTTGGATTTTTACGTCAACTTGTTAGGTAATAATATAATGCTTCGCCACATGCGCAATTAGTTCCACAATCAGAGCATAACTGGCGCCACAAGAGCCGTATGATAATATTGTTCGATCTTGTTGCTATTTACTTATAATAAGTTTAAAACTTGATTCATTCCAATTTATCATTTTGTAGTTTCTGGATTTTTGCGTCAACTTGTTAAGTAATGTAATATAGTGCTAAGCCAAGTGAGCAAATAGTTATTCAATAAGATTACAAATGGCGCCACATGAGCCGTGTAATTATATTGCCCAGTCTTACTTCTATAATGCTTAAAGCTGGATTTATTCCAATTCATTATTTTGTGGCCTATAAGCCACTTCAAGAATATTTAGTAAAATACCATTAGTTTATATTAGTAAGGAAGAATAAAATGGTGAAATTAAATAATGTTAATTAAATGTATGAAATGTTATTAAGAGAGATTCTGTTAATAGTACATATACATGTAACAGAATTTAACTGAAACGCTAAAGTATGAGATTTTATCTTAACAAAGTAAAAGAGTGTCTGTTTAAAGGTTGGAGAATAAGAAGACTAGGACAACGATACAACATCAACACAGTATTCAGCTCTAGAGACACTTTAAGAAGCCACCTAACGAAGACGAAACCAGCAAGCCAGAAAGACAAGAAAAATTGTGTCTACCAGATTCCCTGCGAATGCGGCCAGTCTTACATTGGTGAGACACTAAGACCACTAGAAGTAAGGATTAAAGAACATCGGAATAACACCCAAAAAGGAGAGACCGAAAAATCAGGTGCAGCTGACCACACCTGGACGCACGGCCATCATATCATGTGGACAAAAGCGAAAATCTTGCAAAAAGAACCGCACTGGAGGAAGAGGAAGTTTAAGGAAGCTGCGACCATATACCAAAATCCAAGTTGCTTTAGTAAGCCTTCATTAGACATGAGAAACGTCTGGAAACCCTTGTTAAGTAAATGTAATCTTAGAATAACACCACCCAAGAATTAAACGCATGATTCATCGAGCATGACGTCATCGAGCATGACTCATCAAGCATGACTCATTCAGTTTTGCGTCATCACCTAGCAACACGCATGACTCCGCCCACTAGTCATGCGTCATAGCACCTGCCTAGTATAAATAGAGCTGTAGTTACCGTACTTATTCAGTATTCACCTGAAGACGACTGGAGATACTTACCAGTTGAAACGCGGTGATTCTAAACAAATAAAGACAATGCAAGTCCAAAACTCTACTGCCGTTCAACAAAGTAAAAGAGTACCACAAACATACAAGCTCTTTTTACTTGATGGTAAAAGAAACCGACTGCATGTTTTGTGCCTTCAACAAATCCAAACATATTTAAATTAGAGAATACTTGCAACATAAAAAAATGCTCTTGTTTTGGTGTCATATTCTAATTATTTAAGAAAAATATAATTTTGTCGATTATACAACATCATTTGCCTCAAACACCTTTAAAATATCAACAAGCGAAAAAGTACCAGGAAAATGTTTTTGATAATATTTTGGTTAGAATTCTTAAAAAAAACAAGGAAAATATCAAATTTATGATTTTTTAAACCAACGACGATGATACAATAAGCTGTAGTGACATTTGACATTAACAGACTTAATAATAATTGTCATGGTAAGAAAAATAAAATTATTCCTTAGAATGAGTAGCATCACATGGTCAGACTACTATTACTGCCCATAAATTAAAATATTTTGCATCGTCATTACTTATGTATTTAAAAAATATTAATGTAAGGAAAAGATTTACAAACGACAACAGCGCAAAGTGATTTTCTCGTACATTTTATTTATTTTTGGTGTAGAAAACGTGCGATAGCCTGAGCACGTAACCTCGTACGTTTTTCCCAACAATAGCTGATTGTTAAAAGTTTTGCTGTAAAACTTCCCTTTTCTCCCTTTTTTCCATTTATTTAATATCAATACGAGTCCTTTATAAGAAAGTTTTAAATTTATGCTGAGAAGAATTTATCATTATATTTTTAAAAATCTGGTCAACCTATTTAAATGTGCAAAATATCAAATATTTCTTGCAAGCAGAAAAAACTATCGTTGCGTCGTATCAAACATACTGAACACATGCTGTATCAACGAAATAATCTATAGTTTCATGATCTCTAAGATCTAATACAATAAGATAATATAAGAAATCTCGAGAGGTACTTTGTCTTGAAGCAAGCACAATAAACAATGTTAGTTTTAGAGAATATATAGAGGGTTAGAAAAAATTACCAGAGAACGGTCAATTATTTTAAAAGATACATGAGTTAGCAAAAAATGTCTTATATACAAATTGTATATAAGGTTTTTAAAAATCTACATATCTGTGATAAATTAGAATATACAGATTCTGCCAAAAAGTTGTGGAGAATTAAAGTTATATTTTTTTTTAATGGAACACCCTCGGAAACACCTCATATAATATTATTTATTTTAATCGTATAGTTAATTTAGAACACTATTTATTAACCATACGTTATGCCTAAATTCATTAGTCTCCTAGATATCATGACATTTTGATCAGATGCAAAACACAAAATAAATTTCAATAAACAATTTGAATCTTTATTTGTAAATAACTAACTTTGAATTAATTAAACACCTAATTGTCAAAACAGATAAAAACAAAATGCTCTGGTGTTGCGACAGCAACAAACGCTGCAATTGACGTTCGGCATGCTCTATTTTTATTGTAAGTACAAAATCGTATTGTAATCATGTGAATTCATTATTCACTGGTGAATAATAATTTTATTTTCGTGGCCCCGTACCGGGTCGCGACCACATATATACCAATGATGATACCACTGTAGGCAGATGATCAAGGTCCGTTGAGTTTGGACAGCTCGGAAATTTGCTTCTTGATGTAAACTTTTGACAGGACCGAGGACAGGACCGACTTTCAAAATATTTTTACAAGCTTTTATTTAAATTCATCCGTTAGTTCGAGTGTGGTCAAATAAAACTATGTTACCAATATTTTACATACCTAAAATACCTTATTCCGGGTATTGAACCGCGATTCGTGAAAATAGGATCATACACTTTTTTCTACCCATCTTGAGACACAAGTCGCTAACAATAACAAAATGTCTGGTAAAGTTTTATACCTAAATTCGCACCCAAAACTTAAAAATAATATCCACAATCACACACGAAACATCCGAACGAATACAACGTAAAAAAAGATGGAAACGACTAACAACTTACAAACTAACAAAAAAAAATGTCTAAAGTAAAGTTTTATAAAAAATATTAACACCCAAAACTTGGAAATTAGAACCACACACGAACGAACGAAACAAAAGATGGCGACGAATAAGAATACAAACAACGGCGAGCCGGTTCTGTTTACGATCTGTTAGATATCATGTCGGTTGCCTAATTTTTTTCCCTACTGCGCCACGGGCCAAGGTCAGGTTATTTTGAGTCGCACGATGGATATCTTCTTGCTTCGTTCGGCTACTTGTATTGGCAATATTATATATATATATGTGGTCGCGACCCACCATTTGAGAAACTCTGGAGTGTACCTATAATGGATATTATTATTATTAAGAAAACACATGTATAATGATCATGTTATAATAGTCGTGGACAAACTATAGCGGGATAGTAAAAAGTACCGGAACGCTTAAATATCTTCTAAATTGCTAAAGCTGCGCTTACAAAATTCGGGTTTTGGGGGTTTCTGGGCTTGCGCAATTGAAAAATAATATCGACCAGATTTTCCAGTTTTGCGCTACACGTAGTCGTCTTGTTATCTTAAATGGAACAACTTGGACGGCTGAGCAGATTTCTGAACAGTAGTGGCTGGTTTGAATGAGTTGTTAAAATCCTTCCGCGGTTACGTCGCACTAACCATCAGAGATCTGATGAAGGTGGGTTCTACGGAACACGTGTGGTATCACAACGGACCTAATTAGGACTACGTGAGACTGTATGGTCAGAACCAAGGGTCTGCCAGTCTTACCTAACCTAACCTAACCTATCTTAAATGGAATCCCCCTTATATTGCAATTAATTGAGCGTCTTAGTCTTAGTAAGTTCCCAAATTTTCAAAATTGTATCTCTACTAGTTGCTGAGATATGACAACACAGCATTTCCAAAAAAAAAAATTACATTATTTTAGAATGAGCATTAAATTTAACGAAAAAGACCGAAAATATAAAGCAGCGCCTACGTTTATAAGATATTCATATTTTCGGGCGTTATCGACAATTTTATTGCTTAGTCTAAACTAATAAAACAATTTAATTTAATTTTTTGAAAATGTTGTGTTGTCAGATCTCAGCAACTAGGATAGATAAAATTTTGAAAATTTGGGAACTTACTAAGTTTGAGACGCCCAATTCATTACGGTAAAAACATAAGGAGCATTCCATTTAAAAAACAAAACTACCACGTGTAGCGCAAAACTAGAAAATCTGGCAACAGTGCCGATATTATTGTTCAGTTCCGCATGCCCATGTAAGGGTAGCTTTATTTTTTAACCGCGGTAGAGGCTCAGAGGTTAGTTACTGGCATTCGAGCGTGGCGACCCGGGTTCGATTCTCGGAGTGGGCATACGTACACTAAAAAAAGATTGTCCGAAATTCAGTGGATGTAAGAATGCAGTATGTTACTAGTGATTCCTAATAACGGAACCGAGAAGAGAGTCATGAACTGGTCTTCTGGGGGGGTAAAAGGGATAGCTAGTGCATACACGTGGTTCGGGTTCCACGTTAAACTGTAGGTCCCGTCTAGCTGACATTACCCAGGCGATAGGGTATACAATGGACCTTATATAGGCCTAAGTATAATGGCTCTTCCGCCAACCCCGGAAAAAAAGATAGCTTTTAAGATATTTAAGGGTTTCGGTACTTTTTACTAATCCGGTATAACCTCGGGTATACCACTTCATATAATTTTTATATAAATATAAACATAGACCGAAACCAGCAAGGTTTGCTAAAACTTCCTAATACGTGTCTATTCCCAACCCATATAAATAAAATACAATTTCAAACAAGTGTTTGTGGCGATGATCCCTCGGGTATACACCGGTTCGGGGAGTAAAATCGGAGGTAAAATAGGCTCGGAAATAGGTCGTAATGGGTTAGGTTTGTTCAATGTGCTTAGTTGTTCAAATAACAGGGTAGAATATATATTTTATTGCTTCGTAAGAACGGACGCCAAAGTAAAATTTAATGGTTTAATAAATACTAGCACGGTGCCTGTGCGCTTCACCCACATATATACATACACTATATTGCTAATACCATAATTCAATGATGACACCACTGTTAGTAGATGGTTGAGTTTGCGCAGATCGGAAATTTGATTCTTGATGTACACATTTGACAGGGCAGACTTTCAAAATATTTTTACAAGCTTTTATTTAAATTCACCCGTTTAGTTCGGGTGTGTACAATGTACAGTTTATGGTCAAATAAAACTAAGTAACCAATATTTTACATACCTGAAATACCTTATTCTTGGTATTGAACCGCGATTCGTGCAAAAAAGGATCATGCACTTTTTTCTACCCATCTGGAGACACAAGTCGCTAACAATAACAAAATGTCTGGTAAAGTTTTATACCTAAATTCGCACCCAACACTTAAAAATAATATCCACAATCACACATGGAACATCCGAACGAATACAACGTAAAAATGATGGAAACGACTATAACTTACAAACTAACAAAAACAAAATGTCTTAAGTAAAGTTTTATAAATATTAACACTCAAAATTTGGAAATTATAACAACACACGAATGAAAGAAGCAAAAGATGGCGACCAATAAGAATATAACGGCGAGCCGATTCTGTTCCAGAGACCTTGGGTTCTGTTTACGTTCTGTTAGATATCGTGTCGGTTGCCTAATTTTTTCCCTACGGCGCTAGCGCCACGGCCTCCAACTCAGGTTATTTTGAATCGCACGATGGGTGTATTCTTGCTTCGTGCGGCTGCTTGTATTGGTTTCACCACATCAGGGAACTGTTGAAGGAATCACATTCACCATTGTGTGAAGAAATATTAACAGATTTTTTAATTTATTCTATGGACCCTCGGTATATTAAATTAGACGAAACATAGCGTTCTCTTGGCCCGAATCCAGGTCATGTTTATTAATGAAGTTTAAAAAAAATTAAATTTCAACTCTACAGAGTGTCAGAAAGCTATTTTTTCCAATACTGTTTACAATACAATGAAATTTAGTTTTTAAAGTGACAGTTCTTTAGTTTTTAAGGTTTTCATTGGTTTTTATCTTTTTATTTTAGTTTTTGCAAAAAAAATTACTTTTTCTCTTCCCACGTGGAAATTTACTGTTTCCTGCTTACACAAGTGATTGAAAAAGTGGGCTATTCTGGTTAACTGAACGGATATAATTCCATATTAATCTTAGTTAGGATATGAAACTGACCAATCTCAGTGATTGGCTTATCTCAGAGTTAAACATAAACGAATTTTCGTTTAATATTTTGGTTTGTAACCTTAATCCTCATGCCGATTTTTAATCCTCTCATGTCGGGTTGCATAAATATGCTTAACAATAATTAAGTAACTAACTAGCAACTTTGACGGTGTTATACATGGCACTGGCATAAATATAAATGTTGTGAGTTAAAACAAATATAGCCAAGTCCAAAACTTATCTATCATCAAGAAATACTTTTCTAACAATGAAAGTGACTCGGCTACCTTAATTTTTAATTATACTAATCAGGCAACTTTGATTGTGGGGAAATAATGCATTGTAATGTTATTTATGTCACAATCAACGGTGCTGGTAAGTTATTTATTATTAAAAACCTTTATTATTTCCTTAATAAAATAGTCGCACTCGCACCGCTCCCAGAGCGCTTTAAAGGATTTTTCCTACAGTGCAGGTGTGTTATCATAAAAAAAAAGTTATATTTTTACTGAAAAATCAGTTTTCTATAATCTACACTACAACAATATAGGAATCGATAACGATGAATAAAGAGGTTACTAGTATGACTGGGAGATATTGAAAATAAAAAATGTAATATCGAATATTGATAAACAAAAAATATCGATATTATCGATAAATGTTTCCAAAAAAAAGTTTTACCCCAGAAAATGTACCACTCCATAAGAAATACCGTACTTCAAAAAGTCCGCCTTATTGTACCCTCTAAAACAAGGTGTTTAAAAAAATTATTAGTTCCAATCAAGATCTACTCTGAAACAAAGTTTTTATCGATATCGATATTTTGTTTTTTTAAAATAATTATTTTATATAGCGATAAAGATATCGATATGTCTATCAAATTTTAGGGTACATTTTAAGGGGGGGGGGGGGGGGAAGCACAACCAGCGATAAAACTTTTAAAAATTATAAACATTTTAAGAGTAAATTATTATTGTCATAATTTTTGTTTGCGAGACCCACGGCACCTGAGGGGCGCCCTCTTATAGGAGCCTATCGGTGTCACCGTGTAGCCATTCGGATTGTTTTTAGTGCTTAATGTTTTTAATTTGGTAGTTTTATCAATAACCGATTCACAGGGCTGAATTAAAATGTAATAACAATCAATAATCTAAAATTTCATTTGCTTTATTTCCACAGAGCTCTGTAATGTTCAAATCAGCAGTTATTAAAAAAATATTTAAAATTAAAATTGCTGTTAAAAGCGCACAAAAAGGTTTAATGAAACTTTTAATTAACCGCTACGCGCTGATTTGGCGAAAAAAGCAAATCATAAAAATGGGTTAATAAATCTTCCAACAAAACCTAAAACAAGTTCGTTTCTAATTAACGTTGATTCTAAAAGTTTTTCTAGTAACATTTTGAATTGCTACAGTTTACTTAATTAAATATTATTTTTTATTTCCATTTGATATATTATGAATGATTTTTTTAAATAGAATTATAGTAATTCGTATATCGGGTGAGCCGACAATTGCGCGGTATAATTTCATGCTTTGAACATAAGATTTGTTGATAATGGTGACATTTTTCAAACCAACAAGATCCCTCTAAACGCTATTTCAAACGTGATTTTCCCGTAATCCACACAATCAATTTTGTAAAAACCTGTTTTATATTCAGCGCCAAACATAATTATTTCCAGCGAATCGAGAATCGTATTACAGGTATCAGCCAGTGCGAAGATTTTAGCTCCTGAAAAATCGATTAGCGGGATTTTGTTGGTTGGCAAAATGTCACCAATAACATTTTGTGTTAGGGTATGGTTGGATGTTCTGCACATCAAATATATATTGAATTATACAGGGTGCTTTCAAAAAGTATGGTGTCACAGAGTAAAATTTTTTAAAATGGGATACCTTGTATAAAATGCCATTTTTAAATTATATTTAGAATTCTACACCTGTTTTCTTTTAAACACTGTTAGCCGTATTCAGTAAAGGCGTTTGTTAAACTTTAATAAAACAGGAATCATGTCACTACAAAACTTTATAAGCGAAAGCTAAAATAAACTCTTTTATGGCAGTATAAGGGATTACCGGAACTGACCGATTGTAAAAAATAAAAGTCATTTTTATCTCTACCTTGTGGGCCAACACCAACCCCATCTGGGCATTTGCCTCCTGGTCAGTAGTGATCAGTAGAACCAAAATAAAATACTATATTTGTGTATTATTGTGTATTTGTCATACCGTCCATACGATTATATGTATTTATGTAGAATAAGATGACAACAACAAAAACTGTGTAATGAATAAAGATGTTTTTAAAGTAAAGTAAAGTAAAGGGGTTTAAATTTAGACCATCGAAATATTTAGATCCTGTAATCTCCCAATTGTGTTTTCGTCGTGTTATTATTCTGTGGTCGGCACTTAAAAGGTCATAAGTCGATTTTTATTCAAAATTAGGTTTTTGGATATTTTATATCAAAATTAAGTATTCTATGGTCCCTTAAAAGGTCGTAAGCGAATTATCACTCCTTCCTACAATTTATTGTTGTTATAAAGGTCATATGACGAAACATGTATTAATATAATAACCGACAAAGCGGTCTATGTGCACATTAAATATTTCTAAATCCAAAACAAATCTCTTAAAATATCATATGTCAATATAAAATTTTGTTCTCATGACGCTATGATTCTTAAAAAGAAATAAATGCACTTAAACCCTTACAAGTATTGTGAATTTTCTTATAAAATTTAGTATGTATACTTAAAATATCCGACGTCTTAAAATCTACCTTTAAATAGTAATAAATATACTTATGTCTTTTTAAGGGTTTCTATTTTCCTACGATATAATACTTACGCGGAGATTCTACTCGATTGCCGCTGTTGCACTGACGGTTATAAAAGAGATATATTGATAAAAATAACGTAAGGAAAAAAGACGGAAACAAAATCGCACATAATTTTGACTAGGTAGAAACCACCAGTCTGAGAATATTCAATATTTTCGTAAGTGGGTGTTAATAATTCTGTATTTTAATAGTTTTTTAAAGTGATACAGAAACTAATAATTTATTATTCTTATTCTGTTTATGTTTAATTGAAGTGTTTTGTTTACGGAAATAGTGTATTGCAGTTATATAGCTTTAATAAGTAGTAATAATGCCAAAAACTCGAGGTGGCAGGACGGCCAGAATATTGGCAGCATGTAATCCCATAAAAGGTAAATAAATAATATTAATTATTATTAGTAATAGATTTTACCTAAATTTCAATTTGCATACAGGGTGCGTCAACAAGGTGTTCGCCTTCGATAGCGCCTAAACTGAGATTTCAAAAAAAGTTTTATATAAAAGTTATAGGGTTTGCAATGGAGAACACCGTAAAAATATTTCGCGCTATACAGGATGGCTCAAAAAATTGGCAATACATAAACATTATTTTTTTTAAATGAAACACCCTATATATTTTTAAATTTTCATATTCCGCATAGAATTATAATTATTTTTTAATAAACACATTAGTAGTCAATTCTTAATAGTTTTCAAGATATTGACTTTTGAAAAATGACATTTTTCAAATTTGACAGCTTCTAGCATTCTAACTGTATGTCTGAGAGCAAAACGGCTTACATGTTTCTTTTTTTGAAATCTCTTACAGTTTAGGCGCTATCGAAGGCGAACACCTTGTTGGCGCACCCTGTATAATATCGTAAATACCTAATTATTGATTTGATGTTGCACAGGAAAAACACTAACAAAAAACCAGGAACAGCAAAATCAGCCTCCAATAATTTCTAACGAGATCGTGATAAATCCAAAAAACGAGACCCGACAGTTACAAATTTTAAAACCTTTTTCGAATATTGTTGTGAAACCAGGAAAAGAGAGATTTTCTGTTACTTCCACTCTGACTTCGCCAATAATTGCCTTGGTAGATTTGCCTTATGGTAAGTAAAATATTTTATTACCTACCTATTTTAAGTTTGTTAAAAATTGATATATTTTACAGATACAAAAATTATAGAATGCGAAGAAATGAGCAAAGTATGTGAAACCCTGGTTCAAAGTAGTACAATGCAAGAAGAACATTTTTCACTTTTACCTATATCGGTAGAATCCAGTAATAAGGTGCCATCAGTTATTACGGATGATTTGGGTTTTGGTAAATAAACTATTTTAAATTGGTTAATTTAATATCAATTTAACAAAAATTATATATTTTTTAGATAACTCAATAATTGAATGCGTAGAGATGAGCAAAGTATGTGAAACCCTGGTTCAAAGTAGTACAATGCAAGAAGAACATTTTTCACTTTTACCTATATCGGTAGAATCCAGTAATAATGTGCCATCAGTTATTACGGATGATTTGGGTTTTGGTAAATAAACTATTTTAAATTGCTTAATTTAATATCAATTTAACAAAAATAATATATTTTTTAGATAAGTCAATAATTGAATGCGTAGAGATGAGCAAAGTATGTGAAACCCTGGTTCAAAGTAGTACAATGCAAGAAGAACATTTTTCACTTTTACCTATATCGGTAGAATCCAGTAATAATGTGCCATCAGTTATTACGGATGATTTGGGTTTTGGTAAATAAACTATTTTAAATTGCTTAATTTAATATCAATTTAACAAAAATAATATATTTTTTAGATAAGTCAATAATTGAATGCGTAGAGATGAGCAAAGTATGTGAAACCCTGGTTCAAAGTAGTACAATGCAAGAAGAACATTTGAGCCAAAGTGGAATTTCGTGTGAACAGAAACAAGGAAGTAATCAAAAAATGAAAGCCGAAGGAGATAATGTCGAAACTGACCCAGATTTCAATCCCAATGAGATAAGTGATAGTAGTAGCGATGGAGATGTTATAAATAATAAGATTAACGAAACGTATGTTAGTAATGTAAATGAAAAGCCATTTTCTAATAACAATGTAAAGAAAAGGAAAATGAATAAAAATACAGGAAAGGAGTACAAAACAGCAAAGGGTAAAGATAGAGAAGCAAGAAAGTTAAAACCATTGAGAGAAAATTGCAGAAATAAGTGCAGGGATAAATTAAGCGAAGATTCAAGACACAAAATATTTAATGAATATTGGGGTTTAGGAACACATGATAGACGTGTAGCACATATTGCGAGTCTTGTAAGTGTCCGAGAAACTAAACTAACTAGAACCAAAGTTAAAGGCAAACCCACAAGGAATAGATTTAACACATTAATATATAATTTTGAAATAAGTGGTGAAAAAGTACAGGTTTGTAAAATTTGCTTCCTTGCCACTTTGGACGAAACAGAAAAATTTGTCACCTGTTCAGTGACCAATAAAATGGAATCGAATAGCGGAATAACCCATACAGATCTTCGAGGTACTCACACTCCCAACCACAAGACGGCTACGAATAAAATAGATGAAGTCATAAAACACATAAATTCCTTCCCAGCCTACGAAAGTCACTATTCAAGGAGACACACGCAAAAAAAATACTTAGCTTCAAACTTAAATCTTAACAAGATGTATCAACTTTACTCTGAACCACATATGAATCCGGTTTCCATAAAAATATACGCGAGGGAATTCCACAAACTAGATTTGAAGTTTAAAAAACCAAAGAACGATACTTGTTCCAAATGTGATATGTTAATCGCTAAAGAAAAATATGCCGAAACTGAAGAAGAAAAAATGAAAATAAAAGAAGAAAGGGATGAGCATTTAGCATGTGCAGACTCTGCATACAAAGCAAAAGATGATGATAAGAAGAAGGGTATAGCAGATTCAACTCACGTAACGTACGCTTTTGATCTACAACAGGTCCTACAAACACCTCACCTTTCGTGTAATAAAATATTTTATTTAAGGCAGTTAGCCACCTATAATTTGACCGTCCATAATTGCAGTTCAGGCGAATCAAATCATTTCATGTGGCCGGAATGTACCGCAGGTCGTGGAGCAAATGAAATAGCGTCATGCTTATTTTCTCATATTATGTCAAACATCCGTGATGAAGTTAAATCCGCAGTTTTTTACTCTGACACGTGCGGAGGACAAAATAAAAATTCTTTTGTATGCTCAATGTTCCAGTATGTGATTCAAAAACACCCTAGCTTGGAAGTGATTGACCACAAATTTTTAGTACCCGGTCACACACATTTAGAATGTGACGTGGATCACTCGGTAATAGAGCGAGCTAAAAAGAAATGCAATTTTGATATACATGTTCCAAGAGATTGGTACCAACTTGTTCGCACGGCAAGCAAGAAAAATAAATTTAAAGTTGACGTTATGGAACAAGAACATTTTTTGGCGTTTTCCGATCTAATATCAAAAGGACCTCTACAAGCTAAAAATAAATCGTATAAATTACGAGAAGTTTGCTGGTTACGATATACTAAAGGGGAGGCTCTTGTAAAATTTAAATGCTCCTTAAAAGAAGAAGAACCTTTTAAAGACGTAACTTTTTTTAAAAAAGGACAGAACTTAAATAACTTGGTTAAACACACTCTTACTAATCTATATAGTGACCCACGGCCAATAAGTTCAAAAAAAAAAGAAAACTTACTTGAGATTGTTAATTTGTTGGACAAAGATGTCCAGCAATATTATTACAACTTGCGAGTTGACAAAAAAATCCAAAATGATACCGACCCCGATTTGGACAGATTGGATGAAGATAATAATTAATAATTTTTGATTATATAGTAATAATAAAAGTATTTTTTAAGTACAATAATCATGCTAATAATATATCATATTCCCCAGAACTGATTTTAGGCACATAGATAAATTTTTAGCTTCAAACCTTAAGTCCAGAATTTAACGGGCTAAGTGTACTTAAGCCCTTGTCAAATTTTATTTGTAAATATGTTTTAAGCTTAAATGAACTTATTGCTTTTTTAGACAAAAAATATTCAAAAAATAATGCATTATGTGCACTTAAGCCTTTCTTACCGATTTCATTTAGAGCTACCATAAATCTAATATGGTCATAAGTGTTGGAATTTTGGCTAAATATGGATTTTAAATATTTATTCAATGTTCTATTCAACGAATATTGCGAAAACGGAAGAATAAATCATGACATAATCCTATATTATGGATCCTCTGATTTAACAAAATAGGTATAAAATAATATAAACCTTTAACCTCGTTTTCCCACGATTGCGAAAATTTCACTTATGACCTTTTAAGTGCCGACCACAGTATTGTGATATGCCTTATGACCCTTTTGTGTTAAATTGCTTTGTTCGTAATTAAATCGTTTTACCGATAAATAATTTTACCGGGATGTGGTTGTTAACATATTTTTGGTTCTATTTCTATTAAAGATCACAATAATTTTGTATTTATAAATTTAAAGAAATATCTTAAAAAATACAATACCAAACTGAGTTGACTTATTACACTTGTCATTTTAAACCCAGAACTGTCAATTTAGTACGGATTTAAATTTAGATCCCTTTAGTGAATATGGTTGTTAATGTCTAAATTCAATTGTTTTCATATTTAAACAATGACATTTATCCTACTTTGACAGACTGCGTCCAAATGACATCTTGAAAATAAATGTTTTTTAAGTCACTGCCTTCTTTTTCTATTTTCTTTCAAAAAATACCAACTTTCGGTTTAAGCGGGTTTTCAGGAAAAAAACTAAGATAGGAACGTGCAAACCATTTTTTCTAAGATGCACCATTTGGCTACAGCAGCCTGTCATATTGGGGTAAATGTGATTTTTTAAATGTTAATATTTTATATACAATTTAATTTAGATATGTAGTGAGCTATAGAAAAAAGTTCTGCAATAAGAAATCAGCACCAAATAACTGAGAATGGAGAATGGACTTATTGCAGAGCTTATGTAAAATACTATCTTTGTAATTACATAAAATCATCACCCATGGAGCATTATCATTTGAAAAGACACTCAATTCAAAAGTCTTCAATAAGTATAAACATTCGGGTACCACCGAGACTAATAGTGTTTTCCACTGGGTTGCACTGAGTGCGCCTTTAAAAAGTTTATTTTTATCAAGCGCTCTTACCTAGTGCATGTCAGTGTAGTTCGGTGCAAGATCTCAGTGGAACGCGCAGCACAGAATCGAACATACCAAAATTAATTCCAAAATCAGCTTATTATAACATAACCTAGAAATACAGTGCAATCAACAAGACGTAAAGTTCTGTGAAGTAAAGAGCCGGGGATTTTACCTTTAAAAACAACTAATTTTATTTGCAAGATGTCCGATGACTCCTATGATGAAAATTATGGGGGAAAATGTGGCATATGCGGTGTTGTTGGTAAATTAGAGGATATTCAAGTCCATTTTTTGAATCAACACGTTGATAAAGGCGAAGGTATTGTCTTGGAAGAAATAGGCCCAGAAAATGGAAATACTGAAACTTCTGTGTTATCTGAACAACAGTCCGACAATAACACAAACGGAGGTAGGTTTAAATATATTTTTCTAGGATCGTGCAAAAAATTTGAATTCCAAAGGTATCTTAGCATTGTTGCTAAATACAATGTATGGGCCTTTTTCATAACTTTTAAACTAAACACGATTCTAGAAAACATGTATGCAACATGTTCAAAAAGTGTGTTTATTGCATACAGCATAATAATCATGCCGTGGGCGATAAACATAATACTTTTTGCACTTGTAGCATAAATATTTTTTGTAGCTTATACTAAAATTAAAATTTTTAGAATGGCAAGAAGGAGAAAGTCGTTTGTTACTTGACAAATATGAAGCATATATGCAGTTAATTGGCCCTATGAAAAAATTTAAAATGAAAAAAATTATGTGGCTGCAGATCTCCAAGGATATATTAAATATTCTGAATACTTTAAAAACACCGTTACAGTGTGAAAACAGGTATAAAACTATTATGAAGAGAAAAAAGAAGGCCGTGGAAAATAATAATAAAACTGGAAGCAGTAGGGTTAATATTGAGTATGAGGAAGAAATAAATAAAATTGCTTCACAAGATGACAGCATTGAACCCGAGGTTGTTTGTGATAGCAAACAAACAAAAATAACAAATAAAAAACAGAATGTTGAGTTACCTAGCAATTCAATTCTTCCAAAAAAGAAGAAGGAAAAGACTGTTCAAGAAGTTTTGCTAGAAATTTCAAAATCAAAAGAAGAAGGCAAGGAACGCAGACACAGAGAAAAATTGGATTTGTTAAAACAATATTTAGAGAGTAAACAAGACACATAGACTTGTGTCAAATTGGACTTAGGTCATATATTATTCTGGTTTCAAAAAACAAATTGTGTACTTTTTGCACACACAGTATTTTAGGTATGTTAGAAAAATATTGTTTGATATTTGTTTAGTGAAATGTTATGTGAGAGTTACAAAGAGAATGTTTTTTATTTTTACAATTTATTTGTTTGTAAAAAAATAGACTAAGTAGTATTACTAAAAAGAATTTTTTTTTTTAATTTTTAAGCTAGAATTTCATGCAAAACATGAAAGATGTTGATATTACAGTTTTTACCAAATGTGCTGTTTAAATAGGTCTTAAATGGTATTTTTTTATGTTGTTACTTTTGTTTAAATAGGCTGAATAAAAGTCTTACATTAAAAAACTTCATTTATTCATTTAAAAACATGTTTTTTATAGTTTCCCTTTTATTTTCCCCTAGTTTTTTTAGTAAAGCATCCCGTCCAATTTCAGGTATTTCATTGTAATCATCAAGTGGTTCATTTACTAAAAGCCAGTCTTCTTCAAAATCTTCATTATTATCAATGCAGAAGTTATGGACTACACAGCATGCTATTACAAATCTTGTTACTTTGTGCATTTTATGCAAATCTACCTTCTGTAACTGTCTTAGTCTGCATTTAAAAATTCCGAAAGTATTTTCAATTAGGACCCGTGTTGCAGATAATTTTTTATTATGTAAGATTTGTCCTGGTGTTAGATTTCCATAATCTTTGTAAGGGGTAAGAAGCCATTTTCTTATAGGGTAAGCTCCGTCTCCCAATAAATGAAATTTTTCTTCACATATTTGTGGTAAGTTAACATTAATAAAAGATAACTTTAAAACCCTAGCATCATGAACTTTTCCTGGGACTCCTACAAACACATCTAAAAACCTCCGTTTATAATCGCATATCCCTTGAAGCGTTGTAGAAGGAATGTCATGGCGATTAACATAGGTGGATTTTATCTTTTTGGCTGGAGTTCTAATTGAAATAGAAGTCCCATCGATACATCCAATTACATCGGGATATCCTGAGATCTTAAAAAACTCATTTGCCAATGAAATTTTATCTTCCCTACTGTTAGGAAAACGAATTCAGTGGAACATACTAATCTCGAAAAGTGTCACTGCATTTTGTCAGTGGAACATAATTAATGAACCCAGTGCTCGTTAGTGCAACAAGGTGCAGTCCAGTGGAAAACACTATAAGTCTGCATTCGCTAATCACTTGTTAACTTCTGGACACCAGTTCTCTCCCCTACAAATATCAAGGTTTTACACGAATGTTCTAAGGGTGTTAAGTTGGATCTGTTGGAAAAAATGGAGATTACTAAGGCCAAAAAAAGCCCCATACTTACTTGTGTCAACGACGTGTTTAATTTTGAACCTAATTTGATTTTTATCAATATTAGTAAATGAATTGGTTATGATTTGTTTTTGTTTATAACCCGATGTTGACATCGGGACGGTCACCTTTCGCTAATTTTAATGCACAGAACAGATTGGCTAAGCTCTCATCTTCTTTCATATTTTCAGGCAGTTGAACATAGTTAGATCCCGTCGCATTCGTTTCACTGGATTTATTGATCCAATTGACCCGACTGCTCTCTGACATTTGATTTTTTGTTTTTGTTATTTACATTTTTAAATTTTAATATGTTATGACTGTTTCTTCTCAGTTTTAAATCCTAGGTAATTAGTGGTTTTTTAATTATTCGTGTATCTGTTAGTTAGGTCTCTTGTTTTAGGTCTGATGATGCCCGAAAGAGTGAAACACGTGTAACCACATAATTATTTTAGCTGAGACCGAGACATTGTTGTTTTTCCTTTAAATCGGGTGTATAAGTTTAGGACCTTTATTAAATATTATAAAGGTCTGTTACCACCGGCTCGGCTGGTCAAAAAACTATCATCTTTTAAAAAAATACTGTTGCGGTGTCCATATTTTCTCAAAACATTAATTTTATTTCCATTTGACTTGCAAAAAAAAATCCATAGGATCAAACTGCGGCAAGAGTGGATAAGCTTTCCATTCCCGATATCAAAACAGTACCTCTTAATGAGGCTATTTTTAAAATAACTTGAATTTTGTATTTTGTCCCATCAGTTACGCTCTTTAGCTGCAATCGTACAACTAAAGAAATAATTTACCGGCTTACCCCCAAGTAGCATTTTTAGACACAAATTCTTTGTTGCGAAACGTTTCGAAACATTTTCGAATAAAATTATAAAATTGTTTCGAGACACATGTGTTACGAAACTTTTACAATACATTTTCGAATCCAGTTACTAGAAACACTTAAGAGCCGTTTGTTTCGAAATATTTTACAAACCACAGTGTCGATACATTAACGACACGTGCGGATATACATTTTTCGAAACATTTTTAGTTAAAATTATAAAGTTGTCTTAAAACACATGCACTCCCAAATTGTAGCGACACATTTTCGATTTAAGTTAATCAAAACAAATTGGGATTTTTTGCTTCGAAATATTTACCAAAAAATGGTATCCTTCATGAATCGTGTGAAGAAACTATTTTTCGAAGCTTCCAGGAATATACTTCCACCCTTTTTTTCACACAAACCCGAAACAAATGTCGTAACCTATAATTTTTACATTTGGTATAGTTTGGTTTTTTAAATTCCTTAAGATCATGACACTAAAAAGAAATAATATTAAATTGAAAAGAAAGAAGTTAAAGCACAGCCTAATTTTCCAATTAGTGATGCCAAATCGACATCTGGATACTAGGCATGTAAGTTATTACAGAATTTGACAGTTTGTTTATAAAACAGTTTTACTAAACTACTTTATGTTAGAAAAGGTCAAGAACAGAAAATGAACTAAATCATTAACTACCAAAATCGAAGATTTAGTAAACTGGTCTATACAAAATAACACATAGTGCTCTTCTGCAATTATTATTAACCTTGGCTAAAAACGGCTTTAGTATGAGGCATACTTTTATTTTCGGTTCAAAACAAAAACAGTTTAAAAAAATATAAAATTGGTTTTGGTTATAGGTTATGTAAACGAATAGTTTCGACCATTGACAGTACATTATGACGGTAAATCGAAACAGTGTTTATGTTTCGACACATTTTCTATTAATTATAGATACATTATTTACGAAACATTATTGAAACCAAATACTAGAAAATATGTATGGAGTCCATTTTGAACTAGAATAATGTATCGCTTTCTGGCGGCCATTTCGTTAAATCTATTTTTATTTTGTTAAAATGGGTTTTAATTAACTTTTTGCGTGTTTTAAAAAGCCAAAAGTGGTTACATTAGTTCCCTTTTGCTAGTTAACTCGATTTTTAATAAAGAAATAAATAAAATTTGGAAAAATTTTTAATTAAGTATAATATTTTTAGTAACGTATAATTTCTTCTGTAAATGCATATAAATTGAGAGCGCGTTAAGAATATAAAGCTAAATTACTAAATTGCACGATAAAACTTTCTTCGACAGTGATTTTTGGTTGTCTTCTTCAATAACTGTATGAAATGTAAATCTATCATAACTTATAGAAAATACACTTGTGACAAATTCATCATGGAGAAATTATTTACAGTGCACGTGTTCTAATTACTTGTTTCCTTATTTTGTCCATTTTGACATTTACACATGTAAAATCAGGCACAATTGGAAACAATTTGGTGCTGGCTTCACGCATACTTTAACATTGCCTCGCCCCTACGACTGTCATTGGATGAAATAGATTTGAAGTAAGTTTCGAAACATTTTCTAAATATTTCCGAAACATTTTCGATAAAAGTTTCGATTGTGCATCGAAACAGCGAAAGTCACAGCTAGTACCAACCACTTGGAAACACGTGCAAATTCACCATTTAAAATGTATACGTTTCGAAAATATTTCCATATTTGTTGCCCACAGTTTCCAATTTGTGTTGGAAACAGAAACGATAGTAGGGATACATTTACCTAAATGTGTTTAAAAATGCTACTTGGGCTTTAGCAGGACACCCGGTACATCGGGATGTTAGGTACATCTATTATAATATTTATGAAATTAAACTTTACTTTGACCCTTTTTCTTTGATTTAATCCATACGATTTTAATGACGTATAAGTTATGACGCACGGATAATATCATTCACCGAAGCTACTATATTTCCTTCTTGAAATTTTCTTTCTATAAATAATTTTAAATAATTTATGTCTGCAGCAGTCTTGACATTAAAGAAAACGGAAGTTATAACAAAATTAAATTGCTGTATTTTGTAATACTTTCATATTCATTAGCTTGTAACGGTTCGGTTTAGACCTCACAAATCTCGCAATAAGACAATGTTTATGCAAAGCTATGCTAATATTGCCTTAGTTTTTCTCTCAGAGTAATTAAAAAGCGTTTAATAGAAGAAAATAAGGAAAATATATGGCGATTGTAGGGAAATGTAGAACACTTAGGTTTTATAACTTATGAGAAAATTTTAACAATTATGAGGTTTTGCCACGGAAAGCTTTGGAACAAGGCTGACTGTAAATATATTAAGTTTTAAATACACTGCAGAATTTGTTCTATTTATGCGATCCCCTGAAGTTACATTTGAATTTATAAATATCCAAAGAAACTAGATTTTTATTAGGAAAATTAAATTTTTGATGTGTAGTTTTAAATAAGAAATATTTTATTGCAATTTTACATGTCTTATTCCCGTTTGCATAGCCTTGATTTTGCTTAAATTTAGTAGTAGCTAAGGAGAACCATATATTTATGCGTTTCACCTTAAATTAAAACGAAATTCACACTGCACTGCCGTGGAAATTTCTTAATTTATTTTGAGGATTTACGGAACATTGTGCATTAATAATAATAAAGTTTTAGCGACAGAAGGACGAAGTAGTGCATCTTATGCATTTAAGTACACAGGGACGCTAAAGGTAATTCTTATTGGAAATTGCTTCCAGGTTATGACTTTCTGATGAGTCCTAACAAGGACGAAACAGCCTGTTATTGTTTACTTGTACCCTAGGAAACCCATTACCTTCGGCGTCCCTGTGTACTTTTATGCAAAAGGTAGATGTACTATTTGTCCGCCTACGTCTACTACTTTAATAATAAAGATATTTGTGCCAAAAAAAACAATTGCAATTAATCATATGTAATAAAATGACCTTGTAAAAATTGTATTATAATTACATAACCGAGGGGTGAACCACTGGTTTAAAAAATGTTACAGTATTTCGCAAATAGGGACATTTCTCGTGATTTCCAAGATTTCGCTTTATTTCTGAAATTTCGTTAAATGAATACTCTCTACGAGACTCTCTCTATTTATTATTTGCACTAAAGCATAACTGGGTATAGAAACTGGGACAGGTTCCAAAAATTACTAGAAAACGTTCGCCCAAAAATATAAACAGCCACAGAAATATTTGTTTTTACCTAATATTAGAAACAACTATTATGATTAATAAGATTATCGAACAGACCCAAAAAAATACTCACGGCTTAATTTGCACAACAAATGTTTCCCATAAAATATTAAATAAGCTACCTACCAACTGTAATAATTGTTTTAATTCCTACTAATTAATTTTAATTGCTGTTTCACTATATGCTGTGGTGGAGTGGTGCAATAAGTATGTTTTTCCTTGTGAGATTTTTTCCAATGATGACCTTTCCTATAATTATGATATTTAATAAAATGCGATTTTATTGTCTCAGGGTAAACCCGAGGGTAAACCTGTTTAGCAATTTCCGAACTGCTTAAAGGCAGTCCTCACACGGCGATACTTAAAAGAAACTGTAGTAGCATGGATACTAGGAGAATGAACGACTAGGTTACCCAGCAGTGGTATAGCCAGAGGAGCGGGCTCCCCCCAAACATTTTCTAACCAGGTTTTTTTTTCAAGTTAAAAATAAAACCATATTGATATGTTTATACCGAGGTTTATACATAATATAATAATATCGAGTTGCATAAAGCAGGTTTTTAACAATAATTAACTAACCAGCAACTTTGACTGTGGCATGAATGACATTGGCTAAAATATTTTTCTTACAAGGTGGAAAGTTATTCTTTATTTACTAATCATGCAACTTTGATTTAAAAAAAATAATACCTGCCAATATCATTAATGCCACAGTATAAGTTGCTGGTTAGTTAATTATTGTTAAAACCTTTATAATGCCTACTTATTTATCCACCGAATTGACCGAATTTTATGTCACCAACCTAATTATATAAACTTTTCAATTTAATAAAAATATTTTTCATTGCTATATTTCTGCTAGCCTGTTTAACCTGTTTCTAAAATAAAAATATCCAGGGATTTTGTAATGTATTTTTCTAATTATTTATAAAATCAATTAAGCGAAAGAGCAAAGCATTAAGTATTGTATATTATCTTCAACTGGCAGGAAATTAAAACAAATACTCTAAACTATAATCCGAAGACGTGTTTTTTGAAATGCAAGCTGAATGCAGTCGTGTTGTATAGATGGGGCCAAAAAATATATTTATAAAGGTTGCCGATATCAATCAGCTTAGCCGGCATCTACCTAAAAAATGGGTTATTTAAAAAAAAATTGTTTTACTGATTGGAAAGCCAGAACAAACGTTAAAAAATATTTTTTCTGCGCTTGTGTAAAAAAAAATTTCTCTATCCAGATAATTACCCATATATTTAATATTTTTTTTGTCGATGGACTCGCTCCCTATATGACTCACACATGATGACGCAGGTGTAGATATTTCGACGAAAATGTTTTTGCTGCTTCATAAATAGAAATGAATTTTCGAGAGTGTCTTCTATATCTGTCTAATTGTATCGTTGCTGCTAGACCAAGTAGAATAGTGAAAAGTGACCAATCGATTTCGGGGTAAGGTTCATAAATGTGTCACTGCCACTTGAAAATAAAAATACTAGATAGGTACGTATGGTATAACCTACATTTAGAAGCTGTAAAATTCATATTTTTACTTACGGAAACTAGGATTATTTTTTCGTTACACAACTCGCAAACTACTTAGCAACGTGTAACCGGTAAATCTATATCTGGTGTTTCAGAATAAGATGCTGATCCTTAACGGTGTGAATCCTTAGGTGATTTTAAGAAGAAAAGTTCAAATTAACATATATCTTTAACCTATCAACTTTCGAACTACAGGGCGTTAACGATTTAAGAAAAAAATCGTTTTTCTATCATTACTTTAACAACTTTCCAGATATTTTTATGAATTTTTCACACATATGTCCTCTAAGCATCAATAGCCATTTTTTGGTGTAGAAGAATTTTTAAAATTTTTAACCAGTGGCGTCCTGAAAGGGTTTGGACTAGACATTTTGGAAAAATATTATGTACGCCACTGCTTTTTCTCAAAATAACTTTTCTTCTTAAAATCACCTAAGGATTTACACCGTTAAGGATCAGCATCTTATTCTGAAACACCCGATATAAAACCAACTAAAACAATAAAATTATTCACAATAATTCGGCGTTCAAGCGAGTATAAACGTCATTGTCAACAAACTAACTGTGCAACTCGAGTACGGTGCAAAGCCGGCTTGGCGGACAACTCGAGCTTTGTTGTTAATGCCACTATGACGATCGAGAAATACTGTTGCCAGACGTAGCAAGATTCGACTATTGATAATAGTGAATTTTAAAAATTTGCCAAAATATAGCGGATTGTGGCCGAACATAAAATAGTAGTTAAAGGTGTAAGACGAAAAATTTGTTTGCAATTAGACCCCGAGCTTCTGAGCTATTTTATTTTATGCAAAGTCAAATACTTTACGCACTAGGGCGTAAAGTAAAGTGTTTGTATTTTGATTTATATTATATATTTTCCGGTCGGAGAAAAAATGGTTCGTGCGTAACTTTTCTTTACTATTGAGATTGTAAAGTTTCCCATTCGTAAGACAAGTACTACTTTATACACTTGTTGCAGAAATCTTCTTGTTTAAACTTAAAGAGCCAGCTAGGAATATTAAACATTAAACAAAAAAAAAACATTCAAGAAACCGAATTTAATCCATGAGTTAGTTGGAGGGGGTAGGATAGGCGTGGCTCCGAAGATGTTTCGCCTGTGGAGCTTTCCCGTCTTCCTAACTAAGTAGAAGATCATGAATTACATGTAGTTCCAATACCTCTGCCTCCAAAGAAATGTCCAGTTACGCCTAAACCACTGACCCCAACAACAAACAAAAATTAACCAAAAAAAAATCGGACCTGTTCGTGAGGATTATGAATTAAAAGCCTTCATAGATTCGACTAATATTACTGTCTGGTCTGTACTAACTATAATAGATGTCGAGCTAATAGTTTACTATGAGCAGCTTATTAACAAAGGCAGCCGCATCTAATTACTCTTAATTAACGTACTCCGCTTCCAACCACACCTGGTAAATGACAAATACAGATCACAAGTCATACAACAGAAATATTACAGCGATATAATTAAGTGCCTACTTGCTAATCGTGTAACGGCTGTTAGTGTAACACTGGGCCTATTATAGGCTAAAGGAACATTAATTTAAATGAAAATATAAAACCGAGCATAAAATATAAAAAACGCGATTAAAATTATGATTAGGAGCCCCTGCGTACTAACGACCATGATACAACTACAAAAATATATGATACCGCGCAAGTGAGCGTGACTTTCGTGACGTCCTCCTGTGAGCAAAAATCGCCATATTGCGATATTCTCCGTGGTTTATGTTAGAGTTTGAATTATGTACCAGTCGTTTATTTCTTCGTAAATTTTTTAGTTTCCCAAAAGACAAGGAATTATAAGGTGTTTGAAAGCGTGTGTGTAAACGCAACGATAAGTTTAAAATTAAAAATCCTCAGGTTTGCTCCAAAAATTTCAGTGACAATGACCATAACCGAAATTTGAAACACGAATTATTGAAATATACACCTGACAAATATCGGCCTCTGAAAAAATCCATCAAAAAATCTTCTCAAAGTATCTCAACACTCTCAACAGAAATCCACTTTTGGTAGGGTAGGTTAAGGGAAGGCAGCAAAAAATACTAGTTGAAAATATTCTGAAAGGGTAAGGTTTTGTTTATTTTTTTTTAAATCTGTGCATATTCATTCTTGGAAATTAGCTCTTCGATATTATGGTCCGATAGGGCAAAAATGTATTTTTTTTTAATGTAGGATATTTTTTGTAACAGAGAATTAAATATAAAATTACATGGTGCGACCCTTTCTAGAAAAAGAAAAATGAAAAAAATAATAACCTGAATTTTGTATTAAAATTTTTTACCTATATAAAATAAAATCAGAACAATTTTTTTTTGAAAGAATACTCAGACACGGGTAAAAATATGTTAAGCTTTTTTCTGTATAAAAAAATATTCCACAGTGTCGTTTTCCAATTTCCATATTCTCCATGTATACTTAACTTGTTCGTGTTAAGTATATATCAACATTAGAGTGAACGGTTAAATTTTCATTTCTTTGTCTATTTTTATAATTATTTTAAATAAAGATATTTCTTATTATTATTGTTATTATGAATTATCCCTAACAATGCCATCATTTTTATTAATTCTACTTGTGCATATCCTCTTTAAAGTTCTCGGAGTAAAAATATTTTAATTTTTAAATCATTTAAAAATAAAATATTTTTATTTTGCTTGTAAAATAAGTAACATGCTGTTTCCCTGTAAAATTTTGGTCTAAATGAATTCCTAAGTACTTTAAAGAAGTTTTCCTTTTAGCATAATCACATCTAAAAGTTTGAGTTAAGAAGGGTAAGCAAAGAAAGTTTTAAATTTTGATCACAATAATCCATCTAACTATATAAAATGTACTATTGTGCCGATAAAAAACTGGGACAAGAGATTTACAAAAACAATGTAAAAAATACATATCCCCTAGACTATAAAAGGTGTCTAGAGCTAAAAAGGAAAAACATTCAAAATTTAAAAAGTAACCTAGGTTACATAATGGAATGTTTTGTATTTTTCGATACGGGGTGGTTAAATTTGAGAGACATCATATAATATGGATAAAGTAAATTTATTAGATTTTTTTAAAGTCAAATATTTTATAAATTATTATATTTACCATTACCACAAAATAATAAATAAAGCTAATACAGGTAATAAAATACATTTAATAAAAAGAAAAAAATTGCGAACACAAAGTTTGTCAAAACAACACAAAATTAATATTTGGTCATAGAACCATTTCTGTTTATTACTTTTTGGAGCCTTTGTGGCATACTTAAAACTAAGTTTCTACATAATTCGACAGTTATTTCATCCCAAGCTTGATTTATCCTATGACGTAATTCATCCCTGTTTCTAGGTTGAAAATCATGTTTATACATAGATTTGACCATGGCACCCCAAATGTTTTCTATCGGGTTCAAATCGGGACTCTTCGAAGCCCAGGGAAGAACTGCTATGTTATTTTCTTGGAGAAAATTTTGTACAATGCGCGCTGTGTGTATTGGAGCATTATCATGCTGAAATGTGTAATTTTGACCGTATACAGCGTTTACCGATGGTATCATCACTTCGTTTAGTATATTAACGTATACTGCTGCAGTTAGTCTTCCTTCGACGATTTGGCAAAGTCCTGGTCCTCTAGCGCTAATCCAGCCCCAAACATTTATGGAGAAACGCCCACTTTGGTTGGTTTTGTGGGTGTATCTCTCATCATACCGCATGCCGGAAGGCCTATACACCCGAATTCTCCCATTATTGCATGACTGAAAAGTTTTCTCGTCAGAAAATATAACTGTTTCCCATAAATTTATTTGATTAATATATTCATGTGCAAATTCTAACCTGCCCTGTTTATTTATTTCCGTTAAAAAATGTTTATTGGCAGCACAACGGCTTCGTATATCGGAATTTCGAACCCTGTCTCTAGCGGTATTTGCAGAACCTGGAAAATTCGTCTCTTCTTTTGCCTTGATTGCAGTTTCGAAGGGATGATCCCTTAGATAATTAACCAGTCTTCTATCATGATCATCAGTAAAAATTTTAGGGGGACCAGAACTTGCATTCCTAATAATAGTCCCATGTCTTGCTATTTTTTGTTTTGCCAATAGCACGGTATTCTTGCTTACTCCCAGTTCATCTGCAATATCCCTAATAGCAACACTATCTCGCAACCGACTATAAATAATTGCCTTTTGCTGGGGGGTTAATTGTGGCATATTTACAAATAATATATGATTGTATGTTTGACGAGTCAATCATAAAGTGACAATCTTTATTGACATGCAAATTTTCATGACATTTTACTGGTACCAGGCTTGATGTAAAATTATTCTTAATAGTCTAGGAGAAAATAGAAAAATTTCCTGTCCCAGTTTTTTATCGGCGCGATGGTATGTTTCAAGATTTAGGTCACAGTGCAAATTCTAAGGCTAAAAAATTTATGAAAAATTTCATATAAAATTGCCTTTTAATAACGTAAACTACGTGTTGCCGTATAATTCAAAAATTTCTCACAAGGTGACTCACGATCCACTGCGCACGCTGTTGGTATCATATTATCATGTGTAGTTGTATAATGCTAACGACCAATACAGGACATGGTTTTTAATGGTCGCCTGCGTCAATGTAGGTATATCGATGTCCGCAGTGGCCAACAAAGACAAATAGGGAAAGAAGTCAAACAAACTTGTTGATTGATGGAAGCAAAGAAACGTAAAAAATTAAGTGGTGTTACCATCATGTCTGGCGAAAACCTTGAGTCAAGAAGTGGGACATTTAAATGCCTACAGTTTTGTAATTTTCTTTGTTGGCAATATTTTAAAGTAATATTTAAGCCAAAAAATTATATAAAATCCCACTAGTTGGTTTTATAAGTACTAAAAATCAAATAATAGAACTCTGAATAAACTTGTCTGTTTTAAATATCACTTTAAAATAAATACTTCTAAATTATTTATCATTGTCTGTAAAAACGAAAAATAAAATTCCAGAAATGCAGCATGCCATATTTTATTAAAAAATTAGACGTACATACCTACCTATATACTACAGTTATCATTCAAATCCTAAACTTTTCCGTAGGTACTTAAAATTTTTATAGTAATGTCCATATTTTTAATTAAAATCTATTGTACTCAGTCTGTTTAAAAGTTTTTATTGGCAAGCTGAAGCGCAGTGACCAAATTATGTCTCCAAAATGCATTCGTTCATAGGAAACAGCTAATCTAAAACAAAAATACCTCAAAAAATACACAATGCAAAAACAGTTGATTAAAATGATTTCTACTCGTATTTAGTAAAGTTAAAAGTGTTTGCAAATTGTGGCTAGTTTAGATAATAATAATTTGATGATTTGTATAATTATAAATATAAAATATATTAATCAACGTGAACGAAAAGATGTTTGAATTACATACCTTTAGCAAAATGATGATTTTTTTCATGAACAATTAGAAAATGAAAAAAAATTATTAATAATTTTTTTTGGACGATTTCATTTGGCCCATGACCGACCCTTGACGGAGAAATTAGGTAGAATTATAAAATAAACTTCCTCATACTTACATATATCACCTTTCCATTGGTAGAAAAAGAAATTGAAAATGTCGCTTAGTTTTTTTGTAATTCGGTTCAAAAGGAACCGCAAAACAATTTAAGCGAGAGATGATGTAACCTAGGACGACATTTATATGTCGAGTTGAACACATATATTAATGGTCTATTACTTTAAAAATGATTGATAATGATATTAACGTAAAACTCATGTCGTCTAAATGACCTAAAATAATGACGTCTAAATTACGTAATTTTTTGGTACCATGACGTCGAATACCTAGATATCCCAAGAAATTACGTAATTTAGACGTCAGTTTGCTGCTTGGGTTGTAAAGTTGACCACGAGAAGCTACTGTTACCGCGTATGACCGAGTAGCTTTTACCGAGTAATACCATGTATACCAACTAAATTTTACTACGTATAAAGCGGTATAAAGTATATTTTTTCGCTCTTACCAAGAGAAAATAACTTTTAATACGTCTCGTCTGACGAAACCCCAATTTCGAATACAATAAAGCAGTGTACAAGCTCCGTAATAAATCTAAACATGATTTAAGGCTTGCAAGGTTTTCAATGTCCTAAACCCAATTAAAACGAAAATAATTGCTTTTCTACAGCACTTTTGAAATATTGGCTAATTTTTAGTTACAAGATTCGTCCATTACTGCTGCTATAGGCGTAGATTTCAGTAAATGTTTTCAAATTACTGGCATTTTTTAGGAATATAATTTTGGGGAATGTTTGTTATTTTTATTAAATTCTTACATAAAAATAATTATTCTTATTAACCAAGTAATTATTACTAAATTAACGTAAAGGCATATATGTAGTAACATAAAATTTGACAGTTTTATTCTCCGTTTTATTATAATCATCCAGTATAATATTTATCTACAACCTTAACATTAATTTGTAGGTGCTGTTTAAAATTTTATTTTATTAAATATATCAAAAATAAATAACTAAACTAAACTTGTAGTTGTCACTAATATATATACTTTTTTTCTAAAATTAATTTTAAATGTTTATACAGGATTGTCCAGAAAAATCTTGAGAAAAGTAGGACAATAAAAAGATTTATTTTTTGTTTCCTTACAAAATTATCCATATGACGCCATATTTAGTTTTTCTTGATTTTTTAACGTTGCCAAACAAAATGAAAAATTCTTAAATTTTAAAAATTACATGATAGTACAAAATTGCCGATGTTTCCTAATTAGAATATCGAAAATTTCTTGTAAACTCTTAAGTTTAGAAATAGAAAAACACCTGACGGCTTGTGGTTTTGTCAAAAATTTCATTCGCGAAACTGCCAAGCAATAAACTTTCTAACCAAAGAAAAATTTTGCCCACAAAATCTTAACTCTTGTGGTAGTGGATGACAATATCTTGGTAATTAAGGAAACCTAATTGCAATTACATTATTATAATTATTAATTAACGGATATTTTTTTTGCTAAACGTAGATCAAATATTACCTATACAATAATCCCTATAAAGCGATTGCCCAACGTATATCTGAAATATCTATAATTATATTGTCAGATATGGATTGGCATCCTAAACGATGGATTACTTAACTTAAACTTCGCTTTGATGTTAAGACTCTTAATGGGTATTGGGATTGGGTTTGATCGAGGGTTTGATAAAAAAAAATGTGTGGTGGATAGACAGTGTATATACAGGGTGTCCCACCGGGAACCGAATCGATCTATATATAGAAAACTATACATAGGAAAATTTTGAAAATTTGACAGTATGCTGATGCTGATGGGGGCGACCGGGCTAAAATATTTTCATAATGGTGGCACTTCCGGTTATACCGGAAGTAAGTGTCAACTTGCTCACTTTAAATGGGACACCCTATATATTATTACATTTTTGCATTCTACGCAAGATTCTAGGCAGATTTTGTACACCATGTCCTATACCTATGTCTAAACGTTTTTGACATATTTGAATTTTTATGTCAAAAATGACGTTTGCAAGCCTTAGAATAATTATCAATTTTTTCTATAAAAAAGCCTTATTTATTTAATTTAAGTGGGATTCCTTGTTATAAAGGACCTGCTTTAATAGATATTTTATAATATTTTGATAACTATTAATACAGGGTGTTTAAAAAATAAGATTTAAAATTAAAATGAAAAAACTGTCAAAAGTCCAGATTTTCAAATGGAAACACCCAAATTTTCAAAATTTTCCTATGTATAGTTTTCTATATTATCGATTCGGTTCCCGGTGGGACACCCTGTAGAACAAGGACAAGGACATTCTTTGCTTTATAGGAGGAGTCAGTAAACAAATGTTTATAAAAATAATTGTTTGTACTTGATTAAAGAAAGGGTTCAATTTTAAATAGTATATTTAAGAATATTTTTTTAATGCTAATAATTCCTGATAGAGCAAAAAAGGAACCCCTTCTCTATTTCGGTAGACGTTACAAAATACTATAAAAATTTAAGGGAACCCTTACTTAGTAGAGTTGTTAAAGTATTCAAGTGTAAGGGTAACCTCTGCCCGTTTGGTAACTCAAGTCACTCTAAAATGATGTAAAACCCAATCTCAAAACCAAAGTGCTGTCCAGCCAGTCTGTAGGTAAGTGTTTTTTATATTGTTTTTTTAACTGTAAAGTGAAAATTGTTTTCTTTGATAACCTTATTTTATTTCCTGATGTTGAGTTGCATAATTATTTTTAACCAGAATTAACTAACCAGCAAGTTTGACTGTGACATAAATGACATTGTGCATTACGTACTCATAATCAAAGGTGCCTGAATAGTAAATTAAAAATCAGGGTAACCGGGTCAGTATTATTGTTAGAAATTTATTTCTGCCAATATCATAATATGTCACAGTCAATCTTGCTGGTTAGTTAATTATTATTAAAATTCTTTGTGCAACCTGACATAAGACTAGTATGTTATTCCTTATAATTGCTGTTTTCGTTTTAATAAAACTATTAAAAATCTTTGATGTTTCGGTTAATACATGGACAACAAATTAAATAAATTAAAACGTGATTATAAACCATCTAAGCTACACCTCCCAGTTGCCTACCATTTTTGTAGCCCGGGGGGATATTGTAAATTTAAAACTTTCATGAAAATTTTCAAGCCAACAATATTTTTTCTGCTATTTGTTTTTTACAGTACCTATTTATAATGAAAATATTTTTTGAACTAATAATTTTTTGGGTTATTGGTGTAGGACTATATCCGTTGATCCCTAGGCTTTAGTCGGCTTTAGTATAAGAACTTTCTGTTGGTATAGTATAAACACCTACCCTGTAATCACGACAACGGAGTTGGAATCCGGTCTACAGGTGTTATTTTTCATGCATTTCTTAAAAAATAAATTAATTTTATAACCAATATTTACCCTATATAGGTAAAGTGTACTTTTACTAAAAAACTTGTGTACTACTATATAAATACCTCGATAAATACTTTATAAAAATCACATGAAATCTACGGAAATTTCTTACACAAATAATAGTGTATATCCATACCATTATAGTAAATATACTCCCAAAGATCTTGTCTTAACGGCCCCGTGTTACTTGAGGCAGGCAAAAAAATAAAGCGAGAGAGGGCTTTAAACCTGTATCTTTTACCTATTCACCTGAAGACGACTGGAGCTACCAGTTGAAGCGATGTGAATCAAAACAAATAAAGACAATGTAAGTCCAAAAATCTTCTGTCGTTCTGTATCTTTCACTTACTGGTGACATTTTGCTTACCAACAAAATTCCGCTAATCGGTTTTTCAGGCGCTAAATTCTCGGCACCAACGACCGTCGTCGCCCGTAAACGAAGTGAAGTAAAATAATTCAACAACAGCGACCTGCGACACCGTCCGAGCGATACGGAGGTGGGGGGCTAGGGGTTATGACGTAAACGATCCTGATTGGTCGAGATGATGTCGCTGGCGACAGAACGTATCTCTGAGAACGCGGCTTAATTGTTGCAAGTAAAGTCAGCGTTACGTCGTGCGTATTGTTTTCTGTACGTGCAGTTATTATTCATTAGTGCAATGTCTGTATTATCTGGGATAATATTCATTTTCTAATTTTGACATATAAGGTAACACTTTTTAAAACTGATTGACATTATAAAACGTCTTACTTTTTGTAACTAGTTGCATAAAGTAAAATTTTATGCAATTGGTGACGAAAAATGTATTTCAAAATTAGTGACAAAAAGAATTATTCTATTTATTAAACTGTTAAAAACATAAATTATAAATTAATTAATTATTATAAATATTGATAACACAATTTATTGCAATTATTCAAATTAATTCCCGACGACATATTTTTTTCATTGCTCGAACTTGCTGTTATTTGGGAAGCGACGCACATTGCATTAGATGTTTCACCAAATATTTCTTGCGCTATAAGTTTTTTATTATTTATGGAATTTTCAACATATCCCTCCGCAACAGAGCTAGATTTCCAACCTCCGTGCCTCTTTAATTTTAAAAGATCAGCGCCACTGTCTGCTAGGAAAGTGGCAGAGCTTCTTCTGAAGCAGTGGCCAGTATATAGAACAGGATTTGAAAGACCAAGAAATTGTGCAATAACTTTTGGCAGACTGCTAAATGTGTTAATTCCCACAGGATTTCTGGTACATTTTCCATTCGCATATTTTACAAAAAATCTGTTGTGTTTAAGAATCTGGGGACGCGTATAACTTTTGTTTTTGAAGGTGGGATATCAACACGAAAATGGCTTCCTTCGTCTATAACATTTTCAACTGGAAGAAAAGTTAATTCTGCTTTTCTGCATGCTCCTGCCATTCCAATTATCATTGCAACCTTAGCCATTAAGTATTCTTTGTCATCAGCTTCCAATAAAAATTTGGCAAAATCTTTTTTAATAAAAACTTTGGACTTTTTAGCACTGTACCCGTCCGCTTGCCTTTTAATATATGCTACCAAATTTGTATATTTTTTAATATCAATATTCCTTTTCAGATTTAGTTCAGACCTTAACATTGAGTAAAGTGTCCATAATGTGGAATCTTTTAGATCTTTCTTACCCTCGAAATATGCAAGTAAAACTTTCTCATTAACATGTTTAATTTTCTTCTCATCACACCACGTAACAAATTTTTCGTATGCCAAATCATAAACTGCCTTTGACTTTTCGGAAATTACTGATAATAGAGCATTACCTGCTGCCTGTTCAATATCGCTTGGTAGCTCTTCTGACTTTTTTACAAAATGTCAAACTGACAACTAACATGAAGTAACAGCAACAATAGCTATTTATGCCATCAGTTATATGTCAAAATTAGAAAAACAAAATTTATGTTGTCCAAATTTTTATCAATTATATTAAATTTTATTTTTTTATTACTTTCTTCAAAATTAGAAAAAATCTTGTATGCAATAAGTTACGAAATGAAATTTTGTGTAACTTGTAAGTTTTTAAATCTCACGCGTTACACAAAATTAGGCATTTCGTAACTGATGGCATAAATAGCTATTAAGTGGATTCGAACAATATTTCTAAATCCTTCTCCTAAATTACTTGCTCTATGCGAAATTATATCTTCCTATAAATATTAAAAATATTGTGTTCTCTTGAAGCGAACACTGTCCATGTTTAATAATGTAAGTTGTTTTTTTTGCTAGGGTTGGCGGAGTATACTTAGGCCTATAAGGTCCATTGTATCCCCTATCGTCTGAGTAATATATCAGCCAGACGGGACCTACAGCTTAACGTGGAATTCGAACCCAAAAGTTCATAACGCCCTTCTCGGTCCCAATATTAGGAATCGCTAGTAGCATACTGCATTCTTTTATCCACAAAAGTTCGGACATATTTTTTTTATTAAGCTTATGCCCACTCCGGGGATCGAACCCGGACCGCCACGGTCGAATGCCAGTACCTCACATCTGAAGCACTGCCGCTTTCTAATGTATTTTTAAAAAAATTTTAAATTTGGACCGATATTAAAGAATTAGAGAGATATTTAACACGTTCGCGGACATGACGTCGTATGACGTCCGACTTGCAGGGACACGACGTTGTACGACGTCCTATTTCATACTATTACCGAGCACACGACGTCGATCAACGTCGAGTAATATACGGATATTACATGTCGGGCAAGGCAAGGGCCTGTCGACATATTAAGCACCGGTTCCCGCAGATCATCGAAGTTAAGTTGTGTCGAGCGCGGTTAGTACTTGGGCGGGTGACCGCTTGGGAACACGGCATGCTCTTGCCTCAGGGAAGAGTGAAAAATGAATCGACACCTAGCCATCCTATTTACGCCGGACAGGCCGGATGAGATCGGATATCTCGTAGGATGAAGGTGCCGTTTCACACTCCCCAGTCGGTAGATCACATTTGTGGTCGAAGACCGGTTCAAGATGGCCTACGTAGTCGGGCAGTCTTACTGTCCCAGAAGAACTACTTATAATTTGAGATATGTCCGTGTATGTCTCTGAAATAAGGATTAAATATGTACAATGTAAACAGTGCAATTATACAAGTATTTTATGTGAACGTATCGTATCATTGTGTCCTGTTATGTGTTATAATTCGTGTTATTAAATGTTTAGAGGTAAGTTTTCTGATGGCAGTCAAAAATGATGATTCAAAGAAGTAGTCCATTTCTCAAAGAGACTTTATTTAATTTTTAAAAATGGGGAAACTCAAAGTCGAAAGTCTCAATCATGCATTAAAATTTAATAACTTGGTTACATGTTTCGCCCTAACATATGGGCATCATCAGACCTAACATTCAGAATAAAAACATGTTTTTAGAGAGTTCAGATATAAGTGATGATGAGTGGTGTGATGATGAGTGGTGTGAAGATACCAGAGATGTTCCAGACTTTCATTTTATTGCAGCCACAGCAGGGATTACTGTAGATGGAAATGGCTTACACACAGCAACAGAATTTTTTAGTTTATTGTGGAGCAACGAAATAATGGATATGCTGCTTAATTCCATGAACAAATATTCACAAATTCTTCAAAGTACATCGCGCCCTCATGCAAAAAATTGCAGAACGTCAGCAATTAAGCCAATTGAAATGAATGAGCTCAAAGTATTTTTAGCATTATGTATGCTACAAGGACAAATAAAGTCTCCTTCATTGCGTAAAATGTTTAGCTTTCAAGCTCTATATTATCATCCAACTTTTCATAATATCGTATCAGGAAGAAGGTTTGAACAACTATTGCGATGTTTTAGCTGCAGTTATGGCCAAAATATTGATAGAAATGACAGGTTGAATAAAATTAGCCCCCTGTTGAATGTTTTGTTAGCTAACTTTCGAAATGCATATAACCCTCCTGAGAACTTATCTCTTGATGAGTCCTTACTTCTATTTCGAGGACGATTATCTTTTCGTCAATATATTAAAAGAAAACGAGCAAGATATGGTATCAAATTTTATGAGTTATGCTCTACCGATGGCTACGTTTTGAATACTCAGATTTATTGTGGAAAATCTGATAAAGACGAAGGTCTTTCAAAACTAGAGACTCTTGTTCTAGACTTGATGCGACCCGATTTAGATAAAGGTCATCATCTATTTATGGATAATTTCTATAATAGTGTGTCTATGTCAAGAACACTATTAGGTAGAAAAACTCATACGACAGGTACTCTTAGAAAAAACAGACGTAAAAATCCAGCAGTAATTACAAAAGCTAAATTAAATAAAGGAGAACATAACTGGAGAAAAAATGGAAAAGTGTATGTATCAAAATGGAAGGACAAAAGAGAAGTTTTATGTCTAACTACCAAATATCATCCTTCAATGGTGGAAGTGCAAAATAGATTTGGAAAAAGTAAACAAAAACCGGCGGAAATTGCTAGTTATAACCAGAATATGTCTGGAGTGGATAGGAACTATCAAATGACTAGCTACTATTCTTCTCCGAGAAAAAGTGTTCGCTGGTATAAGAAAGTACTATTTTATTTAATGGACGTGTCTATTTGGAATTCGTACTCGTGAAAAAAACCAAAGGATCAAATATCACACTGTTAGATTTTCGCGAAATGTTGATAAAAGATCTTTTGCAAATTCCAGAAAATATAAATGATGGGAGACATCTTGTGAAACAGGGACCAATGCATGGAGGAAAAAAGCGTTAGGCGAACAATCAAAATCAACTAAATTTAGGAGCTAAAATGCATTTTATGGAAGAGTTACCAAAAGGTCCTGAGGGAACTAAGAAGAAGTCGTCCTTTTTGAGGTGCAGGATATGTACTGAAGGAGGATCAAGAAGGGAAACAAAATATAGATGCAAAACTTGTCCAGACAAACCGCCCCTCTGTGTGGTACCTTGCTTTGAAGTTTTTCATCTTAGGTTATAACTTCACTATTATGCATATTGTATTGTTTTACAAACCTTAAATCTAAATAAAACATTTATTTCAAAGATGACGTCATATGACGTCCTGTCCTAGAATATGAAAACCTATCTATGTTCAGGGACATGACGTTGTAAGACGTCTGGTTTTTTTGCAAAAAAATCAACAAATATTTCCAAAACAAACCGACCGATACCAACAAAATTAATTTTGGACCATGCGTTCAGAACTTATGAATGCGTGCTTCTATGTTACTCTTAAAATCCGTAAATGTCCGCGAACGTGTTAAAAAAAATAATAGGTACTTAATTCTCAATATTTTTTAGAATACAATGAATTTTAGTAATTTTTTTAGGATTTTCATTGGGCCATATCTTTGTTCTCGGCATGAAAATATCTTTCTCAAACCCACATACCTAGACTACACTTTTCCATTGGCAAAAAAAATCAATACTTAATTAGTTTTTTATAATTCGTTTCAAGAAAACAGCAATTAACATGGGAAATTTTAGCGCGTACGGATCCAGTTAAACTATAAGGTAAGATTACGGGTAAGATACTTTTTGTATAGTCGTACACGCCGCATGCATAGGCATCGTGCATCTGAAGCCGCCCCTGTGTTTTGGCTCAGATACTAGTTATATCCTCGGTTATATCATAACCGATCTCTACTCATCAGCCCAACGCTGTCTTTTCTTATAATTTATAATGTACTATATTATATTTTTTTGAACACAGAACGCATTTATAAAACTTGGCGAGTTTATTCAAGAGGAAAGAAGCAAGAAATATCTAGAGGGCGTAATATACTGCACGATTCATATACAAACAAGTAAACATAACAGGCTCCATATTGTGTGTATGAGAAGCAACGAAAGGGAATGCTATTTTAGATGAGACATATTAATGTTTCAAGTTTCATAAGATGGATTCTCGGATGGATTTTATCAAATATTAGGTAGAACATGAACTGATATTAGACGGGCTTGCTTAGAGATATAACTAGGGTGAGCCCATGTCGGTTTAAAGATCAAAGGCAAGTTAATGACTAACATACGAATTTACCAATGCCAGCTCTTCAAACCTTCCACACTACACATTAGAAAGTCATTGTTATCCTTGCAACCAACTGAACTGATAGATCAGGCTGGAGTTGTTTGTCGAAATGTCTTACCCAAAATTAAAGAAAAAGTCGAGGAAAAAGTACACTGAGCAACGAATTCAGCCAAAATTTATTTCAACTAAATTAAACTGCGAAACTGATTTCTATTGTTTGAATTAAAAATAATAATAAAATTAATTAAGTCCACGCAGGATAATATGTTCCACACAGGATTATCCACACAAGATAATAATAATAAGGTTTTTTATTTAGCACCTGGCTAGTAAATACAACTAAGTATATACAACTATTATACAATACAACTATTAGTTACAATCTTATTTACTCTGTAAATATTTCGAAATATTTTTACTAAAGGTGACCAGACTATTTTCACTCTTGCACCCGGTAGGGCATTATAGAGACAAACACCCTCATAGAACAACGATTTTTGTAAACTTGCTGACTTTACATACTGAATATTGTAGTTATGTCTTTCTTGATCGAATGTTATATTCAAAAAAGTTGGATCTTTTTTCAAGAAAATCCTTCAAATAGGCAGGAAGTTGACCACGTTCAATTTTATATATTAAAATAATGTTTGCCTTTTTAATGCCCTGTTCAACAGACAACCAATTTAAGGTGCTCAGCATTGCTTTAATTGGGGTATATTTATTACAATTAAGAATTAAACGCATTACTTTATTTTGTTGTACCTACTTGTAACCTGTATATATTTTCTTGAGTACATGATATTAATATAGAAGAACAATAATTAAAGTGTGGTTGAATAATTGTATTATAAACTAGTGTTTTGGTCAATTGAAACAGATAGTTTCTTTCAATTTTCTTACCTAGTTTTTTTCAGAGATAGTCGGAGATAGTCTGTGATTTGGAAACATTAGCTGAGGATCTAAAAAAATACCTAGATATTTTATTTCTGACACAAAGTTAATTACACTGTTATTAATTTTAACTTTTAATTCTAAATATTTTTTACAAATTGCTTTTGAACCTATTATCATGCATTTTGTTTTAAAAGCATTTAATTTCAATTTATTTTGACAAAGCCAATCATATAATATTTCAAGTTCCGCATTTAAAATATTAGTTATTTCTTCAAAATTGGTACCTGCTACATATATAAGGGTGTCATCTGCAACCAAATTAACAAATGACTTTTTTAAAACTTTGGCAATATCCTTTACGTAAATTACAAACAAGAGAGGACCCAAAACACTTCCTTGGGGTACACCCGAGGGTACACCCCACCTACTTTCCCTATCATGTGAAAATTTGTTATCCACTTTTGTTTTTTGGTACCTATTAGCTAAGTAATCATTGATCCAGTCCAACGCACTACCATTTATACCATATAGGGATAATTTTTTTATGAGAATCGCACGATCAATAATTTCGAATGCCCGTTGTAAGTCTACAAAAACACTAAGTACCACTTTATCATTATTTATGAACTTTCTCCATTTTGCACATACATATTGTAATGCCGATTCACAGGAAGACTTCTAAATCCGGATTGTCCAACAAATAATAACTGGTTAATCTCAAAATAATGTCTTAATTGTTGGCAAACTATTGTCTCGACGATTTTGTCCACAACTGGCAGTAGGTTAATCGGCCTGAATTAAGCGAGAACCTTTGGTTTAGACACTTTTGGTATAGGAATAATAACACTTGTTTTTAAGTCACTAGGTATTCTTCCAGTACGTAACGATGTATTTATTAAATATAAAAGGGAATAACCTATTACACAAAACAAGTCCTTCAATAATTTAATGCTCAAAAGTTCGTCCCTGGTGCTTTTGTTTTTAAATTTGAACACAACTTTTTTTAACTCTCCAAGATTTACCGTTTTAAATGTCAATAAGTTATTTTTATTCCTGTTAATATCAGAAGCCCACTGTCGCTTTTCTAGCGTAGCGAAAATATCATCCAAACTAGATAGATAGATAATATTATTATGTTCCACAAGTTAATATATAATAAAAATATAAATTACTTTTAATATCGATTTGAGATGGCCTGGTATAAAAATTAGTAAAATATAAATTTACAATTAAATAGATAAATAATTGTCCTTTACGCAAAAGACATATAACATTATTTTTATTTTAAATGTGACAGACTGTTAAAATAACTTATAAATTAAACTGATTAATATTATTTGAATTAAAAATAATTACCAAATTAATTTCACATCCACGTGGGATGTTAAGTCCACACAGGACAATATGGTCCACACAAAAACAACTCCAAATTAAATAGGTATAGTTTAGCTGCTCTTTTGCCTATTTGTTTATTCTTTTAAGTAATCGATACCACAAGCACTTTTTGAGTAATGGGTGCTTGGTAATTGAATTGTACAATTACTTTTCCAGGTAATTGGTAATTGTAAGCACTTATAATTTCCAAGGTGCTTGGTGATGGCAATTACTTTTCCAAAGAGCTTGGTGATTTAAGTACTTTTCTTAAGTGCTTTGTCCAGCTCTGGAGGTAAGTACGTGGCATTTTCCCTACTTCCTCTAATAGCCTCCACTCGTAAGTAAGCGTAACAAATCTATACATAAATATCTGAGAAAGTGTCTACCTACTTCAGTACATTGTTCTTAAATAATTAATTTTTTTATATCTAACCACTTTAACACGAACAGTAACAGGTTGTTTTTAAAGTATTACAATCATTCGATATTATGCTGAAGAATTCCTACGGTCGCTCCCATGACAAATAATATGCAACAAAATGTTATTGAATATGCGAATACCGAGGCGAATACGTACCGTTCAAGTCGCGTTTAAGGCAATATGAATAAACTCTATAAAAGTCATGTCTTTGACATTTTAGCCACTACACAAAAGATGATTACACAGTACAAGAATTCTACTGTGAATTAGACAGTATAAACGCCAAAAAAATTGTAATGGGCGGGCACAAGTGGGACCGATATCTTTAGGATGGGTAGGTATGGGGATCTTGTAAAAAACAAAGGCTCTTTCTTCTTCCCAACATTTTTCCTCCATTTAAAAGGGTCTTTAATATTATAATATAATTAATAAATAATTTTATATTTATTATTATTAATATTATTATTATGTTTTCAATGTTATCTTTCACAGCTTTATGTTGGTATTGCTGGTATTATTTAGAGTACAGAGATAGAAGTTCATTTTAATCCGTACCTACTGTTTAGAAACTTCCGTACTATATAGCATGTTTGAAGAATGACGCTTTTCTGAATTCGTTGGTATAAATAACCTGAAAAGCCAAGTTTTTCCAAGTTAGACTTGAAATTTTTCGTCATAGCTCCCTCCGCCGATATTATGATTAGAATAATGCTCGGAATAATGTCTATTTTTTCTAGCTTCCATATATTTTTTTATCTCTATCGCTAAGTTCGAGTACTTGGTTTTCTTCTCCGATTCGGTTTTAGAGAGGTTGTGTGTTAGTGGGCAACCTATATCGATTATGAAAGCTTTCTTGGTGGTTTTTTCGATAAGAAGAATATCCGGTCGGTTGTGGTCTACTGTTCTATCCGTTATTATTGGCCTGTTCCAGTATAAGAGATATTCATGGGATTCAAAGACTGGCTCGGGTGAGTTTAGATAATATGATGGGAGGTTTTCCTTTAGACGTCGTTAATGAGCTGGTTTTTTGTGAATGATCTTTGCTACCTGATTATGTCTCCCCAGATAAGGGTTAGGTGCCATAGCGCCACAACCCGCCGTAATATGTTCTATCGATTCGCCGGGACAATTGCATTGTCTGCACACATCTTCCACATTTCCTTTCAAGATGACCTTTTCATAGTTTTAAGTTCGAATGACATGGTCTTGGAAAGAGATTATAAAACCTTCTGTTTTAGCATGTAGCTGCCTTTTTTAACCAATTCAAAGACATTTCTCTATCTATGAGTGGATTTTAATATTCAGTAGGGTATTTGCCATGTAGAGCTTTCTCTTGCCAAGTTAGAAGCTGTTGACTTAGCGGCGCGCGGATGATGTTGGGTAATCCGTTTTGTTGTAAGTTAATATCCCGTGCCTGCTGCTACCACATTTTACAGAATTTCCCCATTCGACTCTTGCAAGTATTTTTCCGGGATTTTTTCATAGTGGTCTCTTGCGACTTGCACAAGTTATATATATATATTAATGAGACCTCTTCCTCCCTCCTTTCGTTTCAAGTAGATTCTTTTCGATTCTTTCATGTGCAGAGCGTGGATGGTGGAATCCAAATTTTGTTAGCAATCTGAATACTTCATACTAAAAAATGCAAGTAGGTACTTCTTTTGTTAAAAATAAAAATATAGAAGAAGCTACTCTTTTAAGTACGACTCTACTCATGCAAGATTACATTTCAAAAATTGACAGTTTTTATTCTTACGGAATTGAGCCGCAACTCGTACTTTATGCTCGTTCTTAAAGTAAATGTTTAGAGTATAAATCCTTGTTTTATTTATACGCACACACAAACCTACTAAAATCTCGGTTATATTTTTTTCTAATCCCACATGAAAATTTGCTGTTTCCTTTACACTTTAGTGGCGAGTAAAGTAGGCAATTCCAGTTAACTGTGCGGCAAAATTTCATATCCATCCTAGTAAGGTTATGAAACCGATCAATCGCAGTAGTCAATTACAAAGAAGCCAAATTTACATGTTGTGAATTCCTTTTCTGACAGTGGAGAGAAGTTAGGTTAACAATATGCTTTAAGAATATGCAAATCTGTCAGATGAAATTTCATCTTTTTTAATTTAAATCAAAACATTTATCCCAGAGTCTATGTATACACAATATTTTCCTAAAGAGTACACGAAATGGTGCAAAAATTAAAGGTATAATAACAAAATTAATACCAAAATATATTTCTACTAAATTATTGTTATTTTCTGACCGAACTAAAGATTTGCACACAGACCCACCTGTCTTATTTCAAAAATATCTCTATTTCCACTCATTTCTAGACAATTACGACAAGCCTTGTACTACATACACTTACCAAATTATCGTTTTTTTACTAACCTTTTGTTATTTTTTTCCATATAAATAATATATTATTATAAATATTTGTGCACGGGGATATTTTCTGATATATTTTGAACGGGGATCCAATCCCAATTGATCTTAAAACTTTTATTATACGCAACAAACATAGACAATTAACTGGTAATTCTTCCTTAAATGGTGGAACATAAAGATAACCCGATAAAACAGACGAAATTATAAGATTTCTAGAAAAAAGTCATTTTTTACTAAAATTTTTAAGATTTTGTTATTTCTACTTACAGTACTTCTCTTTTCACGTTAACAGTGTTGCTAGTTTGCCAATTGGCGATTATTTTGAAAAATTTGACTATAGGGAGTGTTAAAAATTCATATTAATGCACAAAATCCATTCTTAACTGTTTAAAACGAATTCTACAGCTATTTTATTGTACTTTTCGAGTTATAATTTTTTACGCAAGCAGAAATAAACCTGAAAAACCTATTTTTCTTCTGTGCATTGCAGTAAAACAATTATTGATCAAATTCCCTGGTTGAGAAAATAAATTGTTCGTTTTTATTAATACATATGTCGCTTTTTGTCTGTTATTGAATGTTGAATGTGAGAAAGATAGATATATTCAAAAGTGAGTTTGTATAAATATAAGAACTTACCCAAATCGATGAATATGTTACAGTGTAATTTGGTCAATGGGTTTGCCATCAAAATTAACTTTTGTTTAATTATTTTTTATTACCGTTCTCACAAGTTCATGGCCAACTTAAAAGACAAGTTATGATGCCTAATTTAAATAATAATAATTTTTTTTAATTCTTAGCATGAAGTTCGGAAGTTAAGTCGTAGAAAAAATATACTGTTCAACTCGAGTGGATTGTCCATATTGCCCTCGGAATTTATTTCCTCGTGCGATATGGACATCATATCCACTCTTGTTGTACAAACTACAATTATTATGCGTAAGCCAACTCCGAGAAACGAACTCGGATCGCCTCGGTCGAATTCAAGTAACTCAACCACTGAGCTACCACCGGATGTATCATGTAGCATTGTTGTAGTTAGTAGTTAGCCCCCGCAATACTAGCGCTTCGTTCGCATTCGAGTCACAGATTCGAATTCATTCGGGCATTTATTCAATGATTCGGGTTTAGCGCCACGATCATTATTAAGCGTTATTAACTTAATAATGAGGTAAGTAAATATTGATGATAATTTACCTCACATATATAGAACCAATCAGAACGCTAATTTTCATAGCGACCACCTTGGGGTCTTACCCGATAAGACCTACCGCTAGCTCGATAAGACCCCTGTAGCTTTTTCTCAAACAAACAGTAATTTATTTCAAGAAATCAAGTTTAATAAATAAATATTATAACCCCTACAAAATAACAGTGACACAAAACAGTATTTAAGGTGATTTTAGGGCATAAACTTAACTTAATTTTGACATTTTTAAAGAAATGTTTTATGACAAAAGCTATGCAAGATTAAACCCAGTGTGCTTTGCTTTGACCTGGGCTTAAGAAATCTTGGCGTTTTCATGGCAACCGTGATGTCAACAAGGGAATTTGATTTTTGATGTTCCACGCGTCTGATTTAGTCCTGGATTTTTAATTAATTATTAGTTGTGGCGCGTTTATAAACTTAAAAGTAAATCATAATGATGTGTTTGTATATTTCCCTTTATCACAAACGACTTTTATTTCGGTTCCAATAAAATACACCTCTAGAAGCGGCGTCTTATCTTCATACCTTTGTTTTTCACTCGAAACTAGATTTTCTAAGAAAATTATCACTCAATATAATTTTTACTTATAATCAAAGATAAGACCCTCGAGCTAAAGCTCTCGGGATCATATCAGATTATTAGTATTTAATTCTTTTTTGTGAAATTTTATCAGAAAATCGATTTCTTGTAAAAAAACAGCGGTATTACCGATAAGATGCCTCCTCTATCGGTATTTTACTGTTGATAAGATGCTTGCGCCTAGTAGCAGCGAAACCCTTTATAAAAAATTACCTTGTTCGATTTTTGTTAACGACAATGAAAAACAAGGGTCCAAAATCCAAGGCTAAAATCTAGGCTAATATTAAGGTCTAAAAGGACCTAAATGTCCTTGAAATTAATTTTAAAGAGCTTGCAAGCCGATTTTTAAGCTCCATTTTCGAGCACCAACCCGTACCTACTTAATAGTTATTTCCCGAAGTATTTTCTTTATTTTATAAAGCTCGTAACGCTGTGGTGTGATCTAATCCTATGTCATCCTCAAGTTTCCTTGTGCTGATCTTCCCATCATTTTCTTCCACGCACAATAAAACTTGCAAGTCCCTATCATTTCTTGCATCTCTTCTTTGTTCCTGCCTTTGCAAGTCCCTATCATTTCTTGCATCTCTTTTTTGTTCCTGCCTTTCTTCACATCTGCAGTTATTTATTACAGTGCCTTTTGTCTCAAATTTCTTGATAGTCCTTTCGACTGTAGATTTTGCAGGTATCGGTCTATTCGGATACAGAGCAGCAAACATGTCTGACACATTTTGATAACTATTTTCTTGATAATACCATTTAATCATCAATTTTTTTTTTCAGAAGTGTAATTCATGGCTAATATTTTCAATGTACGAGTTTTTATAAAAATAAAGCACACATTTCAAAATGCCAACTTTATTTGACAGTCATCTTTTACCTTGACTGGTGCCCGCAAATACGGGGCCATAAAAAGGAGAAATAGTTAAAAAGAAATCGGCGATAACCCGTAAACGGGCTAATCAAAAATATCTAAAGTTATTCTTTTGAATGTGGGTTTTAGTGCTCTTTAATAAACCTAAATAGAATTTTTCTCTAAAATAATTAGGGAAGCCAATAATTGACCCCATTTAAAATTACATGGGATTTCCTATGTCCCACTTGACGATGCAACACCCGGTATAAGTACACAATGCATATCGAAAGGTAGGATTTCTAATTACATTGAACGTGGATAATAACAAAATAGTTATGGTTTTGGTCATAAGATAAATGACCATTTCCAATTATCACGTTTTGATTGATTTGTTAAGAGTTGACTGCTCGTAATTTACGACAGTTTCTATTGGCAACTGATATTTTATGCCCGTATTCTCAATTTTTTCATAAATTAAATTTGATAAGCACGTAGAAAATTTTTGGTTACTTAACTAAGCCTTATTTTGAGCTGGCAACGATGCGGTTATTCTCTTCTTTTTTTAAGAGTTAATGGCTGCAGCAACGAACGACAATCTACGCCTACTTTGTGTTATCGTTACTAACTTTGTGTTGTGGGTTTTTAACATTAGCTTTCAAAACATTTTCAAATTTCAACTGACATAAAATTTTCTTTCTTTCATAATTTTCCTTTTCCTGCTAAAATGGAGGAAACAAGGTGCTGTAATTTAACATAATATTCAGAAAAATTATTCCTATTAAGATTAATCGCTGACAAATATGCGATAACTCTTGAGGACAAAAAACCGACCGTGCTTCCGTAAAAATACGGGAAGAAGTGTGGAAATTCGCTGAGGAAGACTTTAATGCGGTAAATCCTTCAAAAAGAAGAAAGAGCTACGTAAAAAAGTGGCAGAGAAGAAAAACAACACTTTTTTGACTGGCGGTGGACCGCCCACAAAAACTACTTTTACAAGATGATGTTAATAATATACTTCTCGTTCGTAGACTCTTTTGAAAAATCCAAGATCTATAAAATCCAAAATATCTCCCTCGTTCTCAATAAATATTTCATCTTCTATTTCCATATTTAACTTCGAAAAATAGGAATATGTATTACAAGACAGGAGCAAAGAAAAGTCAAATACGGCGCAGGCGCGTGGTTAAGCCTGCAATATTTAGTAAATTGAGCCAAAGTCTCCAAATAGCGACCGCGAATACGAAATCAGCAATTTAAGCTGTATTAAATTTTAAGCCGGCTTGAAGCGTTACCAAGAATAAGGGCATAAGTGTGTAATGCCAATTTTTGTAATAATGCCTATACTTACCAACAAACCAAAACCAGTTAATAGGTAAATAACAATATTTTCTTCTAATTGCCTATTTAAGAAAGTAGCATTGATAAAATTGATGAGAATAACTGCATTCTAGAAAATGCGATACAGAATTAGCAGAAAGGTTTTAGCATAAACAACGAGATAAACAATTACTTCGAGAATTACTCACATTGTTTTCTCGGATTTTATAACAATTTCTTTCTCTTTTTCGAGGACTCTATATTGCAGGAATCCAAAAATTAGGAAATAAATGGGTCACAAGTCGAATTGGGGTACTGATTAATTTATTTATTACCCAAGATTTTAAGTTTTGTATTTTGGGAACTAAATCCCTGTAAGTGCAAAATTGTATTCTAATTAATAATAGTTATGAGTTATTAAATTAATTATTAATATGTTATTAAATTTAATTAAAAGCTACTATATGCTATCCTATCGAAACAGTGTGTCCAAAAAGTATGCACCTGCACCATTGGGTAAATTTTTTTAATAACAATCTCTCAGAAAATTTTATTCTTGATAAAAGTTGGTGCATATCTTAAAACTATAAACGCATATTACAGATTTTATCTGCGGCTAATAGTAAGGGAGCAAATGCCGGTTTTTTGAAATTGGCTTAAGAGCGAGCTTAAGCGTAAGGACCTCGGTAAACACCTCAATTATGAAAAATACCTAGAGCAAAATTGTGTGGAAATTTTGTTACTAATTGAATCTCGGCCCACTATTTAAAAAAGTAAATACCTCCCTGTTTTCCGAGCTATTTTCTCACCTAATTTAATATAATCAAGGTAGGTATTTTAGTCTTACGGCAATTTCGAAAAAATGGCACTCGCACCCTTACTATTAGCTGCAGGTAAAATATGAAATATGCGTTTAGAGTTTTAAGGTATGCACCAACTCTTATTAAGAATACTATTTTCTGGGGAATCGGTAAAAAAAATGTTCCCATATACATATGTATATTGCATCGATATTGCATCCTTTTGTGGATACATGTATGTTGTATGCTCGGTTGTATAGATGAAATTAACGCGCCAGTTTTAACTTAGTGCTCCATGCAAATTGAATAAAATTATTATTCATTTTTAACGATACTAATACGAATCTAAAAATTTAAGAAATACGAAGTGTTTCATTTAGAAAAGGCAACTTTATATGTTATCACACTAACTAAATTCGTATAGAGATTCCTAGACCCTGTATACTTATAGATAGGTAGGTATTGGTCAAGATTTGTAAGTTGTCAGTGAAGCAAGTTTTTTCTATTGATATATGTTGAATGTCGAGTTGAGTCAGTTAATCAGCGTTAATCAGTTACTTCCAGGAATAACAATAGGTATGCACTAAATGAGGATTAATACTATTACTATTAATGTTTTTTAATATTTACATTGTATTCATATATCGTGGCAGACAAATACTTTGTTGATTACCAATTAAAGTAGTATTAGTAACCTTTTTCTCTTGTGTTGACAAAGAAAAATTAAAATACTCTACATGTTCCTTGGTTTTTACCGAGGTTTTTACATTGCGGAATGCTCGGCAAAAATCATGTTTTTGCATTTGGCATAAGTTGAACTCTCTAATAGTAGTTCGTGCAACAGGAGTGGATATGATGTCCATATCGCACGAGGAAGTAAATTGAGCACGACGCCGTAGGCGGAGTGCTCAAACTTCCGAGCGCAATATGGACAATCCACTCGAGTTGTACAGTATATTTTTTCTACGACTTCATGCTAGGAATTTAGAAAAATTATTTAAATTAGGCATCATAACTTTTTTTTTAAGTTGGCCATAAACTTGTGAGAACGATGATAAGAAACAATTGAACAAAAATTCATTTTGATGGCAAACCCATTGACCAAATTACATGGTAACATATTTTCGATTTGGGTAAGTTCTTATATTTATACATACTCACTTTTGAATATATCTATCCTTCTCACATTCGGCTTTTTGCAGAATAACAGACAAAAAGCAATATATGTATTAATAAACACGAACAATTTATTTTCTCAACCGTAAGTATTTTGATTTTACTGAATTGCACAGAAAAAAAAAAGTTTGTCGGGTTTATTTTTGCTTGCGTATAAATTATTACTCCGAAAGTACAACAATATAGCTGTAGAATTCGTTTCAAACCGTTAAAAATGGATTTTGTGCATTAATATGAATTTTTAACGTTCGCTATGGTCAATTTTTCAAAATAATCACCAATTTACAAACTAGCAACACTGTTAACGTGAAAAGAGAAGACAAGAAGTGGCAATAGTGTAAGTAGAAATAACATAACCTTAAAAATGTTAGTAAAAAATGTTTTCTAAAAATCTTATAATTTCGTCTGTTTTATCGGGTTATCTTTATGTTCCACCATTTAAGGAAGAATTACCAGTTAATTTTCTATGTTTGTTGCGTATAATAAAGTTTTAAGATCAATTGGGGTTCGATCCCCGTTCAAAATATATCGGAAAATATCCCCGTGCACAAATATTTATAATAATATATTATTTATATGGAAAAAAATTACCAAGGTTAGTAAGAAAACGTTGATTTGGTAGATATATAGTACATTTTATGTAAAGCTTGTAGTAATTGTCTAGAAATGAGTGGAAATAAAGATATTTTTGAAATAAGAAAGTGCGTCTGTGTGCAAATCTTTAGTTCGGCAGAAAATAACAATAATTTGGTAGAAATATATTTTGGTATTAATTTTGTTATTATACCTTCAATTTGTGCACCATTTCGTGTACTCTTTAGGAAAATATTGTGTATACACATAGACTCAGGGATAAATGTTTTGATTTAAATTTAAAAAGAACAAATTTCATCTGACAGATTTGCATATTTTTGAAGCATATTGTTAACCTAACTTCTCTCAACTGTCAGAAAACGAATTTACAATATGTAAATTTGGCTTCTCTATAATTAACTACTGTGATTGGTCAGTTTCATAACCTAACTAGGATGGATATGAAATTTTGCCGCACAGTTAACTGGAATAGCCTACTTTACCCGCCACTTAAGTGTAAAGGAAACAGAAACTTTCCATGTGGGAGTAGAAAAATACTTTTATTAAATTTCCAGCAGTATATTTGACAGCAGAAAAAAATTAACCACAGGGGCTTAAAACATTGCATTTAAAAAATGGACCGTATGTATCTTCTGTAAGAATTTTGTATTGTATATTCGGTATATTCGTCAATTTTACATAATGAGTTTTGGTTCGGGTTTTAGAAAACAAAATGTTATTTAGTTCTCTCTTGAATTTTAAGAGCGGAAGTTTCTTCATCCAATTAATTATACAGTTTACTGCCACTTCTTAAGTTATAATTTATAACTCGCGAGATTGTGTTTATCTAGATATAGATGTATGATCTGTATCGGGTATCGTAGTCATGGGAAAACCCGTTGTACTGATAGGAATCCTTATTACGGTGAAATGTTTTTAAATATTGTCATCAAGAGATGAAAAAGTTATTTTTATATATCTTTTTCTGAAATTTTTTTTCTGTTTAAAATAACACAGAACAGACCCGAACACACCCACATAGATACGATTTTTTCAAAAATCTTGAAAAACATCTCGAAAAGAATGCTCAAGATGGAGATAAACCTATAGTTTTTAATCGAAGTCGCATCCCATATTTTAAAAATCTAAACCTGGTTTAATTGAGTTGGAATTATTCCAGAACTTAGCGAAACATCCAGACACGTAGCTACGACAGCGACGATTTTATTAGAAGCTCCTAATAAGTTTAATAGGAATTTCGTTCGAATCTGTAAAGTTTTTATTAGGAAGATTATGGTTTCTGTTTATAATAACACCTAGTTATTTTGTGTACATACAATATAGGTAGATCTTGAAGAGTGATGAAACTAATATTAATTTTTGTCTCTCTCAACGTATGACATTTCCAAACGATTTTTTTTTAATTTCAATGGTTTCTTGAACCATTTTTCTGTACCGATCAAACAAGAAGTGGTGAGCGGACTTTTGAACATCCCCACGATACCTATGTTTCGTAAAGTCTGTGAAACTCTGAGACAGTTTAACTTAATTTATCGAGCAAGATCCGAACGACGCTACTGATAATGTTTAATTTTTTAGTGGCTTAGTTTTTTGTGAATCAGTTCCATCGCCTGAAGCTTTCATGCGCTGGCACCGAGAAGCAGTTTTCAGTTAAGTATGTATTTTGCAAGTGGTGTCAGTTACCAAATTCAAATATTTTTTAATTTCGGCATATTGCCTGGTATTAGGTGAGTGGTAACTTGTAAAATTTGTTAAGTTTGAAGGCATATGAAATAATTAAGGCGTTCTACTTAAGGCTCAGTCAGTTTCCGGATATTTCCATAACATTTCTAACTTGTAATTTATTTTTAGCTTTGCATTGTCTACAAAAATAAACGTTTTCCCCCAAGAAAGAGTTTCCACTTTTTTATTTGCTGTCCTACCCACACAAATAAATCAACCCTGGTACATCTTGGCGCCTAACGTGGGGCTGAAAAAGGGGATTGGAGCATAGCCCTGGGGAAGACAGAGGCGAACGTCAACTGCCAGACGACCTACCTTCAAGGACGTCAACGGGAACACTTCCACAGATAGTACCACCTACGGGAGTGAACAGAAGTAACAGGGAAACAGACCGCACCACTACGAATATGGGAAATCACTACAGGTAAACGCCCGTATCTGAAAGTCGAGGTAGGAGAGATTATTTTATAAGAACTCCCAGTAGAGGTGCTCAGTTTTCCAGCGAAAACCTAATCAGACGGACTGCGCAGCAATCCCTCTACCATCAAGAAAATAGGGACCAAGGGGTGGCTCAGAATAATGCCCAAAGAGACTTTTTATTATTTCATGTACCTAGGGCACCTAGATTCACGAATACAGGAAATGAGCCCTCTGCTTATAGTAGTGTAGGAGCATTAGGTAATCCGGTAAATCAGAATACAGGAAATTATCAAAATAATGGGGCTAATCAAGGTAGACATAATTTGCTGTATTCTGAAGACCAATTAGTTAATATATTTAGCCATTTATTACAAAGTGTTCAACTAATAAACCGAGAAAATGTAAACCAACCACCTAATAATCAAAATCTCCCAAATTTGGAAATATTGAGGCAGGCAAACGATTGCCAATTTTTGATAATAAACAAATACATCCAATGGATTTCTTGGAACAAGTGGAGCATTTTTGTCAACTAAATAATTTAGGTTTTGATACTTTTAAATATTTTTGTTTAAGTCATTTTGGTTCTATTTTTAGAAAGCGAAACCCTGTTGTTATGGTATCAATTTTTTGTTCTCTGATCTTTAGCGACTTTTTTTTGGCATTTTTGTAGGCGTTATTATTTATTTGACATCGGGTAATAAATGACAAGCTAGTTTTCATGTTAAATGCTAAAAGAAACTTTTCTTACGTTACGCTAGTTGAATAATAATTGAACGCATGAGTTCATATAGATATTTAAGAACGTACACCTCGCATAAATTTGTAATTAACTTGTCACACCTTATTTCCATTTGCTTGACTAATAATAAATACGACTATATAAACATTCAAGATCAAATTAACTTTCTCACCGTATATTTATCTGCTCCCAAAGATTAATCCGTTTAAAGAGAAGGTATCCAAAATGATGTATATCAAAAAAAAGTATTCTGAATCACAACACTTAGGAAACACAAGATAAACACAACAACAAAATCAAGTAGAAAAAAATACACTTATAAACACAACACAAAATATTTGGTAGATATTAAAAACTCGTTATTACCGAAATAGTACCACTGTCACATAAAGGACACACCAATTTACCGGTCGTTTTAAGGTAAATAAACCCGTTAACAACTCGAGAACCACTAAATCTTTGTTTTAGAAATGGTACCGGCGAACATCATTTACGAAAACAGTTATATTTGCTGGTACCACGGCTCAGATACTCGGGTACTAGTCGTTAAAAGTTGAAAAGTTTACAACACCGGAATCTAAAGTGAACGCAAAGAAACTGAAAGGAACGTTGTTGCCAGATTTAGTTATTTTTGGGTGAAGTATACTATCGTACTTGTTGGGTTTTCAGATCCCCTATATAAGTTTAATAATCATAGAATCAATTAACTCAGTCAAAAGATTATACCTAGGTATACACACTATTTTGGCTTGATTAAGTATTGACCTTTGTTATTTACCACTCGTAAGTCGACCATAAATGAACGTATATCAAGTCAACCACTATTTATCCATTTTTGACTATACTAGATGTCCCGACCTGACTAACCCTTGTCTTTTAACAAAATAAAAGCGATTTAGATTATTCTTTTAAATTAACATTACTAGTAATATTTGGGTTTCTTTAATTCAAACTATAATTTAGTACACAATAGCTACATCACATACATGTAAAAAAATCAGAATTATCTTAAACAAAGCCGACCCACCAAACAACGTTTTTTTACCTCAACATTGCACTCATATAATATTGTAATAATGTGACATTCGGAGGTATGTGGATGTTGGGGTAATTGCAATGTGTATGCAATGGATTATTTCTCTGTCTTTAATACAATACAACAAAGTGATAATTAATATCACGCAAAATTACAACATATAGCAACAACACCTATGCAATGTATTTTTTGTTATATTGTTGTAATATTAATTTTAAAATATTGTGGAGATGCCTATTTTGTCCATAAAAAGCTATTTTTTGTGATATTTTTTTTATTTCTGTTTATTTTTATATAATTTTGCCTAAAATTTACGCCATCTCCAGTTGCATTTGGCCACATTATAGCATTTTAAGACCTAATGAAAGTTAATTATGCACGCAACTTTATTATAAAAAATATCAAAGGCGTAAATCGAGAGCACGTAAGCCGGGGCGACATCTATAGTGTCGAGGTGGACACCTATATTCACGGTCTATAACTTTGTGATTTTGAGGAAATATAACTTAATAATATCACTCCGTCATAAGAAAAGCAATGTCGACTTCAGTTATAAAACAGTTATTTATTTTTAAAATGTAACAAAAGTTACTTTTAAACAATATAACCAAATGGTGTTTATTAAAATTATTATTATTGACAAAATATCCCTTGACTGCATGTTTAATATCTTAGTTCCATGGTTCCCCAAAATTTAGTACCAAAAACTACCGAAAAATTGTCCAAGTACCGGTCTTCAAGACACAGATGCCTACAGTTTCAAATTAAAACTATCAGATAACTATCAGTAATCATCGATATATAGATAGACCTTAGAGGTAGAATAGAAATAGCTCTATTCAGGTTCTGAATGCTTACAGATAACACTTTCTAATTTCCGAAGGACTCTTTAACATAACAGGTAGTCAAGAGTATTAATGCATTTTTGACCCATACATTTTACCTTTTGTCTGCGCAATCTATCAATTGAGCCAGTAGTGCTGTTTATGTCGTATGAGGGTTCAAAGTACCACGCTGTACTAGCTTATACCGAATTATATGTGGCAACATCGTAAAGGACAGAGCAATGACTACATGCGGGCTGCTGCATTAAACCATTATTAGAGAGGGGAACTCTCAACAAGCTATGCCACGATTGTTGGGTATTGAATAATCAGAATAGTGCAAAATTGTCGGAGACGTCAAGGCTGGCTGGGCTACATAGATATTTATAAAAATAACCACTCCCATAAATTGTTATAAATTAATATTAACATTTTACTAAAGAAATGACCTATATATTTTTGCAACAATGTCACAAAGTATCGTTTTCATGTTACATAGACATAGTTAAAAAATCCATAGGTGCTACCTAGTGCTATAGTTTGTTACCGCGCATTAAAAAGACAAAATTTAATCAGAGGCTTGCAAGGCCAACTTCGTATTTTTGCGAAATAACCTTATATTTTACAAGAACTGGCATCTGACAGCGGCCATCTTTTGCAAAATCTAATTCAATTTTGCGCACACACGCAGTCGGCAATGCCAGCCTATTTGTCTTTTAAATACGCGGTTAAGCTAACCGAGAACGATTTTTCTATACGCAACCTACTGTTAGCCTATAATAGTAGTTTGTGTAACAAGAGTGAATATGATGTCCATATCGAACGAGGAAGTAAATTAAGCACGACCCCGTAGGCGGAGTGCTCAAAATTCCGAGCGCAATATGGACAATCCACTCGAGTTGTACAGTATATTTTTTCTACGACTTAACTTCCGAACTTCATGCTAAAAATTTTAAAAAATTATTTAAATTAGGCATCATAACTTGTCTTTTAAGTTGGCCATGAATGTGTGAGAACGATAATAAGAAACAATAATAAGTTCTTATATTTATACAAACTCACTTTTGAATATATCTATCTTTCTCACATTCGGCTTTTTGCAGAATAACAAAAAAAAGCAATATAGGTATTAATAAACACCAACAATTTATTTTCTCAACCGTAGGTATTTTGATTTTACTGAATTGCACAGAAGAAAAAAAGGATTGTCTGGTTTATTTCTGCTTGCGTATAAATTATAACTACGAAAGTACAACAAAATAGCTGTGGAATTCGTTTTAAACAGTTAAAAATGTATTTTATGCATTAATATGAATTTTTAGCGCCCGCTATGGTCAAATTTTTCAAAATAATCGCCAATTTACAAACTTCAAATTTTAATTAAAAAATGGATTTTTTTCTAGAAATCTTATAAGTTCGTCTGTTTTATCGGGTTATCTTTATGTTCCACCATTTAAAGAAGAAATACCAGTTAATTTTCTATGTTTGTTGCGTATAATAAAAGTTTTAAGATCAATTGGGGTTGGATCCCCGTTCAAAATATATTGGAAAATATCCCCGTGCACAAATATTTATAATAATATATTATTTATATGGAAAAAAATAACCAAGGGTAGTAAGAAAACGTTCATTTACTTATATAGTACATTTTATGCAAAGCTTGTAGTAATTGTCTAGAAATGAAATGAAATAAAGGTACTTTTGAAATAAGAAAGTGGGTCTGTGTGCAAATCTTTAGTTCGGTCAGAAAATAACAATAATTTGGTAGAAATATATTTTGGTATTAATTGTATTATTATACCTTCAGTTTTTGCACCATTTCGTGTACTCTGTAGGAAAATATTGTGTATACATAAACTGTGCGATAAATGTTTTGATTTAAATTAAAAAGGATGAAATTTCATCTGACAGATTTGCATATTTTTGAAGCATATTGTTAACCTAACTTCTCTCAACTGTCAGAAAACGAATTTACAACATGTAAATTTGGCTTCTCTATAATTAACTACTGTGATTGGTCAGTTTCATAACTTAACTAGGATGGATATGAAATGTTGCCGCACAGTTAACTGGAATAACCTACTTTACTCGCCACTTAAGTGTAAAGAAAACAGCAAATTTCCATGTGCGAGTAGAAAAAATAAATTATACCTACCTAAACCGGGATGTTGTCGCAAATACATTTTTAGTTTTATTAAAGAACACGGTACGTGCTAAAATATTTTTTCTTTAAAAATTTTTAAAAAAATATACACATATCTAATACAAAACGATCGGATCATCACCCAGTGGGCTACTGGAGCGCGATCTCTATTTGAATCTACAAACCCGTAGAAAAATGTAAAGAAGCGTAAAACGTTTCATATACTGGTGTTTGTTCTTCCACCGTACTTGGTTTATTTAGTTCTATGTTTTCACGTTAGATGGCTATCTTTTGCATTGAGTTGATTTCTACTGATGCTTTTATTGTGTTTTCATCACATTTTTAGGCTTAAAAATGTCTTGAAAGAATAGTCTCGCTGTACTGGGAGTCGCTATGGGTTTTGGCTTTCTGACGAGTCCTAATAAGAATGAAACAGCCTGTCATTGTCTACCTGTGCCCCAGGACACCCATTACCTTTGTCGTCCCTGTGTACTTTAATGCAAAAGATAGATGCACCACTTTGTACGTTTTGTAAAAAATTACTTTTTTTTAATCTTTTACTTTTTAGTCTATTTTTCATCTTCTAACCCTATAAATGGACATACTGTAGTAGCAGACTTAGGGCCGCTTTTACAATGTGAAGTTAACTATAAACCATGGATTATTTCAAAATGAATCACTTTTACAATCTATGGTTATCTTCAAACTGCCTAAACCTAAGTATAACCCTGACCTGTAGGTGAAGTACTAAGTAGTTAAGCCATACCCAAGGTTTAAACTCCGAATTTATCAGCACTGTCATAACCTTAATTAGGTGATTTTTGGTTGTTTTATTTTCGCGTGAAGTGTCGATTTTCTTGTATTCTATTACATTTTTATGCAGTTTTATCCAAAAGTAGTGTAACTCCATGCTCTGCAAAATTTACTGGTATTTTCTTTTCTTAAATTGCTATTGCTATTCCGTACAGAACACTAACAAATGAAGGACAGGAAAATCAAGTGTCAATGTACGGTTTAGGTAGGTACGAATAAAAATTTTAGGTTAGGAAATTAACTGCACCGAAGTTAGGTATAAGTAATAGCACACAGTATATGATGGTCGGCGTTGTCGTTGGACATAAAAGATAAAACATTGTAAAACCGAAAATTTTGAAGTGAAGGATAAACTAGAGATTAATCTCTGGTTTAAACTGCAAAATAATCTTTAAATAAACTATATATTGTAAAAGCCGCCCTAAGAGGGAATCTTTTGCACTGACTTCTAACACCGTTTTAAATTTTTCTCCTCCTATTAAAAGTTACTTCTAAACAGGAAGCTTTTCATCGTAAATTTTATTTATCAAAAAACTGTAACTTTAACGTTTCAAGACCAAGTTCGATGGTCCAATTATCCAAGAGAAATAACTGAAAAGACATAACTGAGAATATATAATTTTACCAAATAAATAATTTAGACAATGAATACGAAATATCTTTAAACCACTAAGTTTTGGTTTTGAAAGGCTAAAGTACCATTTTTTTGATAGGTTAGATTTCAGCAAAAACAAATTCTAGACTAGAAATAGATTGGGTTTATGGCAAAATTTATTAGTCACTAATAATATATTATAGAGAATTTTTGTTTAATTTTGTATATTTAAACGCCGTGGCTTTTCTTAATTAAAAAGTTTGATTGATCTGTGACGAAACACCCAAAAGAATGTTTCTAATATTTAATTTATTCTCTCATCATCTATCAAAAATTGACATAATTTATATATCTATTTAAGGGGGGGCTGCCGGGCTGCACCCCCCCCCCCCCCTCCCCGAGCCTTGGAGCTAAAAGTCTAATTGCAACCTAATTTTTCGTCTAACGCTTGGACAAGCGCAAATTTTTAAATAATGTATTCTTGGGTTAGATTACCAAGGTCTTGTAAAAAACGTTTAGTTCTTAAACTTTCCCATCTAAAAGCCCTGTTTTATATAGAGATTAAGGCTTCGGACGCATATCGTTTTAGTTATCGATGTATGATGCAATTTTATAGGAAAACAAGTAAAAAGAATAATATTTTATAGTATCTTTTATTATAAAATTGTCTGTTCCGTTTTCCCTTTTTTAGAGCTATTTTAAATCAACAAAAATATAACCCAATGCAATAAAATATTTTTACAACAAAAACAAAAAACAATTACTTAGGTAGGTATTTATTTTAAACAGAAAAATTAAAGTTAAAATTGTACTTGAAACATTTTTTATGGAAGAAGTGTGATTATAATAAAAAAAAAGTGTGGGAAGAAACGAGAATGCTTTATTATGAATATACAAAACGGCACCTAAGAAATAGTATTTCAAAACCTACGCATTTGCACCAAAAACTGCTTTTAGATCTACGCTTCTAAAATACATGATTTCTGAAAAAATCACCAATTTTGGCGTGGTGGGCGATATTTACTTTATTTTTAATCAATAAAAACCGAGCCTGAAAAACACTGGTTAGAGTCATACATATAAATAAATAAATAAATAAATAAATAAAGCCTTTATTAAATTCAATAGACAATCCAAAAAAAATGTTAGATGACGGCGAGATCTAGCACTGCTATTCATCTAACCGTCTTAAAATAAATATTTAAGTAAATATAAAAATAAAATAACAATCATAGAAAAAAAAATAAAAAATGAAAATTAAAAGTCATTAATTCTTTACTAGGGTAAGACCAGCCCCATACTGACATTGTCAGTGCGCATGTCCTAGCTAGTAAATAATTAGTTAGAGCAAAATGTGAATAAGTGAGAAATGTGACAATATGTTTTTAACAAAAAGGCAAACAAATAAAGGAAATTTTTAAAAAGATTAAAAAAAAAAAAAATAACAATCCTATGTATTTTAAGGAAAGGAAGTTATAAGCATACAATTTATAGTAATAGGAGCAGAGAGAATACTATAAGGACCTTTTGACGGCCTTCTTGAAGCCCGCCACTGCGGTAAGCGACTTTACACCTGGTTGCAGAGAATTATAAATTTTTACGGCATTATAAGTAAAAGAACGCTGGAACTGTGCGGTTCTGTGCTTTGGAACACTGAATCTTTGGCAGTGACGTGTACATCTATCGTGGATACCACTCCCACGAATTAGTTTTTTAAAGAGATATTCTGGATTATTAGTTAAAACAATTTTGTGCACCAAAGTGGCTAAATGCAAAGAAAATCGCTTTTCTAAATTCAGCCACCCTGAAGCATCAAATAGTGGAGTCACATGATCATATTTTCGAAAATTGTACGAGAACTTTAAGCAAGCATTTTGTAATTTTTGTAGGGTATTCTTTTCCCTAACAGTCAATGCAGGCCAGTAAACAACGTCACAATATGACAAGAGAGATAAAATAAGTGAATCGCATAGTCTTAATTTGATTTCAGTAGTTAGAGCATCTTTATGCATATATAGAACTTTTAGTTTATAATAAGATTTTTTTACCAATTCAGATACATGGCTTTCAAATCTCAACTTTGTATCAAGAACGAGACCCAAATTTTTGGAACTCTCAGAAGAAAGAAGTGGTATATTATTAATATTTACATTAAAAACATCTTTAGTGGTCAACTGCTCGCTATCCTTACCAAAAAGCAAGAGCTTAGATTTTGAACCATTTAACAAGAGTGAATGGGCGCTTGAGATATTATAAATTATTTCAAGGTCATTATTTATGTTATCTAATGACGGAATCATATCTGCGCAGTAAAAAGAATAATATATCTGGAAGTCATCGGCGTACTGATGAGTAAGACATGATTTTAAAAAACCACTGAAATCAGAAGTATATAATGAAAAAAGGAGTGGACCCAATATGCGCCCCTGAGGTACCCCTCTATCCATAGGCAGATACTCCGAGAAGCTAGATCCAACGCAAACCCGCTGCTGCCTACCCGATAAATAATTATGAAAAAATTGAACGGTTCCATCACTAAAACCGAAGTACTTCAACTTTGTACACAAAGTAGAGTGGTCCAAAGTATCGAATGCCTTACTATAGTCCAAGAGAATTAGAGCGGTATTTTTTCCAACGTCGCAAGCTCTATAGATGTCATCAGAAACATGTAATAGAGCTGTTGAAGTGCTATGTTGGGGACGAAATCCAGACTGTGTCGAGGGCAAAATATTGTTGACAGTAACATATTTACTCACCTGATCATGTATTACCCTCTCGAGAATTTTGGACATTGTAGGCAATATACTGATGGGGCGGTACTGAGAAATATTCTCAGGAGAAGCAACCTTGGGTATCGGGATAATGTTTGCACTTTTCCAGGCTGCTGGGAACACTGACGACTGTAAGCAACTGTTTATTATGAAAGTGATGTACTTTGTTAAATAGGGCGTAATGTAAGACAACATTTTAAGGTCTATGCCATCGCAGCCTCTTGCATTAGTTTTTATGTTTAAAATTACTTTTTCTACAATGTCTTCAGTAACTTCATCAAACTTGAACTCTTCGCCAAAATTATGTCGATGCTTGCCACAGTAATTGTCATGAATAAAGGTATTGTTTATTAAATTTATTTTGGGAACACTATCAATAAAATGTTTATTAAGATCAGAGGGATTTCCCATGTTTTCACAAGGTTTATTGGCTGTATTATTTATGTTAAGATGCTTTATTGTTCTCCAAAACCCTTTTGGGTCGATCTCAAACCTATGGCGAAGATACGCCTTCTTTTCGTTTCTTACCGCCTGAGTAACAAAGTTTCTCAAATCTTTATATTCCGCCCAGGAGGCGTCAGTTTTTACTCTTTTATATTTTGAGAGTGCCCTATTTCTTAGCTTCATCATAAGCTTAAGGTTGTCTGTCAACCACGGTGCAGGAGCCTTAGTAAACCGTGACGTTTTTAAAGGTGCGTGGCTGTCGAATAAGGATATCAAATTATTATTAAAGAACTCCACCATTTCGTCAATATTATCGAGATCATACAACATATTCCAATTGATTTCAAACAAATCATTAATAAAATCCACGAAGCTAAAGTTTCTATAATCGCGGTAAGTACGAAAAGAAATTTTTTTAGGTGGTTTTGCTATTTTCAAATTAGTATAAACCAGGGAATGGTCCGATATGTTATCCATTCCTATTACGCCAGTATCCAGTGATAACTCGGGACAAGAAGTTACCAAAATATCTATTAATGTGCTTGTATTCCGCGTTATACGAGTTGCTGTTTTAACCAACTGATTCAAATTATACTTACCGAGAAAATTGCTAACAAGTACATACCCATTACCATTAGCATTTAACATATCAACATTTAAGTCCCCACCGAACAATACGCAATCAACAGATGGCAAAAAATTTACCACAGCATTTTCCAGGTCATCCAAACAGGGTACCAGATTAACATTAGGGGGTCTATACAGCGAACCAAAACAAATATTTTTGCCTGAAATTTTTATACTGATCCAAATCTGTTCCAAAGCACTGACCGCAGGTTCTGTGGCTAAAATACTAAATTTTAGGTTAGACTTAACATAAAATGCCACACCTCCACCGTGGCCAGCCCTATCAGATCTCACCAAAATATAGTTATCAATATTCAAACAATCATTAGAAATACCACCATGGAGCCAGGTCTCCGACAACCCTATGACGTCATACTGTTCCGCAGTGATAAAATCCAATAATTCATCAAAGTGAGATGTTATTGAACGCACATTAAAATGCACGAAACTAATCTCTTTCTCTGTGCTCCCTATACGTCTTACGTTAAAATTTAGGATTGACACCAATATTAATATTTTTCACAAATATAAATAATGTTTTTTTTTTTTAATAAAGAGCCAGCTAGGAATATCATAAAAAAAATTACAAAAACAAATTTAATCCAACCATGCAGAGGGGGAGAGGTAATAATTTAATTTTCGAAATTTCATAGTCTGAAACGAACTTTGAGCGTGGCCGCAAAAATTTTTCGCATGCCTTTTTTACTAGGTACAATATCATGAAATATATGTAGTCCCGACTCGACTGTCCCTCCCTTTTTAAAGAAAAAAAAATCCTACTTACGCCCCTCCCCCAGAATATTTTCTGGCTACGCCACTGAATATCACCATCTTGAATCTTTTAGCTTTCCAACGATAAAAAAAACTTATGCAGTTTTTATGCAACAAGCTTTTTTCTAAATTATCTATAATTTTCTCGCAAACTTTGTACGTTAATTCTCAAAAATAGGTTCATTAAATTTCACCAGTATAATACAATGCATGTTATTTGAGAATTCCATTTGAAACTATGTTTCAAGCTTTGTTACCGAAGACAAGTTCATTATGGAACGACAGTTTATTGAAGGGTTCATACAAAACCAGGAAATCGAGATTCCGATCAATGGCTCTAAAGAATGCAAAACCAGGAATTTCCAATACGTTTCGGAAGACTGAATTATAGTATAGTTAATAAAGAATATAGGGAAAGGAATGAATTTACAGAGCAAAATCGATTAATTAAACAGAATTGTTAAGAATAGTCTTATACCAGTAGCGACATTTTTAATAATCACTATTAAACAATCTATTACTATAGCAAAAAAGTTAATTAACGAACAGCATACAGAGTTGCTACCTCTTTATTTATACGGACAATAAAACGAAATAATTATGAATATAAGCCCAGAATTGTAAGAATGTATTTTAATAAAACATTCTTTTTGGAAATAAAAATGGTTTTATACAAAATAAAGATTATACCAACAATAAAACGTTTTTTTTTGGGGGGAATTAATTAAATTATTATTTGATATTAAACATTTATTTACCCTTATGCAACATACTTTTAATTGGCAAGAGTAAGGGAGACTTCGACGTATCAAGACGTGTTTTACGATGCCATTTACATTTGTTCGGCTGTGCGGGTTGTATCAGATGTTTGTTGTTTTTTGTGAACAGTGCTGTGAGGTTATTATTAAGCTTTATTTGTGGTGGTGTAAAATGATCAGTATTTTGTAACCTAAGAGCTGTGTTTATGATCTCAGATTTTTCATTGTTTCTTGATTAGAAAGTGTTGAGGGTAAATACCCTTATTTGTTTTTTTTAGTTAAATAAATACCTTTAAAATCCTAACCAATTTTTATTATTTACTATTTTTTATATTATCGGCCATTTATCTGTTTATTTTAAATTCTGGATATACGATTGCACATGTTTTAAAGTGAAAAATAGCAGTAGTTACATGGTAAAATCAAAAAATGAAATTTGTCAATACCAATATATAATAATAGTAAAATATCATTTTTATCATTCATCATCATTTATTATTTTTTGGTCTTAAAACATACAATCATCCAAAATTTCGCTTGTTGCTTGGAGTTTGCGTAAAGAGATAAGTGATCGATAAATTTATAAAAAATTAATATTGGGAATACGCAAGCGCAAAATTTGATTCGGCAAACAGTATAAAAACGTTTTATATTAGCAGCTAAACAATTTTATACCGGTTATAGAACTGGATTATACTCTTTTTCAACTGTGTTTACTGGTTATAAAGCGTTTTATAGTCGCTATAGAACAAACCTTTATTGTTATAATCCATGTCATATAAACAGTATAATCGTTTTTAACTAATGTGTATACCCATAGAAGTACGTTTTATAGTCGGTATGGAACAAACCTTCATGGTTACCATCCGTGTCATATAAACACTTGTTTTGTATAACATATTTTAGTTATCCTTATGCACTGGTCCTAGCAATATCTGGTGTATAGCTCGTATCGCTATCCCAAATAGTATTAAATATTCTTATAATGGTTATAATTCATTTTTCTCAGTGAAATCATTCTTAACAATGGTTTATTAAAAATTTATATAAATAATTTTTATAATAATTCATTAAAGTACAAGCGCAAATTTTTAGAAAAAAGTTTATTGATGTGGCCTTAACCGTTGCAAAAAATATAAAAATACAAGTGTTATTGACAAAAGTTTAGAAAAATCGCTTCGCACTTTAGTGTAAATATAATTATTCTTTTGTATGATTTTTTTTAATTCTTGATTTTTCTGAAAACTTTTTCGAAATTATTGTAAATTTCCGGCTTTTTCCATAAATTTTCCGAATCGTAAATAATATAAAAGGAAGTAAAAGCATATTCTTACCACTGATTCATTAACGCCCAGCCCTAATTACCAAAGAAAAACACCTGAAATTTTAATACAACGGTAGTTTAGACCTCATACATCTACTATAGTCTATTTCAGAAAGGTATAGAGTAATAAAAGCTCATTAGGTAAGTAAAGGGACTATAGAGTGACCCAATGAATATTTAAGCCACTTTTATAATTTTGCATTGATTTCATTGCAAAATTCTTTATTTTCAATCAAGTGCCTACAAGTGTTCAATCATCAAGCGCAGGTAGTACAATCCGGGTTTGGGTCAATTTATGAGTTTTGCCTATTGTGATCAATTTGCAAATACTGAAAATGGTGTGACAACGGCGTACATTATGTACATAGTATTAGGTACACTTCTTTTTTATTAAAAATTATAAAAGAAATACAAAAATTAAATTATAAAAAATCATAATATTCTTCGCCATCTCCTCTTGAAGTTATAATTAAAGGGTCGATGGTCCGATCGATCAGGCGGTCAAGATCCCACATTTTCTCCACTTCTTTAATAACATGACGCCAGTTTTCTGGTGTCACTTCCTTAATGGCTTAATCAACCAGTAACTTAATATCTTTCATTTTGAATGTCGTGTTGTGTCTTGCTACAAATCCTTTCACTTGCGCCCATATAAGTTTATAGGATTTAGTTCGCAATGATATGGCGGTGTGCGCAGCACAGTTACACTATGTTTTTCAACTATATTTTCCACAGCATATTTTATGAAACGATGTTTGTTTAAATTTTCTATAGCTATAATTCCGTCTTTATCAAATGATCTTCAAATTCAATACTTTTGGTTGTAAACCAGTCGAAAATTTCTTGTTTTTTCCAAAATAAAGTCTGTGCGTCGTGAATGATAGCTCGCGTTATCCATAACTACTACTGAGTCAGCTTGAAGATATTTTATCATTTCACCAAAATAGTCTTCAAAAACATTCGAATGTATGTCCTCATGGTAATCTCCCGTATTGAACGACTGAAAGGTTAGCAAACCTTCCTTTAAAAATCCCTCTTCGCTTCCATATGCGTCTATGGTCAACACCAAAATTGAGCCGAAATGGGCCGAATTTCCATTTTATTACTCTACACCTTTCTGAAATAGACTATAAGAGAGAATTGTGCAAAGCTCATCCTTCAAGAGGATAAAATCCACCCCTAAATTGTTTCTATTTCAAAAACCACTGGGTTTGATATATAAAAAATAAAAGTAAAAATTTTATATGAAAAAACAAAAAAAAAAGATTTTAGACGTATTTATTAAAGAAGTGTGATAATTTACAGTAAAAAAATAGTGCGTGAAGACATAATAATAATCATTATGAATCCAAAACCTATTCTTTAAACAAAATGACATTTCAAGAAGGACTATTTCAAAACCTAAGCATTTGCAATAAAAACGGCTTTCAGATTCGTAATAGTCCAAAAAGACTTACTTTTTGAAAAAACCATCAATTTTGGTAAGTAAAGTGGTAAGCGTATAAAAAATATTTACTTTAGTTTTAATTATGAAAAACCGAGCCCGAAAAACCGTAATAAGAGTCATACATAAGTATTTTATGAAAATTTTGGTTTGGAACACAATATTCATATTTTTCACAAATGTAAAACATTTTTGTCTTTAGAAAGGAAGGTTTTTTTAGCGGCAGGCCGACAAAGTAGTGCATCTATCTTTTGCATTAAGTACACAGGGATGCCAAATGCAATGGGTTCCCTGGGGCACAGGTAGACAATGACAGGCTGTTTTATTCTTATTAGAACTCATCATTGTCATGTCATTGTCTACCTGTGCCCCAGGGAACCCATTGCATTTGGCGTCCCTGTGTACTCAATGCAAAAGATAGATGCACTACTTTGTCCGCCTGCCGCTAAAAAACATTCTTTTCTATTTACTTATACGGACACTAAACTCTACTACGCAAGGGCCTGTCGATATATTAAGCACCGGTTCCCGCAGATCACCGAAGTTAAGCTGTGTCGAGCGCGGTTAGTACTTGGGCGGGTGACCGCTTGGGAACACGGCGTGCTCTTGCCTCAGGGAAGAATGTAAAATGAATCGACACTTAGCCATCCTATTCACGCTGGACAGGCCGGATGAGATCGGATATCTCGTAGGATGAAGGTGCCGTTTCACACTCCCCAGTCGGTAGATCACATTTGTGTGGTCGATGACCGGTTTAAGATGGCCTCCGTAGTCGGCGAACCGTAAAAAAAAAACTCTACTACTTTATTTTTGTCTTTTTTTAAATTAGCCAGCTAGGAATATCAAGAAAAAAGTAAAAAAAAAACATTCACAAACCCAAATTTAATCCAACCATGGTTTAGATAAAGGGATAGAGGTAATAATTTAAGAGCAAACAGTAGTGCATTTCCACTACATTGCGCATAATGTACCTGGATCTGGAGATGGCAATAAAATGTCTTATTTTATATACAAATATTATTGAAACGAATTTCACGAATGGAGTGAAGTTTTTTATTATAATATCGGTGCATCGTTTGTAGTTTTAATGGAACATAAGAAATTTTTAAATATTTTAAAAAAAAAGTAAGCTAGGGTAAAGTAGCGAAAATCGTACCGTTGCCTAAATCGTACCACTACAAGTTTTCATATTAGACGATAAATTATACGACATCTATCGGACGTTGTTGTAGTGTCTTACTAGTGCCAGTTGCATAGTATAATCGTTTTGCACCGGTTGTGTTTCGCTAAGCGGGAAAAGCAAGTTAAAGAATTCGGCTATTTTCATGTTAATTTTGTTGATTTTTTGCAAGGCTATATCTCATTGCTAAGTAGTATTTATATAGATATTTTTTTTAGTAGCATAGCCTGGGAAGTTCTTGTAATTTTGCAAAAATTGAATTTAATTTTAGATCTATATTGGGATTAGAATTGTATTATTTTAATTGACCGTTATCTAAATCGTACCACACGCACATGAATAGTGTTCCAACGTGACACGTCTTAATAAGGACTACATGCGCAACTTTTGTTTGTAGGTACATTTAAAATTATTTTCAAAGGTGTGATAGATTTTTTAATGTTTTTTTTGTAAAATACTTAATATAAACAATAATTTTGTGTAATTTGTTGTCTTTACAACAAACTGTACTCATTTTTATTTAATATACCCCAAAAGAACACTGTGGTACGATTTAGGAACCCACTAGAACGATTTAGGAAACCAGTTTCTTAAATCGTACCATTTGCTATTCCTTACAAAAACAGCTGTTTTTTATAATTTAAATAAAAAATAATATTTTAAAAATTGCAGTTAGGTGTCCAATAGACCGATCTATTGTTTTAAACCCAAAAATATACATTTTATTTGTCAGTTTATAAGAAAATAAATTAAAACCAAAAAGTGGTACGATATAGGCAACCTTACCCTACTATCCGCCAAACTAGAAGTTCTTGTGAACCCCTTAGTAATATTTTTATAATTAATTATCAGTTAGACAAGCCACGAATCGATGCTTTGTTTCACGGTGATATGAAGGTTCTTAAGTGAACTTTTAACAAATTTTGGGCTTGGCCCCGAAGATTTCTTGCCTACGGCGCTTTTCCACTTCTTAACTAAGTACAAAATCATGAAATGCATCCACTACACCTCTCTCCAGAAAAAATGTCCTAGTTACGCCCACTTAGCCCCCCCCCCTCTCCCCCATGAACATATTTTCTAGTTGCGCCACTGTATGTAGGTATGCATGATACCCAGCTTTGATCAGATAGAGATTTATTAAAAATTAAATTAATTAAGCTAGGCATCAGGTATCCGTAAATAATTTTCAATTAAATTGTTTTTTTTGTTGTGTAATTTTTTCGTGTTCGTTTGCTGCCAGGGCCATTTCTGATGGGACCTACAGCTTAACGTGGATTCCGAACCGCGACCCTTAGTCATGCGACACCTCCAAGGGCTATCAAGCCTTGGTTTATTGCCATTGCATGACCTACCGATTGAGGAGTGTGTACCGTCTTCCGCACTCCACGATATGTCCGATCTCGTCCGGCCTGGTTACCAGCGTAATTGGGTGGGTTGGGAGATGATACATTTTACACTCTTTCCTGCATTCTTAAACCTACTTAAATTCGAACATACTTTTTTTTATTGTTCGTATGCCCACTCCAATAATCGAACCCGGACCGCCACGGCGAATGCCAATATCTCACCTCTGAGCCCCTGCATGCCGCGTTTTTAAAAAATTATTATTAAAGGTTATTTATAGCCTTGGCTGATGGAATATTTATTTTTTCTTATCAGAAAAATTCTTAATGCATATTCAAGTCATCTATATAATCGTTTTTATCGAAGGAATATTCATGAGGAATTCTGGAATATCGCTTTAAATCGCTATAATGACGTAATACATTACAACCTGAACTTTCCTAGATTTATCTTGCATAATCAACGTAATTTATAATATATTTTAGTTGCGGCATGCCCGTTTACCATCATTGAATGTCACATAAATATACAACGTGGTATATCAAGGATTTATTATTATGAAATGGGTATGTTTCAAGCAATCAATGCGGGAATCAAACGCCGCACAGCGCAAGTCCATTTATTAAGATAGTTTTCAGTTTTCCAAATTCTGGCAACCATTTGAAAAGCGTTATCTTTCGAATTTTTATTTCAAAATTTGTACTCAGACTTTAGGTTAGTTTATAAACAACTTTGTTTTATAAAATTTTTGTAAAAATAATAAATAATGGTACTTCTCTCTTGAAGCGTTTTCATATTTTCCCAATTTATTAACACCCTGTACATGGAATCTACATTTTTTTATCGTAAATTCATTTTCTCGACAAGCAGAACTTTTTATAAAGAATGACTTTTGGTCGTAAAATGAATAATAAAGATATTTTTTCCCTATTGGGTACCCCCATCGGCGGACACACTGTATGTTCGTTCTAAAATTGTATTTAAGTTTAGATTAAAATGTTTGTTTTTCTTGGGTTTTCGGTCACTCTTGAATAAAAGATTTTTCTTTATAAGGGGTTAACGTTTCGGTTTTATTAGGAAACCATCATCAGAACCTTATTTAATTTTTTACACTTCACAGAACTTTATATTCATATAGTCATAGTGTGTAAGTAGTGAAGATTTTAATCCATAAGAGAGAGAGAATTCAACACAGATTCATTACACTGCGTAACAAAATTTGTGTCGTGTTTTGTCCCATCGACAAAAAGTGTTTTTTCGGATTTCTTGGGTCCCAAATAGTAAGAAATGGCCCTTGGGAGCTCTCGAAAAATTGGCATAAGGTCAGGGGAATCAAAAAATACCATTTTTTGACTTTTTGCCAAATTTGACCTATATTTTAGTCAGGCGCAGAATTTTTCCGTGTTTTTGTCAAGGTGAGGTTCTAGGATAGTCAGGAGACCTCAAAAGAAGCCAACCCTACTTTTTGATTGGGTTACCTAACCCATAACCTACTTAAATTAGGCTAAATTAGGCCAAATTTGGCCAATTTTTACCCATTTAAAGCATTTTTTCGAGATTTTTTTAACATAACTTAAAATTTTTACTAACCGACCGGACCTGGACGAAAGGGCGCAGGAAGGTCCATATTAAAGAGACATTTTTTTTTCGACAGCAATGGGCTTGGCGAAAAAATAAAAAACCATCGTAAATTTAGCTAAAAACACGTAATTTTACGATTTTTACCGATTTTGCGATTTTTGCTATAACAAAATTCAATGTTGCCTTTTGAAAATAAGTAATAATTCACATCAAGAAGTAAGAAATAAAAATAGGGCCCCACAGAACCATTAATATCACATTTACAGACAATATATTAAGTTGCCGCAGTTAAAAATATTGCCAAAAGTCCTTTTTTCAACTTAAATCGAAATATTAGTGGTTCTGTGGGGTAATTTATTTCTTTTTTATTTCTTATTTCTTTTTTTCTTGATTATAAACTAATAATTATTTTCAAAAGGCAACATTGTGCGCCCGACTAAAATATACGTCAAATTTTGGCAACAACTGGGAATTTTTGATTCCCCTGAGCCTATGCCAATTTTTTGAGAGCTCCCAATGGCCATTTCTTACTATTTGGGACTCAAGAAACCCGAAAAAATACTTTTTGTCGATGGGACAAAACACGACCCAAATTTTGTTACGCAGTGTTATTAATCCCTTCACAGCGTTTCAGTCATAAAGATGATCATCGAGAGATTAAATAATGTATATAACAAAAATTCGTAACATATACAAGATCTAACTGTATATCGTACTAGTTGACACAATATAGGTTTTGCCAAAACTACAGTTTGTTTTTATCAATTCTCTTAGTTTCTGTACATTTTTTCGATCTAAAGTCATTACCGCAATCTAAGGTATCACAAAAATATTTTTGATATAAATGGTTAAATACCTTCCCCAGAAACTTATTTTTTGAGCATTAACACCATCTCTCCTCATGACAAGCGACCAAATCCGTCCTTATTGAAAAATATAATATTACAATTGTTTGCCAAGTCATCATCATTATCATCAACCAGCCCTCTGTGTCCACTGTTGAACATAGGCCTCCCTAATCATTTTTCATTCCAATCGGTTTTGTGCTGTTTGTATCCAGTTGTTGCGGGTCCTCTTGATATCGTCCGACCAACGCGTAGGCGGTCTTCCTCTACTTCGCCTGTCCGTTCTAGGTCTCCACTCAAGAAGCCTCTTTTCCCATCGGTCATCTCGCCTTCGTGCAACGTGGCCAGCCCAGTTCTACTTAAGCTTCGCAATAGCTCCAATGACATCGCTGACACCAGTTCTTCTGCGCAAATCCTCGTTTCTTATGTGATCTTTTAAGGTCACACCAAGCATGGATCTCTCCATCTTCCTCTGTGTAACTCTAAGTTTCTTAGCTGTTGCTGTTGTTAGTGTTAGGGTTTCTGAGCCATATATCATCACTGGCAGCATGCACTGATCGAAAACCCTTCTTTTTAGATTGACGGGAATGTCAGTCTTGAAAACGTCTTTGAGTTTTCCAAAAGCTGCCCATGAGAGAGTGAGCCTTCTCTTGAGTTCGCATGTCTGATTATCCCTTGAGATGCTGACCTCATGGCCAAGGTACACATATCTATCCACCATTTGAATCTCAGCTCCTTCAATCTTCAAGCCACAGCTGGGGACGAGGTTTGTCATGAATTTTGTTTTTGACATGTTAATATTAAGGCCGACCTTTCCACATGCCTCCTGCAGGTCCTGCAACATCAGTCGCATTTCTTCTAGATTGTCTGAGAATAGCACTATATCATCTGCAAAACGTAAGTTGTTGAGGTTCTTGCCATCTATGTTTATACCTCTCTGACTCCAATCCAATTGTTTGAATGCACTCTCCATGACTGTAATAAACAGTTTTGGTGACATCGTGTCGCCTTGCCGAACACCACGTTCGAGGTTGGTGTTTTCATGTAGTTTCACCGTCATTGTTGCATTTTGGTAGATATTGTAGATGAGTTTGGTATATCGATAGTCGATTCTACATTCCTGAAGAGCATTCCACACTGCATTTAGCTTTATTGTATCGAAGGCTTTGTGGAAGTCCACGAATGTCATTATTAAAGCTCGGTTGTATTCTATTGTCTGTTCCAAAGCCACGACGAAAGCCTGCCTGTTCCACAGGTTGATAGAAATCCAATTTATTTTCCAGTCGAGTGGTTATAATTCGAGTAAACAGTTTGTAAAGGTGACTTAATAGGCTTATTGGTCGGTAGTTCTCTAGTTCTGCTATATCTCCCTTTTTGTAAAGCAGGATTACAATGGAATTATGCCAATTTTTGGGGACTTTACTATTAAATAGACAGAGATTAAAAAGCTCTTTTATTTTTATCAGCAGATGTTGGCCTCCCATTTTTATTGCGTCTGTGACTATGTTGTCTTCCCCTGGCGCTTTATTATATAATAATTTAATAATAAAGCGCCAGGGGTTTGCCAAGTAACAGTTGCAAATTATAATTTTCATTTTAATTGCATTATAACAGACTTTAAAAGTAAATGATGTTTTTTTTTTATTTTTAACTCATGTGCTACAAATCTCGTACATAACAGAACATGCTATTTTAACATTTCAACTTCAGAAACGGGACACTTTAATTAAATTCTGGATAGGGCAAGGCAAATATACACTTAATATCAAAACTACCATCATTTCGTGTCAAAGTTTCTGTTCCGGTAAAATTAACAAACAGTAAAGCCACAACTAACCACTAGGTCCAATTAGTCGCGACCTTTCCGACTGAGGTGTTCTTGTAACTGTCATCCTTTGAAGCCCCGCTGGGTTTCTGTAGACAGGGCCTAATGAATCGCTGAGTTCCAGGCAGTATAATGACTCTTATTTTAGTAATATTCATCAGGAGTTGTTAGCACATGAAAATTATTGTATTTACAGTTGTATTAAGGAAATAAAATGAAGTGGTTTACTAGAAAAAAGGCAATATAATATTTTTTCAACTTTCATTTTTCACTATATATCTAAGGGTCAAAACATGTCTAATTAAAAAGTACACTTTTTTAAGGTATACATACCTACACTAATAAAGTAGACAGCTTTTTCAAGCGCTATTTTTGAAACAATATTTGCATATTTGAAGGGTAAGGGGAAAAAACCGACGATGTCACAAAACTGACTTAAAGAGTAAACTGAGTTTATATTAATAATCTCTTGTTACAGTCTTAGAAATAAATAAAACTGCACGACAGTATTTTTAACGTAATGTATTACTGTATAAATTAACTTCTCACAAAAGAATTTTAACTTAAGGTTAGTTAGTGCAAAAATTTGGACTACGTCGGTTTTTTCCCAGTAGCGCGCGGACAACGTCGGTTGTTAACCAGTATGGGTATATTAAAAAGTCTTATTATTCGGACATCGTCTGTTTTATTGGCTTACAATTTAGCATGTGTTTGGGACTTAAAATTACCAACATAACTAGTTGACTACTTTAAAATTCCTATAAAATGGACATCGTCGGTTTTTCCCCTTACCCTTTAACCCTGTATATAAATATATACAGTGGCGGCTCGTCAGGTGAAGGGTCTCTTCACCAAAAAAATAAAATAAAATAAAACCAGGAGGAAAGTTTTTCGACAATATTAAATATTAATGTACCAATACAGCTACCATTTTGGCTCTTAAAAAATAATTATGTTCGAATTAAATATATTAATTTAATCCGAATAATAGGGCCATGGTTAACTCCAAGGGACAATAATTATAAACACTCGTGCATTTTGGCGCGCCCCAGCCGACCGTGTCCGTTAGCTCAAAACAAGTGAAGACCCAACGCCCAACATAGCCTTGATTTTCACCGTTGCTATGGTTACGTGACACAGTCACGCAAACAGCATGTAACAATTTGAATAATGACGAAGGAAAATTTAAAATAGATCTCATCAGTCATATGCACCATTCTTTTAGCATTGGTTCTCCTAACCTCAAGGTATTTATTTTATGGCTTCGCGACACTTGCGGTTATATCGTCTTTACGTTATTTACTGTGTGATTAAAAAGTTTTGTTTTTATTGTTCAGTTAATTCAGTTGTGTGTTTTAAAAATGAAATGAATTATTGACATAGTTTGTAATTTGTTGGAAACTCCATTCAATCGTTGGACAGATGACGAGACGTTTTGTTACACGGGTTTTTAGTCAATGTTTGTTTAAGTTCCCGCACGCTACCTAGCTCTTCACCATATTTTAAGACCGCGAGCTGCCACTGTTAAAAAGTAAAATTTTAAAGGTATCTACACTAATGAAGTAAACAACTTTTTAAAACCCTATTTTTGAAACAATATTTGCATACTTTATAGGGTAAAGTCGCCAAAATCGTACCATTGTCTAAATCGTACTACTACAAGTTTTCAAATTAGCCGATAAATTATACGACATATATCGGACGTTATTGTAGTGTCTAACTAGTACCAGTTGCCTAGTATAATCGTTTTGCACCGGTTGTGTTTCGCTAAGCGGGAAAAGCCAGTTAAAAGAGTTCGGCTATTTTCATGTTAATTTTGCTGATTTTTTGCAAGGCTATATCTCATTGGTGAGTAGTATTTATACAGATATTTTTTTTTAGTAGGATAGCCTGGAAAGATCTTGTAATTTTGCAAATATTGAATTTAATTTTAGATCTAAATTGGAGTTAGAATTGTATTATTTATTATTTTGATTGATAGTTTCCTAAATCGTACTACACACGCACATGAAAAGTGTTCCAATGTGACACGTCTTAATAAGGACTACGTGTGCGACTTTTGTTTGTAGGTACATTTAAAATTATTTTCAAACGTGTGGTAGATTTTTTTAATGTTTTTTTTTTGTAAATCACTTAATATAAACGAATATTTCACTCATGTATAAATTTTCCCATAAGAAACGTTAAAAATAAAAAAATATCAGCGGATATACAACGTTGCCTAGACAACGTTGTATATCCAACACACAACAATCGAACCTATTTGACGAGACAGTTTTTTTTTACCTTTTTACTGCGAACGTGATCGTTATTGTTATGAGTTACCTTCGGGAAATTCATTGCTTTTGAAAAACAAACTTTCTCAACAGATAATTGTTATTGGATTTCAGTTACAGTTTTAATTATGTTATATGAAATTGAAAATTGTATGACAAAAAAATTTTTTTATATATATTTCATTCTAGAAATATTCTCCCTAAATACCGCTCGTGCATAAAAATTACTGATAATTTTCATTCAAGCTTGTTATACTAATTCCTAATATAAATAACAAGCTTTCATGAAAATTATCAGTAATTTTTAAGCACTCGTGGTATTACCCCCGATAATTTGAGTAATTTATTTTATTTACAACAAAGTGTCCTCATTTTTATTTAATGTACCGCAACATAACACTGTGGTACGATTTAGGAACCCACTAGTACGATTTAAGTTACCAGTTTCTTAAATCGTACCATTTGCTATTACTTACAGTGTGTCCAATAAACCGATCTATTGTTTTAAACCAAAAAATATATATTTTATTTACCAGTTTAAAAAAAAAATTATAACCAAAAAGTGGCACGATTTAGGCAACCTTACCCTAAATATTGAATTTGCATTTGTCCAATTAGTTGGCATCTCGGTTAGCATATTATATTATCTAAATAAGGACCATACAGGGTGTTATAGAATTGACGAATTATATTTAAACCGGTATATCCTGATATGAGAACAACACTATGCAGAAATAGTAGTTTGTACAACAAGAATGGATATGATACCCATATCGCATGAGGAACTAAAGTAAGACTGACGCCGTAGGCGGAGTGCTCAAATTTCCGAGCAATATGGACAATTCACTCGAGTTGTACCTACAGTATATTTTTTCTTCAACTTAACTTTCACACTTCGTATTAAAAATAATAGATAAATTATTTAAATCAGGTATTGTAACGTGTCTTTAGTTGGTCATGACCTTGTGAGAAAGATAATAAAAAACAACTGAGGAAAAATTTATTTCGTTGGCAAATCCATGGACCAAATTACACTATAACATATTAATTTGTCGAATTTCCTATATTTACACAAAATCCCTTTGAATGTACATTATGTATCTTTCTCACATTCGGCATTTTACATAATTATAGACAAAGAGCGATATATTTAATAATAAAAATGGACAATTTCTTTTTCTAAACCATAGTCTTTACCTGCTTGTCTAAACAAGCCCGAACAAATACTATTTTTTTCTGTGCAAAACAAAAAATATAACCTCAAAACCAGATAATAACCTTAAAAAATTGTTTTTTTTAATCTTATGATTTTGTCTGTTTTAATGTTTTATCTAGTTTTATGTACTTATCTTTATTTTCCACCATTTAAGGAAGATTTACCAGTTATTTTTCTATATTTGTTGCGGTATAATAAAAGTTTTAAGATCGATTGGGGTTAGAGCCCCGTCATCGCAAGAAACTGTCAGGTTCTGATAGATTTAAGATAGAGGGCTGAGCAACAAGGTAGCAAAACCCTCGCCATAATGAGTCCTACAGTTTGTCAATTTAATTGTACTTAATTTAATTTCATAAGTTCACCGGAATAAAAGTGTTGTTAGACGCAGAATTAGTTTTATTATCAAGAATAACACTTTATAGAAACTAACAGAGTAATTTTTTAAAAAGAGAAAGTGCACAAATTTATAGTGCGGTCAGAAAAAAACTTAATGATGAAAATATATTTTGGTTTTATATCTCATCATATCAATTTTAGCACCATTTCGTGCACTCCTAATAAAAAATTGATATGTGCACATGATCTGGGACAAATGTTTTGATTTAAATAAAAAAATAACAAATCTTATCAGCAGTGGCGGCTCGCGGTCTTAAAAAATGGTGAAGAGCTAGGTATAGTGCGGGTACATAAATAAACATTGACTAAAAACCCGTGTAACAAAGCGTCTCTCTTATCCTCATCGGACTCCAGCGACTGAATGGAGTTTCTAACAAATTACAAACTATGTCATTAATTGAGTTCATTTGTAAAACACACAACTAAGTAGGTACGTACACTATTGAATTAACTGAAAAATAAGAACAAAACTTTTTAATCACACAGTAAATCACGTTAAAATTATATCTATAACCGTAAGTTTCGCGAAGCCTCAAAATAAATACCTTAAGGTTAGGCGAATCAATGCTTAAACAATCGTGCATACGATTGATCTATTTTTAAATTGCCCTTCATCATAATGCAAATTGTTACATGCTGTTTGCGTGACTGACGTTACGTAACCATAGCAACGGTGAATATCAAAGGCATGTTGGGCGTTGGGTCTTCACTTGCCTTCAGCTAACGGACATGGTCGTCTGGGGGCGCCAAAATGCACGAGTGTTTATAATTATTGTCCATCGGAGTTAACCGTGGCCTCAATATGCATAGAGCTATATTCGGATTAAATTAATATTATTAATTCGAACATAATTTTTTTTAAAGGCTAAAATGATAGCTGTTTGGTACATAAAAATTTAATATTGTCGAAAAACTTTCCTCCTGGTTTTATTTTTTTTTTGGTGAATAGCCCCTTCACCTACTTCACCTGACGAGCCGCCACTGCCTATCAGACAAATTTGCATCTTTTTGAAGTATATTCCTAACCTCACTTTTGTTAAGTGTCGTAAAACGACGTGTAAAATTTACGTGTTGATTTGGTTTCTTTGTAATCTTTTAATGTGAAAAGTTTATAAATTGAAGGTATTTTTCTATACATTAAAGCCTCTATTGTTTTCTAGAAATAACAGTTTTTTTCACTAAAATTATAATTAATGAAGTGCGATTAGTTTTAGTTTTTTGAACTGCACTTAAAACGAAGAAAAACAAACAAAGGCCCAATGTTGTAAGTTTCAAAGAGAGAATTATGTTCAAGTAAACGGTAATTTATATAGCTAATTACTGAAAACTTAAAATTCTCTTGGGTAGGTAAAGTTATCGACGAACTTTTCCTATTAAAATTTCAAGCAATTAAACCGGCGCGGTCCCAAAGGCTGTGAGGTATGAAATTTAAATAAATGAACATTTTTTGTGTATTAACAGAATTTAATGCAGTGTGATACGGACTTATGTAACTATACCTATAAACTTTCTTACTTTTTATTTTAGATGAAAATGTCATTCATAATTAAAACTATTGTGAAATTTTAATCACTAACATGGTTTCTCGACAATGGAATAATTTGTTATATTTGTGATAATAACGTCAAACTCCTGACGTAGTAAAAGATCTCAATTTTGAAGAAATCAAAAAAAAATTATTGTTCCCATTCAAAAGGTTCCAAGCAGTGGCGTAGCCAGACATTTAGTTTGGGGTGAGGCCAAAAGGATCTGAAAGTGAGTAACTAGCGGCGCAGCCGAAAAATTTTTTGGGTGCCACTCCCAAAAAAAAACACTTTGAAAAAAAACTCAAATTAGAAAAAATATATAATTTATGTTTATAGAAACTTGTAGGGGGTTATACTAATACACTAATATTTAAAATTATGATCGATAATTATTAGAAACCATAGTCATCTTAAGATTATGCATCCAAACACCAATAAAACTTTTTAAATTAATAAAAATCCGAAGAGGGTGTCGCGCGCCGCGTGTGTATTTAAAAGTTTTAAGATTTGGGTGGATGTCAGATTGTCTTGCAAGCATTTTATATATGTAAGATGATTTGTTATTTCAGTTGGTGCTTAAATTTACTGTTTTTTCGGATTTCGGGCAGGAGGGAGGCCCAAGCCCCCTGCCCCCCCCCCCTTCCCCTGGCTACGCCACTGGTTACAGGATATAATATTTATTTTTCCATAATCTCGTAATACACCTTAACTACTTGAAATAGAACCGTACTACGCCACTTTGGCATATGAAAAAGTACTAAAAAATAAACATAAACATTAACACCCGTATTCCCGTAAAAGAGTTTAAATTTAGACTAAATATTTAGATCTTATAATATAGTCTTCCAGTTGTTTCGCGCACACCGGCAGAAACGTCAGGCAAATCTGCAGAATGTTACAACGAGAAGCGGATAGAATAACGCAATGGTGTATTAAATGGAAGATCAAAATCAATAGCCAAAAAGCCAAGCCATATTACTACAAAAAAGACGATTGTTACCGCCGGTGAATATTTTCATAGACGGCGAAGAAGTAGAATGGTCTCCAACAGCCACCTATCTAGGTGTCACATTGGATAAAGGCTTAATATGGAAAGAGCACATCAATAAAGCGACAAATAAAACCAAAGCAGGCATGAGTAGGCTTTATCCCTTAATCGGGAGAAAAAGCACCATGAACCTCAAAACCAAGCTTATTATGATAAAGGCCATAGCCAGACCGCAGCTTACCTACGGGTCAGCAGCGTGGGGCTATGCCGCCCCCTCTCATATTAAGAGACTTGAGTCTTTAGAAAATCGCTATGTCAGAAGCGCAGTGGATGCACCCTGGTTCGTCAGAAATGCGCAAATACACAGAGATGTCATCTGGGAACCCCTGACAGCTTTTATGAAAAGGAAGGCCAGGAAAATATTCGAAGAAATAAGAATGCATCCAAACGAAAAACTTCGTAGACTCACGGACTATAATCCTAATGAAGTATTAAATCCAAGGAGGGCACATAAAAGGCCAAAAAGTCAATTATAGTATAAAGAAAAAATGATAGTGATAGTGATAGTAAAAAGTGTTGAAATAAGTTAAGTGTGAAATATTTAAGTGAAATATATAAGTGAAATGTTAATAATTAAGTTAATGTAGAAGTTATATTTACTAACCCATAATCAAAAAATGGCTGACACGCCAAAACCAGCTACTGGCAGAGGCATCTTACACTATACACCAGTACACCACAAATAATACATAAATACACCAACACATTAAGTCATATCAAAAATAACTAACCCTTTCAAATATTTAGAGATGATAAATTCCTGCATGTGCGGTCAACGTATGCAGGTAGATCCAAAACAAAAACATGCCCTGGCATGGAGATGTGGAAAGATCAGTAAGACGTCTGGAGGTTTTTATATTCCATTTCGGGCCCGAAAACCGAAAGAACGCGGGGAGTTTTAGTCGGTAGGTAATCCCTTCAGGATTGAATCCAACAGTGCCTTGTCCCCACAAGGTCTCTTTGAAAGATCTCTCCTCGAAAAAAAAAATTCCAGTTGTGTTCTCGTCGTGGCATTATTGTGAAATGATATGTCATATGCTGCTTTTGTGTTAAATTAATTTTTTTGTATTTAAATCGTGTTACCGATTAATAATTTTACCGGGATGTGATTGTAAATACATTTTTAGTTCTAAATTAAAGAACAGAGTTAGTGGTGGCGCCAGGATTTGTGGGATGGGTGGGCCCGATGATTTTAGGGTGGGCACTACCCAAATCAAAAATGAATTTAAAAGAAAAAATGGTCGCCGCCTCCCACGCGCTTCATAATGGCATGGATATTTGCGATAACATTTTCCCTTGCTTCTCTATTCCTTGCGGGGTGTATTAGTGACTTGACATCGTGTAGCCCTGTCCACTGTCTGATATTTCGCAGCCAAGACATCTTTTTTCTTCCAATTCCTCTCCGGCCTTCGATCTTGCCTTCGATCAACAGGTGCAAGAATTGATATTTTGTGTTTTGCATTATATGTCCCAGATAAGCCGTTTTACTCTTCTTGATCAATTCAAACAGTTCACGTTGTTTGTTGACATGTCTTAAGACTTCCTCGTTTGTTAGTTTAGCCGTCCAAGGTATCTTAAGGATTCTGCGGTATAGCCACATCTCGAAATCCTCTAATTTATTGATTGCAGTCCTCTTTAATGTCCAACCCTCCATACCGCAAAGAAGTACTGACCAAACATAGCATTTACTGAATCTGAGTCTTAGGTTATGGTCAAAATCGGAACAGGTAAGTACTTTTCGAAGCCTCAAGAATGCCTGTCGAACTTGTTCAATGCGACATTTTATTTCCTTGTCTGATGTCCAGTCTTCGGAAAGCCAGATGCCCAGGTACTTAAATTTATCTACTTTTTCTATGGGCTTTGCGTTGAATGTTATGTTGGAGTTTTCAAACATATTTGGGTTTCTAGAGATAATCATAAATTTTGTTTTTTTGGTGTTGATATTTAAGCCCATTGATTTGCTCTGTTCTCCTACCTTGTTGACTAGCTGCTGTAGGTCGTATATGTTATCAGCAATTAAGACCGTATCGTCAGCACAGCGGATATTGTTAATCCATACTCCATTAACTTTGATTCCTATCTCCACGTCCTCAAAAGCCTCCAGGAAAATCGCTTCCGAATACAAGTTGAACAGGAGTAGAGACAACACACATCCCTGTCGGACTCCCCTTCTAATCTGTATAGTGTTGAACATATTATTGCCCAATTTAATTTGCGCTGTTTGGTTCCAATATAGGTTTTCAATGCATCTGATGTCTTTCTGATCTATATCAAGCCTATTGAGGAGCTTTATCAATTTGTGGTGTTGTACGCGATCAAACGCCTTTTCATAATCTATGAAACATAGGCACACATCTTTTCTCTGATCATAGCAGTTTTGGACAAGCACTTGTGTTGCGACTATCGCTTCTCGTGTACCTAGTCCCTGTCTGAACCCAAATTGTGAGTCGCTTATGTTCCTTTCACAAATAAATGTAAGTACTTTATTTATAGGTTTTTTGAAAAAAAGTATTTGAAAAAGTTGTTTATTTTAATGCCTTCTATACGCAGCTAAAAAAGAAGTATCAACTTAGGAATCACCCTGTAGAGTGGCATTATAGAAGTAAGTAGCCGTTTTTTATGTTTTACAATATAGCGTTATTAGTTTTTAAATTCGACGTTTCGTTCTTTAGATACAAACCTCAAGTCAATTTTTTTAAATACGAACCTGGAATTTTAAATACCATTTTAGGGACCTACGTAAAAGCTTTAGAAATTTAACACATTTTAAAGGCTTTTAAAATTTAAGCGTTTTGTCATCTAATAACACATTTTTTCAAATTAATATTTTATATCATTACGGTTCTGAACATTTACAGCCAAACTAAAAAAATATTCCTGATTTGAATAATTCGCCCATTTTTACTCAAAGCGGCCTGGTATTTGATATTTTTTACAGTTTTTCGGAGTCTTAGGCAAAAACCATAGCACTTGAAATATATTTATATTATTAAAATACTAATAAAAAATAGAATTACTTCGCATGCCTTAAAAAAATACTTATTTCCTAGCGTAGAGTATTGTTAACGTAAATTTTATTAAAATAAATAAACAGCCTAAACATCATAACTTCCAACATTTGTTATAAATGTTATTTAATACTTGCAGAATTTGTAACGTATTACACTATTTTTTGAAAATAAGTTAAATAGGAAAAAATAGTACGGCGGATTTGATTTGACATTTGTAATTTTTATGCAACAACATATTATGTGGAAGTGCTCCATCTCTCAGTGGAGTGATATTATAAGTAAAGAATTATCAGAACCGCGGTGGTGGCTCAGAGGTGAGTTACTGGCGTTCGACCGTTGCGACCCGGGTTCGATTCCCGGAGTGGGCATAGGTACGTACAATAAAAAAAGTATGTCCGAAATTTAGCAAGTTAAAGAATGCAGGGAAGAGTGTAAAATGTATCGTCTTCTAACTTCATTCACGTCGGTAACTAGGCCGAATGCGATCGGATATCTCGTGGGGTGCCGAAGAAAATACACACGCCCCAAACGGTAGGTCATGCAATGGCAAGAGACCAAGGGTTAGCCCTTGGAGGGGGGGGGTCGCCTGACTTAGGATCGTGGTTCGGAACCCACGTTAAGCTGTAAGTCCCCTCGGGAATAAAAAGGGTGGCAAGAGATGACACAATTCTTTACTAACAACTTATTAATTGACCCAGTTCTAAAAATGTTAAAAGGATCACAACCTACAACATTTAACAATGAACGTTATCCTGTAAAATAAAAAAATTATAAAATCATTTTTAAAACTAATAACAGAGATAGTGGAACCAAAAATTGAGAATATCAGGGTAAGATGGAGTCTAATTTCAGTTGCTGTTATACTCCTTAGAATTAATATCGAAGAAAAATATAACATTTTTATGACACCTGGTATAAAACAAAAATTACCTTTTATTACAAATACAGGGTGATTCCTAAGTTGATACTTCGTTTTTAGCTGCGTATAGAAGGCATTAAAATAAACAACATTTTCAAATACCTTTTTACAAAAAACCCAAAAATAAAGTAAGTACCTACTTACATTAATTTATTACACTATAAATCAAACACGGTTCTGCCTAACTTGCCCGTTGAATAACATTAGGAAAACTTCTGGGTGCAGAGAAGAAACATCCGCACTTTTACGACACTCGCAATAATTTAGCACCATAATTAGTTAAGTGTTTTCAAATTTTACCATTTTCACCAATTTATTAAAATTAATTTGCTTCAGAAAACCACACCGCGCAGCGAAATGCCAAAATAAATAACTGACGATCGATCCGTAAAATGCATGACTAACAATACAAAAAACGGAAAAAAACAACATAAAGTAAATGGCTACGTTTTGATTGCCAGGCCGTCACTTAGATTTTTTACTTCTGTAACTCGGCTATTTTTATTTTAATGCCTTCTATACACAGCTAAAAAAGAAGTATCAACTTAGGAACCACCCTGTAGAGTGGCATTATAGGAACCAACTTACAGTTAAAAAAATCATTCAAATCCAATCATAGGTTCAGAAATATTGTGCATCAAATATGCAGAAAAGACTTACGGCACATCAGCGACGGCGCCAGGATTTTTGGAATAGGCGGGCCCAATGATTTTAGAGTGGGCACTATCCTAATCAAAAGTGACTTCTAAAAAAAGTCCTCGTTCTCTTGAACTTGCACATACTACCACTCTTTTCTCATGACAGCTTTCCTAGCTGAGTCCCTAGGAAATTCCCTTATAAAACCGAACCCCTCAAATTTGGGGGGGCGCCAGGGTGGGCACTTATGTTTCTAGGGTGGGCCTGTTTGTATTTTAAATTAGTTAAAAATATCGCGTTTTCGCGCAAATTGTACAATCGCTTATCACGTATTTAGTAAAAGTGTTTTCACGAAGTAAAATTTCCCGAATTTTTCGTTAAACTGAAAATTGTGCGTTAAAATACCCCATAAAGTGTTCCTTACCAATAAATAAAAACATCACTGCTATCAATATAAAATAAACAAACTGCATTGTTAACATTTCTTTATATTCCGCGCCTACTATGCCAACAACCTAGGCCGGAATTGTGAAGCTTTTTGTGTACCGCACATAACTCAGTATTGCAAACTTAAATATGTATTGTTTTAAGTGTGAAATAGACGATAAAGATACTTCCGGATTCCTATCATGCGACGGATGTGGCCGCTTTGTTCACAAAAAATTAGAGTGCTCAGATTTGTCTGCATCTGAGATTCGAGTTATGGAACTAAAATTCTTCTGTTGTGACTGCCAATCTGGTCTGTTGAATGTACCAAAACTCATAAAGGCTATTGGCGAGTTGAAAGAAGAAATTAATAGGTTAAAAGCCCAATCATCTCCAACTACTGTACCACTCCCAGGGCAGGAATTCTATAGTGAACTACAAGACCGTCAAGAAAGAGCAAACAATCTAATGATATTCAACCTCCCAGAAGGCAATGACGCTATTGAGATACCGAAATTGCTTGGTGTCTTGATCGACAACCCTCCTAGCAACTAGAATTGGAAAAAGGAATAAAAATTTAACTAGATCTATTAAAGTAACATTATCTAGTCAACCTGAAGTGCTCTCACTATTAAAAAATTGCTCAAAGCTTAAGGGCAAAGAAGCCTTTATAAATTCTGACCTAACTTCCCAACAACGTGAACAAGAAAAAGCTATCCGTATTCAACTGGAGAATCGAAGATCACAAGGCGAAACTAACCTGACTATCGTACATCGACATGGTACTCCTGTTATTATATCAAAAAACCTACAGAATGCCTAATTTCACACAACAACGATCTCTCAATTTATTTCCAAAATGTCAGAGGCCTTCGGACAAAACTGAATTATCTCTTGGAGTCGGTCCCTGGATCTCACCACCAGATTATTGGTTTAGTAGAAACTTGGCTTAATGATGCATTTAATGACGCCGAGTTGTATATGCAGGATTATAGAATTTATAGAAGGGATCGATCTCTCCAAACTAGTGTTCATTCCAGAGGTGGTGGAGTTCTAATTGCTATCCACAAATCCATTAAAAGTAGGCAACTTTTTGTAGATGACAACATCGAAGATCTTTTTGTCATCATCGAAACCGGAAAGAAATCGCTTATCTTAGCTGGTGCTTACTTCCCGCCTCGGTCCCCCACCACCGCCTACGTTTCATTCAGCGAAAATATCGATAGGTTGTCAGAGGAACACCCCCATGCATCGATTGGTATTCTTGGAGATTTTAATCTACCCCATGCAACATGGGAAAATAATAATTTGAGCTCTGTTGCCAGATCAGTGCCTCCTGCAGCCCCTGTCGAGGTAGATTCTTTGGATGTAGTGTCTGGTATGTGCGCTTTCCACAATTTATATCAACTGAACACGGTAACGAACCATACCAACGCAATTCTCGATCTAATACTTTTCGATGACATGACAGTTCGTCCAGCCGATGATTCTATTGTTCCCCAGGATAACTACCACCCACCATTGGATATTACAGTGTCCTATGCGTCTGATAATACAAATAAATCTTTTTTATGTGATGGATATTATAGAGATTTCAAATCAGCAAACTTTAACCTAATTAAAGATTACCTTGGAGCATTGTGCTGGGATGCCCTTCTCGCACAGGATAGTCTGGATGACATGGTAAATATATTTTATAATGCAATTTATTCAGCAATTAAAATGTTTGTTCCTCTTAAACGAATTTCCTCAGGCAAATTTCCCAGATGGTTTTCACCAGAGCTTTAGCATTGTATAATTGAAAAAAAGAAGGCACATAAACGCTACAAAAAATCGACTCTTCAAAGCGATTACAACGAGTTTGCTAGACTACGTCTATCTTGTAAAAGATTATTGGCCGAATCAAACACAACATTTATTAATTTTACGGAAAATTCCTTAACAACTAATCCTAAACAATTCTGGAACTACGTAAATTCAAAAAGAAATAATCGCGATATCCCCAGTGAATTTCAATACAATGGTACTTGCAGTGCTTCCGGAGTGGAAATTGCTAATATGTTTGCCCACTATTTTTTCTCAGGTTTATAGTAGTAAACCCTGTCCTGATTACCAACGACCACATTTTGAGTACAATAACACTAATGCCTCTGATTACAATATATCAATATCGGATGTATACTCACATTTAAATTCTTTAGATATAAACAAGGGACCCGGTCCCGACGGCATACCTCCATTACTTCTTAAACAATGCAGCTTTGTTCTGGCCCGTCCATTACATACTATTTTTAATCTATCTCTTGCCAAGGGAACTTTTCCTGAATTTTGGAAACTAAGTTACCTAACACCAATTCATAAATCAGGGAAAAAGACTTGATAACAAATTATCGACCAATTAGCATATTAAGTACCATTCCTAAGGTATTTGAGCATATTTTAACTAAGTATTTGAACTCATTATTAAGCCCATGTATTGATTTCAGACAGTTTGGCTTCCAAACTGGAAAGAATACCGAGCTCAACTTGCTTACTTATGTGGATTTCATTTCTGACGCCCTGGAAAATGGTTCTCAGGTACACTCCATTTACACTGACTTCTCCAAGGCGTTTGACAGGGTCAACCATGAAGTTCTTTTGTCTAAGCTGGAGGGTCTGGGAGTTGGCGGTCCGTTACTTTCCTGGATACGAAGTTACTTAACTGGGCGATCCCAGATACTTCGATTCAATAATTTTCAATCCAAGAGTATAGAAGTCCCATCCGGAGTTCCCCAAGGGTCTCACTTGGGTCCCCTTTTCTTTAATTTGTTTATCAATGACCTTGGATCTCATTTTGATTACAGTCTGTTACTCCTTTTTGCCGACGATTTAAAATTGTTCATGAAAATTTCATCACCGGAAGATTGCTTAAAGCTTCAGTCCGACCTAAACAAGTTAGTTGCGTGGTGCAAGACCAATGGTATGGAGCTAAATGCTTCAAAGTTTTACTCCATCATTTTTCTCAAAGCTAGGTCAGGGGTTGAGCCACCTTATTTAATAGAAAATAATGTACTTACTAGAGTTTCCGATATTAAGGATCTGGGTTTGACTATGGACTCAAGGCTCACTTTTATACCTCACATCCAGAACACCCTTACTAAATCCCTTCAACTTCTCGGATTCGTAAAGCGCATTACCAGCGAATTTACTAACACTAATGCAATTAGACAACTATATTGCTCATTAATAAGAACCCATCTCGAATACTCCTCCTGTGTCTGGAATCCTTGCTACAATGTACATATCCAGAATATAGAGAGGGTTCAACATAAATTTCTAAAATACATGGCCTTCAAACTTAATACCCCAGAACTAACATATTATCAGCTGGAATCTAACATCCAGATAAATACGCTTGAACAACGCAGGAATCTAAAAGACCTTAAAATGCTCTACAACTTAATACATAATAAATATAACTGTCCTCTCTTGCTAAATAAAATAGGGTTCCATGTGCCTTCAAGGGAAACACGTCTGAGGAATACCTTTTCAATACCTCCTCACAGAACTAATTACGGCCAAAATGATTTTATATCAAGGTCAGCCAGACTAGCCAATGAGCATCCCACACTCGATTTCTTTTCAAATAGATCGGACTTCATTAAACACCTACATACTATGATTTGAGGTCTCTAATTTCGTCACAAACCTCATCATTTATGTTTTTCATTTTATTTGAGCTTTTGGATTGTTTGAGTTTTTTTTTCTTATTATTATTTTTATTGTTCACCTAAACATTTAATTATTTTGTATATGTTACTCTGCGATAGATTTAATTACCACTTTATTTGTGAAATTGAGCAATGCCCGTTAATAAATAAATAAATAAATAAATAAATAAAAGTGAAACTCAAAGTTAAATAGATCTGCATTACACATTAAGTATGGTATTTGTTTTGTTTATTCTGAGTTACTGATGGCCACTTGTCCTTTCAAACATTCAGCCAGCTTGCTCTTGGACCTATAGCTAAACGTGGGTTCCGAACAACGATCCTCAGTCATGCGACGACACCCCCCAAGGGCCATCAACCCTCTCTTTATTGCCATTGCATGTCCTACCGATCGGGGAGCGTGTGTACTTCTTCCGCACTCCACGAGATGTCAGATTTCATCCGGGGCCTGGTTACCGGCGTGAATGGGGTGCGTTGGAAGATGATACATTTTACACTCTTCCCTGCATTCCTAAACCTGCTAAATTTAGGACATACTTACTTTTTTTATTGTAAGTATGCCCACTTCGAGGATCGCCATGGTCGAATGCCAGTAACTCACCTATGAGCCACTGGCGTGGTGGACTATGGTACTTATGTATTATAAAATATAAAAATAAGATTTTTTTTTAATTGTCATACTCTGTAATATTATGTACCACATTCTGCCCTTTTCCATTTTTACCTCTTAGAATAATACCCCAGTTCTGTTCTTTTAAAATAAATCTATTTTAAAAATAAGACCGACATTGGGTAAATTGTTTTTTTTATCTGAGTCTTTTACCAAACAAAAACGACTTTTTTAAAAGTTCAATTTAGCGGAAAGATAAAAATGTCTTATCTTACGCCACCGATTGACGTTTTTATATTTTATATTCTATTGGATATACAAGCAAAGCCAGTAATTGAATTTTTAATATTTTTTCCTAATTTCTTTTTCCACTTTTATCAACATAAAGACCATACACATTAGGAACCCCGGGAAATAAAAATCAGTTGTTACGTTTTCAACTGAGATTATTAGAAATATTTTTTAAGGAGATCTGTAGTTTATTTAGTTATTTGTACGCAGAATATATTTCATTTCTCAGTGTAGATAAATAAAATTAGAAAAAAACTATTAACTTAACTTTCAAATCAATAATTCAATTTCACATAAAAATACAAAATCCTAAATAAGGTTTTTGGTAGAAAATGTGACAAAAAATATAATTGAACCCTAAAAAACAATATTAATTTAAAATATTTTTTTTATTCATTTCGTAGTTTTTTGGGTAAATTTAAATAACTTTTTAAATTTTGAATAGTAGAAGAGTTTTGGACTAGCGTCGTTTTAAATCACAACGTTTCAACTGATAAGTATCTCCAATCGTCTTCAGATGAATACTAATGAGCACTGAAGCATAACTTGGATGGGTGCGGTCCTGCGTTTATTTTGTGAACCTTGTCATATATTATTATGACAAAAAAATTTAAAATTACAATTACTTTACAAATGTTTGCAGATATTTCTTATATCCAATAAGGGCTTACTAGGGTTCTGGTGTATTGTAGTAGCTTCATCTTTCTCCAGCGTGAATTTTTGTAATGATTTCGGCTTCTGTCCACCTGATATGATAGCCGTGCGTCCAGAAATGGTCAGTGGTACCTAATTTTGATCTTTCTATTTAGCGTATTGTTTCTGTATTCTTTGGTCCTTATTTCGAGTGGTCTTAGTGTTTTAGTGTCTCGCCGCTATAGAAGGATCCGGTAGACAGAGTTTTTCGTGTCTTTTGGGATTATTGGTTTAATCTTCGTCCGTCTTCTTAAAATATCTCTCGAGCTGAATATTGTTTCACCGTCCTAGTCTTCTTTTCTTATTCTCTCAGATACTCCTTTAACATACGGAATGTTGAGTGTTGGTTGTGTCTCTTTTTTTGCTCCTTGTGCGTTTGGTCCATCCTTATTTTCCAATATTTCGTCAGATTGTTAAAATTATTTTTAGTTTGGTAAATTAAATTATTACTCTTACTAATTGACCGATGTTTAGATTAAATTTGGTATTTCAATATTAACAAAAGACAATATGTGTAAGTTTACTTTGTTATAATGTCACGTGGGGAAGAATTAAAGGCGACAAGTCTCCATAACACCTACTTTATTATGCAATATGAAAGGCAGTTTAAACGGTTACACAAAATCAAACTTTACTTACAACATTATTGGCTACGGACGAGCTCTCTAGGGCAAAGGACTGATAATTGGAACAGGACTCCGTGCTGCTACTGACCCAATATTAGTTTTTCTGGACCGAGTCGTATCTACCCAAAATGGTCGTGACTGGAATGGTATCTTGACCGGAATGGTCGAGACCCAAATGGTCCCGACCCGATGGTGGTGACCTGAATGGTCTTGACCGAGTGGTGTCGACCAAGTGGTATTTTTTGCATAGTACCGGCCTGCTATTTATACCAATTAGTATCAATAAACTTAACCCAGTTATTGATTGGTAGCAAAATGCAAGCTCGGCAATATGCTAAGATAGCATCCTTGTAGTCTGCATGTTTTGATAACAAATAATTGGGTCAGTAGGTATATTTAATATTAACTTTAAATAATAAGAAAAAAGTGAATTTAAGAAAGAAGGATATGCCATATGTCTATATATGACATACCCTTTATAATACAACAAAAAATATACACTTTGTAATTATAATACCATATAATACCCGGCGCCTCCACCAAATGTCACGTGGGGGAAGAATTAAAGGCGACAAGTCTCCATAACACCTACTTTATTATATAATAAGAAACGGCAGTTAAAACGGTTACATAAAATTAGGTTTTACTCACAACAACATCATTGGCTAGGGACGAGCTCTTTCGGGCAAAGGGCTGGTAATTGGAACAGGACTCTGCGCGGCTACTGACCCAATATTACTTATCTGGACCGAGTCGTATCTACCCAAAATGGTATCGACCACTTGGTCGATACCGCTCGGTCGACACCACTCGGTCAAGACCATTCAGGTCACCACCATCGGGTCGGGACCATTCGGGTCTCGACCATTCCGGTCGATACCATTCCGGTCGACACCATTTTGGGTATATACGACTCGGTCCAGATAAGTAATATTGGGTCAGTAGCCGCGCAGAGTCCTGTTCCAATTGCCAGCCCTTTGCCCGAGAGAGGTCGTCCCTAGCCAATGATGTTGTGAGTAAAACCTAATTTTATGTAACCGTTTTAACTGCCGTTTCTTATTTTATAATAAAGTAGGTGTTATGGAGACTTGTCGCCTTTAATTCTTAACCCACGTGACAATAATATCACTTTTTATTTACTGATTAGTTACTGCAGTTTCGTAGTACTACTACATTATCAAACTGAATACCTTAAACTACGTTTCACAGTTATAAATAGGTTTGGTAATGTAGTAGTACTACGAAACTGCAGTAACTAATCAGTAAATAAAAAGTGGTATTATAACAAAGTAAAATTACACATATTGTCTTTTTGTTAATATGCAATATCACAAAGTAACGGACTACTCAATCCAATATTTCAATATTTTTTTTATTTTTTCTTGATATTCTTAGCTAGCTCCTAACTCTTTAATTTTGTGATGGAATACTGAAGCCAGAACGATTATACCAAACACTCACAAAAACAGTAAACTCTGTCCCTATCTTCAGAGGCGCAGGTAAAAAATTTTATAGATAGGAATACATTTTTTAGACATGTAAAATAAAACAATTTGTTTTTAATAAATATATTAATTATGTTCGGAAAACAAATATTTTATTTTAGTTCACCCTGTAGGTGGTAATTTATTCATATCTTGATGCGTTTTGAATTTATTCAAAAACGTCATGGTGTAGGATTTCTCTTTTTCTACCTACAAAACACCCTTCTACGTCGCAACCTATTTCTTTTATACCCAAAAATATTACAGTCCACTGTTCTAAAATCAGTGGCAGTTCGATTTTCGCATCAAGAGCTCGGTGCTATTGACCGTATCAATACGCTCTTTTAACGTAAATTACTACCCGTTGTCAGGGTGTTTTTCTCTTATCGTCGCGAGTACAGCGATTATCGGCCAATTATGGTCTTTGTTTATAAGTAAATTCATTATAACTTGTCGAAACTTAATTGATTTTATTAAGTTGTGTTCTCTGTGTCAACAGGAAAGTTGTGAACTTTTCTTTTTCTTATAATAGTCCAGATTGTTAAATAATAAAAATGGTAATAATAAGTGGTATGTACTTTAAAATTAAAATAAATACTTGTGAAAACGTTATCCCTATATAGTGTTTCTTTCTGTGCATCCCTTAATCCAAATAAGACAACAAAAGAAAACAAATTATAAATTATGTAATCTGTAAATGCTAATCCAAATTATGCCATTACTAATTCATTTAAAGACAGTTATTTATTGGTATAATAAGTTTAACTGCAATAGCTTGAAAGTCAAAAAGAGCACATCCAATTTTTAAAAGTCACAATTTATTTCGAAGCGCTAATTGTGTTTATTAGTTACGGATTAGATGAAGCTTACTTATTTTTTACTCTGCTTATATAGTTTGCTGTGTTTAAAAAAAAAATATTGCGAGATCCAGGAGGTGTAAGTCTGGCATCCCCGTTCCGGCGCCCTTTGCCTATCCTCGAGCTTGTCGGCCTATCCCGTATAGTTATATAGCGGTGGATTCAATTTCTTTATGCTTAGCGACAGCTCAGGAGAGAGCAGTTTTTTATGCTTCTCGGCAATACACGGAAATTCGGGAGCTTATTTTTAAAATAAAAACTCTGTTAAGTTTGAAAAATATCGATATCATTTATATTGTTTGTGGTTGCAATATGTAAACAATTCTGGCATAAAAAATTAAAGTTTGAGGCTGGGAGCGAGGGGAAGGAAGAAAAATATGGAGTGCTGGGCTCTCTTGGACCCCCTCGTTACGTCAATGGTAGACAGAGGTAATTACATAACTCTTCTGCAATAATTTTATAATATTAATACACGTTAGCGTGTACGAAACAACTTTATAAAATTAAACCGATAAATTACAAAACTCTTTTGGCGTGTACCTACTTATTTTATACCTTGGGCTTTAAATTTAATTGTTTTAATATTAATATGAAAACTTTCGATAAAATTAACTTCTCGAATTGAATTACGAGTATTCCGTAAGGTAGTTTATAAATTATGTAAGTACTTAAAACTTCGAAAACCTAACTCCTTAAGAATTTCCAAAATAAGCTTGTTGGGAAATTACTTCTGGTCTCTATTATTTTTTATATCAGTTTTGTACTGATTTTATACAGAATTATAGAGAGGGTTCTTTTTCTCTTGTCTGTTTAAAGGTTGGAGACAATGACTTTTCTTGAACGGCAGTAGAGTTTTGGACTTGCATTGTCTTTAAGAAACCAAAAATATGGCTAAGATATGTGGATGATATCTTCATTATTTGGAATGGAAACGAGGACGAACTCAGAAAATTCCTAAATCACATTAATAACTTTGCACCGACAATTAAATTCACCATGGAGGAAAAAGAGAGCAACCAATTACCTTTTCTAATCGTCAACGTGGAGAAAAATGGCAACACCTTCCTAACCTCAGTGTACAGAAAACCTACACATACAGGTCAATATCTCAATTATACATCAAACCACACAAACAGCACAAAACATGGCATAGTAAGAAACCTTGTGGATAGAGCAAATACTCTCTGTAACTCAAACGAAGCTCTCAAAAGAGAAACTAACCACATCAAGACCGACCTTAACAAGAATGGCTACCCCATGAGATTGATTGACTCAATATTTGAAAATCACAAGAATCGGCCAAACACATGTAAAGCAGAGAAAGAGATACAACCAATACTCAACATTCCGTATGTCAAAAGAGTATCCTAGAAAATAAGAAGACTAGGACAACGATACAACATCAACACAGTATTCAGCTCGAGAGACACTTTCAGAAGCCACCTAACCAAGACGAAACCAGCAAGCCAGAAAGACAAGAAAAATACCAGATCCTCTGCAAATGCGGCCAATCTTACATTGGTGAGACACTAAGACCACTAGAAGTAAGGATTAAAGAACATAGGAATAACACCCAAAAAGGAGAGACCGAAAAATCAGGTGCAGCTGTTCACGCCTGGACGCACGGCCATCAAATCATGTGGACAAAAGCGAAAATCCTGCAAAAAGAACCGCACTGGAGGAAGAGGAAGTTTAAGAAAGCTGCGACCATACATTAAAATCCAGGTTGCTTTAGTAAGCCTTCATTAGATATGAGAAACGTCTGGAAACCCTTGTTAAGTAAATGTAATCTTAGAGTAAGACCACCCAAGAGTTAAACGCATGATTCATCGGGCATGACTCATCAAGCATGACTCATCCAGTTATGCGTCATCACCTAGCAACACGCATGACTCCGCCCACTAGTCATGCATGACAGTACCTGCGTAGTATAAATAGAGCTGTAGTTACCGTACTTATTTAGTATTCACCTGAAGGCGACTGGAGATGCTTACCAGTTGAAACGTAGTAATTCTAAACAAATAAAGACAATGCAAGTCCAAAACTTTACTGCCGTTCTTTCTCTCTGTTGCGCGTTGCATCAAGCATCGATCTACAATTGCTTGAGGCACGGAATTCCACGTCTACGTTAACTTTGTTTTGTTTTATTTAATTTGTTGCTTTGTCATTTCTGGCCCTTCTTTCGAATTAGGCTTGTTAACTCGTCATTCGCTGCTAGGGCTATTCCCGAGATGACCTACAGCATAATGTGGGTTCCGAACCACGATCCTCATGTCATGCGAGACACCCCTTCAAGGGCTATCAACCCTTGGTTTCTTGCGTTATTGCATGACCTGCCGATTGGGGAGTATGTACCTACTTCCGCACCCCACGAGATATCCGATCTTATCTGGCCTGGTTACGATACATTTTACACTCTTCTCTGCATTCCTAAACCTATTAAAATTCGGACATACTTTTTTTTATTGTGTGTATGCCCACTCCGAGGATCGAACTCGTCTTTATAAACAGGATTTTAGATTTTAGCTTTTCACCGATGAATTCAGCAATTCATTGTATTATTCCGCGGTGTTACGGTCGATTCGCATTTACGTTCGTTTCGCAATTTATGATTTTTAACTGCAAACATTTTAAAACCTAATTTTTGAAAGATTCCGTTGGCTGAAAAGAAATTATATTTATTTCGGGAATGAAATGGTGAGTATAGATTGTGGAATATACTGTATACAACGTTCGGTTTATTTTATTACCGTAACACCCAAAGAGGTCATCCACTGGAACAACAGACAGGGATTAGACCACAGCAAAATCATTGGGAATCCAGATCCAAGACTTACGAAACAGCTGCTTCAATTGAACAGGAACCATTACAGGAATTCTGACGGGACACATGGCTGTCAAGAACCATCTGCACAGAATGCAACTGTACAAAGGAGACCTTGACTGCAGATTATGCGGACAAGACAGAGAAACCGTACAGCACATAGTTTGCCATTGCGAGTCACTAGATCGGAAGAGGTAACAAATACTCGGGCAACCAAAACTGGAACCAGAAGACATCCTGACCCTCTCCCCAGTTGACCTACACAAACTAGTGCAAGGAACTGGGATCACAGAGTGGGTGTAACAACCAAACAGGGTGAGCACAATGGGCCAAACCTGGCCTAAGTGCATCCGGCGCACGGACAGGCCCTCGGAAGAAAAAACAACTTATGTCAGATTTTAAGTCTTAAGTCAAATTTAGATCTGAAAAACTTTATCAGGGGCGTCGTAGTAGGTACTGTATATATTTTTATTTACGCACAGTGATAGATATTGTAAATCATTTTTATCCTTTTTTAAACAACAACATTACCGTTTCGGCAACCAGATGTATGCTTTTCAGGCGGCTGATGAATACCTATCGGTTCTTTTTCGTAAGAAAATCAAGTATGTATATATCTTAAGATGGAAAGTTCTTGTGTATAAACACCTAATTTGAAATTCAGAAAAAAGTATTTCCTCGAGCCGGATTCGAACCGACAACCTCCGTATATCCAGTACAGAGCGCTAACCAATTGCGCCATCAAAGAAGTAGGTTCACAACGGCAAATCAGGAAACACTTTCGTCCAAAAATTTCAAATTTTTACTGAGATACGCACAGTGATCCGAATCCGGCTCGAGGAAATACTTTTTGCTGAATTTCAAATTAGGTGTTTATACACAAGAACTTTCCATCTTAAGATATATACATACTTGATTTTCTTACGAAAAAGAATCGATAGGTATTAATCAGCCGCCTGAAAAGCATGCATCTGGTTGCCGAAATGGTAATGTTGTTGTTTAAAAAAGGGTAAAAATGATTTACAATATCTATCACTGTGCGTATCTCAGTAAAAATTTGAAATTTTCGGACGAAAGTGTTTCCCGATTTGCCGTTGTAAACTTACTTCCTTGATGGCGCAATTGGTTAGCGCTCTGTACTGGATATACGGAGGTTGTCGGTTCGAATCCGGCTCGAAGAAATACTTTTTTTTGAATTTCAAATTAGGTGTTTATACACAAGAACTTTCCATCTTAAGATATTTTTATTTATGGATGTCCCAAGTCAACCCCGGCGAGAGAGTGAATTTATACTTTTAGACTTTTCGAAACGCTGGAACAATAAATTACCCTATCGCAAGTTCAGCGTACAAATATTTTATTGTTACAGACTTGCATATAAAGTTTTTAGCAGAATTGTAGTAAATATTTATACATTTATACAGTTTCACGTTTAAAAAAAAAATTAATTTATAAATTAATGAGAATAGAAACCAACATGTTAAATTCATCCGTAAATTGTTTCAAAACCCCAAGTATATATTGCATTTTTCTATTCCAATCGCCAAGTATTACGACATAATAAGGGATATTCTATAAGTGTGTTGACGCGCCTCTCTCGAAGGGGTATATTTCACTCTAAGGGTGTGATTGATGGTATAGTGGAACACTGCCAACGAGCTGCTAATCCATCAAACTGAATTCTGGCAAATTCAGGCCAATATGCCAAATCAGTTAACGGTAAAAAAGTGTCTGGTTCGAAATGCAGAGGGTTAAATTGTTTAGAAAAAGGCAAGGTATATTTAAGCGTTTTTTTATTTAAATTCGTTTAAAATAATGGTCTTTTTCGCTAAATTTTTGCTTTATTTGATAAAAACAGCAAGAAGAAATAACAGTATATTATTTTAGAGTATAAGCTTAACCGCAAGTGATGTAGACGACTTATAGAGGGTTGGTAATTTAACTGAAACAAATTCGCTAGAATGTTGAAAACATGTTGGTAAAAAATGCAGTAACACGTCAATTGATAAATTTGGTGGGCTCATAACAAAAATGTGTTCCCTGAAACGTAACTCGACTTATTTTATTTAAATGAGAATATATCACTTTTGTGTTTTTTTGGAGCTCTTTTAAAGAGAAAAGTGGCTCCGCTGTTGTTTTTGATTTTAAGTTTTTTTATTGTCCCAGGGCCAGTGGCGCGGCTCCTGACAATGGCGGCTCGTGATAGTCGATACAGGTGGGGCCAAAATATCAAGTCAAAAATCTTTGATGAGAATACAGGCTATTACAAATTCGATACATTGACAGTGCTATCTCAGTAACTATAAGAGATATAAATTTGGTTAAATGGAGGCAAAGTTGCACATTTTAATGATGAATTATTTGTTAAAAAAAAAATCCGATGAATTCCGGAGCATCCGAAAAAAAAATATGAAAAAATTAATTTGTGTTTTTATCGTCTTTACGACAAAATATTGATTTTTTGGACAAACCAAGAGCACTTACTTAAGACCATTTTTTATGCTCTTCAAGAAAATAATCTTATTTTTCAAATACGACGTTCGTTTTTTAGATACCTCAATTTTTTCAAATTCGGACCTGAATTTTTTTTTAAATGTTTGAGTAGCTTTTAACCCCTTGAAATTATTATCTTGTAAAGTACTTAAGAAAGTGCCCTTGGTTTTAAAAAATAATAAGTACTATTGTCATAAAAAAATAAAAACAAGTTTTTCATTTATTTTTTCAGATATCTCTGGAAATCATCGAAATTTGATTAAATTTCTTTTTACCAAATTGTTCAGCATTAAAATATGCAACTTTGCCTCCATATACCAAACTCTCTGTCTCCTGTAGTTACTGAGATAGCAATGCTAGTACATCGAATTTGTACAACCCTGTATATAAAATAAATCGAAATACTTACCGACTAATTAAATGGAACATTTGCAATAGTTGTAACAAAAAATGTTCACAAAACACTCAAATTATGTTATAAGAAAACTCTATACGTCTTTTTGTGATTTGAAAATGATTCAATCACTTTTCACTTTTGTTCTTGAAGTCATCAATATTGTTTACACAATGTTTTTCGGCAGGCTACAGCGCTAAGTCGTTCCTCTTTTATTTTATTCATTTTAAAATTGATAAACCGGAATCAGGAATATTATTATAATCCACCGACGGACCGACCTAAACCTAATCTACAAGAATAATTTATGTTAAACAGTAAAAACTGTTTAAAATAAAACTATTTTAAAATTAATATCCCGACAGGGCAAACCGTATTCAAAACAGCTGCCATCTAGTGTCAAGTAGTGGTAACAAAGACGAAGGCCTGATCCGATTGGAACGACAAAATAGAGCACGTGTAAATCCTCCAATCCCGGACGGATCTGAGGATCTGGCCCGCCACAAAATTTCTGATTTCCTTATGCGTCAATAAAAGAGGGCGATATATCATTATCTCTTCCGTAAGCGATGAACCTTCGATGAACAGCATGGCCATACATAGAAATCGCCGGCGTTGGGTAGCGCGAAGGAATGTTCGCGGCGCCGGGGAGTTTTTGCGCCGTTAGGCGTTATCAGATATTAAATGAACGCAACGCCTTAAATTTTAAATTATTTACAGTTACAAAAAGAATGAAGCGTAAAGATGCAAAGCAATGATTATGAGTGTGAGTAAAAAAATAACTTGGTGTACAGGTAGGTAGGGCCATGGCACTGTGGCCCTACTGTACGAGCCGCCACTGGCTCCTGATAGTCGATACACGTGGGGCCAAAATATCAAGTCAAAAATCTTTAATGAGAATACAGGGTGTTACAAATTCAATACATTAACATTGTTATCTCGGTAACTATAAGAAATAGCGATTTGGTTAAATGGAGGTAAAGTTGCATAGTTTAATGCTGAATTATTCGAAAAAAAAAAACGAAGAAATAAATTTTTGTTTTAATTTTCTATATGACAAAATATTGATTATTTTGAAAAACCACCAAGAGCATTTGCGTAAGACAACTTTAAGAAAATAATTTTATTTTTCAGATACGACGTTCGTTTTTTAAAAGCCTATATCAACTTAATTTTTTTAAATACGTACCTGCATTTTTTTTTAATTTTTCGAATATCTCCGCAAGTCATCGAAATTTAAATATTGTTTAGGATTGAAATATGCAACTTTGCATCTATTTAACCCTATCTCTTATATAATTTCAGAGATATCAATGCTAATGCATCGTATTTGTAAAACCCTGTATAAAAAATCGAAAACACTAATTAAATGAAGCCTTTAATAAGGTGTTCCAGTTGTTCTAACAAAAAATGTTCATAAAACACTCAAATTTTCTTATAAGAAAACTCCATAAGTCTTTGTTTTTTATTTGAAAATGATTCAATCGCTTCTGTTCTTTTAGTTGCCAATATTCTTTAAAAAATAAAATTCGGCAGACAACAAACCCGGAATCAGGAATATAATCCACTGACGGATTAACCTAAACCTCACCTATAAGCATAGAACTCGCCTACAAAAATATAATTTATGTTAAATAGTAAAAACTGTTTAAAAGAAAAGTATTTTATAATTAATCTTTCGACAAGCAAAAACGTTTTAAGAACAGCTGCCATCTAGTAGCTAGTAACGGTAGCAAAGCCGAAAGCATAATTATATAGCCTAGTAGTGCCCCAACCCGATTGGGACTCTTCACTCTCGATAAAATAAAACATCATATGAGCATCTGGCCAGGCCAGGTTGATTTCTCTACACGCTAGTAAAAGAGGGCGATATATTCATTGGTGTTAGTCTCTCTCTTTACGGGTTTAACATCGTGCCAAATACAGAGTTTGCCAGAGCCAGCGTGGCGTCAGGGAATTTTTGCGGCGTCACCCACACATTAGGGAGTTTTTGCATAGTTATGCGTTAATAGATATCAACGTCTTTAATTAAAAATTATTCACATTTACAAAAAGAATGAAGCGTAGGGAGGCAAAGTAATAATAATTATAAATAAGAAATAAAAAGCTTGGTGTACAGGTAGGTAGGGCCATGGCACTGTGGCCCTACTGTACGAGCCTCCACTGCCTAGGGCGGGACCTTAACCCTAGAACTACAAGGTGGTGTTAATGGAACAATAACCACATGGTGTCGTCGTATGCGACACCAACATGGAATAGCATTTTTTTCTACCTATTACGTAAAAATTGCCACTAATTATATTATAGTAATTAAGTACTTGTATTATAGTATCAAACTCATCATCGGCGATATCATCAGTTTCTGTAGAATCTTCGTTTTCACTTTCCTCGCTCTCCAATATGTCACACTTATTTCACTCTTAAAAATGACTTTGTATTTGGTACTAATTTTTATTTGTTCTCATGTTTACGTTACCAAAAATAACTTTTTTTAGTTAGGAAAACAAAAAAGATTTTTTTCTTGGTTATATTTACCAAAAAATGATGCCATCAGAACAAAGAAAATATCTTGTTTTCATATTAGTTGGCAGAAATAAAATATTTTGTTTAGCTGAATTTTACTCTGTATATATCTTATTTAAATGTTACATCAAGGTTCCTACAAACTTGTATTTATCAATTAAGCTTGTTGTAATAACACATTATAAATTTGTAGTCCCTATCATTTTGTTAATTTTGATTAAGATACATTCTTAGTCACCAGAACTAACTTTTCTTTTCAAGTAATATTATTCTTCATATTTATAACTAACGGCATCAACACAGACTTGACGCCCTTGCCCGGTGGGTGGGTGACATGTGACATCAATCTAGCCAGGACTGCCAGGAGGTTATGTTTATGTTAGGGTGCTTTTGCGGTTTGGTGTCCATTTTTTCATGTTTTTAAGGCAATAATTGGCTATTTTCATGGCCGTGCCCGTGTGGAAAATGGAAGTGACAATATTTGGTGTAATTTATTTGTGTTTATTGTCTTTCTTGTGTACGTTCTTATTGGCAGAAGGAAGTTAAATCATAAGTAAGTAAACATTTTATTTTTTATCATTGCAGTTGTACATTAGAAAGTTTAAATGAGCTTTTTATAAAGCATGGCAAGGTGAACCGATGAGAAATAATTTAAAAATATATTTTTTTTGTTTTGTTTTTGTTCTAAGTTCCATTTCTATAAAATAACGTCATATGGCAGAAGGAAGTTAAATCATAAGTAAGTAAACATTTTATTTTTTATCATCGCAGTTGTACATTAGAAAGTTTAAATGAGATTTTTATAAAGGTCACCCGATGAGAAAAACTTAAAAATATTTATTTCTATAAAAGAACGTCATATTGATGACTTTTTAATCTGACCAAGTACTACAAATTTCATATAGCTGTATATTTTAAATCGAATCAAATCGAACGGAATATTTTTTGTTTTTAAATAATCACAGTTGCAGATAAGAAAATTTAAATAAGGACGATTTACTTCTATTGAACAACCCAAAAGGTTGAGTAAAATAAGTTAAAAATCTAGTTTCTGTTTTGTATTGCATAGGTAAGTATGTATTATAAAGAACATGAGAGAACAAGGATATTGCAAATCATTTTTTTAAAGAAACCATAATATCCCTGATAATTTATTCCAATTAGTTTACGCATACCTAATAGAGTAGTAATACCAAGGCATTTTTTTATTTAAATGGGGACCTAGGAAGGAATATTTTTCGTTACTAAGTATAAATTACATATGACATTTTTTTTAGAAATAAAACAGACTTTTTTAAAAGTTATTTCTATCAAATCAACTTGCTAATTTTGCCATGCGTTATAAGCAGTTCATTCAAACTTTCTAATGTGCAACTGCAATGACAAAAATATAAAATTTTTACTTATTTATGATTCAACTTCTTTCTTACAATTAGAAAGTACAGAAAAAGATAATAAACACAATGTTGTGACTACATACGTAATTGTTACTCTATGAAAATTTCCAGTTTGGCCCAAATAAATGATTGCTTTGGCAATATTTAGAGATTGCATCATTAACAAAAACAATATTTCCTTGAAAAAATTTTTTCAATTTTCCATATTCACACATTAGTTATGACAACTAATTTTAAAAGCGGGAGTACCATATAAATTTAGTTATCCGTATATAAAATTTCGTTTTGACAACTAAAATTTGTAGGTTGGGTTGGTTAATGTTATTAATTAGTTCAACAGTTCAATATCAACAATTTTTTTTTGTTGTACCAACTAATTTTTGGGTTGAGTCCGATTTCACGAAAATAAATAGTTGTCAAAACCAAATTTTAGTAATCCATACCATGTTATTTTTAAGAGTGTTATATCTTCATAAAGGTATTTCTCCAGTTCAGAATCTCGTAAAGGACGTTTTATTTCCTAATATGTACCAGAACTTGTTCCGGGATCAACTAATCGAGGTTTTTGACTTAATTTTAGCGCAGGTAATATTCTAAAATAGGAAAAAAGTAAGCAAGGTTTCAAAACATGCAATAAATCATAATACTTACCTTAGAGATTTTTTTATCATAGAGCACAAGGTGGCGTCGTATGTGACCGGGACGACATAACTTAAAACTATCAAAACTACACCCACCGTCTCACTAAACCATCGAAAGATTATTTAGATAATTGGAAAAAATTCGCTAGAGAAGCTTAGGAAAAATGATTTGTACAAAATGCTAAAACACCTCGATTGAGATGTTTTGCTGGCTTCATACTCTTAACAAAAACTTATTTTTTGAAACTGCTTTAATGAGTCATCACCCAACTTAATTTTTTCACAATAAAAAATAAAATCAAATTAAAATTAAAAACAATAGCACAAGCACAGTCAATTTTCTCTTCAAAAGAGCTGTCTAAACAGGTACCATAAGTAGTACCTAACTTTTAAGTTGGGTTATGGGGTATGAAAACACATTTTTTTATGAGTGTAAAGTCCCCACTCTGTATAAAAATATATTTTTATTTTGACCCTAAATGTCTTAAAGTTTTTTTAAATACAATACTTTTATCTGAAACCGACAATCAATGATCGGCTACGTTTTTGCATGTACTTAGGTATATTAAACATATCTGTTATTATAAAGTAACATGACCATAACCAACTGACTTACTGATTCCTCATCGACTATCGACTCATCTTCGCTGATAAGAAAAATATTTTCAAAATCCACCTCCAAAAAAGGTTCAAGGTTTATAATATGGATTAAGGAGAAACAATATTTAACAGTTCTATTGACTTAAAACTTGGTAAAATGACTTTAGTTATTTTTCTTATTTAATTACATGTCTTACCCAGGGCCCGCTCTAGCAATAACGCCGCCCTGGGCAAAACAAGAAATTGCCGCCTTTTTCATCCCTTCTTCGTTTTATACCTACCACAACAGCAAATTGTCTGTCTATTCCTCGCCGCTCGCCGGCTTGTCCTTTGCTTCGACGCCGCCTTGGCCAAAAAAAGTACCGGTGCCGGTGCCGGTGCCGGCGTTGTTCGGCTTGCTTTGTCGCGGAATTGCTTGATAATAATTAAAAAGAAAAGGGATCCGTCGAAATTGTCACTGTTTTAAAAATAAGACGGCACGGCAAAACAAAGGAAATTAAATTTGTTAACTGGGAATTGGAATGGTTCAAACTTCATATATACCTAGGAACGTAGGTAGGCAAAACGGGGTGTTTTTTTTGGATTTTTCATGCCGCTCTTCCAACTTGTCGCCCTGGGCAGGGGCCCAGGTTGCCGCCCCCTAGAGCGGGCCCTGGTCTTACCTAACCTAGTATTTTAAAACAAAGAACTCTAAACTAATTATCAATGTCTTTGCGATATTAAATAGAAATACAGTATTATTAAATTATTTTTGAAAGTTCGCATATAATATCCGTTAAAACACAAACTTTGAGATTAAATGTCTTATACAGGGTGCTACAAATTCGTGTGCGTACAAGGGGAATGATAAGAGATACGAAGATAGTTAAATTAAGGCAAAATTGCGTATTTCGGGTCTTAATAATTATATTCCGAATACTTTCGGAGATATAAAAAAAAACGAAATTTATAGTTTCGGTTTTTAACTCCTTGTGCCTTCATATTTGCCTTGGGAAAAAAACAAAAAATACTTTCTCATAGCCGTTCTTTAGGTTCTAAAAGATGGCGTTATTAGTTTTCAAATTGCACGTTTCTTTCTTTAGTGTTAGATACTTCTAAGCTTTAGAAATTTAATACAGTTTAAAGGTTTTTGAAATTTTAACAGGTTGTCATCTATTCTTCATGATACTAAATTTTATCTAAAGATGACTGGAGATACTTATCAGTAAAAACGTAGTGATTTAAAACAAATAAAGATAATGCAAGTCCTAAACTCTATTGTCGTTAATTTCTGATGTAGTGTTATGTCTGTTTGTGTACTTTGTTCCTGCAAGCATTTTACACCCTCTTTTGATATGGTTTTATTGGTGGCATCTTCTTTATTTACATATCTTTGTCTGTGGAGTCTTTAATGATGTGATTTCTGTAGTTTCTGGTAGAGCCAATGCCACACTGTTAAAAATAACATGGTATGGATTACTAAAATTTGGTTCTGACAACTATTTCGTTTCGTGAAATCGGACTCAACCCAAAAATTAGTCTGTACAACCAACAAAAATTGTCGTTATTAAAATGTTGAACTAATTAATAATATTAATCAACCCAACCTACAAATTTTAGTTGTCACGACGAAATTTTATATACGGATAACTAAATATTATATCGCACTTCCGGAGGAACAACGACGTAAATGCAAATTTTTCATTTTCGAGTTAAACACGTTAAAGCGCTAGAAATAGTTTAATCTTTCTGGAGAAACAATGCCGTAAAGATAACTCACCTAGGTACCAATAGAGGGCAGATGCATCGTTATGCCAAATATCAATTTATAACGACTTTTGGCGCCAACAACGTCGCAACTGTCAGTTATGCATCGACCTTTGAATGGAACGGTTGCTATCTGCGTGAACAGTGACGTAAATGCATCTAACGGAATTTTTAAAACATTTTTTGCCCTAAGTTTAGTGCTACATTGACGAAATTGTAAATTGTGCTTTTGATATCCTGATATTTTAGTTTACATTCAGTGCAACAACGACGTAAGTGTTCATTAAGTCATTATTAACCTTAAAATTAGTAATATTTTATTGGCGTAAATGTTTTGTACGTCACTATTATCACAATTTTGCATTAAAGTTAGTACTTAGTACATTTTGATAATCAGAGAAATGTGGCTAATATTTATTTTTAGTGGCAAAATCCGAAGAAAAAATTCGTCGTGACATCATATTTTATTCCGATAACTGTGGAGGACAGCAAAAATACAGGTATTCAATTTCAAATAAGTATACATTTTTGAAAGCGAGATTTTAAAAATATGAATATGTTTGTTTCTAACCAACAATTTTAATATCCACCAAAATCTTTATAACATTTTTTTTAGGTTTATAATTGGGATGTATTTGTATGCCATAGGGAACTACCAAATTAAATCAATCACACATAAATACTTAATAAGTGGTCATACCCAAAATGAGGGTGATGCAGTACACAGTGTAATAGAAAAATCTTTGAAGAAATTTAAAAAATCTGGCCCCATATACGTTCCCAAACAATATATATTTTTAATAAGAAATGCTAAAAAAACAGGAAATCCATAGTTAAAGAGCTAAATTACAATGATTTCATAGATTTAAAACGATTGAGCGAAGAGCTTGGCTTTAATTATAGTAAAAATATTAATGGCGACCAGGTCAAAGTGTCAGAAGTCAAAATGATACGTTTTATAAAGGTGAGTAATATTTACTATTATAAGACGAGTTATACAGAAGATAATACATGGCTATCAGTTCCAGTCAGAATGATTGGAACTAGAAGTTCGGAAGCGGAAACTAAAAAAAAAGTTACTTTACATCCAGCATAAGATTCAACACTCGAAATATCAGAGAATAAAAAAAGGGATTTTAAGAGCTTGTTGCAAGCAAACATTGTTCCAAAATTGTATGAATCTTTTTCAATACTCTGTCTAAGGAATTACAAAAAACTGATTCTAAACTTATTTTTAAGAGTTTTATTTTGTTTACTTTGTTCTAAACTTAATATATCGTTTTTTTTTAAATTTAAATCGTTTATTTTTTTGATTAAATACACGACTTTGGGAAGAACAATGACGTAACTGGAGTTTTTTAATCTTTGAGAAGCGAGTATTTTCATATTTTTGTTAAAATCCAAATATTACTTATACAACATTAATTCTGGGTACGCCTTTAATTTTCATAACATATATTCAATGCTTTTAGTATCTGTCTTCGTATTGTAATATACTTAATAAAATTTTATAATTTTCAAATGTGTTTCCTGAATAATTATACATTTTGCACTTATGTCGTTGTTCTTCCGGAGGTGCGATATGGTACTTTAAACCATACCTATTAGTTGTCACAACTAAGGTGTAAATATGGAAAATTGAAAAATTTTTTCAAGGAAATATTGTTTTTGTTAATGAGGCAATCTACAAATATTGCCAAAGAAATCATTTATTTGGACCAAACTTGAAATTTTCATAGAGTAATAAGTTGATTTGATAGAAATAACTTTAACAAATAATGAAATAATTGATAGAAATAACTAAAAAAAATGTCATAAAAATATGTAATTTATACCTAGTAACGAAACAGTTCCTTCCTAGAGTCCCCATTTAAATAACAAAATGCCTTGGTATTACTACTCTATGCGTAAACTAATTTAAATAAATTATCAGGGATATTATGGTTTCTTTAAAAAAAAATTATTTCCAATGTCCTTGTTCTCTCATGTTTTTTATAATAAGTACATACTTATGCAATACAAAACAGAGACACTAGATTATTAACTTATTTTAATCAACCTTTTGGATGGTTCAATTGCTTATAGAACTGAATCGTTCTTATTTAAATTTTTTATCTGTAACTGCGATTATTGAAAAACAAAAAATATCCCCTGGACTTTCTATTTAAAATATACAGGTATATAAAATTTGTTGAACTTGGTTAGATTAAAAAGTCATTAATATGACGTTATTTTATAGAAATGGAACTTAGAACAAAAACAAAACAAAAAAAATATATTTTTAAATTATTTCTCATCGGTTCACCTTGCCATGCTTTATAAAAAGCTCATTTAAACTTTCTAATGTACAACTGCAATGATAAAAAATAAAATGTTTACTTACTTATGATTTAACTTCCTTCTGCCAATAAGAACGTACACAAGAAAGACAATAAACACAAATAAATTACACCAAATATTGTCCACACGGCCATGAAAATGGCCGATTATTGCCTTAAAAACACGAAAAAATTGACACGGAACCGCAAAAGCTCCCTAACATAAACATAACCTCCTGACAGTCCTGGCTAGAATGATGTCACATGTCACCCACCAGGCAAGGGCGTCAAGTCTCTGTGGATGCCGTTAGTTATAAATATGAAGAATAATATTACTTGAAAAGAAAAGTTAGTTCTGGTAACTAAGAATGTGTCTTAATCAAAATTAACAAAATGATATAGGGACTACAAATTCATAATATATTATTACAACAAGCTTAATTGATAAATACAAGTTTGTAGGAACCTTGATGTAACATTTAAATAGGATATAGACAGAGTAAAATTCAGTTAAATAAAATATTTTATTTCTGCCAACTAATATGAAAACAAGATATTTTCTTTGTTCTGATGGCATCATTTTTTGGTAAATATAACCAAGAAAATCATCATTTTTGTTTTCCTAACTAAAAATAGTTATTTTTGGTAACGTAAACACGGGAACAAATAAAAACTAGTACCAAATACAAATACCAAGTCATTTTTTAGAGTGCAGATAGGAATATCAAATAATAAATAAGAAAAAATATTCAAGCAAAGAAATTGAATCTAAGCATGGCTTAGTTAGAGGGGGCAGGGGTAATAATTTTATTTTCCGAAATTAGATATTAAAAGGGTGAATTCTTAATGATTTTTGGGCGTGGCTCCGATAGTTTTTTGGCAATGCGGTGCTTTGCCACTTTGCAAAAACGGTCCTCATTATGCCAATGAAAGAATAATACATTCCCTTTTTGCTTTTAGAAATTAGAAAATTCTTGTGTAAGTTGTTTTCCTTTGGATATTTAATGTTTCTATAAAAAGTTTAATATATTGTATTTAAACTTTTTTTGGATAGACGTGACGTGTGCCTGCCTGCATTAGCATCAAAACTTTGATAACAAGTTTTAAATTGGAAATGGAACACACTTCAGCGCCAGCCGGCAGCTTATATGAAGCTAATATGAATCTTATACGGTTGATGATAAATTCTACTGAAATCCCGGAAAGTTCAAAAACTTTCTTTTAAAAAGTAATACAGGGATTTAAATATTTATATCTAATATGCACAGAAATTGGAAATTTAAATATAGTCACAAAATATCTGAAAATAATTAGTAAAGTTTTAACGCTAGGTTATAATCTTTGAAGTTTAATTATTCTAGTTAATTATGGGAACTATACATCTGTTTCATTTATACTAAGTAATTCAGTTTTACAACAAACTAAAACATGTATACTTATAGGTATTATTATTTTTGAGGTAGTTTCTTGGGAGTTTTGGTTCTTGTTAAAAAAAGGTTGTTTTTTTTTCCAAATTTTGTTTATTTCAATAAAATTACTACTTTAGACGTTTCGGCAAACATTTTTGCCTTTATCAGTGTTTTTATTCAAAAAAACTACGTCCTTTTTAGCGACAAATATAATTTTTATTAAAAATAAAATATAAACATTTTTTCGACTCACCTATAGAGGTTAATTCATTTTAAAACAAAACATTTACAAATACATACATGCCAAAATAATTGTTATATAAAATGTAATTAAAAAACCATGTGCAAAGTTATCATTTTATATGCCAGTGCGGTGCCAGCATCTTGATTTGCACTGATATTGTAGATGTCCTTGTAAAGTTTTGCATAGATTTGTTGTCGTTTTTCTATTCAAATTAGTTTTTTTTATTATTAGTATTAGTTAGTATTATTATTATATTATTATTATTATTTTACATAAAGAGTTTTAATACAAAATTTAGGTTATTTCTTTTTTCTTTTTCTAGAAAGGGTCGCATCAATTTAATTCTCTGCTACAAAAATACATCCTATATTAAAAAATAACATTTTTACCCTTCGAACATAATATCGAAGAGCCGATTTCCAAGAATGAATATGCGCAGAGTAAAAAAAATAAACAAGACCAAAATTTATTTTGCCAGGTGTATTCTTCAATAATTCGTGTTTTAAAATTTCGTTCATTCACTAAAATATTTGGAGCAAGCACCAAAATTCTTAATTTTAAACTTATTGTTGCGTTTACACTCACGCTTCCAAACACCTTGTAATTCTTTAAAATTGGAAATCAGGCGTAAAACTCTTGCGTTTATTATCGACATTATAAAAACCATATACCGCACACCTCATTTTACAGTAACTTTACAAATCAGTTATCAGAAATAAACGACCGGTACATAATTCAAACTCTAACTTAAACAACGGAGAATATCGCAATATGGCGGATTTTACTCACAAGTCACAAGGTGACGTCACGAAAGTCACACCCCCCTGCGCGGTATCATATCTTCTTGTAGTTGTATCATGGGCCCGATGATTTTTGAGTGGGCACTACCTAAAACAAAAATGACTTTAGAAAAAGGTCGCCTCTTCCTCACGCTCTATAACGCCATATGCAGGGGCAAACAAAACATTTCCCTTGTCCAAAGTGACGGCTAAAAAAAAGATCATCGTTCTTTTGAACCCCCCCCCCCCCCCCCGGAAATGTCATTACAAAACCGAATCCATCAATTTGTGGGGTTGGCAAATCAGTTTTATGTAGCATTATTATTGAGTTTGTTTTACCATAATTTCCCAATTTGGCCGAAACGGTAAAACGGCAAACTTTGGATTTAATGGTCGTGCGTTCAAGCCCCGCAGCCTGCAAACTTTTTTTTAAAAATTCAACATTAGGTTTGTAAGTTTGGTCGTAGAATAAAGTACACTATTCAACTCAAGTGGATTGTCTATATCGCAATCGAAAGTTGTGTGTGGCGGCTCGTCTGGTGAAGGGGCTCTTCACCAAAAAAAAATAAAACCAGGAGGAAATTTTTTCGACAATATTAAATATTAATGTACGAATACAACTACAACCCTTAAAAAATAATTATGTTCGAATTAATAATATTAATTTAATCCGAATGTAGCTATGCATGATAGGGCCACGTTAACTCCGATGGACAATAAATTTATTATAAATACTAGGGCATTTTGGCGCGCCCCAGCCGACCGTATCCGTGCACTACCCTCGGTCCGTGAGCTCAGAGCAGCAAGTGAAGATGAAGACCCAAAGTCCAAGTGGCTTTTCACCGTTGCTATGGTTACGTGACGTCAGTCACGGGAGAGCATGTAACAATTTGCATATGGTGATGAAGGGCAATTTAAAAATAGATCAGTAGTATGTACCATTGTTTTAGCATTGGTTCGCCTTTTGAGGCTTCGCGAAACTTACGGTTATACAGGGTGAGTTTTTTAAAGTGTTACAAGGCGATATCTCGAAAACGATTTAAAATATTTTCTTGAAATTTTAGGGAGATAATGGGGAGATAGGGGGACATATTTGTACATGTTTTTGACACTTACCCCCTTTCCCTATTTTGAGGGGTGGGGGGTAACTTTGCAATTTTAAATGGGATTATGTACTTTTGTTTATTAAATATGAATCTACGTAGAAAACTGTAAGTATACGTATACAAAAAAATTTTTGATTTGCTGTCATGGTTACGGAATTATGATTTATTTTGTTATAAAAATTTAAAAAATTAATTACCATTTAATTTTAATAAAATAATCCCATAAATCAAGTTCACTTATTTTAAAATTATTATTCGTTTCCATGGAAATGCGTGGTTTTGTTTTGACGTAAGTCAGTTAATATTTTTAATGTGTTAACGTTTATTTCTGTGTGGTCAAATAAACATGGAAGCGAATTTTAGTATGCAAGTTGATATGTTGTTAATTTTGGGGGAGTGCAGAAAAAACTACAGACAAGCTGCACTAGTGTGGGCGGAGAGGTTTCCTATGAACCCGAAATCGCACATGGCATTTAAAAGGCTGGAAACCAGAAGTCCTACTACTGGCAGTCTAAAGACGAAGCCAAGAGTTCGGAAGCGAACAAAGACAGATTAAAATAGGGCAGTTGGAGTTTTAAGAATGACATTTATTGACCCGCATGTAGGTTCCAGGCAGCTTGCTAAAGATGCTGGAATAAGTCAAAAATCAGTTATGACCATATTGCACTTGTACAAATTTCATCCATACCACATTACACTCCATCAAGAGCTATATGGTCAAGACTTTGAAAATCGCGTTACCTTTTGCAATTGGATCACAAGAGAAATGCAAGAAAATAACAGGTTACTAAATAATGTTGTTTTTTCTGACAAGGCTAATTTCCATAATTGTGGCCAGGTAAGATTTTAAGTTATTTTCCCTGTCAGTAGAAATTAATTTTTTTTTTGTTTTTTTTTAAAGGTAAATAGACACAATATGCACTACTGGGCATCCGAAAATCCCCATTGGATGAGAACTGTGCCAAATCAACATCCTTGGTCAATTAATGTATGGTGTGGTATAATCGGTGATAGAGTTATTGGCCCGCATTTCTTTGAAGGTCATTTAAATGGAGTAATGTACACAGATTTTTTAAGGAACCAATTACCCCTATTATTAAACCAAATGATTAATCCTAACATGTGGTTTCAACAGGACGGAGCTCCACCACATTATGCGATACAGGCCCGTAATGAATTAAACGAATTGTTTGAAAACAGGTGGATTGGTCGAGCTGGTCCGATCAACTGGCCTGCTAGGTCCCCGGATTTGACCCCCCTTGACTTTTTCTTCTGGGGTTTTATCAAAAACAAAGTGATGGCGACTGCACCTACAACTTTAGATGATATGAAAGACCGAATCCGCGTTGCCTGCTTATTAGTGACACCTGATATGTTACAGAGGGTACGTTATTCATTTAGAAAAAGAGTGACAAAGTGTTTGGAAGTTGAAGGAAGACACTTCGAACATCTTCTTAAGCATGATAGACGATAAATTAGTTGAAATTAAATGGTAATTAATTTTTTAAATTTTTATAACAAAATAAATCATAATTCCGTAACCATGGCAGCAAATCAAAAAAATGTTTGTATACATATACAGTTTTTTACGTAGATTCATATTTAATAAACAAAAGTACATAATCCTATTTAAAATTGCAAAGTTACCCCCACCCCTCAAAATAGGGAGAGGGGGTAAGTGTCAAAAACATGTACAAATATGTCCCCCTATCTCCCCATTATCTCCCTAAAATTTCAAGAAATATTTTAAATCGTTTTCGAGATATCGCCTTGTAACACTTTAAAAAACTCACCCTGTAGATATTTTTACGTGATTTACTATGTGATTAAAAAGTTTTGTTTTTATTTTTCAGTTAATTCAGTAATGTACGTACCTACATAGTTGTGTGTTTCAAAAATGAACCCAATTAATGACATAGTTTGTAATTTGTTGGAAACTCCATTCAGTCGTTGGGCAGATGAGGATAAGAGAGACGTTTTGTTACACGGGTTTTTGGTCAATGTTTATTTAAGTACCCGCACTATCATCTATCATCTGCATCATTAAGACCGCGAGCCGCCACTGGTGACATATACTTCCTTGTGAGATATAGACATTATATCCGCTATTGTTGTACAAATTACTGTTTTTATTCTTCTAAATGCGTATTTTTTTTTATTGTTTACACTCAGACAAACGAAGTTCTATTAATATGTTTGCCTGAAAACGAGCATCTATCTTCATCTATTATAGATTGGGGCTTTGCTTGCCAGAACCTACTAATTCTTTTATCGTAGATTACTATGCACTATGCAACTTTAAGATTTTATTAAAATATTAAAATCATTTTTAATACTAGGATGGCGTTTAAGTAAGCCATTTTTATGCACATAAGCGATAAACGTCAGCTTGGAGACATCTAAAATCTTTCAGCGGACTTGAAAGAAAGTTTTCGTAGTTTTAAGAATTTTCATGGAGTTTCAGCATCTATCCTAAACGGAGAATACATATATTGGCTCCATATGCTGTTGGTTGTCACGAGCATGTGTTAGCTTAAGTAAAATTAAATTGAATCTCGTATTATCCAGATTCTGTAGGAACCAAAATACTTGCAGTGAAGTATTATGATGCGGTAACGCAGTTAGCAATGGACTGTAACTTAAAAGAAAAGAAATGGGCACACAAGATAGTCGAAATCGCACTCTTACCTGGACTGATTAGCCGTGGCGGTACAGAGGGCCCTCTTTCTTCCTCCAATTTCGTTCTTCTATGATGGAGAATCAGCCACGCACTTGCACTGAATAGTTTTAGATAAAATCCGATTTATTACCAATACATTATGTCTATATTAAGCAAAAATGGTGAGTTTTTCGCACAACCTCTTTCGCCGTACTTTTTGGCTTCACGGTTCGGACCCAAGTCCTCGACATGCGCGACTCTGCGCCGTTCATGGAGAGTGTCGAAATCGAGAACTTGTGCGTTCACGGAAAAATGTCATATAGTATAGACTAATTATTGAAAAGTAATTAACTTAAATAAATTGAAATGAAAGAAAATGTTACCATACCATTGTAAGGCCAATTTAAAAAGAAAATAAGAAAATAATAATAGTTTTCTTAACATATTATAAGTATAGAAAAATTTAAATATTTAGTAAAAGAGGTAAATTATTAAAATAGGTAAAGATAATGATAATAAAAAATATGTAATGATTATGATAATAAAAAAATAAATAGTATTGTATACCTAAAGCTGAATATTCCCGAACGACCGTAAAGATTGTAAACGGAGTCCGGGAATGTAGCTTTTTCTACACATACTTTTGTTCCGTAAGTGTAAAATTATTAAAAGGACATAACTTATTACAAGCAACTTGTTAAAATTTTGAAATAAATATTATTAACTTTGTTCACAAATACCTAAAGGATGCCATTAAATATTTGTGTTGTAATTATGGAAACACAGTAATATTGAATTGTCAAGCTTAACACATTTTAGTTTACAAGTAGCCATACAGAAATAATATTTCCTTACGGTACAATAATAAATATTTCCTAACAGGTATTTTCCGTTGCCTAGCAACGACTAAAAAGTGTAAGAAAATATTGACTTTTTCTATTAAAAATATTATCAAAAATGTCAATAGTTCCTATCGATTTTCGGAAAAATACATTTCTATAATACGCGCATTATATTTAAATCCAAAAATTTAGACAAAATAACAAGTTTCAGAATGATAGTTTGGACAACAAGAGTGGATATGATGATGTCTATATCACACGAGGAAGTAAATTGAGCACAACGCCATAGACGGAGTGCCTAAACTTTCGAGTGCGATATGGACAATCCACTCGAGTTGAACACTATATTTGTCTACGACCAAACTTACGAAACTTATGCTAAAAAATGTTTAAAAAAAGTCTTCATGCTGCCGGGCTCGAACACACGACCACTGGATTCAAAGCTAGATGTTATGTCGCTTCTCCAGATCCTCATGCTAGAAATTAGGGTAAAACTAACTTAATAATAATGCAAAATGAAATTAATTTTCTACGAACATTCAGCAGGTTGCATTATTGATAGATCTATTAAATAGATGCGTATATATTTTGTTATATGAACAATTTGTATACAATTGTATCATATACTTAAAAATTATATAATTAACTGTCTTGAAAAAGAAGGCGGAGCCTCAGTAAATACAAGAAACTGTAATTGGTCAGTACTTTATAAAAATGCCAGAGAAATCTAATTTTTAGCACAATGTTGTCAACTAATGGAAAATTTCCGGGTTCGTGAGAACAAAGCACAGAGGAATGATAGGTCGGCGCTGTCTCCAAAGGGAATGTAGAAATTTGTACCACAGTGTTATATTCATGCCATCTACTAAAAAAAGATTTTTTCAGTATTGTGTGTATTCGTGGAATTTTTTTTTTAAATCGGAAATTTTATTTTTTAAGGTCGCAACGCTGTGCAGTACTGAATATGGTGGTGAATGGTAAGAATATGAAATTTTGCCCTACCGTTAACTGGAATAGCTTACTTTTCTAACTTTTCTTATCACTTAAGTTTAAACGATACAGCAAATAGTCATGTATACATACAAAAGAATCATTTATATAACAAGAGTGAATATGATAACTGGACATCGAACGTGTCACACTGCCAAGCCAGATCACTAACGAGCACTCAGAATCAGAAACAAGGATGACCTCACATTTCATTTTAAGTGAGGCAAGGAATGTCAAACATCGGTGTAGGAAAGAAAGAAACAATACTTTACTGCACCGATGTGTGACATTCCTTGTCTCACTTAAAATAAAATGTGAGGTCATCCTTGTTTCTGATTCTGGGTGCTCGTCAGTGATCTGGCTTGGTAGTGTAAGACGTTCGATGTCCAGTTATCGTAATGATCCTCTAGACTTTTCAGTTCATTATTGTCGACGATTTATTCGACACATGAGAGGTAGGCAGCTTGGCTGCTCCTGAGTTCTAGTTAAGGCTGATTAAGCCTTCCCTTTAGACCAAGAGTGAATATGATGTCGAAATCTTACGAGGTAGTAAATTGATCCGTTGAAAGAGACTAGGTTAGGTTAGGTAAGACTGGCAGACCCTTGGTTCTGACCAAACAGTCTCACGTAGTCCTGATTAGGTCCGTTGTGATACCACACGTGTTCCGTAGAACCCACCTTCATCAAATCTCTGATGGTTAGTGCGACGTAACCGCGGAAGGATTTTAACAACTCATTCAAACCAGCCACTACTGTTTAGAAATCTGCTCAGCCGTCCAAGTTGTAAGTTGCTTAGTTCCTCCAGGCAATCGAAAGATGGTTCACCCAGAGTAGTGAACTCAATAGCTCTGCGGTTCTCTTTTTATCGAATGTGGGCCACAGTTGCCTGGATGTACTACAGGTTGTCAACCCTGTCCATCTGTTTTGTGCAAGCTGCTTGGCCGTGTAGTCAATCTCCTCTTTGACCAATCCCCGTGGTTTCTTCACTGTATTGTCTGCTAGATCAGCTGGCATGCCTGCGCCCTCTCTTGTGAGCGCATCGGCAGCCTCGTTGCCATCTATTTTGAAGTGTCCAGGAACCCAGCACAGAATAATAAAGAAACTAGCACTAGTAACTTTTTCGCACGATTTGTTAAATTAATGAATACCTTATCTAAAACACTCAATAAAGTGAAATACTTGCAAAATAAATATTTTTTTTGCAAGAAACTCAATAATTTTTGTAATTACTGTATATTATTACGAACCTAATTGACGTTTATTTGAGAACTATATCGATCGGAGGAAAACTTTTGTACTCAACACATGCGGAAAGAGTCTTTTCCGCCCTTGACGGCTTGCCCGAACTCTGCTTCGCGTCGTTTGTGCAACTGCCGTCGCATGCGGAAAAGTACTACTTTCCGCACTTATTAGTTAAATAACTATTTTTGGTTAATAATTCACCCTTTTAAGTTACAATTTAAAACGCAACACTACTATTTTTTCCTCCTTATTTTGGAGCTTCTATATTCTATATTAAAAAAAATGACTTACCAATTGAGCCATCACTAAAAAATGTGTGTCTAAATAAGTTATAAAGTTGACATAATATAATATTTTTGACATTATGGCGAATGACTTAATTATTTGCGGAAGCCGATAAGCTTCGCGAAATACAGAGTACTTTGGACTATTAAAAATTCGACATTTCCTTCTAATTTGGACGGATTCAAACTCGTTTTTAATTAATTATTTACTATACACAGACAGTAAAAATTATTATCTATTATATTTTGTTCAAGATTTTCACGCATTCATATCGAAAGTTTAAAATTCTTAGCATGTTCTCAAATTCAATTTTGATATCACGATGAGACGATGCTATTTAAGCAAGCCATTTTTATGCACCTCAGCGATAAAAGTCGGCTTATGCATATCTAAAGCCTTTCAGGGTGTGCTGAAAGAAAGTTTCTAGTTTTCAGAATGTTTTTGGCGTTTATTGAAAGCTTTGAAAACATTTGTCCCATAAACTGTTTCTTCTCGTCAATATGTTGTAACTGAATTTTGGGAATATTTAAAAAAAATATTTTTGGTGGATATAATAATATAATTAATAAATTAAATACATCATTAATGGAAAAATAGTTTTTTATTTTCATAATTGATTTTTAACAAAATTTGGAAACGGTATTTTTCTGTCTAATGAAATTCACAAAACGAAAACTAAAACATTCAATATGTACACGATCAATGGAAAAATATAACTTAATTTTATAAATATTTTTTATAAAAAGTTAGTAGTCGTTTTGTAGATTAGATAAAATTCTACACCGTGAAAGCTTATATCTTCATTAGATCTATCGTCACTTAAAGAACACTTTTAGAAAAGGTAAGTAATTTGTCTATAAAATAAAATTTAACAAGGCGAAAACTGATAACTTCATTTGACACACCGCTACTAAAAAACAGGTCTATATTATTGTTGTAACTAAATTTTATGAACACTTTTAGAAAAGGTAAGTAATTTGTCTATTAAATAAAATTTAGGAATGTTAAAACTGATAAATTTCATTAGACACACCGTTACTTAAAAATCAGATCTATATTATTGTTATAACTAAATTTGGTGAGCTACTAACTTACACATTTTTTAAATGGGCCATATCTTTGTTTTTTATGAACTTTCTCAGGATAAAACCTTTGTTGTTTTGTAAATTACGTTGACGCCTAAATTTTTACGATTTGTATTTTCAAAATTATTACTTGTGTACCTACGAAACAAGAGCTTACCGACAGCGTAATTCAATTAAATATTTGGTGTTGCCATTTTTGTAACGTATCCGCGTGTTAGTTAACTTTCTTTAAGTTGACTGGTAGGTGTATTGGTTAAAATTATTTTGTGGTTAGAATGGTTAGGGTAATGTTTATATGAAGGGTAAGGGGAAAAACCGACGATGTCCATTTTATAGGAATTTTAAAGTAATCAACTAGTTATGTTGGCAATTCTAAGTCCCAAACACTTGCTAAATTGTAAGCCAATAAAACAGACGATGTCCGAATAATAAGACTTTTTAATATACCCATACTGGTTAACAACCGACGTTGTCCGCGCGCTACTGGGAAAAAACCGACATAGTCCAAATTTTTGCACTAACTAACCTTAAGTTAAAATTCTTTTGTGAGAAGTTAATTATACAGTAATATATTACGTCAAAAATACTGTCGTGCAGTTTTATTTATTTCTAAGACTGTAACAAGAGATTATTAATATAAACTCAGTTTACTCTTTAAGTCAGTTTTGTGACATCGTCGGTTTTTTCCCCTTACCCTTCATATCAGTCTATCATTTTTGAATGAAAGTACAGGGTCCTGCATCTCATCTCCCGTCTTCTATAGCTCACTTATTAATTAAGTTAGGATTTTGATATTTTGCAGACTTTACCTGTATCCTAGGGCGCATTTCAGGAGAATATTTTTGTTTATACCAAGTGTTCCAAAAAGTATGAGATCATAAGGATCTATTTTTTTGTTAGATTACATGCTATACATATATTCTTACATATTTGGATGCATGCCTTTAATAATTGCCTTTATACCCCTAACATTTTAATTAAATCGGATCAGTATTATAAACAAAGAAAAATCAGTTGCACATAATCTCGATACCAGAGTGCGGCTTCTTTTGGGGCGCCTTAACATCTGCCCCGCAAACTCTTGTCTCGTTTTCCTTCTTTCATCAGATTTTGTAGCCTCATTGATGAGCCATAAAATGGCAAAACGCGTCTGAGGGTGAATCTGACAAAATGAAAGGAAACTCTTATTCTTCTAATAATTAAGTTTTTCATTGTAAAATTTTACCAATTTTCCGTATATTTTCCTATGGATTGTCATTTGTACTTTATGTCAACAATATTTTAAAAAACTCAAAACAATATAATTATACGCCGCTAAAAAACAAAATTTACTGCCTGTATACTTTCTCATTAAACCAAGATGAAAAGACACGGCGCGTTGTCTGCGATCACGTGACTTTTCATTTAGATGTAAATGCCTCCCCAAAAGGATCTGGACCGCCTAATGAAATACTTCATTAACAAAATTTTCCTTTGGAATGCTAATAGATAAAATTTATTTAATTTCAAAGCTCGAATTACTGGACCTTGCTGTTTGAACTGTTCGGCAAAAGACAGACATTTCCCTTTGGTAAAGTTAATTTAAAAATTCTATTGACGTTTTATGTATTAAGAGTACCACTGTATCTAAATAATAGTATATTACAATTTACAATACAAGTACGGTAGGTACGTCTTTACCGCATGTGCGTGATGTGTGTGATACGCAAATGCGTTAAAGACACCTACGTAAGTGTATTGTACGATATTTTATCTACGAGCATGTTTTAGGGTACCAATATTAAAAACTACAAGAGAGAGAGAACCTTTCCAATGTTACAGCCTGTCAAAGTCTAAAAATGCCATTTTTAAACGTCAATATCTCAAAAACTATTAAATTTCGACATATGACAGTTACAAAGTAATCGCAATATTTTGAGGGGAATCAGAAAATAATACAATATATAGGGTGTTTCATTTAAAGAATCCCAAGTTATAATCGCCCAGTGTTTTTGGGCCACCCTGTATGTTCCAGCATAATTTTAAAATGTTTACCTCAATCGTCTCTACAACTTGTATTTCGAATTTTTACCTCATTCTTAAGATAAAGGCGAACATGAACTTTATTCTATTGTTGACTCACATTTTATTATGCTCAATAAAATGCATAATTTTTGTCATCAACAAGATCAAGATTAACAAATAATTGGAATTTTCCAAAAGAATTTCGAATCGATCGAAAATGCTCAGACACCTCGATTTCATTTTATTTTTTTGCATGTTTTATTGTTTCTGAAAAATACACAGTGTGCGTCAAGAAGACTGAACAGCTGTCAACTTTTTTTTTACTGGTTCGTTTACCTAAAAAATCAATTATTCCAAACTTTATTAACAACGTGTACCTATAATCATAAGATTGTTAGAAAACCCAAAGATGTAACATTGTGCTTAAAATAGTGTTGAAGATAAAATAAATAATAGAGAGTATGTCTACTTTTGCTTAAATTCAAAAACATTTTAATATTACGAAAAATTTTTTTAGCTTCATAAACCGAGAGTTTAAAATTTATTATATATATGAACGAAAACCCCAATGAAAACAAAACTGTAATTAAAATTTAATATAACTTCACCATACGGTCAAGAAAGCTAGATTTACCTTTAGTCACTTATTAGCTATATATTTTGTGCTTTAGTCTATAGTATATGTCGGTCAATTTTATAAAAAATGTATATAATAATAGTAGTAGGATTATATTATATAATTGGTATATAAGTAAAGTAAGTAAATTATTCGTAAGAATTTAAAATTAAGTAGATCCGAACAATATTTCTTAATTCTTCTCCATAGTTATCACCTCCATGTGAAATTATATCTAAATATTATATTTAAAATATTTCGTTCTCTTTCATCGCTTATTATTGAATTTAATAAAAAATTTGAACTCTACAGAAATTGGAGAATGGAAAAAAGTTATTTTTATTTAGGCAAAATAATTCTTAATATTTTTTTAATACACTGAATATTCGTAATTTTTTTTTAGGGTTTTCATTGGTTTATATCAAAGGTTCCCAAACTTTTTCTTCTCATAGACCCCTTTAAAAATGTTGCTTGTTCGGGTGGACCCCTTACAGCTACATTTCTACCATATTCCCAAAACTTGACAAAAAATGTGAAGATTAGATCTAACTATGAAAATTTGCATTACTGGTGAGTTCCAACCACGAATTAACAGTTTTCGAAAAAAGTGAGAATTGATTGGTTAATAAATTAATCAATTTTTCTGTAAGTGGATGTCAAAAAAATAAAGTTGGCCAATCAAGAAAGTGATTCCATCCAACTTTGACATCTACTCACAGTACAAGAAACCAATCAATTCTCACTTATTTTATTCAGAAACTCCCGGAGTGGTAAAAATAAAAAGAAAAATAGTATATTTTCTTGTGTTTACATTACATTGTAATATGATAACAGTCATAATATAGTTAAAATTAAACATTAATAACGTAACGTAACTTTTAAAAAAATTAAAATTATAATGGGAGGGATGTACTTGATGGATTGACAGCAAATTATCAATATTTGGCTTCAGTTTTGTTAGGAATAACCACAAATCTCCCCATTCTGTGATATTCAATCTGCTTCTTTTTTTCGTCAAAAGGTTTGTAGCGACACTAGAATTTTTTTCGACAAGATATGACGAGGGAAACGCTATCAAAAGCTTTTTCGCAATTCCCCACAGTCCAGGATATCTTTTGGTTATTTCTGCGTGCAGCCAAAGTGTTTGATACCCCTTTTTAAATTTCATCTTTAGCTCCTCATTAGTGCTAAGCTCGAGTAGCTCCTCTTGTAATCACATTCTCGAGTTCCATTTCATCAAATGGATTTATGATCCATGGTGGTATTTCTATCGTCAGAATATTTTCAAATCTGATTTTGAAGTCATCATGCAGGGCAATTAAATGTTGAACGTATGTCTGAATATTCTCATCAAGGCATTCTACTTGTGGTAAGTTTGAAAACTGGGAAAATTTGCGCCGACTAATATTTTGCTTCGTAAATTTTAATTTTCAAAGAAAAGCTGCAATTACACCCTTTGTTTTTATTAAATTGAGGCTGTCCCTTTGGTAATTGTAAGTTAATGTCATTAAATTTTTTGAACAAATCTGTCAAATACGCGATGTCTGCTTTCAAACTGATCAGGTTTTCTTTCTGATTCAAAAAGTGAGTAAAATCTTGTTAAACATGCACCTTTTGAAAACCAGCGTACTTCAGTATGTAAGAGCAATCGTTGGAAGTCTTCATCATTTTCATCGCACAATTGTGCAAATAAACGCGTATTCAATGCATTGCTTCTTATTTTGTTAACTTCATTAATCACAAATTAAAGCGATTGGTGCAATCTATCACTCAAATTTTTCGCTACCAGATGTTGTCAGTGGATGACACAGTGAATTGCAGTTACCTCTAGTATAATTCTTTTAAGATGGCCTTTAAATTTACGATATCGCCCGACCATGGCAGGAGCTCCATCTATTGCCACCGAAAGAACGTTTGTGAATGGAATCGATTTTCGATGCAAGTTTTTACAAGTTAACAGTCGCTGAGCTTCTTAAAATATTATCTGCATAGGTGAAGTCAAGTCAACATTTTAGTTTTTCACTATCGAAACCAGATAAATTTTCGTGGACCCCCGCTTACGAATTGTGGACCCCCATTTTTTTGTTACGTCTACGAAGACCCCCTTCGAGTCTCCCGAGGACCCCTGGGGACCACTGGTTTATATCTTTTCCTCGATTTTCTTTCTGCATGAAAATAACTCTCTCACACCCACATAAATACCACATTTCCATTGGTGAAAAAAAAAAATTAAACAATTTGGTGTGGTCTTTTTGTATAATTCACTTTAAAAAAAACGCAATTTAACACGAAAAATGTCAGCGCATCCGGATCTACTTAAAAACAGCATGTTTATATTGTAAAATATAATAGGTAGCTTGAAATAATTAAAATTAATATTTTATCAATGTAAGCAAAATTACAATATTTAGTTTAATTTGGAGCCCGAGTTTGAGCCCTATTAAATGCTTTTTCACGGCTGTAATAATTTTTGCTTGTATTTAATATGTTCAAAACCTAAATAAATTAAAATTTGATGTTATATTACTGATTGATTATTTTAAAAGAAACAAAAATCACCATTACATTGAGGGAGAAAATAACATAAATGTTTAAAAAAAAATTCCAGCTGCCATAGTTAAAAATGATTCTAGGGCTAGATGAAATGTACTACCTGTTTCTTCTGTAAAAACACTTTTGCCATACCTGAATGTATGGTTGGGTGTGCAATATTATAAAAGAAAAATATTTCTTGTGTGATTTTGATCCCGCACTTAATAAATTTCTATTATTAAAAAATACTCCCATTACCATATTTTTCACAAACGTGTCTTTTTTATCAAAGAAAAATGCAAGCATGCACGTTGCAACTCTTTCAGGACTTAAAAGTATAGGCTGCCGACTTCTTTAAATTTGTAATTGAATAAATTATAAGAATTAGCATTCTGAATGGGATTTTTACTAATGAAGTATATTTCATTACACAGTAGGGCATCTCCTGGGCAGTATTTAAATTTAAACACGAAGTCACGTGATCTGTAAAACACAATCTATTTTAAATATAAACAGCCGTAGTTACTAAAAAGTATTTTAATTTAAACATATCCTAAACTGACAGTTAGCAGTTTATATGAGATATTTAAAAATAATTCAACTAAGATTTGTAAGTTGTATTATTTTGTTTTGGGCTTTCTTGAAATGTATGCTGAAAAAAGGCATTTTATTATGTCCTGTTGTTTTTAATAGAACTAAAACTAATTTTGCAACAACATCACAGGAAAAATATTCATGGGGGAAAGTAATAACTTTTTAATTATTTACGGGAAGCCTTCGCCAGTTTATAAAATAATTCATTTGTATTTATTTTTAAATTTTCAATATCACATTTTTTTTCAAAATATCAAAAAAACCACTGTAATTTCTTAAATTTAAGTATCTTTTTGTCTTAACGGTAACTCTAATGCATCATAAAAACGAACGCAGTTTACAATTTAATTTAAGACATATCTGTATTTATCAACTTATTCGTTTTGTTTAATTATTTTGTTACGATATGCGGAATTTAACTGATTTTTATGTTAACTGTATCTATCAAGCATACAGAAATTAAATATGTTGTTTATATGTACCATTGCGCCCAAAAAAAACTGGGACAGCAAAATTCTTGTTGTATAGTAGCTCCTGGACTATAAGGAATATATAAAATCTATTGAGGAAAGGTTATCATTGTTGTTATAATAGTTGTCATGGAAGTGAAAAGGGTTAACAACAATACCACATTTTTAGAAATACGAGGAAAATTTAAATATTGTGTTTTAAAATGTAGGAAACAAAAATAAAATAAAATTTTTTAATATTATGTTCCAATAAATTTTAATCATATTTAAACCTTAATATAATAACATAATTTTAATATTTGGTAGTTGCACCATTATTATCGATTAACGCTTGTAAACGTCGTGCCATACTTAATACTATGTTTCTCGTATACTCTTTTGTCATTGCATCCCATGCTTGCATTATCCTTTGGCTTAATTCATCCCGAGTTCTAGGCTGGAAGTTGTGTTTATATATAAATTTTGTCATTTCACCCTAAACCTTTTCAATTGGGTTGATATCCGGACTTTTCGAGGGCCAAGGCAGAACACGAATTTGATTTTCTTCTACATAATTTCCTTTTCGGGACCAAGTTTCTTCGCCCCTCTAAATAAAACACATAAAACAAAATAGTCTCTGAGATACATCACACCTACATACCCAATTGTTTTTTGAATAAATATTTTTATTAAATTTTCGCAAACGCACTTTTTGTCCACGCTAAGTCTATTTTTAAATCGGGTAACAGACGGCTGATCCCGATAACTTCCAACTTTTGTAATAACGATAACGTTCACAGTGAATTTTCCCTTAAAAAGCTAATTGTATTGATATTTTTTTTTTTTTACGGTTCGCCGACTACGTAGGCCATCTTGAACCGGTCATCGACCACAAATGTGATCTACCGACTGGGGAGTGTAAAAGGGCACCTTTATCCTACGAGATATCCGATCTCATCCGACCTGTCCGGCGTGAATAGGATGGCTAGGTGTAGATTCATTTTACACTCTTCCCTGAGGCAAGAGCACGCCGTGTTCCCAAGCGGTCATCCGCCCAAGTACTAACCGCGCTCGACACCGCTTAACTTCGGTGATCTGCGGGAACCTGTGCTTAATATGTCGACAGGCCCTTGCCAATTATATTGATAACTCTTAAATTTATATTGTTTAACCCTTAAGTCCGGAATTAACTTATTTTTTTAATATTTATTTAAAAATTTTAAACACAGTTTAAAGTGAACAAAACAACTATACTTAGCAATAAAAATATACAGTGTGGGTAGTTTTTTCAAAAAATGGTGGTTTCATCAGGCGATCAGTAGGACTACTGGTCACTTAAATGTACCTAAAAATATAAATATAAATATTTATTGTTTACCTAGGTATAATATAAAAATCAAAATGGCATTATAACAATAAAAAGCCAACTTCACATATGGTACAGCTACACATACTTCTATGTGCTTCTTTTTTTGTTTTACATACTACACAACATCTGGATGTACTGTATATAGGCATATGAGCGACCTTCTCAAATCTTTTTTCGAAGGGAACATATTTTTATAAGCATTTACGATTTGTTTAGATTTTGGTGCCCTTGTCTTGTTTAGATACCCAGAACCAATCAATCTGTTGACCTCATCCTGTTCAGCCACCAAATTTTCATCTATATTCTCAAGGACGCGGTAAACATCATCTTTATCTCCTGAACAATAGTCGCCTGCCAAAGATTCTGCATCGGACGGAATTTCAGCTAAGATATTATTCACATCGTTCTCATCCATTGCTTCGAGCTCTGCAAACCACCATTTACTTCTTTCTGAAAACATAAATTACAAACTCACACAGTTATCAATACCCCGTATATTCTTAGTGGTCTGCAGTTTATGTGACCACCACTTTTAAGACGATGTGAAAGCCAGAAAAAACATAAAATAATTAATTGTCTTTTATGATTTGTAATCATGCGATAATTAGTGTATTACTTACCGGCCATTTTGAAATTTCATCCACTTTTAACAAAATTAAAAACAAATAACAAGAGCAACACGTGTACTTCTTAAATACAGCTAAAACAATGCAGGTTCTAATACATAATACGCCTAAATGAAGCGAAATTATATTTTTTTTTCTAATAAATGGCACCACAATTATTAATATATTTACGAGGTGGTTAGATCACAGCGCCACTAGGAGTGTACCCGTACATTTTTAAATTTTTGGTCATGTGGACCGATCAGCAAAGGGTTAAAAATACCACGAAAGAACAGTCAAACACCGTCGGCACCGACGCGTCGAATTCCAACCAACTAAATAACACGGAACACGTGAGTCTTGCTGCTGACTAGGCAGGCATTATCTGGGTTCATAAGGCATTTACCACGTCATACTATTCAATGGAATTTATTATGATTTTTATTTATCTAACACATGATCGCTGCATAGTTACAGAGTTCAATCGGCCAAACATGATAACTACGTTACTGTTTACGCATAATCGCATCGCGCAATAAAAATTTGTAGCTGACTGCGTTCAACTTTATAGTAATTTAACCAACAAGTACATTAATAATGGCGATTAATGATCGAAATATTTTCGTAAATGTTCGAGATCATTAATCGCATTTTAATGTAAGAGTTGGTTACAATGTTTTTTCGTCGACCGTATTTTTTTACTAAAGTGAAGAAAAACAGTTAACAACTTTTATTTTACAATCTAGATTTCACAATTCTACAAATACTAATGACAGCGGACGACGTTTTGGATTGACGTTTTATTATTTTGTTGATTTGTTTGCATGGCTGCCTTTAATTTTAATTACCAAAATCGTGCATTTACAGAAAATCATGCATTAATAGGGGTCATTAATAAATGATTTTGGGAAATCGTGCATTTACAGAAAATCATGCATTAATAGGGGTCATTAATGAATGATTTTGGGAACGTTAATATCGGATGTAAATACACGGTCGACGGAAAAATATATTTCCCCATTGCTTTAAAAATGAGAATATAAATTATTATCAGTTTTAATTCGTAGGGCAGGTAGGGCAATGGCACCATGGCTCTACCTCACGATCCAATCATTATTATTAAGTCAGGGAATATCGGAAGAGGCACCAAATATTCGGCAACCAAAACTGGAACCAAAGGACATTCCGACTCTCTCCCGAGTTGACCTACAAAAATTAGTGCAAGAAACTGGGAACTGGATGGGTGTGATAATTAAACAGGCTAAACACAGTGAGCCAAACCTGGCCTAAGTTCATACGGTATCCGGTCAAAATAAGTCATTAAATCAAAAATATTTCTTATAAATCCAAGAATTTACCAAAAAGGGTTACCAATTAGAAATTCCACCCTGTAAAATAAAATCGTTATGCCAAAATAACGAACGTTTTTATTGTAAGCTACATTGTCATTCTTTGGCAATGTTATTTGGTTAATAAAAAATATATTTAGCTTTCGGAGTGAGCAAATTGTAAGTTGTTACGATTTTTTAAAATTAATTTTATAAAATAAGTATTTTCCAAGGTGTCAGTTTTTAAATTATTTACTGAGAAAATAATAATTATGTGAAATATGCTCTCTAATAAAAACAATCAAAACCTCTTACCTACCTCACGATATTTCCAAGCAATCGATTGCCAGCGACCGCCCTTTATCCGGCACGTTCCTACAAGAATAAGGTAAGTGAGTCTAATTTTCTATTTCTGAACTGTTCTTTTCTATCTAACTTATCGTAACAAAGACAACAATATAATCGGTCCTACGACTGCCAAATAACAAACGTGTGCGGTTAAAGGTATGACGATGATCTTCTATTTTTAAACTTTCATTTGTCGTGGCGCTTTTTTAATTGTTTTTAGAAACAGTTTGCGACCATCTAGGATGATTTTTATCATAGAAATATATTTTTCCGTCGACCGTGTATTTACATCCGATATTAACGTTCCCAAAATCATTCATTAATGACCCCTATTAATGCATGATTTTCTGTAAATGCTCGATTTCCCAAAATCATTCAGTAATGACCCCTATTAATGCATGATTTTCTGTAAATGCACGATTTTGGTAATTAAAATTAAAGGCAGCCATGCAAACAAATCAATATAATAATAAAACGTCAATCCAAAACGTCGTCCGCTGTCATTAGTATTTGTAGAATTGTGAAATCTGGATTGTAAAATAAAAGTTGTTAACTGTTTTTCTTCACTTTAGTAAAAAATACGGTCGACGAAAAAACATTGTAACCAACTCTTCGCTACGCTCACGCGTTAAAATATTTCGATCATTAATCGCCATTATTAATGTACTTTTTGGTTAAATTACTATTAAATAGTTTTTAATCGGGGATATTAGTGTTGAATATGATTGGGTTTTTATTATAGTGAAAAGGCCTATTGCAGGTCTCAAATATTCTAGTTCTTTAATCCGTTATGAAGCCATATTCAGGTGTTTTGGCACTATTGCTAGACAGGAAAAGTAACTTTCTTGTACTGGATTCTTTATCTATATTCAACTTTATTTCGTTTAACACTTTTAAGTGGTTAAAAATAAAAAGATATGATTGTCGAAACAAGCTTAATTAAAATGTTTCACAAAATAAATTGAGTATTTTATAAAAGCTCCTGTATTTTTGGTAACCACTGATTCATATACCTGTAACCAAGATTTTTGTAGAAAAATTAATTTTAAATTATATCCATAAATAATGAAATTCAAATAAAAAAGTGTTATTAAAATTTAAATATGATCTAAATTATTTGGCCCACGGCGTATATATAGGTAATCCCAATAATAGGACAGACTGTATACAACCACTTGTGTGTCATATATACTGGACTGGACATACTGTAAAATAAAATTAATTATTGCATGTTAAGCTGTTATAATAGAAGTGTGTTTATTATGTCCTGTAATTACTTAAATAGGTAATCATACTAATAGATCAAACATTTATTTTTACATCAAAGGACGTCAGTTCCGTTTCTACCGTTGTTTAAAATGTTCCACATATCGCCTGATGGTCGAAAAATTAAGGAAAGAGTTAAAGAAACAATCTATGAAAATCATGATCCATGGGTGCTCATAGTCATGGTTAAACTATTGCAACGTAAAAAATTATTTAAGTACATGCAAATAGTCCTTATTTGTGTCCATGTTTCGGGATTCATTTACTCTACCCAAGGAAAATTTACAAAGTTCAATAATGGACAAAATATGGCTAGTGTTATAGTAAAATTTGTGGATTGTTTAAGTAATGGTATGCTGGCAGCGACTAATATTATTGGTCTTTTCAGTTTCTACAAGAGTTCAACTCTTCATGATCTTATTTTTGATGTATTTAAAAGCATTTCAAATAATAAAAAAGGATATAAAGGAACGTTTAAACGATACATGGTTATCTTACATGTCTTGACCGGTTTGACATTGCTACTTTTATTATGCTTCTTTACTTTTAAAATAGGTTGGAATGTATATCAATATCTTGTAGCTAGAGATTTTGAATTTTACTGTTTTAACTTATTGGTTTATGCTGTGCTTTGTTTTGCCCATAAAATAAAAGAAATCTTTTATGATGTTAACCAGTCCTTGTCGGAAATAGATCAAGCATTTTTGATGCCCACTTCCAGTTATATCTTTTATACTTCGAATGGAACTAACAGCAATCAGCAATCAACAAATTACTTACAACGTCTAAAGTCAATAACTCAGCATCACAATTATATATGTAACCTTTTGGATAAATTTAATGAATATTTCAAAACTGTTTTGGTTCTGCTAGTACTGTGCATGATTCTTGATCTTTTATGGGATTGCACAATTCTGGTTGAATATGTTGTTAAGCCTAAAATCATCAATGGTGTAGATACCAATAAATTTACTACTTTTATTTATCCAGTACTAATATTCATTACAATCGTAAGTACTCTTTACATCATGCAATGTCATCACCATCTATATATCTTATTCTTATAGGCGGCAAGTAATTTTATGTGATTTTTATATAATTACAGGGTGGTCTATAATAAATGTGCCATAGATTAACCACCGATTCTATACATGGAAATAATAGGTTTAAGCTCTCTCTCCGAAAGCATTCAGAATAATATTTTCACCAAGTTATTAGGCCTTAAAATACGCAACTTTGCCTTAATTTAAACATTTTCGTATCTCTTACCGTTTTCGAGATCCCCTTGTACGCACACGAATTTGTAGCACCCTGTACATTATTAAATTTTAGATTCTACGTAAGATTTTATACAGATTTCGTATATCATATCCTATACCTAAGTCTAAGTATTTTTGATATATTCAAGTTTATATGTCAAAATGACGTTTGCAAGCCTTAAAATAATTATCAATATTTCTTATAAGGTCTTTATTATCTAATTTAAGTAGGATTCCTCATTGATATTGATCTGCTTTAATGTATTTTTACAATATTTTAATAACTATTAACACCGGGTGTTCAAATAATAAAATAAAAAATTAAATAAAAAAAACTGCAAAAAATCCACATTTTCAAATGGAAACCCACAAATTATTTCACATTTAACATTAAAAATAATGGTTTGTTTGTGTAAGTGTCCAGCCCATTCCAAAGAAAGGTAAAAAGACCCTGCCAAGCAACTACCGACCCGTCGCATTGCTTTCAGTAATTTCAAAAGTAATGGAGAAAGCTATTAACCAACAACTCCTAAAGTATCTGGAAGGGCTTAACATTATCAGCGACCATCAATACGGTTTTCGTAAGTCCAGATCAACAGGTGACCTTCTGGCATATGTCACCCATCTTTGGAGCAACACCATCGAACATCATGGAGAATCCCGGGCTGTTACACTAGACATCTCTAGGGCTTTTGATCGTGTTTGGCACGATGGGCTTCTAAGTAAATTGCGATCCTACAGTATGCCTAATGGATTTTGTTTATGATTAACCAGCTTCCTTAAGAACCGTTCTCTGCAAGTGGCGATTGACGGGTTTCTCTCAGACACCTTCACCATCAATGCCGGTGTTCCTCAAGGGTCCATATTGTCGCCTACCCTCTTTTTACTGTATATTAACGACCTTCTAGTGAAAACCCAAAATCCAATTTATAGCTTTGCTGATGACAGCACACTTGTCTCATCTTTTACCTTGACTCCCTAAACATCCGCTGCCGACGCACATCTTCGCAGGCAGCATGAAGTATTGCGCCTCAACAATGACCTGGAAGAAATCTTGGCTTGGGGTGACAGTAACCAAGTAGAATTTAATGCTAAGAAAACCCAGGCAGCAGTCTTCTCCAAAAAGGTTAACATTGCAGAACCGGATATAGTCAATAGTCATGGCAGGACACGCAATTCCCCTGGCACCGTCTATTAATTTGCTGGGGGTCAATCTAGGAGGTAATATGTCTTGGCATGATCACGTTGCCGCAATTGCCAAGGCAGCTGCACAGAAACTTGGTGTACTTTTCCGCACCAAAAGGTTGTACACACCTCATCAACTTTTGACACTCTACAAAGCCCAGATTCAACCATCATTAGAATATTGCTCTCATGTCTGGAGCTCTGCACCCAAGCACACCCTTCGACTACTGGATTCCATTCAAAGGAGAGCCGTTCGTCTGATCGGCGACTCCGAGCTGACCAAGATCCTCGATAGCCTGGAGCATCGAAGACAGGTTGGTGATTTGGCTCTCTTTTACAGATATTTCCATGGCAGGTGTTCGACTGACATTGCCCACTTGATTCCACCTAGAGCAATGCAAAACAGAAATACACGGCGAACCACTGCCGCTCATCCATATGTTGTTCAGCTTAGTACTCCTCGAACTTCATTGTTCAAGAATTATTTTATCTGGAGAACGTCATCTTTGTGGAATGATCTTCCTGAGGTCGTGTTTCCCAATGAATACAATCTTCAACGTTTCAAGACCAACGTTAATCGCTTTTTTCGCACTCGCACCGCTCCCAGAGCGCCTTAAAGGATTTTTCCTACAGTGCAGGTGTTTTATCATATATAATATCACAAGAGATAAAATTTTGTCGGCAAAATTTTCGAAAGGTATGAAAGTTTGTTGCTTGGCAATTTCGCGAATGACATTTTTGACAAAATCACGAGCCGTCAGGCGAGTGATTTTGTCGAAAATGTCATGAGCGAAATTGCTTAAAAGCAACAAACTTAAATAAATCCTTGAGAACAATTTTGCTTACACAATTTTTTCTCGAGTGGTATTCGACATGACTATTTAACTAGAAAAAAGACAAAGAACAATAAAATTAGAAAACTTTTATTTAAGAATAAAACAAAAAAATTACTTATTTATTGATGTAAAAGTTACAGTTGTGATAATTAAACGTTTGTGCATTATTTGATTGATTTTGATTTGATGATATTACTTGATCTGGTGCTTTTTCTCTTAAGTTTGCAATTAATTTTAAATGATGTTCAGAGTCTAACTGCAAATAAGGCTTCAAAGAATTGGCGTGGGAATGTCCTGTTATTTTGATAATTTCTTGCTCACCAACGCCATTTTTTGCAAGGGCAGAAATAGTGGAAGAGCGATGTGAATGGTTTGTTACTTTAAATTTTTTGGTATTTACGCCGATTTTTTCTGCTGAGATTTTGGTCCATTTCGACATGCTGTTTATTCCAATAGGCATGTTTTTGTACCAAATTCCTTTTTTCCAATTTGGATGAACTGTCAAAAAGAGCCTGTCACTTGTAATTTCTGGATTGGTATTTCTTTTTTCAAATAATTTTAAAAATAGACGAATAGGACAAAGATCTTTGTTAGTGTTGTTTTTTACCAACCATTTGCTACTGGCCAAGGCTTTTGCACCTCCTTGTGTAGTCTTTGAAAATATGGGATTGTATTCGATACGTCCCGTAAACTCTTCATTTAGGTCTAATTCTTGGTGGAAATAATGTACTTTGCAGTTCACTGCTTCGTTGCCTCGCCACGCAAGTTCAAAAGAAAATAAGTGAAATATTTTTTTCTGTAGGCCGTCTGGGGTGTCTTCGTCATGAATTTTTATCATTTCCAATAATTCTTGTGTTGTAAGGGCTTTCGAACTTGTTTTTCTTTTTTCTTGGTTACCTTGAAGTTGTTTTCGTTTAAGGTCCTTTGCCAAACGGGCTGATTTAAAAAGAATATCGGTAAATGGGTCTATTTTTATATTAAATTCTTGATAATACTTTTCTTGTAGCATCTGCGCCGTGGTATTCCATATGCTTTTGATACTTGACTCTTTGTAGTCCTCTCCATTTAGTTTTTTCATGTTGTAAGCATAATCTTCCATAATTTTTGCTAATTCTTCGGCTGAAGTATGCTTTTCAAGCTTATAATCTCTTATCAATAAGAACTGCGAAAACTGTCGCCAAATGGAAGTTTTGGAGATACGCGTATTTGGAGGTATATTCTCCGACACTGCCTTTTTAATTTCTGTAATGGATTGTATTCCAAATCTGTTTTTTTCTTCAGAAACACTCATTTTTGAACTAAAATAATTTGACGTTTGTTAACAAGAAATAATACAATGACATTTTAAATAATTAACAGAACCATGGTAACAAAACTTCTTTCAATCAAAAATTAAAATTTTGCCGCGGCAAAAATCACATGTGAATTTTGTCCAGGTAGGTGCAGGTAGTAATTTTGCCAGTAGAAGACCGGCCGTTGCTATGACATTTTGCCAGTGTAAAACACTCTAGTTAAATAGTCATAAAAAAAAATTCTCTATTCTGAATATTTGTAATTGACAATATGTTAATATAGCGATTTTATTGCAATTTAAGTCCATTTACTCCTAGTTGGCTAGAACGGCGTTGAAAAACAGTCAAATGCATAATAAATCTATGAAGCTGTCACTTGCCATTTGAACATTATTAATAATCTTGCCGACGCGCTTAAATTGTACAGTCATAGCCAACTAGAAGTAACTGAACATAAAATGCGCAGCAATATCACCTTATAATTGGAATAGACAACTTTTCACAAACTTACAAGACAACTTATTTTTAATGCTAAATAAGAAATGAAATAAAATAAATTTGGGGTTTTCCATTTGAAAATCTAGACTTTTTGCAGTTTTTTTATTTCATTTTTAATATAATTGTGTAAACACTCTGTATTAATAGTTATAAAAATAATATAAAAAATATATTAAAGCAGGTTCTTCTCAACAAGAATCCCACTTAAATTAGATAATTAAGGCTTCTCTATAAGAAAAATTGATATTATTTTAAGGCTTGCAAACGTCATTTTTACCATGAAAACTTAAATATGTCAAAAACGCTTAGTTATAGAATATGATATACAAAATGTACTTAAAATCTCGCGTAGAATCTAAAAATTTAATATATAGAGTTTTTTATTTAAAATAAGCAAGTTGACATCTGCTTCCGGTATCCGGTATAACCGGAAATGCCACCATATTAAAAATATTTTAATCGGGTTGCCCTTATTTACACCAGTATACTAAATACAAAATTTTCCTATGTATAGTTTTCCATATACAGGGTTAGGAAAAATTACCAGAATGGTCGATTATTTCAAAAGATACATAAGTTTGCAAAAATGTCTTATTGTATAAAAGTAGTTAGGCCTTTAAAAAACTACTTATCTGTAAAAAATTGGAATAAATACTACATTTATTTGGAATAAATTGGTTCGCCCAAAAAGTTGTGTAGAATTAAAGTTATATTTTTTTAAATGGAACACCCCGTATATTATTACTTATTTGAATCGCTTAGTTGATTTAGTAAATTTTTTATTAACCATACAATATGCCTAAATTTATTGGTTTCCTAGATATCAAGAAATTTTGATCAGTAGCAGATAAAATAAATTTCAATAAACAATTTAATAAATTAATATAATAATAATAATAATAATAATAATAATAATAATAATAATAATAATAATAATAATAATAATATTAATAATAATAATAATAATAATAATAATAATAATAATAATAATAATAATAATAATAATAATAATAATAATAATAATAATAATAATAATAATAATAAACGTCTTTTATTCAAAGAAAAAAAAAAGTTTACACAAAATCAAATCTTAACAAAGATATTCTTGATCGAGGAGATATTTAGTCGTAATGGCTAGTCTTACATAGAACCTCTAACTAAAATATATAAATATTATTAAGATATCTTATAAATAAACAAAAAGCTATACAATAACTAAATAACAATCTTTTTTTTATTTTTTTTTCCACACCACAAACTTTACAATTAGAGTTGTGAGTATTTATTGGCCAGCAAGTAAGTGAGATTTATACCTCCGTTTAAAAGATAATGGGCTTGACAGTTTAAGATCATTTGGAAGTTTATTATAGGTGTGAGGAGCCTGATAACTAAAACATCGCCTAAACATTGCTGTAGAATGTTTGGGAATGCTAAAAAGGTCATTATATCGTGTGTCTCTGTTATGTATAGCGTTTCTAGAAATAAGCCTATCCCTAAGGAAAGTAGGCAAACCCGTAAAAACAATTTTATGTAATATGTAGTCGTATTTACCTGAGAGACAAATAAGAAATGGCCTTTGACAATAATAATTTGGCATCTGAAAGTCAATTTAACTCATGTTCTTTTAAAATAACCGACCATTCTGGTAATTTTTCCTGTATACATCGAGGCGGTTCCCGATGGGTCACCCTGTATAGATATTCCCCATTATGAGACAGACTGTATACATCCAGTCATGTGTCATATATACTTGACTGGACATACTGTAAAATATAATTAATTATTGCATGTTAAACTGTTATAATGGAAGTGTGTGTTTATTATGTCCTGTAATTACTTAAATAGTTAATCATACAAATGGATCAACATTTATTTTTACGTCAAAGGACAGTTCTTTTTCTACCGTTGTTTAAAATGTCCAACATATCACCTATTGAAAAAAATGTTACTGATCATCTAAAAAGTATTCAAAGAATTAAAGAAAAAATCTATGATGATCATGATCCATGGGTGCTTATAGTCATGGTTCAACTATTGCAACGTAAAAAATTATTTAATTACATCCAAATAGTCCTTATTTGTATCCATATTTCGGGATTCATTTACTCTACTCAAGGAAAATTTAGAACGTTGAATAATGGACAGAATATGGCTGGTGCCATAGTAAAATTTGTGGATTGTTTAAGTAACGGTATGCTGGCAGCGACTAATATTATTGGTCTTGTCAGTTACTCCAAGAGTGCAACTGTTTATGCTCTTATTTTTGATGAATTTAAAAACATTTCAAATGATAAAAAAGGATATAAAGGAACGTTTAAACGATACATGGTTATCTTACATGTCCTGACCGGTTTGACGTTGCTACTTTTATTATGCTTCTTTACTTTTAAAATAGGTTGGAATGTATATCAATATCTTGTAGCTAGAGATTTTGAATTTTACTGTTTTAACTTATTGGTTTATGCTATGCTTTGTTTTGCACATAAAATAAAAGAAATATTTCATGATGTTAACCATTCCTTGTCGGAAATAGATCAAGCATTTTTGATACCCACTTCCAGTTATATCTTTGATATTTCGAATGGAACTAACAGCAATCAGCAAGCAACAAATTACTTACAACGTCTAAAGTCAATAACTCAGCATCACAATTATATATGTGACCTTTTGGATAAATTTAATGAATATTTTAAAACTGTTTTGGTTCTGTTAGTACTGTGCATGATTCTTGATTTTTTATGGGATTGCACAATTCTGGTTGAATATGCTGTTAAGCCTAGAATCATCAATGGTGTAAATACCAATACATTTACTACTGTTATGTATCCATTACTAATATTCATTACAATCGTAAGTACTATTTACCTCATGCAATATCATCACCATCTATATCTTATTCTTACAGGCGGCAAGTAATTGTATGTTATTTTTATATAATTACAGGGTGGTATAAAATGAATGTGCCATAGATTAACCACCGATTCTATACATGGAAATAATAGGTTTAAGCTAAACATTCCTCTGTAAAATATTGCTCAATAATGAGAGAGACGGTGTGCTAACGTTTAATTTATATATTTATTTGTTTTTTTTATAGCTCAAGCTGTTTTTGAGGTATAAACAAAAAAATGTGTAATTAGTGGTCTTTGAAGGCGCAGGGCAAATAATTTGTAGATGGCGCTAGTTACACCCTTCTCACGACCACGGCGTCACGCTTAACGCGCACGGATAACTTTAAGGGGATTCTTATTAAAATTAATAATCTAAAGAAAAAGGTATATACTTTATCCAATTACTGGCTGGATGCACGTAACAACTGGCAAATACATAATCATAACAGAAACAAAGAATAAGGTAGGTCTGTAATTAATTAAAGGGACCTGTCAATTAGCGTAAAATTCGTTTTGACAACCTCTGTCATTTCGAAGAACTTTAATTTTACGTGTTAAAAGTAAAAAATAATTAATTGGAACATATTCTAAAAATATGTCTTATTATTCAGCAAAAAAATAAATGCTGATTTTTAAGTTTATATAAATCCTAACTGAATTTAAAAAATATACGATTTAATCAACGAGATGACTCGAATCAAAAATTACGTCAGAAGCTGTGACATGCATCCAGCCAGTACCGACTTTATTTCATTTATTTTACTAAAACAATTCGTTTCCGAAATATTTGCATTTTTAACAACATATGGCATGGAAGTTTTTATTTTTAACAAAAATAAATATTCAGTTTTGACAAAAAATAGATATCAATTTAATAAAAATTATTTCAACAAATTTGAAACATGTTGACCGCCCACTTTTGTGTTATTCCTTAAATCTTATACCAAATAGCGGTCTTGTTGAAAAATAATGTTCTTTTTTTATTTTGTAGGTTTATTTAGCGTCCTTGAACTTCTATTTTTTTAAATGTTATATTGTGGGTAAGAGGACTTTAATAAAACACTTTCTACTGTTTACTAATTCCCAACGTTTCGGTTTTTATTAAAACCTTTATCAAGGGCTAAAAAAGAACGACACTACAAACAAAACAAACCAAACAAAAAACAAAAATGCAGTTAGCAAAACCAGCAGTCATATACTTCTTAAAAATACCTTACTACTAAGTACTTACTCTAGGCTTAATGTAAAAAGTGGAAAACAATTTCTGAATCTGGCATCATTCACTAAAAAACGTATTAAATACCATATTTATTTTTTCTTATTTTGTTATTATTTTTTCTTAAAAAACCAAGAACAAATTGATGGTCAATCATATTTTACTACTGTATTAATCTTATAAAATCTCGCTTGGGAAAACGCCGTACAAAATTATTCGATTGCTGAGATGTCAGATTTGTTTAATAAAATTCCTGAAAAAATCTCAAATTATGATCTTTAAAAATAACCAATTTTTTACATCACTGTATTACTACAAACTGTTTGATCGGGCAACAGCGCCTCTGTAAAAGTGGGTTCTATACCCAATATTATACTATGTGTTAATTAATTTATATTTTATTCTAATCAGCCTATAGTACATAGCAACCTAAGGGTTGTGACAGAGCTATTTATTACTTACATTTTGTTAATCTGTCGATGTTATTAAAACCAAACAACCTGCATACACGTTACAACACTTAACCTAAAAAATTCTGGTGTAAAAATAAACGATAAAATTATACATTTAAAATTTTGCTTTTGTAATTTTGAAGAACACCCTTATAAATACAGCTCAGATTAGAAGTGTCTGTTCTCAACTTCACAGTGTTTTCAGTTAACTCAATCCAAATCATTTCACTTGTGGACCGTTTGGAATAATGTTTTTCATTGTCTAAAATTGTTGTATTATTAAAGTCGAAGGTATTATCAGTGTCGAATCGATGGTTAGCCAGTGCAGTCTTTTCTGTTTTGGTAATATTTTTTGTTTGACAACTATACTGATGTTGTTTTATTCTTGTGTCTAGAAGTTGTTTAGTCTGACCTATATATGACATGTTGCATTCTGAGCAACGTTACTCCCTTGTGTTTTTTCAGTTTTATCCTTTAATTTGGTAAATAATTTACTTGTTGTTTTAGTATTGTAAAATGCAACTTGACTATGTTCGTTATTGAGACGTCTATTGATTTTCTCTGAAAGGCCAGGAGTAAAAGGAAATTTGACAAACTTTTTGTTGTTATGATTGTTTGTCCTTTGTCTGTCTTTGATAGTATGGTTATTAGTTTCAATTCTTTGAAAAACTTTATTGATAAAGTGCAATGGGTAATTGTTTTTTTGTAAAATTATTTTTAACTAATTTTTATTTTCAGAATAATAGTCTTGGCTACTCAAAGACATCGCCCGATGATAAAGATTTTCCACTGTAAACTTGAGCCTCTGATGATACGCATTAAAATAAGATAAAAGGGTGTCAAGGAATTCCATAGGCAACGCAAGGCACGTATCATCTACATAATATATTTCTTGGTGTATATTATACACCAAGAAATATCACGTCAAATGGTATCCTCTGAAGACAAGTTTCTATGAGATCATTCATTACATAGCACGCAAGAGTAGGATTAAGTGCGTTGCCCATGGGAGTCCCCTCGATTTGTTCATAAAAAATGTTATTAAACTTAAAGTAGCTGGAATCAAAAACAAAGCTTATCAGCTATAAAATAGTATTCAATGGGATATCTGTGTAAGACTTAATGTGTCTCCAATATTTTTTAATTATTTCCAAAACTAACTTTTTTGGTATATTAGTAAATAAGGAGACTACATCTAGGGATACTAAGCTATAGCCCTCAGGTATCCTGATATTCTGTAAAGATTCAACAAACTGAAATGAGTTCTTAATATTAAATCTAAAAGTAGATGTTAGTGGATCTAAAATGTTATAGAGAAATTTTGCTATGTTGTATGTTGGAGAATCTACACAACTGACTACAGGTCTAAGAGCCAATGTGGGTTTATGGGTTTTTCTCAAACCATATAGTTTTGGTGTAACAGAGTTATGTCTTTTTAGCATTTTTGGATTAATTTCTGTTATAAACCCGTTTTTTTAGAAGGCTATCTATTAGGTCATTGCTTCGATTTTGTACAGCGTTAGTAGGATCCCTATTGATAGCCCTATATGTTTCGGGGTCATTAAGTAAGTCTTGCATTCCATCTTTATATTCTTTTTGGTACATAATAACTGTCAAGTTGGCCTTGTCTGAGCGTGCAATAATTAAGTCATTATTTTGTTTGAGGAACGACTTAGTAAGAATATAATCTTTTGTTATATTGTTATAGTTATTAAATGAGTAAGTATGGTTACAAAAGTTCATTATCATATTCGTGCAATCTAACCTCAACAAATCCTTTGCCTCATCATTTATTGGTTTGGATGAAATACAATATTCTAAGTCTTTAATTAAAGTAGGAATGGGTATCTCCTTTTTCTCTAAAGGAATTGAAAAATTATGGCCCAGAGACAAAATTCTTTTAACTTCTAAAGGTAAAGTAATTTCAGTGAAATTAGCTATAAATTCTTCATGAACTTCGGCTACAAATGTATTATTTGTGTTAATAATATTGTTGAGTTTTTTAATATTCTTGTTTTTGATCATATTAAATATTTTATTATATTGTAGTTGACACCTAAATTTAAAATCTCTCCATACATTTTCCGGTAGTATTTATAGTTCTTTTTTTATTTTAAATTGCATTCTTACATCCTTTGCAACAATTGGTCGCTTGTCTGGATCTCTACCTTATACACTAAATCATTAATATAACTCCAGAAAAAAAATCTATAGGGTTAAGGTCAGGCCTACGGGATTGTTACCATTGTCAAACCATCTATTAGGAAACAGAGGTGATGCTTTGATACATATTTAATTGATATTGTTCAATAGCAAAAACTGGACTCATTGTAATCAATTAAGCACTTTAGATACTGTAACTTTGCTAATTAATGCTTTAATTTATTAAAATACCTACAATTTTATAATATAAGTGAAGGAAATGAAAAAAAAATACAAATGCATTTTAAGTTTTGTATGTTAATTAACATGTTAGAATTGCTTTTCTTTTGTACACTTAATGGACGTTCTTTTTAATATTTCAGGGTCAAGCAGCTTTAGCAGCACTAGTAGGGGAACATCTTGCTGGCGAAGGACAAAAAACTACTGTGCTCTGTTACTCCCTATTAAATAAATTACCAACACATTTAGATACTGAAACCGATCAGCTTATAGAAAAGCAAATAAACCTTCTCTTGAATCAAAGTCAATCAAGAAATGTTAGCTTGCATGCTGGAGGGTTTTTCAAATTGGATTGGGGCATTCTTGGATCAATAGCAGCAACTGTGGCTACTTATTCTATAGTGATTATTCAGTTTTTATTAAAATAAAACTATATATTTTTGTTTGTAACTAGAATTGCCTTTAGTTTATTATGTACTTATAGTTTAAAACTTTCACAAATTGACTATTATAGAATCACAGTTATTTACCCGTAAGAGACAAAATAGATAGTCAGCACCGATTGAATTTCTTAAAGGTACATTTGTATTGTAAATTGTATTTAAGTTGTGTTATATTGGTTAGAATGTTATACAGGGTGTCCCATAACTTATGGGCCGTAGAGTAACTGGAGACACTAGACATCAAACTAAGCCGATTATGTTATATAAGTTTTTTTTTGATAATTAAAATAATAATTTAATTATGTATTACCTATGTTTTTTTATGCTTTGGGATGTTTAAAGGGAAATATCTCGAAAACCGTTAAAGATATGAAGATCAATCAAGTACACTATAATTGAAAAACACCTAATATTACAGGTAAGAAACAAAATCATGGATTTATGTTTATGCAACTAACGCCCTTTAGTTTGAAACTTAAAAATTTCTACAAATTCTTATTTCTTGCTCATAAAAACTTTCAATTCATTAAACCGTTTTAAAATTATGGCTTATTTTTGAGAATAAACTTTTACTTTCAACGCTCTGTAGTTTGATGTCTAGTATCTCCAGTTACTCTACGGCCAATAAGTTATGGGACACCCTGTATATTATAAAAACCCACAGAATTCTTTGCTAGTCAGGTGGTAGCAAACATAAGGTTGTATTTTGCCTAACACTGTTAGATATTAAAATAGAAACCAGATTGCTAGCAGCATCAAGAAGTGAAAACTTTTCTATTGATAGGATGTCACAACCTGCAAAGGTGTTCATACCATACCAAACAAAAGTTTAAGTCTAACGTCTATATATACAACCCAAGAAGATTAATATTATAACCATAAGTATTGTTAGATCAAGTACAACATTAAAGTATAAGGTACTTTCAGATGGTTTGAAATTTATTTTTCATGCTTTCTTATATATTATACAGGGTGTTACAAATTCGACATACCAGCATTGGAATCTCGGAAACCATAGGAGTTAGAGAAACGGTTAAATGGGGGCAAAGTTGTGAAATTCGATGCTAATTATAATGCCGCTTTAAAAGTTTTCAAATTCCGAATACTTCCGATTTTATTGGAAAAAAAACGAAATTTTGTAAAATCGTTTTTATTTTTTCCTGAGCTCATTCGGCTAGCTATTTAAAAATAAATGACACTTTATCATGGCCACTTTTTCTCCTCTACAAAATGACGATACTTAACTAAAAATCCGCCGTTTCGTCTCCGAGCGGCCATCACCAACTTAACTTTTTTAAATGCGGACCTGGATTTTTTTAACCGATTTTTAAACCCTCTTCTCCTTATCCTACTAAATGCAACCTTGCAATGCAATTTGAAAAAATATGAATTTAAAAAAATAAGCAAGGACAATTTACATTATGAGAAAGTAATATCGCCATTACATTTTAAGGGTAGGAGGGTTTAAAAATCGGTTTAAAAAAATCCAGGTCCGTATTTAAAAAAGTAAAGTTGGTGATGGCCGCTCGGAGACGAACCAGCGGATTTTTAGTTTAGTAACGTCTTTTTATAAAGGAGAAAAAGTGGCAATGACAAAGTGTAATTTATTTTTAAATAGTTAGTCAAATGAGTTCAGGAGAAAATAAAAACGATTTTGAAAAATTTCGTTTTTTTTCGAATAAAATCGGAAGTATTCGGAATTTGAAAACTTTGACAGCGGCATTATAATCAGCGCCGAATTACACGACTTTGCCCCCATTTAACGGTTTCTCTAACTCCTATGGTTTCCGAGAGTCCAATGCTGGTATGTCGAATTTGTAACACCCTGTATATTCTCAAATCAAAAATATAATAATTTACTAAAATATTTTTTTTTGATGTAATCAAGATTACTAAAAATATCCTTAAAATTCTTTTAACTGCTCAATAACAACATTATTTATGAAGAGCTGCTGCACAAACTAAACTTTGGAATTCTTTCTCTCAATTCCCAAAATATACCTTCTACTTACCATCTTCACGAACCAACGTATTTAAATATTCTTTCATCAATAGGCAGCGTACCATACCAGGGGGTTCTGGGGCACCAAAAAATCGGGGTTGTTCCTTTCATATCCTTTTCTATACAGCTTTTTTTAATGTTAAAAAAGCAAACAGGTATAATATAATATAATAAATATATAGGAAGATATTTTATTTAAAGAAAACATATCAGATTAGGTAGGACCTAGGCATACAGTTTAGAAAAACGCAACAACAAAAATATTAAATAGTTATAGATAACTTTTATTTTAGTGCTTTTTTTCATATACTGTGGGGCCCCGCAGCGTTGCCCTTTTTGCCCCAATGCAAATCCGGTGCTGTCAATAGGATGTGTACATCTTACAATGACAATGTCCATGTCTATGTTGTCATTAATATTTATAAATCTAGATGTTGCTAATCTTTATGTTAATTATCAAATAATTAGTTTTCATTTTACCTAATTAAATTCTGTTTTCTACCTGTTTTGTAACTGAGAAACTGCAAAAAAGTATATGGAATAAATAAAACTATTGCCCAAAATTCTTGTGAAAATACCTGTTGATGCCGTGTAAACATCTATTTTAAAAGGGAAGGATCTCTTCATCGCACGACACTGTTCCTAGGTAAGTTGCATCCCAATTTAATAACAAATTTAATGACAAAAAAGGTACCCCATAGAATACCTCAAAATTATAAAATGAAAATGATTTAAAAACATGTAAGAAACATGTTACGCCCGCCAGACTAGTAAAAATTGGTTAATTGTAATTTTTTATGAATTTTTGAATTTTGCTAAAAAAATGATTTTTTTTTTCAAAACACCTGCTTGAAATTTATACAATTTGTAGAAAATAATGTACCATTTTTGAAAAAATGTTTGTTAAATAACTTCTGACAAACTATTTGTTTTAAATTATTTTTTTAATGTAAATGGACGTCACCTCCTTGAATTTTTTTTTTAAATAAAGTTTAAGAACCTGACTATCTATTGCAACTTATCTGGCTGAGAATTTTTGTTAATAAATTTGTCAGACTTCATTTTGAATGCGCTGCATCAATGTATCAAGATCAATCACTGGCATCTAAGAACACCTCGATAAAAAAAAAACAACTGAAGCCTGTCCTCTACGCATAAAAATATTCGTCATTAAAAAATGTTTTTTACCATGTCAGATTTAATTTTTTGAGCGCCGTGACAGCGTTATTTCATAAAAAAATAAGCTTTTACAAAAGCCGTGTCAACACACCACCTTAATTTTTTTTCTGAAAGAAGGCTTTACATCTAATTTATGCACAAAAATTGGTCTGTCAGCGAAAAAATGTTTTAACTATGACAGACTTCCTTGTTAAAGTGCTGCGACCACATTTTTTAATGGAAAAATATGGTATAACTAAAAAAATTTTTTTTTATTATAATTTAATAATATAGATTCCTTTTATATATAGTAACACGTTTTTTATACAAACTTTGTTTTTTTCTATGCCAGACTTAATTTTTGAGCGCCGCTGACAGCGTTTTTTCATAACAAAAATATACTTTTACGACGGGTGCTTTAAAACATCACCTTAATTTTTTCCAAATAGAAAGTTTGGCATATATTTGATTGATGAGAAATTTATAACAAATGAAGTCTTACAAATTTATTAACAAAAATCGTCAGCCAGAGACAAGTGTCAATAGATAGAAGAGATATTAAACTTTATTTAAAAAAAAATTCAAGGAGGTGTTATTACGTGTATTTTCATAAAAAAAATTATAACAAAAGGTCTGTCAGAAATTCATTAACAAAAATTGTCAGCCAGACAAATTTTTTCAAAAATATTACATTATTTTCTACAAATTGTATAAATTTTAAGCAGGTGTTTTGAAAAAAAAATCATTTTTTTTAGCAAAATTCAAAAATTCATAAATAATAACAATTAACATATTTTTACTAGTCTGGCGGGCGTAACATGTTTCTTACATGTTTTTCAGTCATTTTCATTTTATAATTTTGAGGTGTTCTATGGGGTACCTTTTTTGTCATGGGAGCTTGGTCTATTATGCCTCTTGTCCTTGCTTGCCCGGTCCCACGCTTTGCTATTTACAACTCCAACGTAGCAGCTTTAGTTATTATATTACCAATGATTATTACTTATTACCACTCGTGAATAAAACTAAATTTCTTTTTCAAATATCCGGTTTTTCTTTTGGCTTTATTTCAAAAAGCTTTCCTTTGTTAAGAATAAGTAAAGCTTTTTACAAAGTTTCCGTTTTATTAAATTAAAATACAGCGTGAACGGCAGGTTACTTTTGACAATAGGATAATGAAAAAAAGTTTGAAGACTAACAGCAAGGAAAACTTTTAAAGCGAGGAGGTTTAATTAAATAAAAATGCATACTGAAATAAAACTTAAGTAATAAAATAACGTGTAAAATTCAGCACAAGATATTATTGATGGTTGTTTTTGCCTGAGTTAAAGATCGATCTAGGGCCAGGGGTGATAGTGGTATCCGTTTAAGAGCATCCAACCACGATTTTTATCTTCTTCTTATAGGTTACCAGCTACATGCAAAATTATATATATATACAGGGTGTTCCAGATAGGGATGCACTATACAAGGATCTCGTAAACCATATAAGATACAGAGATGGTTTACTTAGAAAAAAGTTGCTCCCTGGTAAATTCTGCAATATTGGGTTTTCGAATTTAAAAAAAAATCGTAATCGTTCTGAAGATATTTGGGTAAAATCGAATTTTGATTTTATTTTTTTCTGACTCCATTTGAAGGGATATGTTTATATAAAATTTTCATTCTCACTACACACAACAAAGGAAACAAAAGTTATATATGTGGATCATGTCAAGTTACGCATTGTGACAACCAAGCTAGTCAAATAAACTAGAAGATAGAGATAAGGACTAATATAATAATAAGTTGCGTTTTTATACGACCACATTGCTAGTACCACAACCTAGATGTGATAAAAAAAAATTCTGCTGGTCACCATTTTCATTTCATGGATAAAATTTATTGGTTGAAATAAAATCCTTTACCAATCCAAAACCATAAACTTGTTAAAAACATACTATTATACGCTTGGAAATAAGAACATTATAAGTCTTTGTTCGATTTTGAAAGTTTTTGGCGGCCATTTTAAATATAACATGATAAAAACCGTTCACAGATCTTTTGTTCGATTTTGTTTCAGGTCTAATATTATAAACTCGTCCATTAATCTTATAATTTTTTCCACTGCTTCACACTACTTTTTGGTTTTTTTAAGTTTAATACTATGCGGCATCGGCCTGCCTACAATGGACAATTATTATTATTATCGTTTTAGCCATTCAAAAGTAACCGGCATATACTGGGTGACAATGAAATTACTTGTAACGTTCTTATATTATTCATTATTCATTATTATGAAGTTTTGGTAGGTTATATGGTTGCACTATACCGGGTTAGTATAAAGTACCGGAACGCTTTAATATCTTCAAAACCGCTTAAGCTACAATTAAAAAATTTGGCATTTGAAGGTTTGAAAGTATGGCGAATTGAACAATGAGATCGACACTGTTGCCAGATTTCCCAATTTTCCGCTACACATAGTCGTTTCGTTATCTCAAATGGAATGCCCAATTTATTTTTATTGCAATGAATTGGGCGTCTCGAACTTAGTAAGATCCTAATTTTTCAGAATTTTATCTCTACTAGTTCCTGAGATATGACAACACCCCATTTTCAGTAAAAAGTATCAAAACGCTAAAATATCTTCAAAACCGCTAAAGCTACGCTTACAAAATTTGACATTTGGAGGTTTTTGGGTATGCGGAATTCAACAATGATATTTACACTGTTGCCAGACTTCCCAATTTTCCGCGACACATAGTCGTTTCGTTATCTCAAATGGAATGCCCAATTTATTTTTATTGCAATGATTTGGGCGTCTCGAACTTAGTAAGATCCTAAATTTTCAAAATTCTGTTTGCGCTTTCATTATACTAGTCAGGAAATTTCTGGGATTTATTTAAAAATAAGCATTTTTTAAACTAATCGGAAACGCCCGAAAATTGAATACCTTATGAACAAGTAGGCGCTGATTCATTATTTTTGGTAACAATCGCCGTCGCGTCGCCATGCTACAACAATTACAAATTAAACACATCCCTGTCAGTTAAGCAGCCTAATAATTGTATTGATTATTAAATTGAAATTGTATAATGAATTTTGTTCTATCAGAGACCCAACGTATTGATATTTTGATTTTTCGTGGATATGGAAATAAAACAAGGACATATCAAGAAGTCTGCGACTTGTTTATTGACCGCTATCCTAACAAACTCATTAAAAAGTCCACCGTACACAGAACTTGTGGACGTTATCAGGAAACAGGGTCCATTAAAAGTTTACCTAAAACCGGACGCCCTAAAACTGCTACCAGTGATGAAAATAAATTAAATGTTTTATTACAAATAGAGGAAAATCCCCAAGTCAGTACCAGTCAGATAGCTTTAAATGTTGAAATCTGTCAAAAATCGGTAAGGATTATCTTAAAGGAAGACAAATTAAAGCCGTACAACGTACAAGATTCATTACACCCAAGAACTTTTAGAATATGATCCTGACCGCCGCAATGAATTCGCCGCAATCATGATGGAAAATATTAACGAAAATCCATATTTTGCACACAAAATTGTATTCAGCGACGAAGCTACTTTTTGCTTGAACGGCCAATTTAATAGGCACAATTGTAGAATTTGGTCTAGAGATAACCCCCATTGGATGCAAGAACTTCACACCCAATATCCTGAGAAAGTTAATGTTTGGGCTGGAATATTGGGTGACAATATTATCGGACCTTTTTTTGATAGAAGGTACATTAACAGGACAGAAGTACTTGGAGCTCCTTAGGGAACGTATAGTTCCTGCCATTCAACACAATAGAAATTTATGTGAAATATGGTACCAACAGGATGGTGCTCCACGACCCCATTATTCAAGGGTAGCCATGCAGTTTCTCAACAACCAATTCCCAGGGAGGCTGATTGGAAGACGTGGTACATTAGAATGGCCACCTCGATACCCTGATATGACTCCACTAGACTTCTTCTTGTGGGGTCATTTAAAGAATCGTGTCGACAAATGTCGTCCATCAAATTTGGATGAACTCCGCGAAAGAATCCGCCTCGAAGCTGCACTTATAACACCGAATATGTTGAGTACCACACTGCGAGAGTTTTATGATCGACTTGGATACTGTCTGGCAAATAATGGGGCCCACTTTGAACATTTAATTAAAAACTAGTGTCATTAAAATTATAATTTTTTTGTGTATAATAAAAAAAATCCTTCTCAAACGTTCATTGTATAAATGGGGCATTCCATTTGAGATAACGAAACGACTATGTGTCGCGGAAAATTGGGAAGTCTGGCAACAGTGTAAATATCATTGTTGAATTCCGCATACCCAAAAACCTCCAATCCTCCAAATATCAAATTTTGTAAGCGTAGCTTTAGCGGTTTTGAAGATATTTTAGCGTTTTTAGCGTTTTGATACTTTTTACTGAAAATGGGGTGTTGTCATATCTCAGGAACTAGTAGAGATAAAATTCTGAAAAATTAGGATCTTACTAAGTTCGAGACGCCCAATTCATTGCAATAAAAATAAATTGGGCATTCCATTTGAGATAACGAAACGACTATGTGTAGCGGAAAATTGGGAAATCTGGCAACAGTGTCGATCTCATTGTTCAATTTGCCATACTTTCAAACCTCCAAATGCCAAATTTTTTAATTGTAGCTTAAGGGGTTTTGAAGATATTAAAGCGTTCCGGTACTTTATACTAACCCGGTATGCATATTTTCAGTATGTAAACTTCTGGCAGACAACTTAGTTATTTCAAATAGAACACCCTTTATATCTTTATATGAATTTTGCGAAGAATTCTAAGGTCTGCGCCCATAGATGCCTGCGCCCGTGGAGGCCTGCGCCCCCTAAAGGTATCTATTCTGCCTATAGTACACTGCACCGCAAAATTAACCGGATGGAAAAAAATTCGCACCAATTCAATCTTACATAACTTTTAAGTGTTTTGATTAAATTCGATAATTTTTTGACACGTTGCAGATGCAGTCGTCTTTGTCATGTTCTGATATCGCTTTTACGAACAGTGAAAATGGATATGTTTACATACAGGGTAGCCAAAAAAATTGCATTTTACGCTTAATTTCTAAACACCCTGTGGAAAAATTGAAGAAATGATTGATGTTTTTTTGTACGGCATTTTTAAGTTCCATCTTTTCTGAACAACTTGTTTTTGATTCATACCGATATCTAAATTATTAAAGAAAAAACACAGGTTTAAAGGAAATAATGCAATAATCCTTTATTAGGAACAAAAAATTATAAAATTTGTAGTTGGCTTTGTCTTTTTTTGTCTTTCTGAATCTCGTTTCCATGGTACCATGGCTTGTAAAGAAGATTTTTGTCAACAAATGTACAGATTTATTAATTGCTGGACTTCAAACGTTTCTTAAGTAAATTGTTGTTGTTTTTTAAAGTAAGTTGTTGGTTGTTTTGTGTGTTGAAGCTGTTCCGTAAACGGTAACGTAAAGGTGTATTAATTTAAATTAAATATGAGACCAGAAGAAGTGGCACAAGCCGTCGCTTTACAGGATGATGGTCGTCGGATTCTGTATATCCTAGAAAGGCTTGGCCATCCACGCAGTACCATATCCGATGCGATCCAAAGATTTAGAGAAACTGGTTCTTACTCGAGAAGACCCGGGCAGGGAAGACCAAGAGTCACAAATGCAGTTGAAAATTTCTTCGTCTTCAGACTCTTCGAGAGCGAACAGCCTCTGCTTCGGTTTTAGCTGTAAGATTGGCAGATGTTCATGGTACCTTGGTGTCATCTGACACTGTACTTAGAAGGTTAAGACAACAGAATCTAACATCTCATGTACCTGCCACAGGACCTCTATTAGACGCAGGTCATCGAAGGCAGCGCCTTGAATTTGCTCGAGCTCATGCAGATTGGAACATAAACAACTGGCAAAACGTTCTATTTACAGACGAGTCTCTTTTTACGCGATATTCACCTGACGGACGTCAAAGAGTGTGGAGGAGGCCTGGAGAACGATACTCTCAATGTTGTTTCTCTCTTAGAGTGCAATTTGGTGGCGGAGGAGTGATGGTATGGGGAGGCATATCTTTGGAGGCCCGTACAGACCTCATTACACTTTAGGGGGTATTAACGCTGATAAATACATCAGACAGTGCTTAGAAGAACATGTGATACCATATTCGCATTTTATAGGAGAACATTTTAAATTAATGCAAGATAATGCTCCACCACACAGAGCACGAATAACGAGGCAGTATTTGAACGATGTTGGCGTTCAGGTATTGGACTGGCCCTCAAGAAGTCCGGATCTGAACCCTCTTGAGCACATGTGAAGCATTGGGAAGGAGAGTTAGGCAAAACTACGGCGAGTTTCAAACTTTGGAGGCGCTAGCACAGGCACTGACAAACGAGTGGCGATGAGAGCTGTTATTTAGGCTCGCGGAGGAAATACTCGATTTTAATCTTACCACTATTGCCCATGTTAATTTTTAAATTTTTTGTTGCTAATAAAGGATTATTGCATTATTTCCTTGAAATCTGTGTTTTTCCTTTAATAATTTAGATATCGGTATGAATCAAAAAACAAGTTGTTCAGAAAAGATGGGAATTAAAAATGCCGTACAAAAAACATCAATCAGTTCTTCAATTTTTCCACAGAGTGTTTAGAAATTAAGCGTAAAATGCCATTTTTTTGGCTACCCTGTATGTGAACATATCCATTTTCACTGTTAGTAAAAGCGATATCAGAACATGATAAAGACGACTGCATCTGCAACGTGTCAAAAAATTATCAAATTTAATCAAAAATCACTTTAGTTAGTTATTTAAGATTGAATTGGAGCGATTTTTTTTCCATCCGGTTAATTTTGCGGTGCAGTGTAGTTCCTCGCGTAACCTACTTATATTTGAAGTCGTTTAAAAATATGCATTCCAGTCTTTACAATTAAAAATTAACACAGGTAACGTGACTTATGTTTATCTATTTAAAGCTGTGAAATAATATTCTGTAGCTGTCCTTTTATTTATATTCCAGATTGACATCTTACTTATAACAGTAGGTTGCATCTGAAACAAAAATAGTTTATTATATTCTCATTTTTAAAAAAGGACCTATTCATACAACGCCAAAATTAACTAAAATCTGTGATTTAACTCATAATTATATGGCTCTTCGGTCACGAAATTTCTTTACGGTTTGACATTCTTCTCGTTTGCCTACAATGCGGCATTAATGTTCTTAATAATATATAAAAGAGTAGGTAGTAGTGTCCACTCGCAGGGTACAGTAATTTTGATTATATCAGAGAAAGTGTTCAATTTTTAAAGATTTTTATGATTTAGTAGCCGCATTGCCGAATTACTTCTGATTTATTTAAAATATTGAAATTAATTTGTGTACAAAATTTATTTTCTTTAATAACTAAAAATGAGTACGTACGTTTCGACAAGATCTGTTACATTATCAGGAAAATTTCGAGTCCTTATTAAAATAGGTAAAATAATATTTTTTTTATTTAAAATATAATGTAATAATTTTCTATATTATTTTCCTGATGGTATTATAAATTTTGCCGAAATGTAGGTAAATACACTTTTTAAAATCATTGTGTTTATGGTAAGATGTAGTCTAAAAAACCAAATACAAAAGATATTTTATTTTTATTTAAAGAGTTTTATTGGGCAACTAAAATAAAAGTGTACAATGATAATATAAATCACAATAAAAAAGATGTACATTAAAATCAAAGCTTTTTAATTTAAATCATAATTATGTGACAAGTAAAAGAAAACGAGGAATGACCTTTTTCCAAAAACTGAAAATAACAAATTTTAAAAGTAGGTACAAGGTACATATATTTAAGTCTATTATTATTTAATCAGCATAGGTAAAAATTTTCTTGCTCGGTATAGGATAGACCTTAGAATATTGAGAATTAGCAATACTAGGTACTTCATTACACACTTTTCCCATACGGTGCCTTGTATAATAACATTTTTTTGCGTTGTCAAGTCTTATATGTATGGGTAAAATAAAAACGATTTTGCAAAGTAGACTCGATAAAGCTTGTATTGCTATACCTTTAAAATATACTTTTGTTCCTTTTTTGGAACGTCTATTTTACAAAGTCGAAGTTGCAGATTTTCTAGTAGCTTATTTATATCCGTTTTTTTAAGTAACTATTATGAAAATGGTTAAAAATACCACTAATATATTTCACGGTGACTAAAGCAACGTACTCTACTGCGTAGCAAAAGCCTAGTAAGTTTATTAGTATGTGATTCACATTTGTGATTGGTGAGAGTAAAAAAAAATGTACCTAATTAATTTTTAAAGTATTTTATTTCTCGACAGTTAGGATCAACAATCAGTTAATTATTATTTTTGTCACTCAATGACAATGTTGTATTCTAAACCTTATTTAAATGTCGCTCGTAATAAATATTTTTCATGAAGTAATGTAAATATGTATAATTTAAGGTTTCGAGAAAATAATATTAGTGCCTAGTAGTTATAGATGGTTCATTCAAAGCCAATTCCATATGTCCCTACTGCGCATGCGCCAAACCGCATGTAATGTAATATTTAGGCTACAAGGGTACCTGGAAAGAAGTCATCCGGATTTAAAAAGACTACACCAAGGTAAGCACTTTTAGTGCCTCGCATTTTCTCATATCTTCTATATCAGTTTCCTTATTCCTTATATTCCTTAATCATAAGAAATCCATCCTTAGAAAATATTTAGCACTGTAACAACATTGTTGTTAATATGATGATCTTGAAAATAGATGCCAAAAATATATTTAATGTGAAAATTTTTGCGTACAATGGCACGTTTATTTTACCGAAGTGATATATTTTTAATGAATTGTATCCAGACCGGGACCCTTTCTCTAAATTAACTGTGCAGCATTTTCATGAAACTGGAGGTATCAAAGATCGACCAAAAAGTGGAGACTTACTTGTCAACGTTTCTAACAAAGAAAATTCTTTGAATGTCATGTTTAATGTAGTAGAAAATCCAATAAATTCGTCACAACAGAGGGCTTTAAATCATAACATGAGTGGATATTCCTCCCAAAAAATTACCAAAAGTGAAATTTTTAAACTATATAACTTGCTCACTTTTTACAAAAATTGAGTGAAGATGATTCTGGTCGCAGAATTATGTTGTGCGAAGTTATTATGGATAAATTAAATAAAAATGTGAGCTTTGTCAACTATATTTTGTATTCTATACGCATTCTAATTAATCAATATTTTATTTAAACGGGCATGTAAATTGACACAACTGTAGGTATTGGTCAGACTAAAATACATATTGGATAGAACAAGTTCATATCCAACGACCATAAAAAACCAATGTTTGGTATATACGGTTATTGGTAGACACGTAATAGAACCCTATTTTATAGACGAGAATTTGAACTCTTAACAATATTTATTTATTATTTATTTAAGAGTGTTGTTAAAAGAGCTTATATTATTCCCGAACAATAATTTTTCCAATTTACTGGCTAAACAAATATGGCTTCAGCAAGATGGGGCACCTCCACATTTTGGACGGGTGGTACGGAAATTACAAAAAGGAACTTTTCCTGAAAAATTGATTTGACTAAGGGTACAACTGAATGGCCAGCTAGGTCTCCCGCTATGTTTCCTCTTTACTCTTTCCTGTGGGGTCATATACAAAATTTAGTGTACAAAAATAGGCCACAAATTATCAAAGAGTTGCAAGAAAGAATAATGCACGAAATTTCCAATATTCCTCCCAATATTTATTACTAATTAATTTTTGTCAGACTGTGAACGATGGACACTTTGAGCACCTTAAAATATCAGTCCAAATTGTTGTTTACTAAAATTTTCTATCTTTTCTGATTTTTTGGCAAATTTAATGATATTCAAAACTCGATATCTCGAAAACGACCAAACAAAACTATTAATTCAAGATAATAGAGAAATATGTTTACCACTTGTCCTTTCCAGAATCCAGTTCAGATAGGCCGTTACTCGAGTGTTGATTCCTGGGGAAGCAGAAGCGCAACCGACCCCATGAGATATAATTCCCACCGAATGCATTCTATTGGTGGTGGTATCCGTCCATAGAACTGGACCACCCGAATCAGATTGACATGAATCCTTTCCTGTATATTTGGATAAATTATTATTATGTTAAATTTGATTTTTAGACAAGACACCAACAACGACTTCGATTACCTATATATAAATTAGATGATGTTTTTAAATTAATAATACCGATACTACATTATCCTAGAAAATGGTAAATGTGCCTTAATACACTATCATAATACGCCAATTCAAACTATTCTATATGGAGTACACAGAGTTTTTCTACTCACACATTTATAATTTTTTTACAATTTAGGCACTCAATGGATAATTAAGCTTTACCAGTTAACTAAAATAATATATTTCCATTCTTGTTAGGGTATATAATTGATCACTCAAAGTTTTTGTTTACTGAGACTTAGCCTTTTTTTATGATGACTTTTATTAGTTAGTAAACAGAAACTAGGTCCGGTCTTGTCCACTCTTTCAAATCAAAAAATGAACCTAAACATACCGGGTGACAACGAAATTACTACCCAGCTAGACACGTCTTTATAAAAGGATACATCAGTATAATTTATACATTATTAGGTAAGTTATATGGTTGCACTGTGCGAAAATTTTCAGAATTCAAACGTTTGATGACTCTTTCCTTCGGTTTAGGTATTTGGTATGAATAAGTTGATATTCAATCACAAAATTCTCCAATAATTTTAATGACACTTCTCCTTTTATATCTAATTTTCAAAATTATATTACTTTTCTAAATATATTTTTTTTGCTTTACTATATTTAAACTGATTAATTTGTAAGGTATAAACAATTAAAAATTTAGTTACATTATCCAACTAGCAACAATTGATGTGACTATTCACAGTAGCATCTAAGGTAGCAATGGATCCCCACAGATCTGTTTACTAATTTCAATTAATTTACGACGTTATTATTATCCATAGCTACCTTAGATAAAACTGTGAGTAAACTAACATAAATTATTGAATGTTGGATAATTTACCTAAACTTTGAATTGCTTATATCTTAAAAAATAATAAGTTTAGACATAGCGAAGCACCCGTAAAAAATATTCAGGAAAGTAAAGTTATTTTAAAAATTCGATTTAAATGGGGTAGTGCCATTAAATTTATTGGAAACGTTTTTTATTGAATGTCAAATTTTGCAGTACTTCCGGTTAAACCGGAAGTGAAATAGTTGTGACTCATTCATGCGGAATATCTAAAATGAAGTAAAAAAGTAATATTAAATTGTTTACGTATTCATTTATTTTTTGTAAAAATAAATAAATGTGAAGCTAATTTGACAATTTCAATTCATTTTCTTGGTACCTACCTATCTTAGATAGGTATAGAATATGATACATATCTTATGCTTAGAATTCTTCGTAGAATTTATATCTATGAAGATAACCAGAACATTCTATCTAAAATACCAAAGTTTCGTGCACTTCCGATGGAACCGGAAGTGACAATCAGACGTCTGAATGCTGAAAAGGTGCGCACAATGTAACCATATAACCTATTAAAAAATGCTTTATATCCATTGGTTCCAATCGTTCTAAAAGCAAACCTAAAAGTATTTAAAAAAATCTTACCATAAGCATATGTACAAATTTCTCCAGCTGAAATGGTTTCACCTTGGGATGCGGCGCATTGAGTATTTGACAACACACCTAATGTTGCTTTTAGAAGAACATCCGAAGTGGGCCCTGAAAATTCTATTTGTCCCCAACCTAACAGGTAAAGGGGTTCTTTAATTTGATAAAAAATAATCGTAGTTCCCGCATAGAAAAAGTATTTGATTTAAATAAATGCTTAGATGGTTAAAATTTAATATCTGTAGTAGAAACAGCAACTTGGAAAAAAAATTAGGAAAGTTTCTATGTCAGGACTTAAAAATAAAAAACCAAGTCAAGAACTCGACTAAAGTCAGTTTTTACTAAAAGGTATAAACCAAATGTTCTTGGTTTAACCAGTTTGCATGACTCAAATATCTCTATTTTGTTATATTATTTGTAATTAGTAATTGTACCTGGTGGTGCATCATGGTTGGATACATAGAAAATCCCATGTTACTTTTAGACTGTCCAAATATTTTCTCCCCTGTTGGCTTTAGAGCGGGGTTGTAGAGAGACTTTTGTAAGATATCTGTGTGGTGAGTGCATATACGGAGTTTGAACAATTTTGAACAACCAGATCTTAATTTATTTGAATAGGATTATTGAACGGTTATACCTGAAGTTATGGCCAACTTTGGTACTTCAAATATAATACCCTGAATATTTTAGGAATAAAACCTAAGTTACTTTTGGTAATAATGATCTATCCCTATCTCTAACCGTTTTTAAGATATGAATTATAAAAAAATTTTTATGTAAAAACCCTACAGAGAAGGAAGTTCAGTAATTCTGAAATTTACAAAGCTCAACATTTAAAATTTCTTTAGACTCCATGACCTATATCTTACATTATTATACGGAGGGTTCTTAAAATTGTGCCAATCTGGCCATTCAGATAAATTTAATGTAGTGTACGTACATTTTTGCAACAATCTATGATTTATCTTATTAACGTGTAGAGAGAAAAAATGTCTATCTAAATGTTAATTAACTAATATTTTATTATTATTTTTATTATTATTATTATTATTATTATTATTATTATTATTATTATTATTATTATTTTTATTATTATTCAGAAGTGACATGCAATTTCTCAACAAAAGTTGGTTTATAGCCTATCCCGGATTATGCATCAAAAGGAGTAGACTAGTTGTAGTCGGTGTCATAGACTGTCCTGTAGGAATTTTCTAACTATGTGGCAGGTGCTGAGTAGGACTGCCTTTTGGATGTCGATAAAGGTGTTGTAGTGCAGACTTAATGCTTTAAGGTTCTGTTCCAAAGTGCTCGGTATCAGTCCGGTTGATGATACGATAATCGGTATCACGTGAACCTTATCAAGTTGCCACATTTGTTGTATCTCGATGGCCAGATCAGCGTATTTGGCCTTCTTCTCTTGGTATTTGTCCAATAAGTATTTATTGTTGGGTATGGCGACGTTTATCAAGTAGGCTGTTTTCATTCCCTTGTTTACCAGCACTACATCAGGCCGATTATTCGGCACCCGTCTATCGGTGATAATTGCCCGGTCATAGTACAGTGTAAAGGAATTACTCTCAAGCACTGGTTTAGGCTGGTACTTGTACTAGGGTACATAGGTGTCAAGTAACCCGTATTTATTAGCCAACTTTTGGTGTATGATATTGCACACCTGATTGTGTCGCTGCATGTAGTCGACATTAGCCAGGTAAGTAGAGCCAGATGTAATATGCTGTATGGTCTCAGACCTCTCGTTGCACTTTCTGCATTTGTCAGATTCAATGGACCTATCTTTAATAATGAATTTGGTGTAGTTTCGTGTGTTGATGACTTGATCTTGTATCGCCATCACGAATCCTTTTGTCTCAGAAAATAGCACACCATCCTTCAGCCACCTGTTGGATGCTTCTTTTTCTATATAGGGTTGGTTCAGATCGTTGTAGTGTCGTCCATGTAGCGGCTTTTGGGCCAATTGATCTTTCTTCTCGGCGTCAGAGAGCGATTTCAGACTAACGTTATTACTAGAGAGATTGAGGGGGGTATACGATTGGTCACTTATTACAGTGATATTGTGAAGGCTTGATGTTTGCGCTTTTTTGTTAAAGAATTCTCTCAATTTCAATAGCTGCCAAGAGTGCAGGTTAACTAGGTCAGTAAGTAATCGTCCTCCTTCTCTCCTAGGCAAAGTTTTTCATATAGTTGAGGCTCTAGGATGATGCGTTTTATGCTTAGGCATTATTGTACGAGTAGTTCGTTGCAATTCCTCAAGCTCGGTGTTGGTCCACTTTAAACTCCAAAGCTATAAGTCAAGACAGGTACAGCGTAGGTTTTTACTGCTGTAATGAGATTTCCAGCGATTAACTCTGTTTTTAGTAGAGCTTTTACTCATTGGAGGTTCTGATTTTTGATTCTCGTCGTTCCTTGTTTGACTTGAAGCAACTTCGCTTGTTGGAACCCAGGATATTTGTAAGTTTCTCCTTCGTTCATAGCTTGGACTATATCCCCATTTGGTAACGCAATATCGCCATTCATGACTTTGCTTTTTTCGATGTGCAAGGCTTTACATTTTTCCATTCCGAATTACATCCAGATGTCGTTTGAGAAGGTGTAAGTCGCATCAATTAGGTGTTTTAGCTGCCTCTCGTTTGCACCGTACAGCTTGATGTCATCCATGTACATGAGATGAGAGATAGTATGGTGGCTCTCTCTCTGTTGGCTTTGATGTTAAATTCCTCCCCTGTATCATTAAGCATCATGGACAGTGGATTCATGGCTAGGCAGAACAAAAGTGGGCTCAACGAGTCACCCTGGAAAATTCCTCTGTTAATATATATCTCATCGGTGGTAAGAGATTGACCCCCGTTAGATAGTGTTAGGCTTGTTCTCCATTGCTGCTTAATATTAGCTAGAATATTGATGATGATAGGGTCAATTCTATACATTTCTAACACTTTCAAGAGCCAAGAATGGGGCACGCTATCAAAAGCCTTTTTGTAGTCTATAAAGGCGGTGTGCAGGTTTCGTCGCTTTTCCCGAGCTTGCTTTAGTATCACTGAGTCGATCACAAGCTGTTCTTTACATCCCTGATGATCTCTAATGTATCCCTTTTGTTCTTCAGCAATCAGGTTATTGCCTTGTATATGATGGCAAATTCTGTTAGCGATGCATCCTGTTAGGATTTTATACATGGGCGGCAGGCACGTAATGGGCCGGTACTAGGACGGGTCTTCTGTCCTATTGCTTTTCGAAAGCATAGTTGTTGAATCCCGCATAAGGAATGAAGGTGTTCTTTCTGGATGGTGCATAATTGCAGTAAACTAACAAGCGCGATGTTCATGAAAGACGTCAAATTTCTTATACCAGAAATTGTGGATGTTGTCTAGTCCTGGCGATTCCCAGTTATTTGTGTCCTTGATGGCGCCGGTCACCTTCTCTTTTGTAAAAATCTGAGATTCCATTTGAGGTGTTCTAATTGCATCCTGCTGTGTCTGAATCCATCTTGCGTTTTATTTATGCTCTTTCGGTATATCCCAGATGTTTGACCAGTACTCGGTGAGACACTTTTTGCTTGGTAACTTTTTCTCAGAGTGGTAGCGTTGTTATCATTGAGTTCTCGATAGAACTGCCTTTGGTTGTTGCTAAAGAGCCTGTTCTGTCGTTTTCTCTTGGAGCACTTTATGTGTCTTCTTAGACGCTTTGATTTAGCTTTCAGTGTCTGCTTTAATGTGTCCATATACTCAGCCAGATTTTGATGGTGATTCGGATGTTTTGTGCCAATCTTCAAGAGAATCTTCTTCATACGAGTTCGTTTCTTTGGAATTCAATAATCCCGCCCAGTTCTTGCCTCAATTCTGCAATCGTTTTCTCAATTCTTCTCTGCCATATAGGTTTTTGCCTTTGATTTGGTTTTTGCACCCGTTCTTGTGTGTGCACCTGTTGTTTATGGCATCGGATAACTGCTATAGCTGCGCAGTATATCAGTGTATGAACCTTTTCAAGAGTGTCATGCTCCGCAATGAATTCTGGTAGTATGTTGTTAAGAGCCTTAAGTATATTATGTGTGTCCCGATTAGTTCTAAGCCTCGGGATTTTTGGTCTTTTCGTTGGATCTGTGCCATTAAACTCAGTCAATGCCCTCTTGAGTTCAAAGAGTGCTGCTGTGGTTATGTTGTCGCGGGTGATAGTAGCAACGTTAGTGTTAATTTCAAGTTTGGTAGGTTCGTCATCGCCAGTGATATCTTCATTTCGTTCTGCCACAAAATCCTCTGGAGTTTGTGCCATATTAGCCTCCTCGTGTTCATTCTGGAGCTCAAGCTGCACCTCTTCTTTTAGTTGTTCAAGAATTGCTGTAGATAAAAGGTTGTTTTGAATGATTACTCGCCGTTGGTCAGCGATTCGTTGCTCGGTTACGTTCTGCAGTTCAGGATATTTTTAGGTAAAAGCACTATGAAGGGCAACTCTGTAGGTGGTTAAGTCCGTTTCAAACTTTGTAATTTTATAGTAGGGGCGCATTATGAAAGAATTTATATCTTCGGTCCATTTTATACGCTTCCGTGGCTTTCCAGCTTTCGTGGTCTGAGAAGTAGTGACTTGCGTCTTCTCAGAAACAACGCCAGCTGGCTGTGCGGCGTCGATGTTGTGTGCCACATGAGTTAATGGGGTCGTTGCAGTAGCCATACTCGACATCTCGCTGCTTCAGTCGTTAGTCGTGGGAGACTTTATTATTATTATATATACCGGGTGATTTACGACGAGCTTACATTAGAACTCTTGAGGAAACTACTTAAAATATTTCTTTGAAAATATGTAGGTTTAAGTTTATCGATATGCTCGCTTAAACTAAAATATTAACATGTTTCTGTCACTTCCGGTTATACCAGAAGTAGCTTTAACTTTAATTTTTTTTAATACAATATAGCATTTTTTATTATATTTTTGGTTTTTGAATTAAATTATAATTATATTTTATGGAACACGTTTCTTACCCAAGTATACTAATTTCTGAGATATCTGCATATTTTGTAATTATTTCGTAAATGCATAGCGATGAAATTATCCGTATATATTTTTTACTTTAGCTCCTGGATTTTTTTGTTATTGTATAGTTAAAGAATCAACAAATCTTAAAAAATAATTAAACTTGACATAAAATATACCAAGAGGTCACAATAAGGGCTCATTGTAAATAACTTTAAACATTAAAAACTTTCTTATTTTAAATGGAACACCCTGTATATTTTTATTTTATATGGTGGTAAATTAACTGCTCCTTAAAATTGCTATAACCTTTTCTATACCTATATCCACGCGTTTCCTTAAAATATCAAGTTTTATTTTTAAATACGATTTTTTTCAAGCGTGCCACGAAAACAAATGTACATGGATACTCTATAGTGATATTTATATAAATATTGTTAGCAGCAATGTTTTCTAGAATGCTTTGACAAGAAAAATAGTTGCACTAAATTATTTGTTGCGTATTTTAAGAATGTCAATTCTGTTTCTGGAAAATGTCACGCTTGGGATTTTCAAACGAATATTTTTTAAATTTATTAAGTGTTTATATTAAATTTGGCAAAATAAAGTTAAGAGCATGTCGAATATATCGAAATTAACATGAGTAGCCATAATATTTCTATTTTTATGTTCTGTATGGCGGATGATATAATTTATGCGATTCTAATTAAAACTTTAAAATAAATGTTCAGTTTTTTTTTTGCCAAACTAGAAGTTATTGTAAACTCTTTTGTAAATTTTTTTTACTAAATTTTAAATTATACAAGTCAGGAAATAATGCCGCGTTTTACGCTAGTATGGAAGGCTCTTAAGTTTATAAAATATTATTTCTAGGGTTTGATTATGAGTTTTGTTTTTCATTGCCAATTTGATAACATATGTCAACTGTAGAATCACACAGATATTTTAAGAATTTTTTAAATGGCTTGGAAGTCCAAGACGACTAAAAATATGCATAGTGACTATTAGACATTTAGACAGCAAATTTGATTCTCTACACGTTAGTAAGATACAATACAGGGTGTTCCATTGACGAAAATTGATTTATGCGCATTTATCTAAATAGTCAGATTGGCAGAGTTTTAATGCAATCTAAACGTCTATGTTTGAGCTGAAAGCTTATAAAGTTATTAATGGTATAAATTATTATTAATAAAAGTTTCTTTGGTTTTAATAACGTATCTAAGAATGCTAAAATACACAGATTATTCTATTTGAAATACCAAAGTTGGCCATAACTTCCGGTATAACCGGAAGAGATGCAAACATCAAAATATAATATTTTAAAAGTTTAAAGTCATTTATGCCTGCTACCAAAATTTTAAATAAATAACTTTACTCGTTTCCAGATCTTTTAATAGGCTACTGTAATTTAACCTAGTTTGGAACGCTTGTTTTTATCGTAGGTGGCCGTAACTTTAGTTTTCCAATGACTTTTTTCTTCACCTTCATTGATTACCTTGTTTGATGACACAAAATTCAAATTTTGATCCCTGCCTTTATATACGGACACAAATTTTTTAAAAACTACTATTTTTGTTTTATACCATGCAAAAGTTTCCTACCCTATTTAAAGCCTTTTCTAACTAGTTAAAAGTTTATTTGCAATCGACTTACCCAGAATTACAACTGCTTGATTATAAAAGGTAGCCGTAGAGTATCTAAATGGTAAGCAAATTGGTCCAACAGCATAACTAAAAGTTATTGCGGTTTTTGTTTGTAAAATCGCAACATCGTTTTCATATGTACTGGGAATATACCCTGGATTTATCTCATAAGCATTTATGTAATAAATGGCTGAATATTCTGTGTCCGTTGCTAAAAATAAGAAGAGAAAAATATATTAAGAAAACTTTATTATATGGACCGCGGCAGTGGCTCAGAGATGAGTTACTAGCATTAGACCGTGGCATCCGAGTTCGATCCTCGGAGAAGGCACACGCACAATAAAAAAAGTATGTCCAAAATTTGGTAGGTTTAAGAATGCAGGAAAGAGTGTAAAATGTACCATCTCACAACCCACCCCATTCACGCCGGTAACCAGGCCGTAAGAGATCGGACATCTCGTGAGGTGCAGAAGAAGGTACACACTTCCCAATCGGTAGGTCATGCAATGGCAAGAAATCAAGAATGGATAGCCCTTGGGGTTGTCGCATGACTGAGGATCGTGGTTTAAAACCCACGTTAAGCTGTATGTCCCTTCGGGAATAACGCTGGCAGGGAACGAAGAGAAATAAATTACACAACAAAAGAAAACTTAATTATATTACCTAATTAGATTAGATTACTTTTTTGGTAAGAAACATTATAAATATCATCACTTCTGAATCGTAATAGTCAACGACTAGATACCGTGGAGGAAAACGTACCTTTACGTCCAAATAGCGAAGATCGGACCCCAGTACACGTACAAACCCGAATAAGGTGTAGTGGTTCGATTTGCTGAACATAACATTATATAGAACACTTCGGCCTGAACTTAATAATTTTAATACTTATTTGAGTTTATTAACCAAACTATCTTTTATAAATCTCTATAAGTAGTAGAGGTACATTAGTTTTTAAAAAAATATATTTTAATGTGCCTGGGCCTGTGTAAAACATGTTACTTACATGAAGATATATTGTGGTCACCAACCAAAATAGCCAAAATACTTGCTGACATTTGATACACACAATGTCCAGCTGTCAGTAGATATCTATCCGCAATAATAATTGACCCACAGTATAAAGAGCCTGTATTTAAATTAATAAGTCCAGCCATAGCTGGAAACTCATTTATTCCAGTTTCATCTCCTCCCACAATATTTGTGACCTACAACATAAAAATAATAAATAATTGAATAGTTTCCTTATCTAATAATATTCACAATAATAAATTAATTTTTATCGAATTAACACGCCACAATTCGACTACACATAAAAAATAGTACAAACAAAAGAAGATCACAACACAAAAATGTTCTAAAAGGTATGAAATAATATTTTAAAGATATTAAAACAGTATCTAGCATATAGATAGCAAAAAAATAAAATTAAAAAAAAAATCATTAAATGATGTATTTCGGTTTAGCTTACGATTACCGTTGATTTATTGTAAAAATAAATATAAACTTTAAACAATAACAGGTCTTTGTGTTAAACCAGTACTCTTATTTGTAAAACGTGAATTAATATAAAACATCATATTCCCAATTATAATGTTGTGTGTTGGATAAGTGATTGATTACTCTTGTCCATGGCTGTAAAAATGTTATTTAATGACGCGAATTGTAAGTTTTGAATGATCGTTGTTGCATGACTCAAAAGGGTTAGCAAACAAGTCAACGATAGCCTGCGGGTGTGTCTTCACCTCAACATAATTTTCCAGATACTTAGGACACCCATTACCTTTGCGTAATGCATTTAGATATACTGTTGATTGACATTGGTTGGTATTAACTGCTTGGTGTTTGAAACGAACAACAAAATAATATAGATAGAATCGCATAAGTGTGATTATATGTTTGTAATTTAAAGGGCTTGTATTGCATATAAGGCCTATTCTTAAGAGATGTTATCGTCTTTAACTCGAGGGTATACATACCCCCGTCTTTAAAATCTTGGACTTTCCATAATTGTAAATATTGGAACTGAAGCCTAATTTTTTAAATCAAGGAATAATCTTCTGATAAGATAAAATGCTTTCCGGTCAATGTCAGATACGATTTTAACGGTTTTAAACTAACGCCGCCCATTTATCTCATGAGAAGAGAGATCTAGGCCTCTGAACCATATCGTTAAGGTTATCATGTTTATGAAGAAAAGTTAATAGATGTTTGGAGTACTCTCGGAAGATGTAAAATAAATAAAAGGACATGTAAATTTTGGTATGTTTACTTTCCATAACACAATTCACAACGTGACGTTGTGGGCTAACTACGGCTGACTAAAAATCTGGGGAAATTATGAGGCTCCAATATCAGCTGATCGATTACAAATTACTGCTGTTGACTGTGTGAAAACAAGAGAATTAATCGCGCAGACTTATAATAAAGAATTTTGAGAAACGTCATAGTTGACTTTCAGAAACATATACGTGGTGTTTGTGTAGAACTATCAAATTAAAGATATTAGGATTTAAATGAATTTATTTACACCCTACTTCACAATTAAGTATTTGTTTTTGTTGTGCTTCTAATTAATTAATATTTTTGAGACAAAAATGGCATAGTATTTTATGGACTAAAATTCCCTTCCCATTTATTTTCTTTAATTTAATAATTGAGAGAAGGTAAAGTCCTATCGTCCTTCTTAAAATTTGTATCAAGCCTACGCATTCAAAATTTGTAAGGCAGCTTCACATTATAGAAAAAGTAAAATAAAATGCACTTACAGGTCCTAGAAATCTAAGATGCAGATAGGTAAATTTTGGAAGAAGGACTAAACAACTACGTAAAAAGCAAACAGTCTCACTCAACTCAACTATATATCACAATGCAACGATTAAAACAAAACTACAGCAGAAAGCCGTGAGTAATTCTAACACCTTGAAAAATTTGTATTTGTTGTAAAAACTAAGGGCAATATTCAACCATCGATGTAAGAATCTTTTGATATAGAACAACAAGAAATTAATTGTTGATTTTGATAGAAAATAAAAATGGGATTTTACGTTTATTCTTTAAAAAGATTTATTGCTGTTACATAATTCTAAATTACTCTGTTGGTTAAGGTTTTTTGAAGATCTGGACTGGGAGAGTGTAATCTCTATAATATTTTTAATTACATATAGTTTTCTTTCTTTGTTTAGGGATGTAAAACCTTTAATATGGTATCTGAGTTAAAAGAATGACTGTCATGCTAAAGTCTATTAGAGCTTGGGTGTTTTTGGCCTGTTTGACCAACATATTTTGCTGGACATGAATCACAGAAAAGTAAGTAAACAAAATTTTTGTCCAGGTCTCGTAATTTATCTTTCAGTTTGGAAAAATGATTGGAAATTATGTCAACTGATCTATAGTCCACGAATAGATGGTTTAATTTTTTCAAGGAACGTCCCACCATTGTTGAACTTTGCCAAGGTAGGGGAGAGAAACAAAACGTTTAAAATACAAATTTACTGTAAGCGTCCTCACGTAACTAATTTCGAGGTTTTTTTTGAAAAACTTTCTTAATAATATGTAAAAGGAATCCATTTTTAAGTGCTATCTGAAAAATAGTATTCGTCTCTAAACCAATGGATTCCCTTTTTAGAGGGATTGAGAAAAACCAATGGAAATATGTATTGAAGCTGCTAATTTCTGGGAAATATGGTGGCACGAGTCTTAGGGAATCATGTGGTCTGTTTGTTTGGGCTTCCTATAAATATCGAAATCTATAATGTTGTTCTGTTTAGAGTATCTAAGGTCTCGAAAAATAAACTTGCGGTTCGACTCAATTTCCATTGTAAATTTAATTTTGCGGTACGACTCCACTTCCATTGTAAATTTAATTTGTGGATGTAAACTATGAAGAAAAGTTATTAAAATCGCTCAGGGAGCCAGTCCATCCCACTTAAGTGTCGTTCACGTATCAGTACCAAAAGGCTATATTCTTGATAAGATAGTGTTAAATTTTACCTTAAGCATCTTCTCTACTAAATACACAATTAATTATCAAAATCCTAAAAAGAATGTGACCATATTAGCCTATAGTAATTAATTATTAATATTTACCGCAGCATTTCTCCATCCACAATCACATGCCTGCAAATTACTGTCACCTTCAATAATTGTGCTATCTCTTAAAAATATATTTGAAGTATCTGCACCCTTATCTTCTTCAGTTATTTTACTAGTTGCATTATTTTCATCTTTAACATTAAAAATTGGAGTGATTAGATTTAATATTATAAGTATTAATATATACTGCTTGATGAACCCTAAAAGTGTTTAACTTTATTAAAATGTGTAATTCGCTTGTTGTTGCAGGGCCTATTTTCCCAAAAGGTCCAGTAGGCCCGGGCATAGGGCTCTGCTTTTAAAGGGGCACCGCAACCGGCCTAAGCTACGCTAAACTTATTCAGATAGTTTCAGACAAAATCCTTCATTTGCAAAACTTATATCAAAATTAAATTGTTTTTGAAATATTGACGTTTAAAATATGGAATTTTCGGACTTTGACAAGCTGTAACATTGAAATGGCGCATCTTAGAGAAAAATGGTTTTCACTTCCCTGTATTAGGTTTTTATTATCTAATTAAAAGTTACAACTTCTGTAACAATAGCCGTGGAGGAAGATTTAGAGTGACTTATCTTTTTCTATTTAAATTTCCATTCTACTTCAAATAGGCATTAAACTATTTTTTCAAATAATAATAAATAATAACATCAGTAACCCAGAAATAATAATTTCTTGTAAATTCTCTTTAGCTTTATTTTCTGTCCTTCGCTCGTTTTCCTTTATATTTTTTTTTCGTAACGGGATTTTTTGTATACAGTTTTACTGATTCTTTTAACGCAAATTACACGGTAACGGCTGAAACGATCTGCTCGGTTGGATAAAAACAAAAAATTTTATTAAGGAGACTCTTCCTACCTTATTGCATTTGTGGTTTTTAAAGTTTTTTGCGTTTGAAAAATAAAAATTACCTGTTTGCAAAAATTTTTTAGTTACTGAAACCGGAACCACTAGAAAAATACACCATATTAGCAAGAGAACTGGTATTATCAATTTTATTTCAGCTGAAAACTAATTTTTTGCTACTTTTCGTAGCATTTATAAGAATAATATTAAAAAATTTCGTGTGAGTGAGTGTCACTTTAAAGCCCGGTTGCACAATTACGGATTAAGCTTAGTTCAGAGTTTAGCCAAGCTTTAAATTCCTGTTGAGTTTTTCCAAATAAACCTTAAGCTCCGTTCAACTTTTAACTAAGTTAAAACCGAAATTATAAACCGGATCTAAATATCAACATTACCAAAAATAAACAAAAGAAGCTTAGCGGCAAGCGGACGGAGTAGTGCGTCTATCTTTTGCATTAAAGTACACAGGGACTCCAAAGGTAATGGAATCCCTGGGGCACTACTATACTTACACACGGAAATTACGGAATAGTGCTGCAAAACCAGTGGGTGACTGCAGCGCGATCTAGATCTGAATCCACACAGCTTGGAGATGTACGGAGAAGCGAAAAATGTTTCCTATACTGGTGAAGTGGCCGTTCCGTGCTTGATATATTTATATTTCTACGTTTTCACGTTAGATGGCTATATCTTTTGCATTGAGTTGATTCCTTATGATGGCGTTACTGGGTTTTCATCGCGTTTTTATTTCTTAAAAACGCCTTGAAAGAACAGGCTCGCTGTACTGGAGGTCGCTTACGGGTTATGACTTTCTGATGAGTTCTAACAAGAACGAAACAGCCTGTCATTGTCTACCTGTGCCCCAGAGATTCCATTACCTTTGGAGTCCCTGTGTACTTTAATGCAAAAGATTGACGCACTACTCTGTCCGCTTGCCGCTAAGCTTCTCTTGTTTATATATTTTAACGGACACTAAATTCTACTATTTTATTACCAAAAATATTCACATAAATAACCTATTGTCGACTTACCCGTTTTCATTATTTAATATTGTTTTAACTTTATTAAAATCATATACTAGACTAAAAATAATACCTACAACTAATTTTTATAATCTTGAGATAGGGAATTTATCTGAATTAGGATATTTTCGTTAAAAGTTGCTTAAGGATTTGATTTCCACAAATTTATTTTTGTTTGGTAATTGCAAAATGTGGCTAGAAATCAACGACATCTTAATGTTATCTTTTAGGTGAATTACTTTTGTAGTTTTAGTATATATATTTATTTATTACTTCACAGAAGTTGACATTTTTAATTAAATAATGAAAAATTAGAATGAAAATCTGGAGGCGTTTTAAGCTTATCACGGTGTGGAAAACGCCGATTTTTTAGTTCTAGTGAAAAGTACTAAAAAATATTATATGAAACGGGCTGCAGGAAACTAATATTTTTACAAACTAGGAACACAAGTAAATAATGTAAAACAATGTTTAATATCATTGAATAGCTGCAGCCGGTTACATATAATTTTTTTAAATACTTTTCACTAAAAATACGGCATTTTCCACACCTTGACAGGCTTAAAACTCATTAATAGTATCTATAAGTTCCAAATTTCCATCCTTATCTATATTTATTGTTAAAGTCTAAAATAACGTTAGAAAGAATGTTGACTCCTAACGGCAGCTAAATAAAATTAATAATTTATTATACTTAAGTCTTGTTAAAGAAAAAAAATTTTATACATAGCGCCCTCTGTAAAACAAAATACGAATTAGCGACAATCAACAAAATTACTTATTATTAACCCATTAACGCCCAGAATTATTTTTTGTTAGTTATTTTATATATTTTTACTTTTCTGAGTAGGAATGCACAAAAAAAAATTTTTACAAAATGTCTTCCGTCAGTTTTTAAGAAAATGACTGCTACTATGTGGTATTACTGGGCGCATATGATTCTGTAAAATACAAATACTTGCAATTTTAAAACACATATTTATTTATGGAATTATTAAAAGTAAATTTTTACATTGTGTGATAATTGGCAGAACTGACTACACAAAGACCTACATCATACTTACAACACATTGTTCTACCAAAACTCTTGCATTCATTTCCAGCGCAACGGCGCCTATTACATAAAGCAACGTAATAATGCATACCGTCATATCGAATACCTGGCAGAAGTGTGCGTGAAACAGACGTTTTTGCAGGACCTGCTGATTTTGCCGGTCACCACAACTTGTTAAGTATACTTGGATTAACTCCCTTCTAAACTCTATGTTGGAAGTTTTGTTGTTATTCTTCCTATACAGAAACCATGTATTGTTTATTGCGGCATGATATTGTTGACAAAAAATAGCTCAAAAATATCTGTACAAGACATTATTTGTTCGAACCGCTTGTCATCTTTTCCTAGAAATGAACGGTCTCCAGGTTTAATGTCGCCTTCAATCCAGACAGTATCTGGTTTCTGAGCTAGACGATTTCGAATCCAGTTCGATACCGGACAATACGTATCTTTTGAGATCGATGCAGAAGATGATTTGATTACGGATTGATTAGCCGGCGCTGAAGATGATTGGTTAGGACTTTCTGCAGAAAAGTCGTCATAATTATTGCCTAAACGTGTACTATTGGTCAATTTTATTTCCACAGGTACACGTAATTGTCGACCTGTTAAATTATTTAGCATGCCTCTGTCATTTTCGTCAGCGGAATCTTCATTGGTGTCGACATTGGGATCAGGGGGCTCGATAAATATTTCGTCTATTTGATTTGATATATATAGCGTAACCGCCCAGTGATACCATATCGTATCAGTATGTTTTGTGCCCATTTTGTAAAGTCAGGTGAATTTTTAAAAATACGATATACGTTATAGAGGGCTTTAAATATAAATATCTTAGTCAATATCAATACTTGTATTCAGGAAAAAATATACTATCACTGACAAACTATACTTACTCAAAGCAAATGTCCATATTTTTCTATTGACGTAAAATGAACGATCAAATAACACGTGTTTTTTTGCTCACAAATATCGGCAACGGTACTCAAAGACTTAAACCACAACTGAAGATGATTCCCGCAACTAACGCACTCGTCAGAACTATTATCCCACTACCACCTACAAAATGGTCGATGTCTTAGTAATAGCTGATTTAGCGATACCAAACGGTATCACTGGGCGTTAATGGGTTAAGTATAAAATTATCTTTCAAACATAAAAGATGTGAAAGATACAGTACTTTTACCAATAACTTATAGCTATATATCCTGTGCTGGTGCCCAATATTCATTCATACTATAAAACTCTCGATTAATCAAAAAACTTGAGAGTAGATTTTCAAATGTTTTTAGATTTTTTGCGTCCTTAATGTTCTGAGGAAGCGTGTTGAAGACAACTGGCCCTAAGTTATGAGGCGAATTTTTGCTAATATTTAGTCTACCTACTGTCGTATGCAAATCATGTCTACCACGCGTAATCGTGAATATTACGATTTTGTAAGAATTGACCTGCAGATCGTACCGGGTGGAGAGCCAAGAATGCACCTCAACACCCTTTTCTGTATTATAAAAACATCTCTTGATGCAGAGGAGACACCCCAAGACAAATACCATAATGTAGACGGGAGCCTACAAAGGCATTGTAAACAGAGAGAAGGTCTCCGATAGGAAGAGCGAAATTTCTGATCATATATATAGACCGCTAAGCTTAGAACACATCAAAGAACAATGTTCCTTCCAATTAAGATTCTGATCAATTGTCAGACCCAGAAATTGAAGTTCGAGCGGGCAATGTTTTCATTACCAATCTTAAGGTCAAGGTCAATATCAAGACATCATCCACTCTGGACAGTGCGAAACCTAATATAATTGGTTTTTGAGCTATTAAGGTACAGGGAATTCGTATTAAACCATTCTAGGAGCAATTTCCTACCGCTGTTACATACGTTCTCTAGTTCATCGTGGTTTGAACCTGAAACCATGAATGATGAGTCGTCCGCAAACAGAGCGCCGCCCATTCAGGGTGTATATTCTTTAAGAGATCATTGATGTAACAAATGAACAATATCGGTGCTAATACGGATCCCTGTGGGACTCCTAAATTAACGCAGGTCATGCCCGAAGCAAATGACTTTCTTCCTGTAACCGGATCGATCTGTGATACAGAAACATACTGCCTCCGATTTGTTAAAAAATTCCCCAACCACTGAAGTGGGACCCCCTAACCCCAAACGACTCCATTTTGGTCAACAACAACTGGTGATATGCACAGTCGAATGCCCTACTGAGATCGCAAAATACTCCAGCAGGACACTCTCCATGCTCCATATGTTCAATCATTCGCTCATAAAAATTTCGTCCCCGACGAAACCCAAACTGATGCCGCGACAGGACCTTATACTTCTCTAGAAAAGGATCTAGTCGACCTAAATAACAATACTCAAATATTTTTGAGAATATAGGAATAGGAGCCACAGGACGATAATTCTCGACTAAATTTTCGTAACCATTTTTAAGAATAGGGCTGATTTTATTGATTTTTAAAATTTCCGAAAATTGACCTTTTTCAAAACTCATATTTACTAGATAAGTTAGTACATTCGCAATGGGTTCAATGCACTGCTGAAGCAGCCACCCTGACACCTTATCGAAACCAGCTGATTTCTTGTCCTTGATTTCATTCTTTACAATCGATATAAACTCCGATTCATTTAATCCATATAAAAATAGGCTAGCTGCCGTAGGCTCAATGACAGCCCTCGCCGAATGTCTAGATACTGGGATTTTACTAACCACTTCTAATGGGGCATTTTTAAAATAATTATTGAAAATGGTAGCGACTTCCTTTGGATCACTCTCTAACCGACCGTCATTAAAAAATTATAAATTCTTTTTTTTATTACATTTATTAGTAAGTTCCTTCACTACTCCCCATGCCTCTTTAACTGGGTTTTTAGCATTATGAATTCAGCCCTGATAATACAATCAGTTTTCCTAACGAGTGTTGAATGTCCTTGGCTTCCCTGTATTGCCGAGGAAGCCTCTCCCTTAACTTAAAAAGTTCTTTTAGAGCCCTGCTAGATTACCGGATCTCCTGGGTGATCCAACTTTTCTTATTTTTGTTAATTATAGTAGTTTTTAATGGAAAATTTAAATTAAAATAAAATAGAAACATTTCATGAAATCTTTTGAATGCAATATTTACATCAGTTTTCTGATAACCAATTTTCATTGAGCAAGTTATTACAGAATGATTGAATATTATTGTCTGAAAAACCCTCCTTTGAATATTCTGAGATTTATGAGTACAAGAAAGTCGAACATTAAGATCAATAATCAAGGATCTGTAATCAGAGATGCAGTTGTCTTCCACGGTGCACCCCAGTACATCGTTAGAATAAACATGGTCCAGCATGTAATCCCCCCTTGTTAATTAAAATAATAAATTAATTTATCACCTAATATTAAATAATCACGTTGGTCTCTTTGAGGATCTAGATTAAAATCCCCATTTAAAATTATTTTTAAATTTGGTTTATACACGAAATCCAAAACCTGAGCTAGTTTATTACAAAAGGTTACAAAGTCGCCGTCGGGGGATCGATAACATATCAAAATAATAATTTTTTCATTAGGTTGAACACTGACCGTTATTCCGCATAATTCAAAATCTTTTTCGATACATGCGATTGAAACATTTTCGGGTTTACACCACGTTTCGCAAAAACATAAAATTTTAACGTTGTCAGATTGCAAATAATTTTCTGCAATCCCGTCAGCTTTTTCTTGTTCTAATGCTTGACAATTTAAAAAAAGAATTCCATACCTTTCAGTAACTGGATTATTTCTTATTCTTTTTTTATCATTACGCTCCTGTTCTGAAAAAACCTAGCCACATAGGCACCTGTTAGCCAAAAATCTGGATTCATAGCTGCATCCAAATTTGTAGAGTTTAAGCACACTTTAAAAAAACTATAGTGATTTGGGTGTTTCATTTCCAAAGCGCTACACTCAGCCTCAGAAAATCGAGCCTTTATTTAATTTTCCAACACCTCCGGAGCGGTTTTTAAACAAACCCAAATAATAATGATTTTTTAGGCTCGACCGAAATATTGTTTAACGTATCACTTGTGCCAATAATTCTGGTTTATTTTCTTTTACCGGACTTTTTAGGCTTAACAACCATCCATGCATTTTCAACATTGCTCTTAGCGTTTCCGTCGGTTTTAGACTGTTGTGTTGCAGATAAATTTGTGTGTTTACCTTTTTGGTTAATTTTTTTTTCCTGATGATTGCCGGCCTTCATGTTGAATATCCTGTCCGATTGCAGCATTGTCGGATTGTTTTTCGCAGGAAGATAACTACTGCTAGAAAAACTATTAACCTTCTCCAAATCTGTGTTAAAGTGTTATTTTCTTAAAAGGTCTATAATGACTTCCTAGTCTTTAACTATCACACACTTGTCGGCGATAATTTTATTTTTTTCTTTAAGCAGCAACTTTAGATAAGTGATTTCTTTACGTAGCCTTCCCTCTAGAGTTTCTATAATGGGATCGTCCGCTTCGTCATCAATGGCATCCACAAAATTCTCTTGACAACATTTGCTGAATCCATCTACAATTTATACTTTATTTTTCTCACAGCAGTATTTGTGCATCAATAATTCACAGTTACCACATTGCACAATATTTGTTTTGCACTTTTATTATAAAATTCACAAATGTTTGAAGTAGACATGCTGAAGCAATATATTTACTCCGGTGTTGCCATTTATTTAGTCAGAATAATAACAAATAATTTTTCCCTGAGTTTCTATGCCCAGTAGTTTCCGAGATACAGCCGGTGGTCATTCATAATGGGACACCCGGTATATAGATAATCCCCATTATAGAACAGGACAGACAGACTGTATATAACCACTCGTGTGCCATATATAAAATATGCCGTATGTAAAATATAATTAATTGTTGCATGTGAAGCTGTTATAATAGAAGTGTGTGTTCATTATGTCCTGTAATTACTTAAATAGGTAATCATACTAATGGATCAAACATTTATTTTTTACAGCAAATGACATCAGTTCCGTTTCTACCGTTGTTTAAAATGTCCCACATATCACCTGATGGTCTAAAAATTAAGCAAAAAGTTAAAGAAATAATCTATGAAGATCATGATCCATGGGTGCTCATAGTCATAATTAAACTATTGCAACGTAAAATATTATTTAAGTACATCCAAATAGTCCTTATTTGTGTCCATGTTTCGGGATTCATTTACTCTACCCAAGGAAAATTTACAAAGCTCAATAATGGACCGAATATTGCTGGTGTAATAGTAAAATTTGTGGATTGTTTAAGTAACGGTATGCTGGCAGCGACCAATATTATTGGTCTTATCAGTTTCTCCAAAAGTGCAACTCTTTATGGTCTTATTTTTGATGTATTTAACAACAAATCAAATCATAAAGAAGAATATAAAGGAACGTTTAGACGATGCATGGATATCTTACATGTCCTGACCGGTTTGACATTGCTGCTTTTATTATGCTTCTTTACTTTCAAAATAGGTTGGAGTGTATATCAATATCTTGTAGCTAGAGATTTTGAATTTTACTGTTTTAACTTATTGGTTTATGCTGTGCTTTGTTTTGCCCATAAAATAAAAGAAATTTTTCATGATGTTAACCATTCCTTGTCGGAAATAGATCTAGCATTTTTAATACCAACTTCTAGTTATATCTTTGATACTTCGAATGGAACTAATAGCAATCAGCAATCAACAAATTACTTACAACGTCTAAAGTCAATAACTCAGTATCACAATAATATATGTGACCTTTTGGATAAATTTAATGAGTATTTCAAACCTGTTTTGGTTCTGCTAGTACTGTGCATGATTTTCAACCTTTTATGGGATTGTACAATTCTGGTTGAATATGCTGTTAAGCCTAGAATCATCAATGGCGTAAATACCAAACCATTTACTATTTTTATTTATCCATTACTAATATTCATTACAATCGTAAGTACTCTTTACCTCATGCAATGTCATCTATATCTTATTCTTATAGGCGGCAAGTAGTTTTATGCGATTTTTATATTTGTAATTACAGGATGGTCTGTAATGAATGTACCATAGATTAGCCACCGATTCTATACATGGAAATAATAGGTTTGAGCTAAATATGCCTCAGTAATGAATGAATATATGCCTGTTTTTCAATCCATTTGTAGAGGGCGCTAGTTACACCCTTCACGGCCACGGCATCACGCTCAACGCGCGTGGATAACTTTAATACATTTATTAAAATTAATAATCTAAAGAAAAAGGTATATAAATTATCCAATTACTGGCTGGATGGATACACGTAACAACCTTGCAAATAGATAATCATAACAAAAACTTTTAATGGGTCATGTCAATTGACGTAAAATTAATTTTGACAACCTCTGTCATTTCGAGGAACTTTAATTTTAAGTGTTAAAAGTAATTTGAAAATAAAACATGTACCCCCATAGAATTGCTTTTCTTTTGTACACTTAATGGACGTTCTTTTTAATATTTCAGGGTCAAGCAGCTTTAGCAGCACTAGTAGGGGAACATCTTGCTGGCGAAGGACAAAAAACTACTGTGCTCTGTTACTCCCTATTAAATAAATTACCAACACATTTAGATACTGAAACCGATCAGCTTATAGAAAAGCAAATAAACCTTCTCTTGAATCAAAGTCAATCAAGAAATGTTAGCTTGCATGCCGGAGGATTTTTTAAATTGGATTGGGGCATTCTTGGATCAATAGCAACAACTGTGGCTACTTATTCTATAGTGATTATTCAGTTTTTATTTAAATAAAACTGTATATTTTTGTTTGTATCTAAAATTACCTTTAGTTTATTATGTACAAATTGACTAATATAGAGTCACAGTTATAAACCTCAGCAAGAGACAAAATAGATAGTCAGCACCAATTGAATTACTTAATAGGTACATTTCTTGTTCAGCAGTGGAAAATATACTTGCTTTAAATAAATCTCATGGTATATCCCATAAAAGGGCATTGTATTTAAGTGTTATAATATTGGTTAGAATATTATAAAAACGCAGAATTTTTTACTAGTCGCAAACATGTAAGAAAGCATGAAAAATAAATTTCACACCACCTGAAAGTACATTATACCATCGAACTTATACTATAAGGTTGTATTTAATATAATACTGTTAGATATTAAAATACAAATCCGATTGCATAGTACTACCAAGAAGCGGAAGACTACTATTAATACGATGTCATCACCGCAGACAGGCAGGTTTCGTGGTTTCAAACTCTTGTTCTCGTTAGTACATTACCCAATTTTTGCTTAGCGGCATGATATAAGATATAACTACTCATATTATCAAGTTGACTGTTTATTTAAGAGTTTACAAGAATTTAAGTGAATAAAATAATCAAGTTAATAAGTTCTGGACACTTTAAATATACAAAAGTTTTAGTAAAAAATAAAATCTTAAAGTTACTTAAATTGTTCTATCTTTGCCCCTTTGTTGCCTTTGTATCTGATATGTGTGATAACTAGTGGTAAGAGAAATAATTTGCCAAAATACGATTTTGTCGCTGTTCTCTTATTTCATAATGAATCCTTCAGAATGTTGATGAACGTGATATTTCACCAACTGCCACTGGATTTAGACCTGAACTTGATAATGTCCTTCATCGATACTGACCTTTGATATAATAAGACCTCGACCTGATTTATTGATCTCTACTGGTACTGGATCTAGACATATAATTCTCTAAATTCTAAACTTTAATGATTATGACCCTAAACTTATTTGTGTACATAGATGTGTGATCTCAGTTATTTATTTTATTAATAAAATTATTTATGCTGCGGGTGTTTGTAGAGGGTAGTATGTAGTAGTTTGAGAACACTTTTAAGGAGGGTTAATCCTTGGCCTCTGCTTTTGTAAGGGGTTAGGGTTGCTACCTTTCGTATCAACGATTCCGGGAGTCTAATAATAACCAAAAAAAAAGTTGAAGGTAAATTACATACAAAATAAACAAAAACCCCACCTCTTAAAAAAAAAAGGCCGCCGCCTCCCCCACGCTCTATAACGCAATAAGCAGAGACAAACAACACTGCCCTCTTGTCCAAGTGCTAAAAAAAAGGTCACCGCCTCCCACACGCTCTATAACGCAACAAGCAGAAGAAACCAACAATTCTGCCGTCTTGTCGAAGTGACCTCAAAAAAAAAAGTCGCCGCTTCCCCCACGCTCTTGCAGCGTTTTTTGTAAACTGGATTTGCGGGAGAAATTATGTGAAAGCCGGGAGACACGCTTTTTACGCCCGATTTCGGGGGACTCCCGGAGAGGTGGCAACCCTATATGGGGTATAAGGAATTCTTCAAAACTTTATTTTATATAAATTGAATGATTTTATACAATAAAAAAATTGTATATTGATTGTTTTACAAAAAATAAACCAAATATATTTGTCATCGAGGTAAAATAATATTTTATTTTTTAAAATAATTAAAATTTGTTTTAAATAATTCTTATTAAAAATACGTTGTTACAAATCGTGCAGTGCAAATTGTATTTATTAGTAACAAAAACGTAATTATTAATAAAAATATTTACTACAAATTTATAATTTCAAAATATTAATTTGACCTTGAAAAATAAAAACATATGATGGCTTCCCCTAACCCCCTTCCGCCGCAATTAGTTTAAACGCACTACGCTTCGCGGTGTTAGCATCGCAATTAACGTCATTTAAAAGTCGCAGCGGCATCTATCATTTAACACGTTAATAACGTTTCTCTTTGTTCGAGTTATGTGGTCCGACACTTTTCTATTTAAAACTCCAACGTAGCAACTTTAGTTATTATATTACCAATGATTATTACTTATTACCAGTCGTGAATAAAACTAAATTTCCGGTTTTTCTTTTGGCTTTATTTCAAAAAGCTTTCCTTTGTTAAGAATAAGTAAAGCTTTTTACAAAGTTTCCGTTTTATTAAATTAAAATACAGCGTGAACGGCAGGTTACTTTTGACAATAGGATAATGAAAAAAAGTTTGAAGACTAACAGCGAGGAGGTTTAATTAAATAAAAATGCATACTGAAATAAAACTTTAGTAATAAAATAACGTGTAAAATTCAGCACAAGATATTATTGATGGTTGTTTTTGCTTGAGTTAAAGATCGATCTAGGGCCAGAGGTGATAGTGGTATCCGTTTAAGAGCATCCAACCACGATTTCTATCTTCTTCTTCTTCAGGTTACCAGCTACATGCATAATTATATATATACAGGGTGTCTCAGATAATGATGCACTATACAAGGAACTCGTAAATCATATAAGATACAGAGATGGTTTAATTAGAAAAAAGTTGCGCCCTACTAAATTGGTTTTTAAATTTAAAAAACTCCGAATCGTTCTGAAGATATTTGGGTAAAACCGAATTTTCGCGATTTTGTTTTTATTTTTTTCTGACTCCATTTGAAGAGATATGTTAAAATAAAGTTTACATTCTTACTACCATTTTTTCTCCCCTACAAGTTGGTGTAATTAGATTTTTAATCCGACGTTTCGTTTTTTCACAACCGTCATCAACTTTGCTTTTATAAATATGTAGTAGGGTAATTTTATTTCATTATTTTTGAATTTTCCTCCTCTTTTGTAATATCAGACATAGTATTAACAACAAACTTCGGACTTAAAAACCCATAATCAATATGAACAGGTTCAAATTCATCGTATTTGAAACAATTTTATTTTCAGTTTCCGTAACCTAATTTAATTTTTATCTATCTCAACTGCATAGCAGGCTGTGACTGGCACTTGTTTTTATAAATTATAAATACTTGCCAGATGACAGATTAAAATAATGAAATTAGTGCAAGTGAACTTTTATCTAATTTCTTTGAAGTAAAAATTTGACGTTTTTAAGGAGTTGTGTGTTTTTTTTTAATAAAAATTATGGACGACAATTTGGATATGATTTCTTGTCGATGTCCAGAGTCAAATTATTTTTAGTTGGCTTTAAAAATAAAAGATCGTTTATAGATATAAGATGAATTTACACTTATCTTATCAAGTAGAATTAACATGAAATCGCGAAAATTCGGTTTTGCCCACATATCTTGAAAAGGATTCAAAATATTTTTCATATAATTCCAACAGAAGGTCTGTAAACGGTTTTTGTCTCTACCAGGCCAGTGATAAGGACTAATATAATAATAGGTTGTGCCTTTTATACGAGACGACTACATTGCTGCACATTTCATAACCTACTTTAAGGTAATCTTTGTAAAAAATATTTTTTAATAAGAATAGGTATAGTTAAAATTTCTTATGGTAATATACAGCCTAGGTGTAATAACAGGTATTGTACCTACATTGTTTATTGCTTGTCACCATTTTCATGCCATGGACAAGATTTGTTGATTAAAATGAAATCATTTACCATAAAAATCATAAAATTGATAATATTATTGTATGCTTAGAAATAAGAAAGTTATAAGTCTTTTTCCGATTTTAAAAGTTATCAGCGGCCATCTTGAAAATATCCCAATTCCGCTTGTCCAATTTTTGTAAGTATACTTTTTTATGTTAATTAGTAAACCAAGTAGAGACAAAACCGCTCACAAACCTTTTGGTGGAATTTGTTTTAGATCTATTAATTTTATAATTTTTTCCACTGCTTCACACTACCTTTTGGTTTTTTTTTTAAATTTAGTACCATGCGGCATCAGCCTGCATACAATGGAAACTATTAATATTGTTTCAGCCATTCCAAAGTAACCGGCGTATACCGAGTGACAAGGAAATTACTTGTAACGTTCTTATATAATAATACATTATTATGAAATTCTGGTTATATGGTTGCACTGTGCGCATATTTTCAGTATACAAACGTCTGACTGTCACTTCCGGTTGAACCGGAAGTGCAGACAACTTCGTTATTTTAAATAGAACACCCCATATATCTTTATATGAATTTTGGAAATAATAAAAGGCGTGCGCCCGTGAATGCTTGCGCCCGTGGAGGCCTGCGCCCGTGGAGGATTGCGCCCCCAAGATGTCTGACTCCCGCCTATCGTAGTTCCTCGCGTAACCTACTCATATTTGAAGTCGTTGAAAAATATACATTCCAGTCTTTACAATTAAAAATTAACACAGGTAACAGACTTATGTTTGTCTATTTAAAGCTATAAAATATTATTTGGTAGTTGTCCTTTTATTTATATTCCAGACTGACATCTTACTTATAACTTAAATAAATTAGTTTGCATCTGAAACAAAAAGAAGTTTATTAGAATCTTATATTTAAAAAGGCCCTATTCATACAACGCCAAAATTAACTAAAATCTGTAATTTAACTCAGAATTATATGGCTCTTCGGTCACGAATTTTCTTTACTGTTTGACATTCTTCTCGTTTGCCTACAATTCGGCACAAAAAATGTTTCTAAATATTATACAAAAGTGTATGTAGTAGTATCCACTAGCAGGGTACAGTAATTTTGACTATATTAGAGAAAGTGTTATATTTTTAAAGCTTTTTATGATTTAGTAGCTGCATTGCCGAATTGCTTCTGATTTATATAAGTTGTTAAAATTAATTTGCTAAAAGTGTCCAAAATTTATTTTTAATAACTAAGAATGGTACGTACGTTTTAACAAAATCTGTAACATTATTAGGAAAATTTAGTATTGATACGAATTCGAGCATTTATTAAAATAAGGAAAATATTATTTTTTTATTTATTTATTTATTTATTTGCTTACAAATTCTACAGTAAATCCAATTACAGAGTAGGAGAGTTAAGAGAGAGTAGAAAAAAAACTAAAATACTTCATTTAACATTTTCCTAAGCCTAACTTTACTAATATTAAACAAATCACATTGGTTTTGTATTTGATTATACATATTGCACATTTGCGTAATGGGTGAATTCCTATAGTAATTTGTACGGGCTTTATCAATATACAATGTCAGAGGATTTCTTGTTCTGTAAGACGGTACATAAAAATGTAAACAAGATAATAGGCTAGTGTCATCAACTAAGTTATTTACTAGCTTGTGCAAAAAAAGAACAGAAGTTATTTTCCTTCGATTCTCTAAGCTCTTGAGATCGTACGCTTTCATAACATCCATTTTGGGTATATGCATCTGGTATACTCCATTTTCTTTATAATAGATATATCTTAAAAATTTATTTTGAATCTTTTCTGTGACATATGTATGGTTCTTATAGTATGGACTCCATACAATTGAGCAATATTCTAAAACGCTTCTTACATACGCAACATATAGAACTCTTATACATTTCATACTTGTAAACAGTCTGCAATTTCTAACCACAAATCCATACATTCTAGACGCTTTTTTTGTTATTTCAAATAAATGAGTTTTAAAAGTTAATTGAGCATCAAAAATGACTCCAAGATCCCACATCTCCGTAACCCGAGCCAATGCCGTTCCTTCAATTAAATATTCATAATTTATTATGTTTTTTTTTCCTCCCGTAGCTGAGAACATTACACTTACTTATATTATAATACAACCGATTTTTAATTGTCCATTGATAGAGTGTATTTAAATCTTCTTGTAGACGTTGACAATCATTGGTATCTTTAACCATTATATAAAGTTTTAAATCGTCAGCAAACATTAATACGTTATTGGAGTGTTTAATTTCTTTAACAAGGCTGTTGATGTATAAAAGAAACAGCAATGGCCCTAGGTTAGAGCGACAAGTAAAAGAAAAACGAAAAATGACTTTTTCCAAAAACTGAAAATAACAAATTTTACAATTACAAATGAATTGGACTAAGGGTGCAACAGAATGGCCAGCTAGGTCTCCCGATATGGTTCCTTTTTACTTTTTCCTGTGGTGTCATATACGTAAATTTAGTGTACAAGAATAGACCACAAATTATCAAAGAGTTGCAAGAAAGAATAATGCACGAAATTTCCAATATTCCTCCCAATATTTATTTAGATTCGATAGAAAATTTTATTCAACACACTTTGAGCACCTTATAAAATGGCAGTCCAAATTGTTGTTTACTAAAACTTATTTTCTCTCTTTTTTGATTTGTTGGCAAATGTTATTTAAAACTCAATATCTCGAACAAGGTCAAACAAAACTATCAATTTAAAATAATAGAGAAATACGTTTACCACTTGTACTTTCCAGAATCCAGTTCAGATAGGCCGTTACTCGAGTGTTGATTCCTGGGGAAGCAGAAGCGCAACCGACCCCATGAGATATAATTCCCACGGAATGCATTCTATTGGTGGTGGTATCCGTCCATAGAACTGGACCACCCGAATCAGATTGGCATGAATCCTTTCCTGTATATTTAAATAAATTAATACCTATGATAATTATTTGATTTATAGACAGGATACCAACAACGACTTCGATTAACTATTACAAATCAGATGATTATTTTAAAATTAATTATATCGATATTTTGTTACTTTAGAATATAGTAAATGTGCCTTATGATACTAAGATAATACGCCAATTCAAACTATTCTATGTGGAGTACACATAGTTTTTCAACTTCCACATTTATATTTTCTGTTTTCTTTACATGTTGGGGTACAAAATTGACCACTCAAGGTTTTTGTTTACTGAGACTCCGACTTTTTTGATGGTCAATTACTTTTATTACATTTTCTAACAACTTACTTAGGTGGTATGATTCTGAACGCTGAATAATGCCCATTATAGGTATTTCTTTGATAATGGTTTGTATTTATCATTTCGATCTTAATATTAGGGTAGGTTATATGGTTGCACTGTGAGCACATTTTCAAAATTCAAACGTCTGACTGAATTTTAATGATCCCCCTCTTTCAAATCTAATTTTCATAATTATATTACTTTTTAAAAAAAAAATTTTTGCTTCGCTATGTTTAAACTTATTAATGTGTCAGGTATAAGCAATTAAAAGTTTAGTTACATTATCCAACAAGCAACAATTGATGTTACTTTATTTACATTAGCATCTAAGGCACCTAAGCTTATCCCCACAGATCTGTTTACTAATTTCAACTGTTTTAAGACGTTATTATTAGCCATAGCTGCCTTAGATAAAACGTGAGTAAACTAACATAAATTATTAAATGTTTAATAATTTACCTAACTTCGAATTGCTGATATGCTATATATTATACCCTATTGTCGACTTACCCGTTTTCATTAATTAATAATGTTTTAACTTTATTAAAATCATATACTAGACTAAAAATAATACCTACAACTAATTTTTATAATCTTGAGATAGGGAATTTATCTGAATTAGGATATTTTCGTTAAAAGTTGCTTAAGGATTTGATTTCCACAAATTTGTTTTTGTTTGGTAATTGGAAAATGTGGCTAGAAATCAACATCTTAATGTTATCATTTAGGTGAACTACTTTTGTAGTTTTAGTATATATTTATTTATTATTTCACAGAAGTTGACACTTTTAATTAAATAACTTAAATTTTGTGTTTCCTCCCGTCCGTCAGTTACTCCCTCTTATCGGCAATCGTACAAATTTAAAAGTAATTTCCAGTGTGCCGTTTTACCTGTTAAAACTTTTTTCCCGAAAATGTATGATCAAGACTTTCCAAGATACTGCGCCTAGCCGACCTTAGCAGGACACACGATACAAATCAACACACATCACACAAAGTAACACTAATTACCTAATTCTGTCCCATAAAATACGTTTTTGGTATTTTTAATTAATTAATTAAAAGTAAAACTTACTCACATCTACCGACTGGTCCGACTGGCAGGATTAAAAACGTTAAACTAGCCTAATTATTCAATTGGAACTTTCCAACTTAGCTGAATTAAAAGCCAAGTTACAATCTGAATATGGTGGCAGGTTAAGCCCCAGTAATTGTGTGCCAGAATCCTGTATTTATTGTCTAGCAGTATTTTGCAGGATCACTAACGATTTTGTTAGTTAAGCAAACTGTACTGCATATTTTAACCCCAGATTGCCAACCTACGTAAAATATACGTACAGTTTTTTTTTATTCTGAAATAATTGGCCTACTATTGGTATCCTCGTTCTGCTGCTCAAGCAGTGCATCTACCACCACCACAACATTCGGCTGCCGATGCGTTTCTGATGTGGCATTTGAGGGTTGTATGTTACCTAATAAAGAGTGGTTGTCGGCGCGTAAATTTTACGTATAGATGTGTTATGAGTGCGCTGAATTCGTACAGATGTGTTTTGAATGCACTAAGTTCAACTAATCTTTTTATGTGTATTTTATGGTTATTTTGTTTGTTTTAGATTCAGAAAATGTTTGTTATTTTTAAATAAAAATAAGTAAGTACTTTTCCCTAAAAAATTAAAAGGTTTGAGACCATTTTTGCACATGTTTGTAATATACGTAAAATTTACGTATTGTTGGCATCAACGTATATATTTTCAACGTTGGCAATCTAGAGTTAAGTGGTATTCTATTTATTCCTATACAAATAGTTATAGTCTTGTTAAAGCTAATTGACAAGAATATACACCGCGACGCCGCTCCATCTTATCGTATTGCTAAGAATAAAATATGCTTATATAATAATAACACAGTGATTCCTTATAATTATGTTGATCTAATTCCGAAAAGCCTCTACATTTTTTTGTATAAACGATAAAGAAAGAAACGTCATAATATCTCCTTATATCCAATAGTTGATGATGTGATGGAATCGCTAAGATATGGATGGTCTTTCTGCAACTCTAAAAATCTGGTTTCTCCCCCGTTTTCTAGGTTGGAGAATACAAAAAAAATCCTTAAAATTTTCTACATTCTCCACAACCAACGGAGAGTCGCCCATTTTTGTGCCTTCTTGGGATAAGTCAAAATTGGAAGGCAAGAAAACATCAATTTAAAAGAGATTTTAGGCAAGAGGTGCGTTATGACTGAGAGATGGTGCCAAGAATCATTTAAAGTAAATGTGTGGAGTTGGTTGTACACTGTGTTCTGAAGAAAGGAAAAACGTTGTATTTCAGTGTAAATGTTTATTTAATGACGCCAAGCGCTTTCGGCCTTATTTACTTAAGGCCATCATCAGGGCTTAACCCTAATTTTTTGCTTACTTTTAGGGTTAAGCCCTGATGATGGCCTTAAGTAAATAAGGCCGAAAGCGCTTGGCGTCATTAAATAAACACTTACACTAAAATACAACGTTTTTCCTTTCTTAAGAATCATTTACCCCCAGCCCATAATCTAAACATCTTTCGTCTTCTAGAGTCAAGTCGTCCTTAGATGGATAAAAATGAGTAGGTACTTGGAAAGGGTTTAAACGTAGTAGTGAGTCGAAGCAGGTGGATGTTGCTGGCAACCTAAGGATAAACATATTTCTACTGACTTCTTATCCCCGGAAGGGTGATTTTAATCCTCAGGAACTATTAGCAACATGCAACATGCAACATCCCCTAACCGCGACCTAGCCCTTGTCGCGAAACCGTTTCAATTTTTACCTGTTCCATGCTTGCTGTTCCACTCTTAGCATATTTTCGAATGATTTAATTATTTACCTTTGAAAACAGAAAGGGTGGGGGAGGGGGAATCATATTTTGGGGCTTCAGCATCACCATGAAGAAAAAGGGCCAACATGCGATTTTTTTACGCCCGTAAGTAGACTGCCATCATTTACCCGCTCCATCTGCCTTGGTATTACAATTTTTAGTGATAACTAACTAACTATTTATAATGAGCACGGTATACAATTGGACGAAACATTTTCCAATCGGTAATCCCTCTAATTTATACCTATTTTTTTACATTTTAGGTACGCACTACCATGTTGTAAAAAATCTAAACGTGATGCATAAGAAATTAGGTGATTATAAGGATTAGTGTCTCAAAAGAAGTCAAAAACATTTGATAGCTACTTGTTGACCTGTGTAATTATTGAATTATTTTTTAGGTTAACGGGATATATCGGTACTTGGGATAGGGTCTTTCACACGACCTGCCAGGATAATTTAAGTTATACAGGGTGGCCCATTTGTCTGACAAAGTAATATACCGTCTCTACTATTAAAGATATCAAAAAAAAGTTTTTATTAAAGTTGTGAGGTATAAAAAAATATATGTTCTAAAATTATTTTTAAACATACAGGATGGTCCAAAAAGGTAAGGCAATAAAAAGATATATTTTTTTAAACGGAACACCCTATATATTTTAGCATTTTTTGTTTTCTAACTAAATTGTTCATATGACGCAATATTTAGTTTTTTAATTGTTTGCAACGTTGCCAAACAAAATGCAAAATTCTTAAAATTTTGGAAAAAACATGATAGTAAAAAATTACCTGTATTTCTCAATAAGAGTATCGAAAATCGAAAATTTCTTGTAAGCTCTTAAGTTTAGGGACAGATAAACTGTCTTAAATCTTTAAGTGCCGAAAATTTTGTACAGGGTGTTTTCTGTTGACATCCAAATATACAAAATTTTAAAATACAATAACTCTGTTTTTTCAAATGAAACACCCTATATTTATTAGGTTCGTCTGATAGATATTGTAACTATCTTTTATTATTGTTAAGTCATACCTATACCTAAATTTCCTAGTTTTGGCAATATTTCGATTTTTATTAAAATTTTGGTGAAAAAAACTAAAATTTTTATTTTTCTAGTAAGCCATGACCAGCAAACTAAAAACAAATGTAATTAAATATTATCCCATATTAAAATAAATTGATAATCATAGTTAGTTATGTATTTATTTAATTTAATAAAATTTTGTTTTTATTACGCTACTTGATATTGAAAATAAGTTTACAAACATTATCAATATAAATATAATAATTATAAATATGACATAATATTCAATTACATTTGTTTTGACTTTGCTAGTCATGGGATACTAGAAAAATAAAAACTATAGTTTTTTTCACCAAAATTTAAATAAAAATCGAAATATTGCCAAAACTAGGAAATTTAGGTATAGGTATGACTTAACAATAATAAAAGATAGTTACAATATCTATCTGACGAGCCTAATAAATATAGGGTGTTTCATTTGAAAAAACAAAGTTATTGTATTTTAAAATTTTGTATATTTGGATGTCAACAGAAAACACCCTGTACAAAATTTTCGGTACTTAAGATTTAAGACAGTTTATCTACCCCTAAACTTAAGAGCTTACAAGAAATTTTCGATTTTCGCTACTCTTATTGAGAAATACAGGTAATTTTTTACTATCATGTATTTTCTAAAATTTTAAGAATTTTGCATTTTGTTTGGCAACGTTGCAAAAAATTAAAAAACTAAATATGGCGTCATATGGATAATTTTGTAAGGAAACAAAAAATGCTAAAATATATAGGGTGTTCCATTTAAAAAAATGTATCTTTTTATTGTCCTACTTTTTTGGACCACCCTGTATGCTTAAAAATAATTTTATAACGTATATTTTTTTTATACCTCACAACTTTAATAAAAACTTTTTTTTGATATCTTTAATAGTAGAGACGGTATATTACTTTGTCAGACAAATGGGCCACCCTGTATAAAGTAAAGTTTTTATTAAGTTTCCTATAGTATATTGAAACTCTTTTGTTGCCTAGATATGGACTTTTTTATACCTTATCAAGCCTAAGCTTTTTTAAAGATACATCGTTCATCACAGTTTTATTTTCAATTTTCTATGCATTCCTTTAATTTCAATAGCCAGAGCATTATAGAAATATTATCTTTTTACATTATTTTTTATGTTTAAAAAAATATTAACTAATTAATAATACTCCAGGTCCAAAATTACTGTCAGTGACTCATCGAGTTCACATCGAAAGCAGCGGGATGTACCAAGAATTTTTAAAAATACTGGAATTGTTTTATCTACCTTTGTACAAACTGCTGCACTCTAACGGGTGGTGCACCGAGGTTGAAAACAGGAAATCCCATGCAAGTTCGTCGGCCCAGAATTATCTTGTTCTATATCCACTTTTAGGGAAAAATGAGTTATATACATAATTAAAATTAACAGATTTAACTGCACATTTTTTTGTTAAAATTACAGAAAAATTCCCGCCCATAAAGTTTTTTTTTTAAATTAGTATTCTATATCCCTTCATGTTTGAAAATTAAAAGTTTTATCTTGTTCTATATGTGGATGTAAAGAATTATCTTGTTCAATAAACCATTTATGCTATACAGTTGTGCTATATCCAAATTCACCATATTATAATAACTACAGAATTATTTTGGTCTATATCCAGTTAACTATTTTTTAGCAAATAGTAAGTCAGTTGTATTGTCTTGTGTCTTTATTTTTGCGTTTAAACAGGAAAAGTAGTTTATTTTACATGGATCACAGTGTTGCTAGTTCGTCATCTACACAGAAACCACCTGACTGTTCAACGGAAGATTGGCGGTAAGTTATATAAGTATACCTATAATATGATACCATACACCAAGGAAAAAAAATAACTTATGAGAAGAATAAACGTAAAATATCAAGAGTCCCTTAAAGGAACATCAACCGCAATAAAATTGAAATATACCAGAAGAATTAATTTTAAAAAATAAGTAGCGTTTCCGAAAAGCGTAAAGTCCATCCCAAAATATATCGTCTTGATTTTACCCCTAATAAATCATTTATAAAAACATACCCATTGTCACTGCATAATTAGGTGTTTAAATGTTATCATTACTACCTACCTGGCTACCCAGGGGTGGAATAGATAAAAAGGGTCGGTCGGTGTTATACTTATAGGTAAAAATAATATAAATAATGTTATTTGCAATAAAACTCAAGTTGAAAATAAATCACTTCTTTTCATTTACCTGAAGTCTACCTCTGATACCTAAAGTGAAATACCTAGAAGGGACCCATTTTATTACCTGGGACGGATTATTGAGTTAAATGAAAGCAAAAGCCAAGACGATATACTTTGGGATATACTTACTTTACTACAGATACCTTTAAAGTCAGCAGTGATACCTGAACAGAAAAAAAAACATCATGAGATGGTGCCGCAAATGCCAGAAGAGAAAAGACTTTTTTATTCCAAGTTATTGGCCCCAAAAAGTGTTCAAAACATAAAATAAAATATTATGTCGCAATATAATTTTATATAATAATAATATGGTAATTGTTAAGTTAAATTTCCATGCAATTATAGAATTATCTTATGCTATATCCAAATATAGTGTTCTATATCCCTATAAATTTAATAAATGCATAAAATTTGGATATTTTGTTCTATATCCAATTTAAAAAAGTATATTTAAGCCCTATGAGGATAGTTTAATTCGTTATAGTATATAAATCATTTCAGGGGTGTCATATCTTTATACTTTCTTAAATATTTTTTCACTAGTAGAACTGAAATATAGGTTTTTACACTTTGAAACATTAAACCGTGATTTCCCAAAACTTAAGTTTTGGCGTATACAACAAGATAATTCTGGGCCGACGAGTTTTAGACTGTCCAAATATTTGCTCCTCTGTTGATTTTAAAGCAGGGTTGTAGGGAGACTTTTTTAGGGTATCTGTGTGGTGAGTGTACGGAATTTGAACAATTTTGGACAACCCGATCTTAACTTATTTGAGTAGGATAGCGGTTGGGATTTTATTGAAATTCAATAAGTGATGCTGCGGACACCAGCATTGATTGGACTCAATGTCAATGTGATTTATTATGAGTTACACAATAGAAGAAAAAGTCACTATTATAAAACAGGGAAAAGCTCAAGTATAGTATCTGATATGTTTTCCGTTTATTTTCCTGATAGACCCATTCCTACCAAGTCGGCCATAAAAAAATTATTACTAAGTATGAGGCAAAAGACCCTGTAGTCAACAATTGCAAATACACACTATAGAATCATGAGGCAGCTGAAGAAAACAATAATGGAAATCTCAGTATTTTACTTCACGTCAAAGAAAATAAAAATATCAGTACTAAGACTCTCGGGCAGAAAAACATCACATCCTAGTACTGCGAACTTTGAAAAAGCATAAATATCAATCATATAAGTAACCACCTAGAATTGCTATAAGGGGATAAAGAGCGAAGATCACTTTTTGTTTTGAAATAATAGAGCGAGCTAACAACAACAGATATTTTTACAAAATATTTGCTTTGGTTTTTTTTATTAAACAATTGTTTGTCTGTTTGAAGGTTGGAGACAATGATGTTTCTTGAATGATAGAAGAGTGTTGGACTTGCATTGTCTTTAATTTGTTTTACATCACAACGTTTCAACTGGTAAGTATCTCCAGTCGTCTTCAGGTGAATACTAAATAAGTAAAGTAACTACAGCTCTATTTATACTAGCTAGATGTACTGGAGCATGACTGAGATGGGTGCAGTCATGCATTTAATTCTTGTGCGGTATTTTAAGTTTACATCTACTTAACAAAGGTTTCCAGATATTTCTTATATCTAGTGAGGGCTTACTAAAACAATCTGGGTTCTGGTATATTGTAGCAGCTTCCTTGAACTTCCTTTTTCTCCAATGTGGTTCTTTATGCAGGATTTGAGCTTCTGTCCACTTGATGTGATGACCGTGTGTCCAGGCATGGTCAGCTGCCCCTGATTTTTCGGTTTCTCCTTTAAGCGTGTTGTTTCTGTGTTCCTTGACCCTAGTTTCAAGTGGCCTTAGAGTCTCACCAATGTAGGATCTGCCACATTCGCAGGGAATCTGATAGACACCGTTTTTCCTATCTTTTTGATTTGTTGGTTTCGTCTTCGTCAGGTGGCTTCTTAAAGTGTCTTTTGAGCTGAATACCGTATGAATGTTGTATCGTTGTCCTAGTCTTCTAATTCTCTCAGATACTCCTTTGACATACGGAATGTTGAGTGTTGATTGTGACTCTACTGGCTTCTTTTGTGTATTTGACCGATTCTTGCGATTTTCCATTAGTTTATCAACTAGATGCCCGGGGTAGCCATTTTTGTTGAGGTCGGTCTTAATGTAGTTAGTTTCCTGTTTGAGGGCTTCATTTGAATTACAGATGGTAATTGCTCTATCCACAAGCGTTCTTACTATGCCATGTTTTACATGGCATAGTAAGAACGTCACAATCACCACTCAACATTCCGTATGTCAAAGGAGTATCTGAGAGAATTAGAAGACTAGGACAACGATACAACATTCATACGGTATTCAGCTCAAAAGACACTTTAACAAGCCACCTGACGAAGACGAAACCAACAAGTCAAAAAGATAGGAAAAACTGTGTCTATCAGATTCCCTGCGAATGTGGCAGATCCTACATTGGTGAGACTCTAAGGCCACTTGAAACTAGGGTCAAGGAACACAGAAACAACACGCTTAAAGGAGAAACCGAAAAATCAGGGGCAGCTGACCATGCCTGGACACACGGTCATCACATTAAATGGACAGAAGCTCGAATCCTGCACAAAGAACCACATTGGAGGAAGAGGAAGTTCAAGGAAGCTGCTATCATATACCAGAACCCAGATTGTTTTAGTAAGCCCTCACTAGATATAAGAAATATCTGGAAACCTTTGTTAAGTAGATGTAAACTTAAAATACCGCACAAGAATTAAATGCATGACTGCACCCATCTCAGTCATGCTCCAGTACATCTAGCTAGTATAAATAGAGCTGTAGTTACTTTACTTATTTAGTATTCACCTGAAGACGACTGGAGATACTTACCAGTTGAAACGTTGTGATGTAAAACAAATTAAAGACAATGCAAGTCCAAAACTATTCTATCATTCAAACAATTGTTTATTTTCAAAAACTCTCTTATTTTCTTCTAGCAATTCTTAATAATTTTAATATAATTTAATAGGTTTCATTATAAGTAAAATAATTTGTTTTCTATAAAAAGTTCCGTTTTGAAAATGTTCGTTTTATTTGAAAATATTAGTTAAATCGGGTGTAAAATGTATCTATTAAAGATTTTTTATATGTCAAATTACATTTGATAAAGACAAATCACAGGCTAACAAAAACAAAAGCATTACCAATGAAAAACCAACCGTAATCCGATTCAAATAAGTTAACACTGGGTTGTCCAAAATTGTTCAAATTCCGTATGAGTACTAACCACACAGAGACCTTAAAAAAATCTTCCCACAATCCCTCTCTAAAGTCAACAGGGGGGCAAATACTTGCATGGGATTTTTCTGCTTCTATACAAAAATTTAGAATTTTATGTTTTACACTTTGTGAACGATTATACAATTTTTTTATAATACTTTCTAAATTCTAATAGGTTCTAGAGAAACAAAAGTATTTTGTTAAGTAATTCCTAAAGTTTGTAATTTTTAAGTTTTATTTAAAACTTGCAATCTATGCTCTTTTTATATTCCGTTTACAAATAGATCTAAAGGTTTAAAAAAAAGATAAAATTAAAAGAAAGACAATTCTCCGTTACTGAGCAGATAAATGTACCTATATGTTCGGTTGAGCATAGAACATAGGATTCCATTAACTGTTTATTTGGCTGATTAAACTATGCAAAGAAAATTTTAAAATATTATAATAACACTAAAAATGACAGTACAGAAATCTCTTTTGAATAACCGCGTTATCTAACCTCTTAAAAAAAAATTTTTGAAACTTCCGTTTGAAGCATTTTATATTAAAAAAAAAGATTTACAGAAGCTTTCGAGTTTCAAATTTTTTAAATAAAATTAAAATACAGCAAAACCAGAAAGTCGTATACAAAAAGAATACTAAAACGTGTACAAAAGTATACAAAGAAAAACTTTTAAAACGAACTTCTTTAATTAAATAAAAATGCATCTTAAAGAAAGAGTTTTCGCAATACGAAAGTCTTGATCGTGGTAAATATATTAATTTTGAGTAAGTTTAATTAAATGCACATACAGGATGTTAATTTTAAATGAAATAAGAGCTGTTTACGGAAATACCTGCACTAAAGCCATGATTTCTATGATGCCCTTCTTTACTTAACACGTTAAGCCCCATTGGTGCACAGCATGTTTTACCTCGGACCACGTGCACCAATTTGTCCACAATATATTATCGTGTTCAGGCGACTGTGGCCGCGTCAGGGACACAATTTCTCTGTTGTTATATGGTGATTTAGAGAGCTCTGATCCATATGAAACAAAAATATGTCTTAGGTTGGACGAAACCATCATTTATTTTTTTGTAAGTTCATACATATTGCCCAGGCTGCCCCTCAACTGTTTTTATGTGCATAGACTGTTTTTGATGCTCACACAAGTAATGTTAAGAAATAATTAAGCATTTCATATTGTTTAGTTTATTATAAAACATCATAAATGTAATACTCGTTGCAATATATTGCTTTATACATTGAGGTGTGTGTGAGACATTCTGGTGCACATGGTCCAAACTAAAAACACGAAAACAATTTTTATACAGACCCTGTGCATCTGACGTGGCCACACCGTTTTTTTGCTAAAAAATATGTCAGAGCCTCAAGTCATTATGTAAGTAACAAAACTAACCTAATTTTAATACCAAAATTTAAAAAAAAATGGTCTGGTCTGAGGTGAAAGTCATGCTTTTCACTCTGGGGCTTAACGTGTTTTAAACGGTATTTACTGTCGAGAGTACTTCTTGTAACAGCGTGTTCTGCACACTAAAAATCACAAAGGACTGCACAAAGCTTAGGGAAAATTGCTTTTTGCTATTTTTTCTGCATTTTAATATTTCGTAGATCTGGACGCTCTGATTAAAAGTGTTCATGGCCGTAATCCAATCCTATGAATAGTTTTTGAGTTATGGTCTTTTAAAGTTGGCAACTTCTTACTTTGAGATTTTTTGTAGTGTCTGGAGTTTTCATTAGTTTATAAAAGTTGTAAGGTATATATGTTCTAAAATTATTTTTTTGTTTCCTTATAAAATTGTCCATATGACGCCATATTTAGTTTTTTAATTTTTTGCAACGTTGCCAAACAAAATGTAAAATTCTTCAAATTTTGGAAAAAACATGATAGTAAAAAATTACCTGTATTTCTCAATAAGAGTATCGAAAATCGAAAATTTCTTGTAAGTTCTTAAATTTAGGGATAGATAAACTGTCTTAAATCTTTAAGTACCGAAAATTTTGTACAGGGTGTTTTCTGTTGACATTCAAATATACAAAATTTTAAAATACAATAACTCTGTTTTTTCAAATGAAACATCCTATATTTATTAGGCTCGTCTGATAGATATTGTAACTATCTTTTATTATTGTTAAGTCATACCTATACCTAAATTTACTAGTTTTGGCAATATTTCGATTTTTATTTAAATTTTGACGAAAAAAACTATACCTAATTTTTATTTTTCTAGTAAGCCATTACTAGCAAAGTTAAAACAAATGTAATTGAATATAATGTCATATTTATAATTATTATATTTATATTGATAATGTTTGTAAACTTATTTTCAATATATTACTTATTTCAATAAGTTGCGTAATAAAAACAACATTTTATTAAATTAAATAAATACGTAACTAACTATGGTTATCAATTTATTTTAATATGGGATAATATTTAATTACATTTGTTTTTAGTTTGCTGGTCGTGGCTTACTAGAAAAATAAAAATTATAGATTTTTTCACCAAAATTTAAATAAAAATTGAAATATTGCCAAAACTAGTAAATTTAGGTATATGTATGACTTAACAATAATAAAAGATACTAACAATATCTATCAGACGAGCCTAATAAATATAGGGTGTTTCATTTAAAAAAACAGAGTTATTGTATTTTAAAATTTTGTATATTTGGATGTCAACAGAAAACACCCTGTACAAAATTTTCGGTACTTAAAGGTTTAAGACAGTTTATCTATCTCTAAACTTAAGAACTTACAAGAAATTTTCGATTTTCGATAGTCTTATTGAGAAATACAGGTAATTTTTTACTATCATGTTTTTTTTCCAAAATTTGAAGAATTTTGCATTTTGTTTGGCAACGTTGCAAAAAATTTAAAAACTAAATATGGCGTCATATGGATAATATTGTAAGAAAACAAAAAATGCTAAAATATTTAGGGTGTTCCATTTAAAAAAATGTATCTTTTTATTGTCCTACTTTTTTGGTTCATCCTGTATGTTTAAAAATAATTTTAGAACATATATTTTTTTGTACCTCACAACTTTTATAAAGACTTCTTTTTGATATCTTTAATAGTAGAGACGGTATATTACTTTGTCAGACAAATGGGCCACCCTGTATATAGCAATAAAATATGTACAAGAAGTTGATTCTAAATTTAAATCAAAATTTCTCTTAACCATCTCTGCTAGTGAAATAGTCAAACATTGTGTGATAGATGGCGCTGCTATACAGTCCCGTTTGTGAACACGGATGGCGTCAAACAAATGTATATCAAGTTGATCCTTAGTCCTTATGGGCCCCACCTGAATAGCAGATGGATATTTTAAATCTTTGAATGAATATTTAAATTTGGTTGATTATAGAACGCCGCATTTTACTTTTATTATATAATTAAATCAACTTTGGGTGTTCAATTTAAGGCCTTCATTATTAAGTTTGTCAAGTTGACCTATACCGTAATTTTTTGATCTAAGTACGCCGATTGATAATACAATTTATAAGACAAAATATGATAATCAGAGTCAGAGATGGTCATTTACCTTGTATTTTAATGTTTCCAAATGGAAATTTTACTCACTATATGACATCATATACGACATATATTGACTGAACAGACTCATCGTACATAAAACGAGCAAGGTCGTGATTTTTTTTTAAAGTTTGATATGTTGTACGATTTATTATTTGAATAAAATATTTAATACTAAATAAATAACTGAAGATTGATTACAACAATTTATTAATGTTTTATCTTTATATATAAATACAGAAATAGTATAGGTCGTTATGTGTACATATTAATGCCAAAAATATGCAAAACTTACATGGTGTATTATAATATGAAAGGCTCACGAGAAAAAGGGACATGTAACGTTTTGAGAAAAAATGATTTTTATGTTTTAATCTGATGCTACTAAAAAAATACTTTGCTTATGGTCATTGAAATGTTTTGTGTTTTTATTGTTATAATGGTACTTCTGTTTATTATATTGTAAATTGTTTTTATTTATATTTCAAATTTTTTTTAAATATAATTAAAAATTACTAATAATTATTTTAGGCAAAAATGTCAAAAATTAAATACTTTTTTGACATTCCCCTTTATTCTTTATTTATGTAATTATTTTTATCTTCTCTTTATCTTCATTGAGGTAATGAAAATTACTAACGCGATGGCAGCGAATCGTTTTTGTTAGGAATAAAAAAACAATTGATAAAGTTGTTGTTGTTGTAAGGTTGACACTTCTCCTTCTTTCGTAATTTCGCTGCGACGTTCCCCAATTTTTCGTTGTATGATGTTCATTATGACCACAATAACATCTTGACCATTCGCTTTATTGCATATACTTATATAGAAAAAAAGGTCGCATTGAAATTTGTATACAGGGATACCAAACTTCAAAATAATAAAAATTTACATCCTCCCCCCTTTTTTTCCGTGAGTCCTTCATATCGAATGAACACTATAAATATAGGATATAGGAAAATACATCAACAAATTTTAAAATTTGTTATAAAGGATTCATAAGGTGGAAGTTTCTCCATCCACCGTACATTGTCTTTTTTTTTAATAATTAAAAACATATTCTACAATTAACTTAAACTTACTTAGATAATAATGAAAGTAATTATTTTTAACGAAATATATGCAACTAATTATTATTATTATACGACACACGTATACAGGGCCTTATAGAATTGACACGCTATATTTAGATAAGTGACTTCTTGGCTATTGTAGAGAAACACTCTATTTGTTTTAATGGATCGTTTAAAATGTTCGTTAACGATACCAACAATCAGACCTACTTTGCCGGCCGCCCTAGGAACTTCTCAATATAAAAAATCTTAACTAGGTACTGCCAGGCCGCGTTACCGACACCATGTCGAGAGAGCAAACAACGCGAGATCTGAAGATTTTTATAATGGAGGTTAACCATTATTTGTTGTTGTTTGTACCAATCTTGGATTATTTCTTAACTTAGAACATGATAGGTATGGTTGGTTGATTTAAGGCGGGGGTCGAACGTTCAGCCCAAGCACTGCAGCCTAGTGGCTTATTGTGCTCCCCTGTCTTGCTAGAAAATATTAGTTGCTTTTATAAAGGCAAGTAAATTCCTACCAAGTTTGTAATGCGGGAGGTTATCCCCACATTGGATTCCTCCGAAGATTTTAAATCTACTTCGGGTCAGTGCTTCGCAGTTATATATGGAATGTGAGGTGGTTTCGTCCACTTCCCCGCAAAGTCTGCATTTTATTATTATTATTATTATTATTATTATTATTATTATTATTATTATTATTATTATTATTATTATTATTATTACAAAGAAGAGTTGAGGTTGAAAACCTATAAACTCTATTATACTTAAACTACTAGTCTTGAGTATATCGAATCGCTAAATGTCAATGGTAAATTTTTAAAAGGTTAACAAATGAGTGAGAATAAATGTAAACTAATAGTCTGCAAAAAGAGTCATGTCAATTCTATTTTTAAAAATGTTTTATGATTCCGCACCAATAGCCTCATCAGGCAAGATGTTCCAGAGATTAAAAACTCTGTTGGAAAAGAAGAACTCCCGGACTCGTGTGAAAAAATGTTCACGTCGAAGCTTTAATCTATGACCTCGCAAGCGATTGTCTGTATTAAGGGTGAAAAGGGAACTTAAATCAACAGAGAATAGGTTGTGAAGTATCCTATATGTAAGGATAAGATCTCCCCGCACCAATCTATCCATTTCAGAAATGAGTCCAAAAATTATCAGTCTGTTCTCAAAAGTTGGTCTTACAACACTATACGGCATCCTAGTGGCAAATCGCTCCACTTTCTAAATTTGGTTTTTTTGTTGTTTTAACACAGGCCACCAAACACCAAACCCAAATTCAAGAATTGGGCGCACATAAGTTTTATAAATTAAAGAGCTAGTCCGGATATCAGGACGTGAAAATATTTTTTTTTATTAAAAACAAAGACTGTTTAGCTTTTTTACACGCATTATCAATGTGTTTACCCCACGATAAGTCACTGCTGATCACTATACCGAGGTCCTTTTGTTGATTGACCTTCATAAGCACAACGTTGTTAAGATGGTACTGTAACTTAGGATTTGTACGACCGAGATGCATAACCACGCACTTTGCTTCATTTAGGGGCATGAGCCAAGCATCACACCAAGTGGCTATTATATTTAAGTCATTTTGCAAAGTTTGCTTTAGCGGGTTACAATATAATTTAGTATCATCTGCATAATTTGATACTGTGCTGCCCTGAAGTGCGCTGGTAAGGTCAGCTGAATACACCAAAAATAATAACGGGCCCAAGACCGATCCCTGCGGCACGCCACTCAAAACTGGACGCAGCGGAGACATACTGTTACCTATCCTAACGGAAAACTTACGATTTTTTAAAAAAGCCTCTATCCAGCGCAAAAGATCACCTCTAACACCACAGCTGTTCAGTTTATACAGCAATCTTCGTTTTGGTACCCTATCAAAGGCTTTAGAAAAGTCAAGGTAGGCGATATGAATCGGTAAGTTTCTATCAAGGGAACCATTGTAAATTCCTATTCGACGTAGGTGTTTTCTTAACTGGCAGTGGCTTGTTAGTAGGCCGACCACTTGTTTTAGCTGGGTGCGCGTTAGATGCAACATTCCAGTTGATAACTTTTTGGAGGGTTTCCCGATTGTGGCCCTCTCTTGGGTTTGACCAGGTATCCTGTTCCATCGGGATAGGTGTTGTTGTTGCGCCTACCTGTCTGATGTAACTTTGGTTGCCTGTTTCGATATGCCAAGGGCGGGTTTAGGGTCCTGAATTTTTGAGATGATCCGACTCTAGACAGTTTATCGGCTTTTTCGTTGCCCGCTATCCCCGAGTGACCAGAAATCCATAGGAGTTCTATCCTATTGTTCCTTGCTGCTAGGTCTTTCAGGTTGTTTAGGCACTCCATTGTGATCCTCGAGTCGATTGGAGTTTAGGTGATGGTAGACCTTTTCGATGTTTTTCTGTACACATGCTTGAATAGCATGTATTTCCGCTTGGTATACTATGGCATAGTTTCTCAGGGAAATGCTGATTTCCATTCTGGGTCTTTCCCCAAATATACCTGCGATAGAGTAAGTTTTATGTGCGCTTTGATGTTTTTCTTGTCCAGTGCGTTGGCCAACATGTGATTAAAAATTATTTCATTCTGAAAACGGATTTTTCTCATGAACATTGGCTTGATTCATGTGCACAACAAAGATACACACTGAACACTCCAATCTGTTGCCTTTCAATTAGCTAAAAACTCCGTCAAGAGATTATTGTTACAACACCGACATCGATTGCCATTAGTATGTGATCTCTTTCTTACGCTCTTGCCCTCGCCCTTCATCATTACAATTGTCTTCTATGCGTTCCTTCAATATCACAGATTCGGCATTTATTCGTTCACGTGTTTGAATAATAAGTGTTATTGTTGTATTTTTAAAGATCATCTTGCTATTATTTTGTGAAGTGTTCTTTTTATTCAAAACCAAGTAAATATATTGTTTATTTAGTAATAAACTATTACAGGAACACCAGTCCGGCCCTAACCAAACCTTAAGTTTTGTAAAATAAATGTTGCTAGAAATGACGTATGTCATCGACAGTCAATCTTATGTGAAATACACTATAACATTATTATAAATCACGGGTCACTTTCCTTTGTTACTTGACATTTCAAATAATAACAAACCCATGGGTCGTTCTTTGTCAATCTTTCTTGAGAACGCCTTAAGTGATGGCACCGCATTGAGACAATACCCAAAAAAAAACATGGTAAATTTTCTCGTTTATCAGAGCATACTTTCATATCAGGATTAACCGGTTTAAATATAATGCGTCAATTTTATCACACCCTGTAGTTATTATAGACAGAAAAACTCTAAAATAAAAAATCGGCATAGATCACTCTAGTGATATACATGCACTACATTCGTGGTATATTTTTGTAAAAAAATATTATCTGCAAAGTGAATAGAGACATATTTAGAACTTTGGATGTACTTTCCTGTGTCTCTCAGTTGTAGTATTCTTAAAGAATATTATAGTGTAGGTCTTGACAAACAACATAAATATTTTTAGTGGCACCTACTTAGTATATCAAAATCATATCCACTCTCCAGAAGGGTCATCATTAACTGAATAAATAAGCAAATTTGTCCTTTACCTTCTTTATATTAATAAATTTATAATTTATTTATATTAATAAAGAAGGTGAAGTACAAATTTGATTACTTATTCAGTTACTTAGTATATTATTTCTTAGTACAATAATTTTTGCGGAGATAATATCCTCACTGACCGCAAAGATCATAAAATTCGGCAGATATTTTCCACATCAGAGATATGGATTCGTATTTATGCTATAGGTTTTCTCCTCACTAGTTAGATAGTTTTTTTATTAAAATAAAACACATTAAAATAACCCAGGTAATGTCTATACAACAGAAAATGAACGATAAATTATAGTAATATAAGTTAAAAACCAATGAGTTAGTATGTACTATGTATAATATGAAACACATTTTTCAATATTAATTCTAGTCATTTGACGAGATTTAATTCTATAAATAAATTGTGCGAGAATGTTTAATTTAATTTCGTACCCCAAATTCCATTATGTAAGCGATAAAGTCATTTAAAAAACCTTTAAGTTTCAACAAAACTGATCTTTCATGTCAGTAATAGACTACTGGAACTGTCCGTAACAGAAGAAGTAGAAGCCAATGTGCTGCTACCACGAGCCAACACCAGCTCCAACGGGGTGTTGCCTTGTTGTGTTATCTATGTGACGCAATGTTACATATATACCGGGTGGTCAACTAAGAATGACCGCCGGCCATATCTTAGAAAGTAGTAATCGTACAGCATCCGGGTAATTTTTTTTTATGACAAAAGTTCCCAAGAGAAAATGCTGGAAATTATTTTTAAGTTCCGCATTTTGCCACAAGAGGGCGTAATTGAAAAGTAAATTTTAAAATTTTACATATCTCCGAAAATTTCACATTAAGCTATATCTTTGAAAACACCATTAAAAAGCTTGAACAATTATGCATCATTTTGGTCTTATGCTCATTGGCGTACCGACATAGGCGCCGGAACTTCAGAATTGCTCTGGGGGCTTGGAGCCCGGATCTCAACGAATAAAAAATAATTCCTTTATTAAATATACACATAATAATATAATGTAATAGTTAATAAATTTTAAATATAAGAAGGCTCCCTCCACAGTAACTTCTAAATAAAAAAGGTCATCGGTCCAAATTTTGGGACCCCCTCCACAGTAACTTCTAAAAAAAGGTCATCGATTCAAATTGTGGGCCCCAAGACGCGAGGGGCCATTCCTTCATCCATAGTGACTTCTAAAAAAAATGTACCGGGCCCGTACGGAAAGACGGCTCTGGCCAGTTAGTTCCGAATGATCCAATGTTTTTGTGTACATTTGTGAATTATGTAGCTTAATTACCTCTTTGGTATTAAAAAATTTTCAACAGGAGATTTGAGGGTGAAAACAGTAGAACAGTAGTTTAAGAGTGAAAACAGTAGATCTTCTGTTAAAACAGGAGATCTGGTAACACTGGCTCCAACTTGACCGCGCCGATGCTTGACCTCGCTGAGTAGGCCGTGATGTCAGATCTGCATGATGCAAGTTTTCACTAAATCACTTTGGATTGGTTTCGAAATCATTAAATCTAGTGAAATTTCACCAGACCTGGCAACCTTGAAACTTTGAGACCAGGGACTTTCCAAATTCTCTACGTGTTCTAAGCAAAGTGGCAGACCAGGGTTGCCAGATCTAGCATAATTTAATTTTCAAAGCCAAAATAATTTTCTCCTAAATATGATAACCTGCTAAATTAAAAAAGGAAACGACAACTGTAGATAAATTTTATAGAAAAAAATTAAATTATCAAATCTTAAGTAACGCACGCAATTGCTATTAGTTAGTATCATTATTATGTAAACGTACTGTGAGGGTTAGGCTATGGGGGCTATGCCCCCAAAGAAATATGGCTCTGGGGGGCCCAAGCCCCCAGAGCCCCTACGGAACCGGCGCCTATGCGTACCGACTTTAATAAGAGGGGGGGGGGGGGGGAGCTGTTGAAAGTGTAATCAGTTAAATCGCTGTAACTTATAAACGACTTATCCGATTTAAACAAACTAAATACTGTTTGGTAGAGAAACACTTTTACCAATCGTATTTAGTTGTCCATTATAGTTCTCAAAAGAAATGCTAGAGGGCGCAATTTGCAATAATAACACATTTTTTGATTTTACTGTGAAAAAAAAATAAATTATACGGTATAATTATGATACCATAGTCGAAAAGTAGATGAAATTTGCTAGAAAAAATATTAAAACCGCAGCTCGATATCTCCGTTCGTTTAAGCGTTATCGCCAATAGAATAATTTTTAAAACTAAGCGATTATATATTTTTTAGAAAAAAAGTGGTACGCCACTGATATTTTTCCATGTGGATATTATTTCTGATTAGCCTGATCAATTCTGCATAAAAATGGTCTCTTGCGTTTTTCTCCGCAGGCACACCGTTCTTAATTAAAATAATTAAATTAAATTAGCTTCATGCATGCCTATTAAGTGAAGGTGGTCATTTCCACCAATTTTAATAAAACAAAATTTTGCATTATCAATGTTATTAATAGTAGAGCTAATGTAATTTAATTATTTTCATTAAGAACGGTGTGCCTGAGGAGAAAAACGAGATACCATTTTTATGCAGAATTGACCATGCTAATCAGAAATAATATCCACATGGAAAAATATCAGTGGCGTACCACTTTTTTTATAAAAAATATATAGTCGCTTAGTTTTAAAAATTATTCCATTGGCGATAACGCTGAAACGAACGGAGATATCGAGCTCCGGTTTTACTATTTTTTCTAGCAAATTTCATCTACTTTTCGATTATGGTATCATAATTATACCGTATGATTTATTTTTTCGGAGTAAAATAAAAAAAATGTGTTATTATTGCAAATTGCGCCCTCTAGAATTTCTTTTGAGAACTATAATGGACAACTAAATACGATTGGTGAAAGTGCATACATTTCTCTTTCAAACAGTCTTTAGTTTGTTAAAATCGGATAAATCGTTTATAAGTTACAGCGATTTAACTGCTCCCCCCCCCCCCCCCCCCGGAGATATGTAAAATTTTAAAATTTACTTTTCAATTACGCCCTCTTGCAGCAAAATGCGGAACTTAAAAATAATTTCCAGCATTTTCTCTTGGGCACTTTCGTCATAAAAAAATTTACCCGGATGCTGTACGATTACTAGTTCATGATTCGCAGACCCTTTTGATTACGCAGGTCAGACAAGACCTATAAGGTGAGGAAAATACACTCAAGCAATAATTTATTGGCGCAAATATCAACTACTATTTAAATCTATTTTGATTACAAAATTGTGCTATAGTGGAATATACAATACACATATCTATACACTATACAGGGTACTACAAATTCGTACAAGGGGATCTCAAAAACGGTTAGAGATACAAAGATGATTAAATTGAGGCAAAGTTGCATATTCTAAGGCTTAATAAAAAAGTGAAAGAAAATACTAAATAGTTTAAATACCTTCGGAAATATCAGAAATAACTGAAATTTTTAGTTTTAGTATTTAATTTTTTGCGCCTTCATTTTTTACTTAGAAAAAGAAACAAAAACTTCTTATAGCCATTTTTTATTTTTAACAACATGGCGTTATTAGTTTTCAAATTTGACGTTTCCTTTATTAAATACCAACCTCAAATATTTTTTTTTAAATACGGACCTGGAATTCTAAAAGCAGTTTTAGGTACTTCTAAGCTTTAGAAATTTAATACGATTTAAAGGTTTTTTAAATTTTAATTTTTTGTCATTAAATAACACATCATTAGTATTTAAAATTATCCTTTCTTTAGTACTTATTACGGCCCTGGCAATTATTATATTGGAATTACATTACGAGAAGTTATGGTGTTTAGATTGGTTATTTCAATAACCCCCGTAGTAATTAAGATTTTAAGGCATGAGAAGTAATTTTATTTATATTAGGATTTTATTTATTTTATTAATATAACAGACCGAAATACTGTAAAATAGAAAAAAATAATGCTTTCGAGTGAGAAATGGGAACTGGAGTGTTAGTCTAGTTATGCAACTATGGTGCGCTTATGTTTGTTTCAAAAATAATTTCAAAATTGTTTAATGTTTATAAGCTCTGATGATGCTAGTTTCTGGCGAAACATGCAACAAAAATAAACAGACATAAAAATATTTGAGGCAGAGACTTTGGGTCTTCTTTCTTACAAAATTTCAAATATCAGGCCCCTTTGAGTAAAAATGGACGGATTATTTTTTTTTATTGGTTCTAAATGTTCAGCACCGTAATGATACAAAAAGATAAATTGAAAAACTGTGTTATTAGATAACAAAACGTTAAAATTTTGGAAATCTTTAAATTGTCTTAAATTTCCAAAGCTTAGAAGTCCCTAAAACTGTATTTAAAATTTTAGGTCCGCACTTAAAAAAAATAAGTTAAGGTTAGTATCCAAAGAATGAAACGTCGAATTTGAAAACTAATAATCTTGTGGAACATAAGAAACGGCTAGAAGAAAGTTTTTTTGTTTTTTTTTAAGTCAAGAATGAAGGCGCAAAAAAATAAAAACCAAAACAAAAAACAATATGAATAATTTACTTTGTTATAATATCACTTTATTATTCATATTGTGTTTTGTTAATATGCAATATCACAAAGTAACGGACTACTCAATCCATTATTCAAAACTAAACATTTCGAGTTTTTTTGGATATCTTTGTAGGTGTCCGGAATATTTACTATTTTCTTTCACCAAATCATTAAGCCCAAAAATACGCAACTTTGCCTTAATTTAACCATCTTTGTATCTCTTATCGTTTTCGAGATCCCCTGCACACGAATTTGTAGCACCCTGTATATGGAGCTACTTATGAAACTTTTGTATTATAATAATAAATGTTATTTGATAATATCTATAGGTAGTCTACTTAAGCAGAAATTGGATAATAACTATAGAATACGTAGCCACAGTTGAGGCAATTGATCCAAGAATACCCCAGTCCAACTTAAAAAATCCTCCTGCATGCAAGCTGATATTTCTAGTCTTACTTTGGTCCAACAATAAGTACAGTTGCTTTTCTATAAGCTGATCTGTCTCAGTTTGTCGATGCCTTGGTAGTTTATTCAGTAAGGAATAACAAAGTACGGTTGTTTTATGTCCTTCTTCAGCAATATGTTCCCCGACCATTGCTGCCAATGCTGCTTGTCCCTACAAAAAGAGTATTTTTCTATTTCACGTTCATAATAAGCTCATTACGATACGCATTTGCTTATCGTAATGAAGCTGTTTCGATACGCGTTTTTTCTTTATTTGATGTTGGTATCACATTTTGTTTTTCAAAGCCACCTTTGTTTGAATTCCCTCTTTTTACCTCTTCGTTCGCTCCATCTTGTGTGCGGCATGTAAATGAAAATTTAACCTAGAAATATAAAATATTGGAAATACCTTCCCATTCACATGGCTTCGGTGTAAAGGATAAAAACACCTTTCACAAACGTTACCCCTATTCATAGAAATCTGTAAATTTCAAGGCTGTCACCTTCTACTTAAAAAATATGACAATAATTTTACTTTAAAACAACAAGATCTAGAGTTTAGTGTTTTGTGATGAAGAATACAAATATTGCTATAATCAAAACTATATATTTCTACTTCTGTTGAATAGTACAATTAGTATAAACATTTATAGTAACTGTGGAAATGTCTTGGGCACTAAACTTAATGTCTGGCATATTTTGATTTGAAACAATGTTTTGCTCGTAATTATTTTCATGTTCAATGACTTTCTCTACTTCAAAGGTGTGGGAGCAATAGAAGAGCCAGAAGCTACTATAGGTGAGTTTGAAAAAGGGCTCGATACAGAAAGCATTTGTGCTACCTCTATTTTCCTTTGCAGTGACGTGTCAATATAGCCTTCTGCAACAGCTGAGGACTTCCAACCTCCATGTTTCTTAATAGTCACCAAGTCACTTCCATTATTAGCTAAGTGAGAAATACTGGAACGTCTAAAACAATGCCCTGTATAACATTCTGGATTTGGGAAATTGAGGTATTTAGCGATCAAACTAGGAATTTTCCCCATAGTATTTATACCTATGGGTGAATTTATGCAATACCCATTGCGAAAAGTAAGGAAAAACCGTTTATGTGTTGTGTTTTTAGGCCTTAAATTTAAATATTTTTTTATTAAGTCCATCCAGAACTTCTCGACTATTACAAAGTGCCTCGGAACATTTGTTTTGGTTTTGGGAATCTTTACTAGAATAATATCATTTTTAATTTCAATGTCTTCTTATACAGGCCCGTAACTTGGAGTATAGGGACCATAGTGTTGATGGCTTATTAATTTTACTCTTCGCATCAAAAAATGCTAATAAAACATTTTCTGTAAGGTTAGTAACGCCTTTTTCTTCACACCATTTTAGAAAATTTTCATAGTACTTTTCATATACCTTCTTGGACTTTTTTGGCAAAAGGCTGTTTAAAGTAGTTTCTGCCACTGCTCTTAATTCTGGAGGAGTTAAACTGTCCATTATTTAATATATTAATAAGAAAGTACCTAGAGTAAATTTTTAAATCGAATTGAGAGTCGATTTTATTAATTCTTGTTAATAAAATGGCAGCTAAAATTAAACCGCGATTTTCAAATGTTTCTACATTTAAATTTGTTACCAACCTTAAGATATTAAAATTTTTCGCGGGATTATTTTAGGAAATAAATGTACATTTTTCTTGATCATAAAAGGTGAAATAGAAAAAAACGTATAAAGCACAAGTTTCATAAGGCGTTTTAGCGCACGTGTCAATAAAAAAACTCGCCACTTCGTGGCTCGTTTTTTAAAATAGACGCGTGCGCTAAAACCGCTTCTTATGAAACTTGTACTTTAATATACTATTAAAGTCGATTTTAATCGAAACTTCTTTCAAAAATTAGCATATACCGGGTATCCCACTAAGGTCGGCCAGTGGCTGTATCGCGGAAAGTAATGATAATTCATTTTCTGGATTTTTTTTTATATGTAACCGATAAAAAGAAAATACCAGCTTCCCCCACCCCTATCAACTGCGAGAAAAATGAATAAACTTTCTATTCCCGACATCAAAATCCTATCCTTATGAGGCTATTTTTAAAATTACTTGAATTTTGTATTTTGTACCATTAGTTACACCCTCTAGTGGCAATCCTACAACTTAAAAAATAATTTCCAGTATATCCTTTTGCCGGTTTACATACAAACATTTTTTTTCTCGGACATATATGACCAATACTTTCCGGACACCCGGTAGAGCGTATATTACGGGTATGTTTAAGTAAAGTATTAAGGTACCTCAAGATGACTGCAGATAATAATTAAAACGCTGTAATATAAAAACAAATAGACAGTTCAATCTCAAAACTCTTTTATCAAGTATATTAAACCTACCAATAATATAGTAATATTAGTAATAGTAATATACAAATTTACAATTCCCATGATGTAAACTTACTTTATAAATTTTAATGTAAGCAAGCAAGGAAATAGTTTTGCAAAACAACATTTTGTGTAATCTTGCTTTATAAAGGGAAATTTATAATCCAACCTATAAGAAATATAATATTATTTATTATAATTTATAGTAGTATCGAGGACCATAATCCAATATAATACAGTTTACCTACAATAAAGTTATTATATTTCATTTAGTGACGGGAATTATTTTTGGTAATAGTAATATTATTATTATATTGTCTGTTTAAAGGTTGGAGACAATGACGTTTCTCGAACGGCAGTAGAGTTTTGGACTTGCATTGTCTTTATTTGTTTAGAATCACTACGTTTCAACTGGTAAGTATCTCCAGTCGTCTTCAGGTGAATACTGAATAAGTAACTACAGCTCTATTTATACTAGGCAGGTGCTGTGACGCATGACTATTGGGCGGAGTCACCTGGATGGTGGATGACACCTTCATTATTTGGAACGGAAACGAGGATGAACTCAGAGAATTCTTACATCACATTAATAACTTTGCACCGACAATTAAATTCACCATGGAAAAAGAAGAGAACAACCAATTACCTTTTCTAGACGTCAATGTAGAGAAAAATGGCAACACCTTCCTAACCTCAGTGTACAGAAAACCTACACATACAGGGCAATATCTCAATTATACATCAAACCACTCAAACAACACAAAACATGGCATAGTAAGAAACCTTGTGGATAGAGCAATTACTCTCTGTAACTCAAACGAAGCTCTCAAAAGAGAAACTAACCACATCAAGACCGACCTCAACAAGAATGGCTATCCCATGAAACTGATTGACACAATATTGGAAAATCGCAAGAATCGGCCAAACACACGTAAAGCAGAGAAAGAGATACAACCAATACTCAATATTCAGTATCTGAGAAAATAAGAAGACTAGGAAAACGATACAACATCGAAACAGTATTCAGCTCTAGAGAAACTTTAAGAAGCCACCTAACGAAGACGAGACCAGTAAGCCAGAAAGACAAGAAAAATTGTGTCTACCAGATCCCCTGCGAATGCGGCCAGTCTTACATTGGTGAGACACTAAGACCACTAGAAGTAAGGATTAAAGAACATCGGAATAATACCCGAAAAGGAGAGACCGAAAAATCAGGTGCAGCTGACCACGCCTGGACGCACGGCCATCATATCATGTGGACAAAAGCGGAAATCCTGCAAAAAGAACCGCACTGGAGGAAGAGGAAGTTTAAGGAAGCTGCTACCATACACCAAAATCCAGGTTGCTTTAGTAAGCCTTCATTAGACATGAGAAACGTCTGGAAACCCTTGTTAAGTAAATGTAATCTTAGAATAAGACCACCCAAGAGTTAAACGCATGATTCATCGAGCATGACGTCATCGAGCATGACTCATCAAGCATGACTCATCCAGTTATGCGTCACGCCTAGCAACACGCATGACTCCGCCCACTAGTCATGCGTCACAGCACCTGCCTAGTATAAATAGAGCTGTAGTTACCGTACTTATTCAGTATTCACCTAAAGACGACTGGAGATACTTACCAGTTGAAACGTAGTGATTCTAAACAAATAAAGACAATGCAAGTCCAAAACTCTACTGCCGTTCATTATTATTATATATTAATAAAATAGTTTGTAACCTTCATGATAGTCTCTATTAAAATTTATGAAAATTTTTATTGAATATTACGATATTTTCTAACAAAAAATATAACTCTTTTGTTTGTTTTTACTATATTTTATGTAAGATTTACTATATTTTGTTGTAAAATTTACTATATTTATTGTAAGATTAACTAAATTAACTAGATTATTTATGTCGCCGCCACCGGTCGCCACCGCACCTCGATTTATAAAATAGAAAGAGAATTTAGCGGCAAGCGGTGCATCAGTATACAGGGACGCCAAAAAACATACTGGTTATAAGTAAAGGGGTAAGGTAATGCTAATTCTATAGCTGATCCTACACTATCATTTAGACGGGCAGTTTTGATAAATGGATGAATGACAGTAATACTGATCCTGTAAATGTAAATTTTAGGGATTGATGGCCGGATTAATGTAAATTTTTGTTAGAAAAAAGACTGATGCAAAAATGAAAAAGGATTGATATCATTCAGGATTGTCAATCCGGATGATCGTGCAGAGTCTGATTATCGGTTTCTAAAAGATGAGTTTACCTTTAAATAGGAATATATTTTTTATAATTATTTTGACTACTTACGTTTGCAATTATAATATTCAAAGTTCGTGAACAAAATAAATATGATCGTATTGCACCTGGAAACAATTCCAAAGGTATCAGGCTAATCTTTAGAAAAACAGTCACGTTCCACAAAATACTGCTGTATATACAAATTATGATACAAACAATAACATTTTTAAAGGATTTGTTAAATTCATCAAGAAGATTGCATAGTTCATTGTGAGTTTTATTCAAATATTTCAGTTTTTCTAAATATAATGGTTTTTCTAAGGTCCCTGTTGTTTTAATTTTAAGAACAATGATATCCTGGTACATATTTAGTAAAAAATTATTCAATTCAAGAAGTTCGTTCTTTATTTTGTTGGCGAAGCCGACGACTACAATTGTTAAAACATTAAATATGTTCGATTCCAAATCTTGAGCGACTAAATGTTGATATTGTGTCCATCCAAAAAAGAAAATACTACTACATACGGTAATGATAAACGGTAGAGCATTTAAACTATATAAGATTATAATTCCAACTTTAAAAACAGAACTATTGTTTTCTTCTTTATTACTATATCCATTAAAGCGAATAACCGATTTCAGTAAAACAGTTTTTTTTAACAAAATTGCAAATCCAATAGTACTTGCGAAGGTTATCAAAATATGAGCAGTTGTATCCACAACTCTTACTACTATATCAACTTGGTAATCGGTATAGGCATTTTTAAACTTTTCAATTACAGTAAAGATTAGTCCAAACACTTGCACGAAAAAAAATATAATCCGGAGTGCTAAACATAGTTTCTTTGGACAAAGCTTTTTAATTGTATACTGGGAAATTACTGAATTATATACTGCATTATATTGAAAATCTTTTATAACTGGGTGGCCTGACATTTTCATTGTGGTTATAATAACTGCATGACAGAGAAAATATTTTTAATCATTATAAATTGTTGTTGTCAACATTAAATACATTGATTATTAATTCCATATCTGCATTTCTATCGTATACCGTTTATAAGCTAATAAATATTATGATCGTGCATGATCCTAGATTCTGATACTATCCCGTGAGAATAGACTATACAGATAAAAAGATTAATTAATAGTAATATATCTATACATGTAATTAAAAATATCTTCATATAAGAATACAAGAAATAAATTAAAAGTGTTATTATTAATTACCTACACGGTAGCATTCAACTAATTTTAAGAAGTATGGTCGACAAAAATTCGTACAATCAGCCCTATGCAGTAAGTACATTGACTTTGAAGTCAATGTTGAAATAATTCCAATAAAAATTTACTAAAAAAATTGGTATGTCAAACTGAAAATTCATACAGGTAGCTAGTTTTATAATATATTAAATAAAAAAATACAAAAATATACAAAATATACACATAGAAACTAAAAGCAATAGTTACTTTATTATATTATTCTTTGCGCTTCCTAAAAAAACGTTTTCCTTTTTCGGAAAAGCTTCTTTTGGTTGTTTTTCTGTCATATTCAGCTAAATCTCTTCCCAATGTCCAACAGTAATCGGCAATCATTTTTGTGTCCCAGCGCCCCTGGTATCTTTTTTTCATCTCTATTATATCTTGATGAAATCTTTCACCTTGCTCTACACTCACGTCCCCAAGATTATCCGGGAAATAGTCCAAATGAGAATGTAAAAACTGAATTTTTATGCTCACATTGCAACCAAGAATCCTGAATTTTTCCAGCATATTTTTAACGATCTCAACATAGTTTGTGTCTTTATAATTCTCTAGAAGTTTATGTACAACTTCTTTAAAAGCAAGAAAGGCATTTTGAAAGTCCCAAATCTCTTACTAAATCATTTAGTTCGGCTTGTGAAAATAGTTGAGGTTGGTCTTGACCTGAGGTTGAGTCCATAGCCTGTAGGGAGCCGGAAGTTGAGGAGTTTTCAGTACTTTGGGGGGTATGGGTCATTTTGTACTAATGTAGCAAGCGCGGGATGGGGGTCCACAACAAAATTCCGAAATCAAAAGGGGTCCGTGGTCAAAAAAGTTTGAGAAACGCTGGTATAGAGTAATAAATCGTTTAATGAAATATGCCTTGGAAGATATAGCTGAAAAACATAGTGCTGCGCACACCACCATATCATTGCGAACTAAATCCTATAGAACTTATATGGGAGCAAGTAAAAGGATTTATAGCAAGACACAACGCGTCTTTCAAAATAAAAGACGTTAAGATACTGTTTGATAAAGCCATTAAGGAAATTAAAGAGGAGTAAATGTAGGATCTTGATCGATCAGACCATTGACCCGACAGTTCCTCAGATGACGAAAAATATTATGTTTTTTTATACTTTAATTGCTGTATAATGTATTTTATTTATAATTCTTAATAAAAAAATTAGTGTACCTAATACTATATACATATTGCACGCCTTTGTCACATGATTTTCGGTGTTTTTAAATGGATAACAATCGGAAAAACCCATAAATTGACCTGTACTACCTGCATTTGATGAAAATAAAAAATTTGAAATCAATGACAAATTATGAAAATGGCTTAAATATTCGTTAAATCACTCTGTAGTCCCTTTAAATACCTAATGAACTTTTATTACTCTACACCTTTCTGAAATAGACTATAGCTTAATATTTTATCTATTACGGCTCTGAATTGAAGTACTTTTATTTTAGTGTCTCACAATTGTTTTGAGACAGTTATGTTAGATTTTAATAAAATATTGTAACAATAATGCTACACTCTTAAAAATAACATGGTATGGATTACTAAAATTTGGTTCTGACAACTATTTATTTTCGTGAAATCGGACTCAACCCAAAAATTAGTCTGAAAAACCAAAAAAATTGTCGTTATTAAACTGTAACTAATTAATAACATTAACCAACCCAACCTACAAATTTTAGTTGTCACAACAAAATTTTATATATGGATAACTAAGTAGTATATATATGGTACTCCTGTTTTTTAACCATACCTATTAGTTGTCATAACTAATGTGTAAATATGGAAAATTGAATATTTTTTTTCAAGGAAATATTGGTTTTGTTAATGATGCAATCTACAAATATTGCCAAAGCAATCATTTATTTGGGCCAAACTTGAAATTTTCATAGAGTAACAATTACGTATGTAGTCACAACATTGTGTTTATTATCTTTTTTCTGTACTTCTAATTGTAGGAAAGAAGTTGAATCATAAATAAGTAAAAATTTTATATTTTTGTCATTGCCGTTGCACATTAGAAAGTTTGAATGAACTGCTTATAACGCATGGCAAAATTAGCAAGTTGATTTGGTAGAAATAACTTTAAAAAAGTATGTTTCATTTGTAAAAAAATGCCATATGTAATTTATACTTAATAACGAAAAATACTCCTTCCTAGGGTCCCCTTTTAAATACAAAATGCCTTGGTATTACTACTCTATTAGGTATGCGTAATCTAATTGGAATAAATTATCAGGAAAATTATGGTTTCTTTATTTTTGATAATATAAGTTATTATAATAGTTTGTAATCTTCATAATAGTTTCTATTAAAATTTATGAACATTTTTATTAAATATTACAATATTTTCTTATAAAAATATATTATTTTTTTATTTGCTTTTACTATATTTTATTGTAAGATTTACCAGATCTTTTTGTTAGACTTACTAGATTTTATTGTAAGATTTTATTGTATGATTTACTAGATTTAAATGTAAAATAGACTTTTTATTATTGTAAGAAATAAAAAATATTCCTATAGTGATTATTAATTAATTATTTATATGGTATTATAAAGTTCTTTAAAATTTATTATCTGCGAGTGATTTTATTATAATTTATTATAAGATGTACTATTTGGATATTATACAGGGTAAGTCAACAATAGAGTAAAGTGCATTTTTCTTTTTATTTTAAAAACTAGATAACAAAGTTAAATACAAAAGTTATAGAAATTGTTTAGATGCATATTTTAAAATTATAGTGGAGAATACAAGGTTGCCCAAAAAACGTGGCGAATATAACCCGTTTTTGGAATATTATTATTGCATTTTTGAATCTCACTAAGAATTCAACAGTTATTTTATATAGTACACACCATGTAAAAATTGTTTTGAGATATGGACATTAAAAAAAAATTACATTAATCCCACTTGTTTATTTTCTAAGATATTTTCAATATCAAAATTTTAAAATTCAATTTTAAACATGGCCAAAATTCGGGTCAAGAGAACGCAATGTTTTGGTCTAATTTAATCCATTATATTAATGCTCTTAAGGTAAATATATCTGGAATAATTATATATTCAATTCGAAATAATGACTGTACATAATTGTTTAAATATATAAATATCAGCTACTTACCAATGATAGTAAAACTATCATGCCGCGGATACAAAATATTATATATTTTATTTTAACCTTTGTCGTGTCAATCATAGAGATGCCGATCAGTAAAATGGTAGTGACGCTCCAAACAATGTTTGAAGAAATACTGATAACTTCAATAACATAAATTGGCTTAAAAAGTTTGTTGAATTCATCCAAAATATCACAAAAGTCATTGTGTTTTTTTCTTATAGATTCAAGGTTTTTTAAACAAGCGTATAATTTAACGTTATTTGACTTTATGTTTGCCGATGCTAAATAATCGTATTGAAGTTGCAATGAATCATTCAATTGAGAGAGTATATCTCTAATTTGTTTTTTTAGCGAAAACGATATCATCGCTCCGTAGTTAAACATGGTATATTCCAAATCTTCTGCAATTAAATACTGATAAAAAGCCCATCCATAATAGTAAAGAAAAGCAGGAGATCCAACAACTAATGGTGTCATATTTATAATCGACCAAATAAGTATATATATAGTAAATAGTCTGTTGCCATTAGTTTTATTGATGTTGTGGTTAAATGAATAAATTATTATATGTGGCAATACCACTGATTTACATAAAGTTGTAAATGCTATAGCATTTAATAAAGATATTAGGAAATGATTAATTGTGTAAACAATCCTTTCTGCAGCACAAAATTCATATTCTTGATAACCATTTGTGAATTTTTTATATATGGTAAATACAAATCCAAATATATGCAAAAATAACAATATGAGCTGCAAAATTGAAACAAATAGTTCATGTCGTAATATTTTAATTGTCCATCTTAGAATTCGAGGTATTTCAATTTTGTTCAAATATTGTTTGTTGGGCGCAATTTGATTATTAATTATTGATATACGTGTCATTTTTGCCGAAAATAGAATAAAACTATAACTTATATTTTTTGATTATAAACAAAAATTTTTCGAGATCAAATCAAATAATGTGTACATTAGTTTCATAAATATGCCATTAAAAAGATCGTTATTTGTTTCTTTTGTATTAGGCATAGAAGGAACAATTGGTTAATTAAAAAGTAGTATTTTAATATTAGTGTGTTTATTATATTTAGATGGTGCATGAGATCTAATTAAAACCTTTTATTTAATTTGCAATGTTATTGTGTGTGAGTGGGTGCAGGCCCGATAAGAGGGGGGGGGCAAATTTCCCGGGCCCACGTTCTCTTCTCTCTCTTCCGATAAATCGTCCTGCTGGGGAAAATTAAGATATAATAATGATTTAAAAAATTTAATACGCGCGCTTGAGAGACATGAAAAATCACAAGAACACAATGTAATAACATCAAGTTTTAAATTTAAGTTATTAGACAAACAAAATATAATAAATGTTATTGATTCCGTACGATTACGTGAGATAGAAAATCATAATAATAAGGATAGAGAAAATCGTGAAATCTTAACAAAATGAATCGATTTTATTTTATATTTGTCGTCTCAGGATCTATATAGGTTTTCGAGGACACGACGAACTTGAAGGATCTTTAAATAGGGGTAATTTTAAACAATTATATTTTTCAAAAATAATATTTTATTTTATTTAATTAGCAATAAGATACCGATCACCTAGTTTTCATTTAAAGTTTGTTTTTATTTATTTTTTAAAATGGTTTTAAACGAATGACGTTAACTACGTTAAAATCCTAAAATGTGTAGTAACACCTAGATCTATTTATTTACCATTTTGAAAAAGTGTAAATGAAAAATGTGATGAGAAGACTAAAATTCTAAATTAACTTGGCGCAAATCACAATGTGTGAATCTATACCTACTTTAATTTATAGAAAAAAATCTCAATCAAATTTAATCTAATTTACGCAATTTTTGACAAATTTTGAGCGTGGCTTCGAAAAATTTTCGTCTTCGCCACTTTCCTGCTTGCTGCAATTATTTTCAATTGTAGCCTCCCCATTGAAACCACCCACGAGCCGCCACTAGGATATACTTTGTCTATGAGAGTGTGGGACCGGAATGCCACATAGCCCCCGGGCCCGACCTGGCTCTCGAAGGCCCTGTGTGGGTGTGTTAGGATTAAATCTTGCAAGCTGAATTGGAACCACTTCCTCTTATCCTACGCAGATAAGATTTTAGATGGTAATGCAGTTTTGATTACAATGCGTTTTTATGATAAGTATGACCTGATTTTACACCCAGAATATACAGGGTAATCAATTAAGCGTGCAACAAATGTAAATAAATATAGTTGCATAACCAAAGTTTGAATACGATTTTTACTTTATTTGTATATCTTAGTTTTTTTAATTTTCTATCCAAATATGCATGCAACATTCGATTTAACCTTAGGTAACCTTTTAAAATCGTTTTCAATTAAATTGCACCTTTTAAACGCTGCCGCCTTATTATTTAAATTACAATATCGCAAAAACACAATTTAGGCATGTAGTGCGTAAATAAAATAAGTTTATAAATCTAGTACAGTTCAAAAATGCCAGAATAGAAACTAATAATTAAAAAAAGTTTAATAGTTTCGTGTATATCTTAATTACTGAACACTCTGTAGATTTCCAAATAATTTTTAAATGTGCGTTTTAAGGTCCCATACACTTGAGGTAAAAATAAAAGTCTATTTGGACCCAGTTCTGCGAAAAGCGACCCACCCACAATGTACAGAAAATGGAACTTAAAAAATATAAATATATTTTCTGAGCTTATATAGTTTGTGGTTTAAATGTTTTCTGCAGAACTAATTAATTTAGGAATAGTAATAAATAATTTTACACAACTAATATTAAAACAGTAGGGTTTACTGTCCGTATAAGTAAATAGAAAAAAAGGTTTTTTAGCGCCAGGCGGACAAACTAGTGCATCTATCTTTTGTATTAAGTACACAGGAACGCCAAATGCAATGGGTTTCCTGGGGCACAGGTAGACAATGACAGGCTGTTTCGTTCTTATTAGAACTCATTTCTAATGAGTCGCTTACAGGTTATGGCTTTCTAGTCATAACCTGTAAGCTACCCCCAGTACAGCGAGACTATGCTTTCAAGACATTTTTAAGAAATAAGAATGCGATAGATAGATGCACTACTTTGTCCGCCTGCCGCTAAAATACCTCATTTTCTATTGACTTATACGGACACTAAACTCTACTACTTTATTTTAAAACACGGCATTGTATTACGGGTGGCAGCGCCTAGTGGGTTATTGCAGCGCGATCTATATTTGAATCTACAAATCCGTAGAAAAATTATAGGTATGCGAAAAAATGTTTCCTATACTAGTGTGTTGGCTTCACGTATTTGGTTTATTGTTGCTTTCGTCGACGACTATCTTTTGCATTGAGTTGATTCCTATATATGGCGTTACTGGGTTTTCATCGCGTTTTTATTTCTTAAAAACGCCTTGAAAGAACAGGCTTGCTGTACTGGGGGTCGCTTACGGGTTATGACTTTCTGATGAGATCTAATAAGAACGAAACAGCCTGTCATTGTCTACCTGTGCCCCAGGGAACCCATTGCATTTGGCGTCCCTGTGTACTTAATGCAAAAGATAGATGCACTACTTTGTCCGCCTGCCGCTAAAAAATCATCTTTTCTACAACTAATATTAAAAGATGCTAAATTATTGCTATTTTTGAAAGAAAAAACTTAATTAAGTTTCCACATTTTCTGTTCTCATAAAGTATTAATTTTAAATATAATATATAATTCACTAGAATGAAATGGGTATATAAGTACAAAAAAGAATAGATATAAATTATCTATACGAATTAAATACGTTTATTTAAGTATGCTCGGCAAAACAAGAATGGCCACAACACCAGTTGCAAACACAAATTCTTTTGCACATAAATTATAGTCACGTTTTATTTGCTATAAACAAAGTGGAATAAATTGACGATTATTTACTGATATGCGTTTTGTTACACTCTATTTATAGAATGATTCGCATTAGAATTATCAAAACGCATTCAAAACAAAAAGACACAAGCTGACATGCCAAGACAAAATAATTGTAAATGCCGTCCACCCTCACCTACCTGCCGAGTGCCGTATGGGCGTCTGGATAAATAAATAACTGAAATACCTTCTTAAACAGATACAAAAAAGTCAATCCTCATAAATATTGAAGAAATGCATCATAAATACTAATATAAATATCTTCAACCATAAGTTGTATAAAAGTTCCCGAGTTACAAGAAAAAAAACAAAGCAATTTTTTTTACCACTGAAAAGGTGATATCTAAGTGGGTGTGGGAACGTTATTTTTATGCAAAAAAAATTCCAAGAAGATATAGGGCAATGTAAAATAATTACTAAAGTTTATTGTGTTTTTTTAATAAAGATAACTCTCTGACACTTTCCAATATCTGTAGAATCCAAATATGTTATATCCAATTTAAACTTGATCAGGATTGGGGCTGAAAGAACGCAATATTTTTGTTCAAAGACAATGACTTTACATGATTGTTTAAATGTATAAATATCATCTACTTACCAATGATAGTAATACTATTATGCCGTGGATACAATATAATATATATTTTATTTTAAACTCTGTCGTATCAATTATAGAGAGGTCCATCACTAAAATGGTAGTGAAGTTCCAAACAATGTTTGAAGAAATACTGATAACTTCAATGACATAAATTGGTTTAAATAATTTGTTGAATTCGTCCAAAAAATTACAAAACTCATTGTGTTTTTTTCTTAAAGATTCAAGGTTTTTTAAACAAGTGTAAAAGTTAACGTTATTTGACTTTGGACTTGAAGATGCCAAATAATCATATTGAAGTTGCAATGAGTCATTTAACTGACAGAATACATCCTTAATTTGTTTCTTTAGCAAAAACGAACATGTCGCTCCGGTAATAAACATGGTATATTCCAAATCTTGTGCAATTATATACTGATAAAAGGCCCATCCATGATAGTAAAGAAGAGTAGGAGACCCAACAGCCAGTGGTAGCATATTTAGAATCGACCAAATAAGTGTACATATTTTAAATGATCTACTGCTATTAGCTTTAGTGATATTGTGGTTATATGAATATATTATTATATTTGTCAAAACCAATGATTTACAAGTTGCAAATGCTATAATATTTGTAAAAGACATGAGGAAATGATTAATTATGTCAACAACTCTCGCTGTAGCACAAATTTCATATTTTTTAAAACCCCCTGTGAATTTTTTATATATGGTAAATACAAATCCAAATATATGCAAAAATAACAATATGAGCTGCAAAATTGAAGCAAATAGTTCATGTCGTATTATTTTAATTGTCCATCTTAGACTTAGAGGAATTTTAATTTTGTTCAAAAATTGTTTGTTTGGCGCAATTTGATTATTAATTATTGATATACGTGTCATTTTTGCGGAAAATAGTGTAAAACTATACCTTATACTTTTCGATTATAAACTAAAATTTTCCGAGATAATCAAATAATGTGTACCTACATTAGTTTCATAAATATGCCATTAAAAAAAGTAATTATTTGTTTCTTTTGTATTAGGCATGGAAGGAAACAATTGGTTAAATTAATAGTAATATAATGATATTGCATTGCTTTCAAAACTCTTTTTGACTAGGTTAAGCCCTGATGATGACCTTAAGTAAATAAGGCCGAAAGCGCTTGGCGTCAGTAAAATAAACAGTTACACTGAAATACAACGTTTTTCCTTTCTTGAAAAATTTCAAGCCCAACTTGGAAAAACTGGGCCTTTCAGGTTATGTATACCAACTATGGTCATATTACTTTAACTTGAGAAAGATGACACAAAAAACAATTAAAGAAAAATTAATTCCATTGGGTGAATCCATGGCCAAATTAAACGGTAACATATTTGTCGAATTAGCCGTTTTCCTTTTACTCACAGAAAAAAAAGGGTTTGTTCCTTTTACTTATAGAAAATTTTGAATTCCATTGAAGACATCAGGTTTATATCTATCTTTTTCACATTTGACATTTTGCATAATACGAGACAAAAATGACTATAGTTATTGTGAAAAACGAACAATGTGTTGTTTTGTACCAAAGCCATTGTGATCACTTGGGTTTTAGAAATGTTTTCTTGGTTGCCTACTTTCGCTAACAAAAAAGCCCAGTTTCTCAACAAAATAGCTTTAAATTCATTTAAGAAATACTTTTTGGGAATTAATATTAATTTTTATTTTTTTAATTTGAGTATTCGTGATGGTAAAGTTTTTTAAAATTAATTACATTCTTTTGCAATTTACAGTAATAACATAGCAACGTTGTAACCGTTAGATGTGGCAATACCGTAGGATATTTTTCTGACAAGCCGATATGACATTACCTCAAAAAGTCAAAAATATTATTTAATTTCTTCTTCAAACCTTATAATTTTATGTGTTTTGTTCTGGTTTTATGGACTTGTCCTAATTTTCTAACATTTAAGGGCTATTTGCCAGTTTAATTTCTATTTCTGTTGCATATAATAAAAGTTTTAAGGTCGATTGGGGCCCTGTTGAATACATCAGAAAATAATGTAAATAAGTGTGTTGGAAAAGGATTTGCTTACAACAAAGGTAAATACAGATTTTCATTTTGTAAGATTTATATTATTTTTATGCTTTAAATGTTGTAGAAATTGTGCAGAAACAAGTTGAAGACTGGAGATTTTTTAAATAAGTGAAAAGTTAAACATAAAAACCAGTTTAGAGGTAGGTATTTACACGTGTTATCTTCCTAATTTGCATGAAACATTTAGTACATTTTACCATTTTCAATACCCATGTAGGTAGATAATATTTTTGTTCTCGGTTAGTTCAATGCTCTATGCAAATATTTCAAGTTATGGACGCAATATTAAATTACTAACTGTTTTACACTACACAACTTTTTTTGATGTTACATTATATCAGCTTAAAAACACATTAATTAATATAATTTTCTGCATAATAGGTATATACTTTACATTAAGATCGAACTACAAACCCGAAGAAATAATAATTTTTATCTGAAAACCCCCATTTGAAATGTAATTGTGCTCAATATAACCTTTTAGAGTTTATCATGTCAGAACATGTATGTCTGTTATGTCCTGGTATATGTTTGTCAACAACTGCACTACCAATTTAATTTTTTTTTATTTTATAGAAAAGATTCCATGATGGTTACATACAAGATGACATGTAAAAACTTTAAAATATAGTGTTTCAGATTACGGACAACACATCTTATAGGAAAATTTGTGTAAGTTATTGTATATACACCAGGAAATCTATGGAAACCCCTTGGGAAAACCTAAGACAAATTAACTTTAAGCTGACACCTGTGCTTTTCAATAGCTTTGGGAGTCCCATATGAGATAGTAATAGTCCCTATATTTCCTTCCTATCGAACATCAAAAATACTTGCACATGTTCTAATTCTAATTTTTTATCAGCTTTTTAATTAGAATTGCATGTTGCAGTGATAATGTTACAAGAATTTTTTTTTTTATTAGCATTTGTTAGCAGGCTCTTAGATGTTTTCTTGACATACATTTGTATCTGACAATTTTTTTTTTGTTTTATATGAAAATAACTTACAGTAAAATGATTTATTGATAAAACCGAGGATAAAACGATATAATTCCAAAAAAATCAATATCATTGCATGTCAATACAATGACATGGTGAAAATAATGGGGAGACTAATGTCAGGTTGCATAAAGAATTTTCATAATGGATAACTAACCAGCCACTTTGACGGTGACATACATGATATTGGCAGAATAACTTTTTTCACAATCACATAGATCTGGTTGGCAAGTTTGATTGTGAGTAAATTATGCCTGCCAATGTCATTTATGTCAGAGACAAAGTTGCTGGTTAGTTAATTATTATTAAAAATCTTTGTGCAACCAAATATATAAGTTTTAAATACACTAATTTGATTTTCAAAACCCATATCTTTATTAAAATTCAATCCGTTCAATTTTCACTGTAATGGGTAGGCTGTCTTTTCGACCACTTAGTACAATGTGTGTTACTTCACTTTATGTCTTTTTTATACAGCGTGATCGTTAATAGTCATAGTCAATAAAAAAAAATATAGAAAAAAAATAACAAGTACCTACTGCATACAATAAGATCAAAAGCTACTTATAAGTATTGTAACAATAAATTTTTCATTAGCATTTTTTTTTTAAATGTTTTTATTTTTTTAGAACCATTTATGAAAAGGAAAGACCTATCGTTAGTAATAAATTACTAATTTGTTAAGCACAAGGAAGCATAGATGATATCTATGTGGGTGTGAGAAAGTTATTTTTATGCAGAATAAAAATTCTAAGAAGACGATTTAGGACAATGTAAAATAATTACTAAAGTTGTTTAGGTTGTTAAAAATATTGACATATTTTTTTCTTTAAATTTACTTCCTGTCAGTCGCCAATTTCTATAGAATCCAAATATTACATATCCATTTTAAATTTGGCCAGAATTTGGACTAAAAGAACGCAATGTTTTTGTTTAAAGACAAGGACTTTATATGATTGTTTAAATATATAACTATTATCAACTTACCAATGATAGTAAAACTATTATGCTGTGGATACAATATATTATATATTTTGTTTTGAACCCTGTCGTATCATTTATAGATAGGCCCATCACTAAAAGGGTAGTGAAATTCCAAACAATGTTTGAAGAAATACTGATAACTTCCATGACCTGAATTGGTTTAAATACATTGTTAAATTCGTCCAAAAAATTACAAAACTCATTGTGTTTTTTTCTTATAGTTTTAAGGTTTTTTAAGCAAGTGTAAAATTTAACGTTATTTGACTTTATGCTTGTAGATGCGATATAATCATATTGAAGTTGCAATGAGTCATTTAACTGACAGAATACATCCTTAATTTGTTTCTTTAGCGAAAGCGAAAGTGTCGCTCCGGTAATAAACATGGTATATTCCAAATCTTGTGCAATTATATGCTGATAAAAGGCCCATCCATGATAGTAAAGAAGAGTAGGAGACCCAACAGCCAGTGGTAGCATATTTAGAATCGACCAAATAAGTGTACATATTTTAAATGGTCTACTGCTATTAGCTTTAGTGATATTGTGATTATATGAATATGTGATTATATTTGTCAAAACCACTGATTTACAAGTTGCAAATGCTATAATATTTGTAAAAGATATGAGGAAATGATTAATTATGTCAACAATTCTCGCTGTAGCACAAATATCATATTTTTTAAAACCCCCTGTGAATTTTTTATATATGGTAAATACGAATCCAAATATATGCAAGAATAACAATATGAGCTCCATAATTGAAGCAAATAGTTCATGTCGTATTATTTTAATTGTCAATCTTAGACTTAGAGGCATTTTAATTCTGTTCAAAAATTGTTTGTTGGGCGCAATTTGATTATTAATTATTGATATACGTGTCATTTTTGCGGAAAATAGTGTAAAACTATACCTTATATTTTTCGATTATAAACTAAAATTTTCCGAGATAATCAAATAATGTGTACATTAGTTTCATAAATATGCCATTAAAAAAGTAATTATTTGTTTCTTTTGTATTAGGCATGAAAGGAAACAATTGGTTAAATTAATAGTAATATAATAATATTGCCTTTGTATTTACATGATGCATGAGATCTATTTTTTTTTAAATATTATATTCGGAAAATTAAATGTCCAACACTACTTTGTTTTAGATTAAACTAGCCTTTACTGATAATAATATTCAAACTAAAGAATTTAAAATTCATCATAAATTATTAAACAAAAAATAATACGGAGATACAGACTTAGGTGATTGTATCTGTAGAAGCTTTAAAACTGTAATAACTATATAGTCTATTTCAGAAAGGTGTAAAGCAATAAAACCTTATCAGGTATGCAAAAGGGACTACAGAGTGACCCAACGAATATTTAAGCCACTTCCACAATTTGGCATTGATTTTATTGCAAAATTCTTTATTTTCATGAAGTGCAGGTAGTACACCCGTTTTTGGGTTAATTTATGGGTTTTGAATATTGTTATCCATTCACAAACACTGAAAATGGTGTGAGAAAGGCGTGCAATATGTACATAGTATTAGGTACATTGTTTATTAAACATTATAAAAAAAATACATTATGTATACAGAAATTAAATTATAAAATATAATAATATTCTTCATCATCTGAGGAACTGTCATCTCCTCCTGACGTTATAATTAACGGGTCGCCGGTCCGATCGATCAGGTGGTCAAGATCCCACATTTTCTCCTCTTCTTTTATGGCATGATGGACTGGTTTTGGCCAGTTCTCTAGTGTCACTATTTTAATGGATTGATCAAACCGTAGCTTAACGTCCTTTATTTTAAATGTCGTGTTGTGTCTTGCTTCAAATCCTTTTACTTGCGCCTATAAAAGTTATATAGGATTTCGTTTGCAATGATATAGCGGTGTGCGCAGCATAGTTACACTATATTTTTCAGCTATATCTTCCACGGCATACTTCATAAAATGATGTTTGTGTAAATTTGCTATAGCTAATAGTTCCTTCTTTATCAAATTATCTTCTTCTTTTTTGTTTAATTACCATAAATAATTTAATGCACAAAATGTATCTGCGCCTACAGCCGACACCGAACTTGCGTTTTTTAGTTTGCATAAAGAGATATCTTAACATTTTAAAATGTTTTAAGATTTTTAATAAATAAGCTACAACCTTTTTTTCCTTAAAAAATATAAATATATCTTTTTCTCGCCTTATATAGTTGGTGGTTTGAATGTTTTCTGCAGAACTAAGTAATTTAGGAATAGGTAAAAATAATATTTATTTATTTTAAACAAATAATATACCGGGTGTCTAATTATGAATGGCCACCGGCCGTATCCCGGAAACTACTGGGCATAGAAACTCAGGGAAAAAAATCGCAATTAAAGTAGCTAAGAGAAAATCCTGGAAATAATTTTTAAGTTCCGTATTTTTCCGCAAGAATTTTAATATTAAAATTCTAAATTTCTCCGAAAATTCCCACATTAAGGTATACCTTTGGTAACATGATTAGCAAGCTTAAACAATTCTGCATCGTTTTGGTTTGAGGCTCATTGGCAAGAGTGGGGAAAGCTATTGAAAGTGTAATTATTTAATTTGTTGTAACTTTTAAACGACTTATCTGATTTTAGTAAACTTAAGCTTGTTCGGAAGAAAAGGGAAAGTACTTTTAATTGTCGTATCCACTGGTACACGATAGTTCCTAATATAATAGCTAGAGAGCGTAATTTGTGAAAATAGTTTTTTTGGTTTTATCCCGAAAACTAAAATCATACGGTAAACTATGACATCATAATCGGAAAGTATATTAAATTTTCAAGAAAACTGTGATGACTCTAGTTTAATATCTTCTTTGGTTTCAGAATTACAGTACAATTTTAATAACGTGAACACAAAAAATTCTAAGGAGTTCATATTAACGGAACGTTTATATTAGCGAAGTTTACGAGACTATGAAAAGGTCATCTTGAAAAGAAATGTAGAAGATGTGTGCAGAAATGCAATTGCCCCGAAGAAACGATAGAACATATTACGGCGGGTTGTGGTGCTATGGCACCCAACGCTTATCTGGGGAGACATAATCAGGTGGCAAAGATCATTCACAAGGAACTGGCCCATAAACTAGGTCTAAGGGAAAATCTCCCACCATACTATCACTACTCACCCGAGCCAGTCCTTGAATCCCCTGAATATGTCTTATACTGGGACAGGCCAATAATAACGGACAGAACGGTAGACCACAACCGGCCGGATATTCTTCTTATAGAAAAGACGACCAAGCTTTCATAATAGATATAGGTTGCCCACTAACACACAACCTCTCTAAAACCGAATCGGAGAAGAAAACCAAGTACTCGAATTTGGCGAAAGAGAAAAAAAATATATGGAAGCTGAACAAAATAGATATCATTCCGATCATAATATCGGTGGAGGGAGCTATGACAAAAAATTTCAAGCCCAACTTGGAAAAACTGGGCCTTTCAGGTTATTTATACCGACTAATTTAAAAAAGCGTCATCCTCCAAACTTGCCGCATAGTACGGAAGTTACTAAACAGTACAGGTTAAGATGAATTTCTTCTCTGTACCGTAAATAATACCAGCAATATACCAACAAAAAGCTGTAAAACAGAACTGTGAAAACATAATAATTATAAAAAATTATTAATGTAATAACAGTGACATACCTGTTGGTAAAAAAGGTAGGATTTTGATTAGTAATTAATCAGTCTTCCAATCCGACCCTAAGAAAATGTTTTTTAAATGATTTTTAAGAGTCGAATAGTTCAATTTTTTTTATTAGATTGTATATTATTATCTATTATTGAACTATTATATTTAAAAGAAGTTTTATATTTTTCTGTATGATGTAGTGATATTTTAAAATTATTTTGATTTCTAGTATTCATGTTTCGGTTAATTCTAATTTTTTTTTATATATGATTTTTATAGAAATTAATAATTAATTGCCCTTGGTCTTTATTGTAGAACAAGCTAGGATAAATAAATAACTTAAATACCTTCTAAACAGATTAAACAAGGTCAATCCTCGTAAATATGAAAGAAATATATCATAAATACTAATAAATATCTTCAACCAAAAGTTGTATAAAATTTCCCGAATTACAAAAAAAAAGCAATTTTTTTTCCAATGAAAAGATGATATCTATGTGGGTGTAAGAAAGTTACTTTTATGCAGAATAAAATTTCAGAAGATTTGGTACAATGTAAAATAATTACTAAAGTTGTTTAGGTTGTTAAAAATATTGACATATTTTTAAATTTACTACCTGACGCCAATATCTGTATAATCCAAATATTACATATCCATTTTAAATTTGGCCAGAATTTGGGCTAAAAGAACGCAATGTATTTATTCAAAGACAAGGACTTTACATGATTGTTTAAATAATATATAAATATTATCTACTTACCAGTGATAGTAAAACTATTATGCCTCGGATAAAATATATTATATATTTTGTTTCAAACTCTGTCGTATCAATTATAGAGAGCCCGATCACTAAAATGGTAGTGAAATTCCAAACAATGTTTGAAGAAATACTGATAACTTCCATGACATGAATTGGTTTACATAATTTGTTAAATTCGTCCAAAATATTACAATACTCATTGTGTTTTTTTCTTATAGATTCAAGGTTTTTTAAACAAGTGTAAAACTTAACGTTATTTGACTTTATGCTTGTAGATGCTAAATAATCGCATTGAAGTTGCAATGAGTCATTTAACTGACAGAATACATCCTTAATTTGTTTCTTTAGCAAAAAGCCAAGTATCGCTCCGGTAATAAACATGGTATATTCCAAATCTTCTGCGATAAAATACTGATAAAAAGCCCATCCATGATAGTAAAGAAGAGTAGGAGACCCAACAGCCAGTGGTACCATATTTAGAAACGACCAAATAAGTGTACACATTTTAAATGATCTGCTGCTATTAGCTTTAGTGGTATTGTGGTTATATGAATATGTGATTATATTTGTCAAAACCACTGATTTACAAGTTGCAAATGCTATAATATTTGTAAAAGTTATGAGGAAATGATTAATTATGTCAACAACTATCGCTATAGCACAAACTTCATATTTTTGATAACCCTCTGTGAACTTTTTATACACGGTAAATACGAATCCAAATATATGCAACAATAACAATATGAGCTGCGTAATTGAAAAAAATAGTTCATGTCGTATTATTTTAATTGTCAATCTTAGACTTAGAGGCATTTCAATTTTGTTCAAAAATTGTTTGTGAGGCTCAATTTCATTATTAATTATTGATATACGTGTCATTTTTGCCGAAAATAGTGGGAAACTATACCTTATATTTTTCGATTATAAACTAAAATTTTCCAAGATAATCAAATAAAGTGTACATTAGTTTCATAAATATGTCATTAAAAAAAAAGTAATTATTTGTTTTTTTTTTGTATTAGACATAGAAGGAAACAATAGGTTAAATTAATATTAATATAATGGTATGGCCTTTGTATTTACATGATGCATGGGATCTAATTTTTTTAATATTATATTTGGAAAATTAAATGTCCAACACTACTTTGTTTTAGATTAAACTAGCCTTAACTGATATAAAAACTAAAGAATTTAAAATTTATCATAAATTATAAAAAAAAATACGGAGATACAGATTTAGATGGTTGTATCTGTAGTAGCTTCAGAAATGTAATAGCTTAGTTTGTAATCTGATTATTTACTGTTTCTTGTATAGTTTGTGTTACAATTTTACTTGGATTGATTATGAAAAGATAATATCCATATTGTTTTTTTTAAATTTGTGTGAAAGCAAAGTATTATAAATAGTTATTTTTGTAAAATTTAAGATGAGCATTTCTTCTTTTGCTGAATAATGAGGTTTTTTTTCAGAATATGTTTCAATTAATTATTTAAATTTTATTTAAATTACTTTTAATAGTACATAAAATTAAAGTTCTTCAAAATGACAAAGGTTGTCAAGTTTATTTCAAATGATATGACCCTTTAATTAATTACAGGCCTACCTTAATTGTTGTTTCTATTATTATTATGTATTTGCGAGTTGTGACGTGCATCCAGCCAGTAATTGGATGAACTATTGCTATTTTTTTTTAAATTCTATAGTAAAAATATACTATCAAATATGGAAAAGAGTTATATTTGTTACAGTTCAAATAGAACTTTTTGTAAGTCTAATGCAATACCCCGAATTGGTTCAACTACGTACAAATATTTTTGCTACACTGATTAAAAACTTTTTCGCATTTGAAAGCTTTAGCAAACATCAGAATGAAAATAATAGCTATTTATACAATAAGTTGCAAAATGACTGTCTTTTAGGCACGCGACGTCTAGTGGCTAAAAGGCATCGTTTCGTAACGAATTATATACAAGATTTTTTGTGAAAGCGGAGAATTTGATAATTTAAGCTTTTATTAGTATTTTTAAACATTTTGAAAAGTAGGCAGGCAATGTTTCTAAGGCATTGTTTATGCATTATTTAATGCCAAGCAACAAAGACAAACATAGAAAGAAGACAAACAAACGTTTTAATTGGTCGAAGCAAAATTTGACATAAGAAACGTCAAAGCAGCGTCACCATCGGGTCTGGAGGGAACCTCTGGACTATAGGCGGGACTTTCAAATATGACCATTTTTAAAATTTTGGCGGCCAATGATATTTTTTACAGCTTAAAAAACCATCAGGATCCTAATATTTAATTTTTACTATACTTGAAAAATTAAATGAGGATTGTGAATAGTTCGTTGGCTGTAAATATCATTTTAAAATTTTATGTGCAAAAATTTTTAACATCTGGACAACCTTTTGACTATAGGCAGGACTTTCAAATATGGCAATTTTAAAAAATTTTGCACACAAAACTTTAAAATGGTATTTAAGGCCATCAAATTATTCACAATAATCCTCGCATTTGATTTTTCAAGTAGAGTAAAAATTAAATATTAGGATTTTCTGATTAGATTTTTAAGCTGTAAATATCATTTTAAAATGTTATTTATTAAAGTTGTACAATTAGAAATAAAACTTTAGAAATCAGCTTATAATTAATTTTATTGACAACTACGATTGAAATATAGGTAAGATCAGTACCTCGTTAGAAAAAAACTATACCACTGCTATAACTATGTAAAAAAATACATTATTTACCCACATGAGGATCTGTTTTTTCTTTATATTCCCAAAATGTACATACTTTCCCAAATTAACCTACAGTACCAGCTGTAGTGGCTCCCGTGTACTAAACATTTATTCATGCAACATACCTAATCATTAAAGATTCACGTATAGGTACTTCTTGAAACAGCCAACCTAAAAGAATATAAAACAAAAAAATTAATGAATTACTTACTACAACACACGACAGAGTTAAAATTTCCTAATGGTCTAAATCTAAATAATTGAATAGCAAAAAAAATATATTTTGTATGTATAATTATTTTTACAACAAGTAGGGAAACTAATGTAATAAAAAATAACGAATAAAAATAACTAAAGAAATGTTCAAATTACGATTTACTTACCTACAACAAAAAGAAAACGGTCCTTTTGGTAAAAAGATTAGAAAAATAAAAATAATATAAGAATACCAAAAAAGCTTGGTCTGATTTTCAGCTATGAAGAAAGAAAAAGGGGCAATTCCATTTGTACCATTGACATTGACATTACAAATGTCAATGATTTGTGCTCAATAGGAAAGTTAGATTGTAAAATAATTTAACAGCTCGTGCTATTCATGTCAAGTTCCTATCTCTGTCTGCATCAAGTTATCTCCTTTCGATGTAAAAAGAGACAAATATAGTCAGACCAAGTTAGTCTGCCGTAGCTCTCTTTGTAAAAATAACTACGTAGGTGTAATATTGAGATATAACTGATGGGGATAAACGTAGGTCCTATCTTGAAAAAGTCTGGAGGTCTGACGTCACTCTAGCTTCTATCCCGCCCATAAGAAGTTTCACCGGGCTGATGTCAAGTGTGTTGTCAAATTCGAACGTCGCGTTTTGCTTTTTTTCCCGCAAAGTTTTATGAAAAAAATTACTTCAAATGAGTGATATTGACAGACTTTATGAACAAGCTCTTACAGAAGAGAAGCTAGATGCCTCTAGAATTCAGTTCAACAGTTTACATAATTGTACATTTAACATATATAATAAATAGATAATTTTCATTGATTTTAATGTTTCATTTTTACTTTTAGGCACTAGTGCCTAAAACTGTCACATTTAGACACTAGTGCCTAAAAGAGTGTCATTTCAAAATTCTAATCAATATCGAAATATGTGTATTTCGAAACGCTATCACGAAAATATATTTTAAACATGGTACGATTTTATATTTGTGATCAACGCTTTGTTAATTTCGCTATTCGACATTTTTCTTTTTTATAGTTGAAAAGTTATGTTTACTATGAATTTAAAAAAAACTTCAACCACTGATCAACTCGTCAACACAAATCTGTCATAATGGTTTAGCATAAAATGATTTATCTCATTATTGCCACCTTTAGTTTATTATTTGAATTTTTTCTAATTTTCTATGTACAGTGTGTCTGCTTAAGTTCGCACCATATGGAAAACTTTTTTATTATTAGTTTTACGAAAAAATTTATTTTTCATAAAAAGTTCTACATGGTCTAAAACCTAAAATTCAACCTTTACATGTCAAATTTTTCAATCGTATACGAGGTTTTTCATAAAATATGAATTTGGCTCAAGAGTAACGTATCAAAAACTTTTATTTTTCTAGTTGGTCGCAATTAAATGAATGCATTTCAAATTAAATTACCATCTGCCATTTAACGTCAAATAAAATTTGTTAATATTTGTTGATATTTAGTGTGCAATAAAAAATAGAAAGTCTGTTAATCGTTGGCGATAATTATTATAATTTAATGTTTAAGAAATATAGAGATAACTGCATGTTTTAACATAATTTACAATTTTAAATAAATTTTCTTAATGAGAATTTTCGATATTGTCAAAAATAATGATACTTTATTCTTGAGCCAAATTCATATTTTTTAAGAAACCTCGTATATGACTAAAAAAAATTACATCTAAATATTGCATTTTAGGTTTTAGACCAGGCTGAACTTTTTATGAAAAATAACTTTTTCGTAAAATTAATAATAAAAAAAAATTCCATATGGTGCGAACTTAAGCAGACACACTGTATAAAGGCAGAATATTTGAGATGTTTTTTTCGTCGAAGTGTAATACAAATCCATTTTTAGAATGACTAGCTCTTTTGAAATCCGAAGTAAAACATCCGGGACCATTTAGTGAAGTGCACAAAACATTAAACGGGTTAAAAAACTGATAATGCAATTTTGTAGAGAAGAAAAAGTGGCAGTAAAAAAGTGCAATTTATTTCATAGTTTTTCTTTAATCAAATTAAAAACATAGTATCGAAATTTTGCTTTTTTTCATATTATGTCCCCAGAAGTACCGGAAGATTCCTTAACCTTTAACTACTCGCGCTGGTGTATAAAATGCACCAGCTTTACTAAAATCAATATTATTTTTCTATAAAATTCGATAGCGGCTCCATCTATCGTCTAACCTTTCATCGTAGTGCCTATCATCATATCTGTTAGTCTGTTGACTGTAGCCCCGTCAAAAGGTGTTCTTTAAGCATAAATTCTGTCGCGGTGCCTTAATGGTGAATAGTGTACGCCACGCGAGTAGATAAGTCATAATGTAAGTATATATTGATTTTACTTAGAATTAAAAAATTATTAACTATTTATTGGTTATGAATAATAGTAATAGTAATATTAAATATAATTACAGTAATATAATACCAATAAAATTCACAATAGCAACAATAAACATTATTATTCCTATTACTGTATTTCCTATTATGTTTATTTGTGTGTAATTATCGTCTTCTCATCTTCCACATTTTTTTAGGGATCGTATTCTAGTTATGAATCCAAAACCCCTAACAGAAGATGAGCTTCGGGCTATGGCTGAAGTTATTGTTGACGAAGAGTCTGAAGAAGAAGTTGGAGGAGAAGCAGATATGTCAGAAGATGAAGCAATAGAGAAAAGTGACCACAATACTGACACGGGGAAAGAAGGAGGTGATTCTGAGTGGGAACAAGAGCCCGATTCAGAAAGCGAAGAGAGAGAAGACTATTTTGTTGGAAAAGACAAAAAAATCATATGGTACAAGAAACCAGTAGCCAGTAAGTTTAGCAAAACTAACAAGAAAAATATAATAAAAATATTTCTTGGGCCAAAACCATGTGCAAGAGACATTACCGATTATGGAAGTGCTTTTCTGAAATTTTTTACTAATGATATTATTGAACATATGATGGAATGTACAAATTTAGAGATCCAAACAATGCGGCTAAATTACGATAGGCCAAGGGATGCAAGCCAAAATACGGAGAAGATGCTTTTGCTGTGGAAGACAGAAAAACAGGGTGACAACAATTAAGTGCACTATATGCAATCGACCTGTCTGCAAAGGACATGCCACAATTATAATTACTTGTCCAACATGCAAGAATCAAGATGCAAACGATAAAACCATGGAGTAGCGACGATATTTTTAAAATTTTACTATTTGAGTACCAGTTGTCAGTTTATTTGAATTTAAGATTTATACTTTATGTTTTTTGATTATAGTTTATCAAATAGTTATTTTTTTTATTATTATATAAAGCAGTTGTTTTGACTTGTATTAATATTAATCTATGTGTTTGAATAATAATAAACATTTATTTAATATGAAGGAAGTATTATGAAACCATTTTATGGCTTAAAATAATGTTTTAAAGAATGGTGCATAAAATACACCACGCGAGTACTTGAGATACATTTTAGGGCGCGAGTAGTTAAAGGTTAATTTTTAAGACACTTTTGATTGAGCACTGCACTAAATATTGCAAGTTTAACCCAATTTTAACTTGTCCGTATTTCTAATAGTTGCCGAGAAATTTGGGACACTTGGGGAGCAAAACTATGTGCATCCTCCAGAGTGATGTCGATTCGATTTTATTGCTAAACGTACTATGTTCATAAAAATCCTCGCTTTTAAGCAATATTTTCAGCGCCACCTATGTCGATTTCTATTGACAACACCATAGGTGTCGATTTATGTGAGTGTGATAAAGATAGATACCTTGCGAGCAAAAATTATTTGCATCAAAGAAGACCTTGCATCTAAGGAGCCTAGAGCTTAATACCTGTTGGATGTCAGTAACTACCTGAATTAACAATCAATCCGTCATCTTTGACAGTCCTTACAAGTAATTTGATTCATCGCTAATTTTTCCAATGTCTTGAACAATTCACACCATGGGCTTTACGAAACAGCATAAAACATTCATGGTTGAAGCGTATTTTCGAAACGGGGTTAGAGTAAATTGTGAGTGGCAATACAATCCGGGTTTGTGCATGGACGATTTTCACGAACATTTTCCTAACGTTACTTTTATTGCTGGAGATTTTTATCATTGCCTGAAAACACCCGTGGCTGTGTTTAGGCAAACAGGTTCTATTCAACACAAAAAAGGAGTAAAAAGACCATCTGTAAGAACAGAAGAACTTGTTGCAAACATTCGTGAAATAATGCAAAATACGCCAACAAATTGTATAAGACGCCTGTCCCAAGAAGTGGGAAAATTTTATGGAACATGCAGGACTATTCTTAAGAAGCAGCTAAATGTATTTTCTTATAAAGTGCAAGTATTCCAAGAAATACAAGCCGCAGATTTTGAAAGACGCAGGAATTACTCTCAATGGTTTACCCAAAATTTATTGGAAATAAATGATTTATTAAACCTGACATTTTTTTCAGATACCTTTTCTACCTCTTCGGTTATGTGAATTCTCAGAATACACGCATGTAGAGTAGTGAAAATCCCCTTTTTTTGTAGAGTCCACATTGCACCCTCAAAAAATTGGTGTCTGGTTAGCTGTTTCCCGAAGAACAATTGTTGGTCGTTTTTTTTTCATGACACAGTTAAAGTACAGTGGTATAGAGACAATATTTTGAATCCATTTGTGGAGCAATTACCTGACGATAAACTACGTTTTGTATATTTTTAACAGGACGCCCATACAGCCGCCGAAACTATTAACTACTTACGCAATTTTTTCGACGACAGATTAATCAGTTTTCGATCAGACATTGAATTCCTACCTAGATCACCTTGTTTAACGGTTATGGATTACTTCGTTTTTTCTCATTTAAAGAACACTATTTTTAAATCACCAGTTGCAAATTTAGAACAATTGCAAGAGAGGATTATCCAAGAATGTGGTAACATTTCTCCAAAGATGTTGGTTAACACTTTCGAAAATATGAAGAGACGTGTGAATTTATACTTGGAGCATGGCGGTGGCCAATTTCAGCAATTTATGTCATTATTTTTCTTTTTATTTCTCTATATTCTTACTTTGTTAATTTCTTAAACAACAAAAATAAATTTGTATTTGTCTACTTATTTTATTATACTCATTAGTTTGGTATATCATGCCATTCTATGAATTTCACAAAATTTTAACTTAGATTTGTTTAGATATATCGTCCCCATATCATTGTGATCTAAACCAAGCCCTACGTTTTTAATCCAAGCCCTCGTTGTGAAAATTTTTGCTCGCACGGTATAATTTGAACCGATCACTCGCTTGTTGAACCTATACTCTAACCCAACTTTTAAAATGTTTTTTACCACAACAAATAAAATTTGTTTAAGAATCGTAAACCTTTTCTGCAAACAAAGGTTTAAGAACGAGAATAATGTTGTCCATTATCATTTTAATCAAATATTACTGAGGGAAGAGGAGAGAATAGAAATTATGAAGGCCATAAACCAAGAAAGGTGAGATATGACCTCGGTGTTTTTCTGTCAACCATAATATCATCTCTTGATGGTCGGTACATAGTCTCATGTTTATAAAATAAAAAAAAAGATAAAACCCAGCTGAAACGTACTTAAAAAAAAATTTTAATGGCTTAATTTTTAATATATTCTAGGTTATAACAAAAAAAAAATGTAATGCTATAAGTATTAATGCCCGTATTCTCCGTAATGCTACAAGCCGGCTTGAAATTTAATACAGCTTAAATTGCTGATTTCGTATTCGCGGTCGCTATTTGGAGACTTAAGCTCAATTAACTTTAAGCCCTAAATATTGCAGGCTTAACCACGCCTCTGCGCCGTATTTGACTTTTCTTTGCTCCTGTCTTGTAATACATATTCGTATTTTTCGAAGTTAAAGATGGAAATAGAAGATGAAATATTTATTGAGAACGATGGGGATATTTTGGATTTTATAGATCTTGGATTTTCCAAAAGAATCTACGAACTAGAAATATATTATCAACATCATCATGTAAAAGTAGTTTTTGTGGACGGTCCACCGCCAGTCAAAAAAATGTTCTTTTTTTCCTCTGCCAGTTTTTTACGTAGCTCTTTCTTCTTATTACAATATAGTTTTTTAGCTGATTAGCATCCCGATAGTTATTTGAAGGATTTACCGCATTGAAGTCTTCCTCAATGAATTTCCACACTTCTTCCCGTTTTTTTACGTAAGCACGGTGGGTATTTTTGTCCTCAAGAGTTATCGCATATTTGTGAGCGATTAATCTGAAGAGGAATGATTTTTCTGAATATGTAAAATTACAGCATCTTTTTTCCCTCCATTTTAGTAGGAAAAGAAAAATTATGAAAGAAAAATTTTTATGCTAGTTGAAATTTGAACATATTTTTTGAAAGCTAAGGTTAGAAACCCACAACACAAAGTTAGTAACGATAACACAAAGTAATCGTAGATTGTCGTTCGTTGCTGCAGCCATTAACTCTTAAAAAAAGAAGAGAATAACCGCATCGTTGCCAGCTCAAAATAAGGCTTAGTTAAGTAACCAAAATTTTTCTACGATGCTTATCAAATTTAATTTACGCCAGCTTTAAAATTTAACAGAGCCTAAATTAAGTCCGCTTTATGAAAAAATCGAGAATACGGGCATAAGTGTCGATAAAATACTCGGGTGTCATCGGTAGAATCGACTTTTTGTCAAAAATCGGTAGTGATTTATGCCCGTATTTTTTCATAAAGCGGACTTAATTTAAGCTCTGTTAAATTTTAAAGCACCGTAGAAAATTTTTGCCTACTTAACTAAGCCTTATTTTGAGCTGGCAACGATTCTCTTCTTTTTTTACGAGTAAATGGCTGCAGCAACGAACGACAATCTACGCCTACTTTGTGTTATCGTTACTAACTTTGTGTTGTGGGTTTTTAACCTTAGCTTTCAAAACATTTTCAAATTTCAACTGACATAAAAATTTCTTTCAGTCATAATTTTCCTTTTCCTGCTAAAATGGAGGAAAAATAGATGCTGTAATTTTACATATTTAGAAAAATAATTCTTATTCAGATTAATCCCTGACAAATATGCAATAACTCTTAAGGACAAAAAAAACCGACCGTGCTTCCGTAAAAAACGGGAAGAAGTGTGGAAATTCGTTGAGGAAGACTTTAATGCGGTAAATCCTTCAAATAACTATCGGGATGCTAATTAGCTAAAAAAACTACACTGTAATAAGAAGAAAGAGCTACGCTGGCAGAGGAAAAAAAGAACATTTTTTTGACTGGCGGTGGACCGCCCACAAAAACTCCTTTTACATGATGATGTTGATAATATATTTCTAGTTCGTAGATTCTTTTGGAAAATCCAAGATCTATAACATCCAAAATATCCCCATCGTTCTCAATAAATATTTCATCTTCTATTTCCATCTTTAACTTCGAAAAATACGAATATGTATTACAGTTTTCACATGCACAAAAAGATAAAAGAAATGGCTGGATGCAACAAGGTCAAGGCTACTGGTAATATTATCAAAGGTACAGATGGGCGTATAATAAGTGACATGGGGGACAAACTTAAGAGGTGGAAAGCATACCTGTCGGATCTTTTCGATGATGAAAGGCCTCCAAAACCGGTCGTAGAATCGAGTAATTTTCATTTAAAAATATTAAAATCAGAAATATTATATGCCTTGGAAACTATGAAACCCGGCAAAGCTGCTGGTCCTGATCAAATACCCATAGAGCTTATTAAACTCTTTGACGACGATGTGATTGACATTCTCTTGGCCCTTTTTAATTGCATTTATGATAAGGGAGAAATCCCTAAACAATGGTTGTCATCCACTTTTGTGCTCATACCAAAGAAACCAAATCCAAGAGAATGCTCAGATTACCGAACAATCGCACTAATGAGCCACACCATGAAGTTATTCTTAAAAATCATCCACAAGAGAATCTACAGGAAACTCGAAGAAGACATAAGCAATACACAGTTTGGATTTCGCCAAGGACTTGGAACACGAGAGGCGCTTTTTGGGATTAACGTTCTTTTTCAGCGCTGTCTTGATATAAACCAGTATGTTTATGCATGTTACATCGATTTCGAAAAAGCCTTTGACAAAGTGAAACATGATAAGTTATACCAGCTACTCGTCAACAAAAACATTGACTCGGACGATATAAGAATAATTAGTAACTTATACTGGGGCCAAAGAGCCCATTGATAGAAAATCAACCAACAGAGGAAATGGAGATTCGTCGTGGTGTGAGACAGGGATGCATCCTATCGCCTCTGCTATTTAACCTCTACAGCGAGGCTATTTTTAGGGAAACCTTAGAAGAAGAGTCAGCGGGAATAGTTATAAATGGAGAAGTGATAAATAATATGAGGTATGCTGATGACACCGTCCTGTTAACGAGCAATCTTGAAGATACACAACATCTTCTAGAAAAATTAAACGATCGATGTAATGAGTACGGTCTTAAGATCAATTTTAAGAAAACCAAGCTAATGATAGTCACAAAGTTCCCACAAAATCTCAACCATGTGAACCTGACGATAGCGAACACCACAATAGAGAATGTGCCGACATATAAATATCTAGGAACTTGGATAGAACAATCGGGTGACCAAATAAGGGAGATAAGAACGAGAATAGAGATAGCCAGATCAACGTTTGTAAAAATAAAAAAAACTATTTATTAGTAGGGATATTAAGGTGGACCTTAGGATGAGGATGCTGCGCTGTTACGTTTTTTCCACACTTCTGTATGGAGTGGAAACATGGACTCTCAAGAAAATTCACATAGACAAACTACAAGCCTTCGAAATGTGGTGCTATCGTAGAATGTGGCGTATTCCCTGGACCGATAGAATCACTAATGCCGAAGTCCTGAACCGGATGCAGAAGGACTGCGAAATTATTAACACCATCAAAAAGAGAAAACTTCTATATCTGGGTCATATAATGAGAGGACAGAAATACACACTTCTACAATTGATAGTCCAGGGAAAGATTAATGGAAGAAGGAACATTGGTAGACGCCGTGTGTCCTGGCTTAAGAACCTGAGGGACTGGTTTAATTGTAGTAATGTTCAACTGTTCCGAGCTGCAGTCAACAAGGTCCGGATTGCTGTGATGATAGCGAACCTCCGATAGGAGACGCACTACAAGAAGAAGATTACAAGACAGGAGCAAAGAAAAGTCAAATACGGCGCAGAGGCGTGGTTAAGCCTGCAATATTTAGGGCTTAAAGTTAATTGAGCTTAAGTCTCCAAATAGCGACCGCGAATACGAAATCAGCAATTTAAGCTGTATTAAATTTTAAGCCGGCTTGAAGCGTTACGGAGAATATGGGCATTAAACATGGTACGAATATTCATAAATATCGCTAAAAATCTATCGCTATTTTAACAGAGCTCCTGGTTCGAAATCTCGGAATTCGTCGTAATCTGGCAATTATTACTGGATATGCTCGAATTTATCTGGGGTATGGGTAGGATAAGTGTGCCACATCGTCCCAAGAAAGTATGCATAGAAATAGTTTACTAGTTTTACTTTATAAAAAAAAAGATAATAAATAATTAATTTTAACTACTTACAAGTGAAATGATCATATTCAAAATTCGGGTACCAAATATATATATCTTCAAAGTTAGTGGAAACTGGTTTAGTGGTAACAGGCTTATCTTTAGAAACACAGTAACATTCCATAAAATATTAATGAGTATACAAGCCATGATAAAGACAATAACTGTTCTAAATGAATCATTAAATCTATCCAGCAGATCACATAACTCATTGTGCAATTTCGTAACATATTTTAATTTTTCAAAATACAACGGTTTTTTCATGTTTGCTGCCGTTTTATTTTTGGAAACAAAGAAGTCCTTTAAAATATCCAACAAAAAATGGTTTATGTGCAAAATTTCATTTTTTATTTTATTGCCAAAACCAACGACTACGATAGTTAAAATATTAAATATGTTGCATTCAAAATCTTGAGCAACCATATTTTGGTATTGGTTCCATCCAAAGTACAAAGTACAACCACATACGGTGGCGATAAATGGTAGAATACTGATACTATACAATGTTATTAAACCTACTTTGAAAATTTTACTAGCTGTGTCATTTCCAGTGGTATATGCATTAAAATTAATAATTGTGTGAAGCAAAACAGACTTTTTAAATAAAATAGCAAATCCTAATATATTTGTAAGACTGGTCCAAATATGGGATAATATATCGACAACTTGTACTGTCATATCAACATCGAACTCTATAAATGAAACTGTAAATTTGTTATACGTTGTGAGGATAAGTCCAAACACTTGCAAGAAATAAAATATTATTTGACTGGTTAAAAAAAGTTTTTTTGGGCAAAGCTTATTTACTACATAGCGTAGAATTATTGAATTTCGTATTTCTGAACTATTAGGCTTTTCCAAATTTTGTACCGTTTGGTCACCTGATTTATTTGGCAAAGTAGCTATAGCGAACGACATTTTTTTTGCTTAAAAAGCTATGTATAAAAAGTAGATTCTTAGATAGACATATATGATAAATAGTAATAATAGCACGACATGTACACTAAAAACTGTAATCACAATCAACGTTATTTTAGCCAAATTAAAGTAGTTACATCATATAACATTATTACCAGTTATTATTTTGATTGAATCTCATTTTAGACTATGATATAAATTTGAATTATACATATTGTGCATTTTTATCAGTATACAGGGTGTCCCAAATCCGATGCTAATCATGGGTATCTCGGAGACAGATATACAGCATTAGCAAAGTTGCAGTATTTTATGCCCATAAAATAAAAAATGTAGGTCCGTATTTAAAAAATTAAAGTTGATAACAGTTCCACAGAAACACACAGACACGTTATACCGGAATTATAAAAACACGGTAGTATAAAGTTAAAAAAGTTGCTGTAACAATGTTGTATTTATTTTTTGTAGCGATTAAAGTAAGTTAGATAAGATTAAAACAAACTCAAAATTTGATTTTTTCTCGAATATTTCAAAAAATTAAGTTTTTTTACAATATTACTGAGCACAATATTTCGCAACTTTGCCCCCATTTGACCTTTGCTGTATCTCTTATAGGTTCCGAGATACCCATGATGAGTATCGAATTTGGGACACCCTGTACATGGTAAAACTTTAACATTATTTTTGCCACTTTCTACGCTGTCAGGCCATTTCCGAAGGGACCCACAGTTTAACGTAGATTTTGAACCACCATCCTCAGTTTTACCACACCCCCCAAAGGCTATCAACCCTCGGTTTATTGCTATTGCATGACCTACCGATTGGGAGTGTAGTGTGTACCTTTAACCGCACCCCATGAGATGCCTTCATATCGAATTGCATCCAGGAATAGACGGGTAGAAATTTTAACACATAAGTTGCATCCAGGGCACAACGAAATTGTATCAAGACAAAATTTATTAATAGATTAAAAATGTATTTATTTTGAAAATGTTGCAAAACTTTAAGTATGATTTTTCTTAACCGAAAATTAAAAAATACAAGTTATGTGGATACATATGGAAGTAGACGACATTTTTGCTATTGAAAATGCAAACATCACATAATTTTATGACTATCTTGTCGACAAAAATATTTCCGAAACATCGAATTTTTAACCTCACATTCAGGTTGAACATTCTTCTCCATCGCTAGAGAAAACAACTAACGCTTGTGAATCTTCTTATTCGAAATACAATTCTTTATTTAATTCTGCCCATTCTAACATAAACTATTTTATTACCGTTGTATTATGATTCCAAATGATGCATATATAAAAGTGAATAGTGTTGCATCGATTCCCAAAACAGTTGATGCATCGAAATTTATAGAAAGAAATTGCTTCTGATCGAAAAGCTACAGGATTTAAAAATAGGCCTGTTTGAATTTCTTAAAGCAGTTTCATATAATATATAGATTTAGAGCTACAATGTATATTGGTAATTACTATTTTCTATATATATTCCGGGTTGATTAAAAATGTTTAATAATAATTAACTATCCAGCATCTTTGACGGTGACATACTTATATATTACATTGGTAGTAATATTTTTCTCATAACCACAGTTATCCAGTTATTTATCAAAACGGTCAGGTCATTCCTAGCAGATAGAACCTTCATTGTAAAAGCAGACAATCACAAATCAGCCGTTCGTACGTAATACCACATTACACAGAGACCTTAAAATGGAAACGATCCAAGACTACATCACGAACACCAGCAACATTTACTTCAACACAGCAGAACAAAGCCAGAATTCGCAAATCCGCAATTCCCACCAACCACAACACCAGGCAGGTCTATACAGGCTACCACGACAATGAGGGACCCAGGTTCAAACCCCTCACACAACATGAACATAATGTACTAGTTTTAAGCTAATGTCTTGTCAATAATTAAGAGGAGTTATTGGCCTAGCCTCGCTTAATATTTTAATCAATGAAGATCCTAGTCTATATCATTTACTAATCAGCCTGCTAGTGTCATAAATGGCCCAGGGAAACTGCTGGTTAGTTAACTATTGTTAAAAATCTATGTGCCACCCAACAATAGTGTTGTAAGTATTTAGTCTTAAGAAGTTATAACTTCATAACTGGATTATACATGTGGTTCAGTTATTCATATAGCTGTATTTGTGACTAATTGTTTGGTTATTGGTAAATTACTGTATTATTTTTGTTATTCAATTAACATGATCATAACCGTTTCGAATTCGATGTGGCAACGCCCCTATTTTATAATAATTATTCTTGTCCATCTGACCACAGGTGGCCCTTTTCTGGCCGGGATGCAATTCGGTTGTGGCCTTTTTCAATACAGGCAAAATTATCTTCTTTGAGATGCAATTTTGAGATTTCCGATCTCATCCGGCCTGGTTACCGACGCGAATGGGATTCCATAAGAATTCCATATATAATAATACATTTATTGCTCATTCATTTGTAAATTACATTTAGATGACAATACATGATGTTTTGTTAAAGCAAATGAACAAAACAATAGGCCTTAAGGGCGCAGACATCCAGTCCAGGGATCTGGATACTGTTCAAGCCTTAAATTAAACTTACATATACAACTTATTATTATATAACTACAAATAATAAAAAGAACGTGAGAGGCACTGTAAAAAAAATGAATAATAGTACATCATATAAGGAAAAGGATGAGGGAGGAGTATTTGTCGGTCGTGGTACGTACTACACGTGTATAGAACGCTCTTGCTTTTAAAGGCTTTTCAGTGGTTTAGAGTTTAAACTAATTGATAAATTTTATACTGCCGGAATTGTTAAAAAGTGTTCTTTCGATTGTCGCAAAGCATTTCGTTGTGCAATTATCGTACAATCGGGAAATTCAGTCTAAGTGAAATACAATAGAACTAATCGTATTTTCGTAAACAAAGTTTTTTTGCGATGCCCGGTAGCTGCGGTCTCTGCTCGGCGGTTATCAGCCGGTCGAGTCCGGGCATACAGTGTCAAGGTCGCTGCGGGAGGGAGTATCATTTTAAGTGTGTTAAATTACCGCCGGCGTTGGGTGAAGTTCCGTCGGACTCAGGCATTGTTTGGATGTGCAAATCATGCAAGGATAAATCGTCGGATGGTAACTCACTTCTGGAGGATCTCGTACATAAGGTTGACTCACTTGTCAAGGATATGGCTCTATTTAAGAGAGTACAGTCTGATTTTGGCGATTCGCTTACGTTTTATGGCAACAAAATCGACGACTTCAACCATCAGATGGAAATACTTACTAAAGTTTCGAAAACTGTGGAGATCCTAAGCCAAGAACTCTCCTGTGTAAAAAAAGAATGCTTAAGTTTAAGAGCTGAAATCGAATACATGCATCAACAGGGTCGTTCCAATAATGTTGAGATTTGTGGAGTGCCAGAGAAAAATAGAGAAAATGTACTTACGTTGGTCAAAAAGGTCGGCAGCGAAATCGGCATTACAATTCTTGACGAAGATATTGGCGCGAGTCACCGTGTTTCCCATTTCTCTGAGAGCCAATTACCGAATCGGGCTCGAAAAAATATCATAGTTAAGTTTGTTAACATTTCTAAGCGAAACGCTTTCCTTGATGCGGCAAAAACACGCAGAAATCCGGGTTTAAATTCATCCAATCTTGGATTTGAGGAAAGCGTAAAAATCTTCGTCAATCAACATCTTTCGCCCTTTTACAAATTGCTCTTTAAAAAATCCAGGGAATTTTGTAAGAACAACAATTATAAGTATTGCTGGGTGAAGGGCATGAAAATATTTGTCAAGAGGACTGACGGGGAGAAAGCGGTTCTCATTGTTAACGAATCAGTGTTATCTAGCCTGCCTAATTAAATATAAGTTTATGTTATTGTGTGTTAAAAGGAAAAGTCTACCTCAAAGTGCTTGTTAAAAACGATTTTTCGGTTTATTATCAAAATACTAGAGGGTTAAGGTCCAAGTGTGCGGAGTTTTTCCAATCGGTTAGTGCGAGCAGTTATGACGTCATTTGCATTACGGAATCCTGGCTTAAGGAGGAGGTCTTGTCTTCTGAGTTATTTCCTGAAAATTATAACGTCTTTCGTTTGGATAGAAATCCAGTGTTTAGTGGAAAAAGTGATGGCGTAGGTGTAATAATAGGGGTTCGTGATACTATTCTAGCTGAGTCTGTTCCGAGGTGGTGTAATGAAAATACAGTAATAGAGGATTTATGGGTGTCTGTCGCGCTGGGGGGAGGTAAGTCCCTGTATATTTGTACAGTATATATTCCACCACACGCGACCTTAAACATTTACATAGCTTTTCTTCAAAAGCTGGAACGTATATTTTCTAAGCATAAGAACCATAGTTTCTTATTTATCGGCGATTTTAATTTGAGTAATATACAGTGGATATTAAATTTAAATAATCAGGACTTGTAGCCCCTCAATGTTGCAGATACGCTGAGTCGCTCCTTTTCAGATTTCTTCTTCTTAAGTGGTCTTAAACAATTCAACCACGTGGTAAATCAGAACAATAAAATCCTAGATCTTTTACTAACTAACTTTGGTAATGTTAACGTAAAAAAGTGTATTGTTCCGTTTGTTCAGGAAGATATTCACCATTATTCATTAGATATAGTTTTAAATTTGTGCTGCATTAGAAATTTGACCAGTAATTCTTACGAAAAATTCAAATTTAACAATATTGATTATACAATTATTGATAGCTTGATAAATAATCACAACTGGGAAGGATCATTTCAGTCCAGTGACATCGATAAAGATGTGGAAAGCTTTTATAATATTTTAGAGGACATTATTCATAATAATATTCCAAAGGTTAAGATTAAAAAATCTTTTCACCCATTATGGTTCTCAAAAACAACTTTGAAATATATCACAGATAAGGATAAAGCTCATAGAAGGTGGAAAACCTTCCACAATAATGGTGATTATATTGTTTTTTCGGACCTTCGAAAAAAGGTAAAAATTTCTGTAAAAAATGACTATAAAAGATATATTCAAATTACTGAAAATAACTTGAAAAATGATACTAAAAGTTTTTGGTCTTTTTTAAATAACAAAAAAAATTGTAAATCCCTACCCAAAAAAATGAATTTTGGTGTTTCTTCCGCTTCAAATGATATAGAAATTGCTAATTTGTTTCAGGAATATTTTGGTAGTGTGTATGAGAAATCGAATGTTCCATGTTTGGATAATGTAGCCGAACCACTGGACTCTTTCACAGTGAACTATATTCCGCATTCGATTATCGAAAAAACTTTAAAGGGTCTCGACCCTAAGAAGGGACCTGGCCCTGACGGGATTCCATCGATATTTTTGAAGTCTTGTCCTAGCCTAAGTAAACCATTATACAAGTTATTTAATAAGTGTTTGTCTCTGGGAATTTTTCCAAAAAAATGGAAGGTTGCACAGATCGTCCCAATTCATAAAACCGGGAATAAAAATAATGTTGAAAATTATCGGCCGATCTCTCTACTGTGTCACTTTGGAAAAGTTTTCGAGTCTGTTTTTTTGGAGCTTCTGTTTTTTCAAATTAAAAGAAAAATCGACATTAATCAGCATGGTTTTTACAGGGCTCGATCCATTCTGACCAACATCGTTCCCTTTATTCAGAGAACCTACGAGGCAATGGAGAATGGTCGTGATGTCTGCGCTGCTTACACCGACTTTTTCAAAGCCTTCGACAAGGTCGATCACCCCACTTTGGCTGTGAAACTTGGAAACTTCGGTGTGCAGGGCAGGCTTCTCGATCTCTTAAAAAATTATTTGCAAAATAGAACTCAGTATGTAGCTATTAATGGAGCAAGGTCGGTCTGCTTGGATGTGACCTCTGGAGTTCCGCAGGGTTCACACTTGGGTCCCCTGCTTTTTGTATTATTTTTGTATGACATAGAGACTTGTTTTCTGGACTCGAACAGTGTGTATTCCTTATATGCTGACGACCTTAAGATTTCAACTATCATTAATTCGCCTTTGGATTTAGTGAAACTGCAGGGGGACATTAACAGATTTTTTGAATACTGCACACTGAATCGTCTGCATCTAAATGTTGATAAGTGTGACTACATTGTTTTTTCCAAGTTGGACCTCTCAAGAAATCCAAATATAGATTTGAGCTTAAATAATACACAATTAAAACGTGTTAATGTGTTTAAAGATTTGGGTGTTACCTTGGACTCCAAACTGTTGTTCGAGTCTCACATAGAGGCTATTATTCGGAAAGCGTTGCGCCTTTTAGGATTTATCCTAAGAACTACTGAAGGCTTTAAGAGCCCTGCATCGTTAATTACTTTATATTGCAGCATGGTAAGAAGTACTCTGGAGTACTCGTCAACAGTCTGGAATCCGATGTATCACAAATATATTGATCGAATTGAAAGTGTCCAAAAAAAGTTCATCAATGCTCTTAATTTTCGTTACAATAGACAACGGCACTTTTACTCGTATAACGAGAATTTGTTATTTTATAGATTGCAATCGCTGAGGTCCAGAAGGCAGTGTTTTGATATTTTCTTTGTTTATAAGGTAGTAAATAACCTCATCGACTCTGAATTTTGCGTAAACTATGTACTTTTTAATGCTAACCCATACACACTTCGGAACAGGCTAACTTTTAGTGTCCCTACTTTTGCAACTAATTACCTTTCTAACTCTCCTCTCATACGTTGCATGAGAACATACAACTATCTTGTAACGGGTGATAGAGGCATTGACCTGTTTAACACTAACTTATGTACCTTTAAAAAACTTATCAGAAAGAAAATATCTATTATCCTTTGATTAGGGAGTGCATTGCTATCACTCGCGTATCTTTAGCCTTATAATTTGTTTTTGGATTTATTATTTCAATGTACAGAATAGCCTTTTATTCTTTAGTTAAACTTATTGTGTACTTCTACCGAACTTTGTAAATTTCTTTTTGTAATCCGTGTCACTCTATAATTGGTCTGCTCCAAGCAGTCTGTTGAGTGACCTTGTTTGTCTAAATAAATAAATTTAAAAAAAATTTAAAAAAAAAAAAAAAAAAAAAAAGGAAGCAGGGGATTTGGTAAAGTTAAATCATAAACCCAATGGACAGTAACGCAAACCAAAGTACAACTATTGAATGCGGAGAAGATGTTTTTTTTACTGACTTTTTAAATACTACATTGGACATTATTTATTGAATTAAGTATAAAAGCGATGCTATAGGAAAATGACCTTTTAAATGTTTCTTTTCGATGCAGTGGAACAGTTACCAGATAACGTTTACGCAAATTTCTGTTGTGAACTTCGGTTCTAAAAGTAGTTTTTTCATATAAGTAGGTGGGTGTTTTAGTTTTTATGATTTTAAAGTCAAAATGTCACATATTATGCAGTTTATACCTATTAAACATGTTGAGCCAGTTCGATTCGATAAGATATGGAGTTATATGATTTCTTCTCCTAATGCCGTAAATTAACCTAAGACAGGAATTTTGCACTTTCTGAATTCGATATCGATCTGCCGCGTCAAGACAAGAAAAATATACGCCAATACAGTGATTAAACTGAGACAGGACAGGTGCATCGCAGAGTAGACCCCGAACCCCCTTAGAAAGACAGTGTCTTTTACGGTAAATCAATTTTAAAGTCCCATAAGCAATTCTTACTTTTGATGTTATATGTTGTTTAAAACGAAGTTTACAAACAAGTGTCAATCCCAAATTTTTGCAGGTGTCGGAATACGACAGTGTTTTATTATTCAGCTTGATTTCAACGTTATTTTTAACAAAATCGATCTGGGATTGATTACCAAAAATTATTACAGTTGATTTATTAGGATTGAGTTTAAGTAAGTGATTCATAGCTACCTCATAGAACTGAGTTAGGTCAGAGTTTATACAAATTTGTGCTTCTGCTGTTTATTGTTTCAAAAAGGAGTAATATAGCTGGGTGTCGTCCGCATAAAAGTAAGAGCTACAATATTTAAGATATTTATAGAAACTAGAAGTATATATCATATACAAAAGCGGACCCAAAACACTTCCCTGGGGCACGCCAATACTCACACTCAAAAAATCAGAATATTGTCCATTACAAACAACCTGTTGGGTACGATCAGATAAGGAGAGAATAAATTTCCGAGCATCATCAGTAAAGCCTACATAATGAAGAACGGAGTAAAGAATTTGGTGATTGAGCAAATCAAATGCCTTACTGAAATCAAGGGATATAAGTATAATTACCTTATTTTCGTCAGCTGCTCTAAATATATCATCAGTTACGCGAGCCAAAGTAGTTTCACAGCTGTGGTTTGGCCTGAAGCCAGGTTGCTATTTGGGTAGGACATTGTACTGATTTAAAAATAGACTAATTTGGCATTCCATTATCTTTTCTAGTATTTTAGATAGAGTGGGTAATATGCTTATGCAGCGCAAATATTCTTTTGGGTATAACTTTACATAAACTTAATTCTTTCGCTCAGATGTTCATCGGTCATTCTGTCACTTAAAAATATTTCCTAATTTAACATTTTTTAATTATTTACTTACCAAGGATAGCATAAACACTGTGATTCGATTGCATATCAAATAATTTTTTACTTCAAATGAAGATAATGCCGTTGGAGAAAGACCTATCATTATAATCATTGTCAAGGTCCACAATATATAGACAGAGTTACAGACAACATGGATAACAAACATTGGCTTGAATATTCTGTTTAACTTATCTAAACGATCACATAGATTATGGTATTCTTCTGTTATGGATTTAATTTTTTTTAAGTATTCAAATACTGCAAAGCTTTGTAAGGTTCTATGAGAAGAAATTATATATTCACATTTAACTTCCAACAATAAATTATTTAATTCAGAAAATAAATCTTGAACGTGTCGGCCAAATGAAACAAAAAATGTTATAGTAAGATTAAATAATACATATTCCAAATCTTGTATTAGCCAATATTTATATATAGGCCAATCATATGTATAGAGACAAATAACTACACTTGTAGTAAATGGAAGAATAGTGAAAATCATTAAAATAACTAAACATATTTTAAATGTTGTACTTTGACGATTGTCAGTGATGTGGCTGTAGAAATTAAATAATATAATCGGTAAGATCGATTCAGTATCTAAGATTAAAAAGCTTACAAAATTTGCTAGAGCCACCAAAAAATAATTAACTGTATCAACAGTTAATGCTATAGTGTTGATTCTATGGTGTTTATGTATAGTGACTTTCATATATGTAGTAAGTACAAACCCCAAGAAATGAAATAAAAACAATATGATACGGAATGTTAACATAATTTCTTTTTTGAGCCAAATTTTATGTATTATCTTCATAAGAGTCAAGGTTTTATTTTCATTGACATGTTGCTTGTTTAATTTTAATGCAATTTCAATATTAGATGCTTTTGAATTTGTCATTTTTCTCTAAAGCAATCATTTGTTTACTAATATATGACTCTTCTTTAAAAAAGGAATACTGCTGGATAATAAAATAATCTAATAAATATTAGTGTCTGTATACTATTTTCAATTCAAGTATAAAAGGTAATGTAATGTATTTTATTTGAAAACAATGGTTTTTACACAAAATTATGTTCCGTACAATCAATAGCTTATCTTTATACATTAACTAAAATAATATTTCTTGATCACGACTACATTTTTTTATATATGCAAGGTGCTACTAATTCGTGTGTGTACAGGGGATTTCAGGATCATAGAACCCACCTACTCAGCAGTCCATGAAGGTAGGAATAACAATTTTAGTAAAGACTAATGTCAGGTTGTTCAAAGAATTTTAATAATAATTAACTAATGGTTGACGGTGACTTACATGACATTGACACAAATACTTTTCTCACAATCGCATTGGCCCAGATACGTAATTTTTTATTTACTAATCAGGCAGTTTTGATTGTGAGTACATAATCCTGTCAATGTCATTTATGTTACAGTCAAACTTGCTGGTTAGTTAATTCTGGTTAAAAATCTTTGTGCAACTCAACATTAGTCTCATTTTTATCCAAAGGTTTTGGTGTCTCATGTTAGACCACTAGATACAACACTTTTTGCTGTAGTTATTCATTTCGTTCATTTTGATTTATATCGAGATGTTAACTGTTTTTAAATGCAGTTTAAATATTTGGTTTCCTAACTTCTATTGACTGCTGACTGAATGGGTTTTAGGAAAAAAAAATTCTAGGATTTTATTGAGTAAATTTACAAATTGTAAAATTTCAGCTTGTCAAAAACATTTAGGTATTACATTACCTTTATTTTAACGGTTTGCAATAATGCAGTAATGCCGACGCCACGTTGTTATGCTGTGTGATTTTTTTTTAACTTATTTATTCTAACAACTATATTTACGGATGAATTTTGAGTTTATTAAAAACAGTTGCGGAATACCAAATAGTTTTATTACGCCAGTCCATACAAATATCATAAATAAAATCGCAATAATTTAATTTCGAAAGTACAAGTGATTCACAAACCATCTTAATAATTTAATGTATAGACCATTTTTAGAGCCAAATAAGACGCTGAAAAACATTTTTAAATGACCTCGGAACCCTAAATCAGTGTCAAAAACCAATACCAAATTTTATACAGAGTCAATCATAGTAAATTTAATGCCATTATTTTCAAATTTAAATCATAAAAAAAGTCACGATATGATCAGTATATAAATTTGATATACTTCTGACTATTTTAACTTAGATGGTACAATGCTGGTGTTGTTATACAAACATAGATATTTTTGTAACTAGAATACCTAATTTGTATTTATGTATTATTATTTTTAAAATATAATAATATTATTGTCATTGTTTTAATTTGGTTACAATTTTAACTATACTTGGTGATGGTTAAATACTACTTAACTGCTACGCCGAATATTTAATATTTTAGTAGGCTCAAATTATTGTACTAAGCAGAAACGGTACTGCACTCGGCCAGGGCCTCAATTCTTGCTCCATGGGAGTAGACGTTTTCATGGGGATATGCCATTTTTTCGATGAATATGGCGATCTCGTATTCTTAAACACATTTCGTAGGAAAATTTTCCAATACGACCACTGGAATTCCAGTTTGGCTCAAGAATTTAAAAGAAGTGAGTCTTGAGGATTACCTGGGGATCTTGCGACCAGAATATTTCCTCAAGGAAAAAAATTCCACTGCATGAAGAATTGAGGCCCTGGGGAGAAAATTTGAGAAACTCTGTAAATGACTTGTCAAATGATTCGCTCGCCTTCAATGAGGTGAAAATTAAACAGGGATTTTTAGGATTTCGTGTATTTACAGTAGCCCAATTCTTTCACTCAGATGTTTATCGGTTATTCTGTCACTCATAAATATTTCCTAAATTATCATAGTTTACATTTTTTTATTATCTACTTACCAAGGATATCATAAAAACTGTTATTCGACTGCAAATCCAATAATGTTTAACTTCAAATGAAGATAATGCCATTGGAGAAAGACTAATCATTATAATCATTGTCAAGGTCCACAATATATAGACAGAGTTACAGACAACATCGATAACAAACATTGGCTTGAATATTCTGTTTAACTTATCTAAACGATCACAAAGATTATGGTATTCTTCTGTTATAGATTTAATTTTTTTTAAGCAATCAAATACTGCAAAGCTTCGTAAGGTTCTATGAGAAGAAATTATATATTCACATTTAATTTGCAACAATGAATTATTCGATTCAGAAAATAAATCTTGAACGTGTCGGCCAAATGAAACAAAAAATGTTATAGTAATATTAAATAAAACATATTCCAAATCTTGTATTAGCCAATATTTATATAAAGGCCAACCATACGTATAGAGACAAATAACTACACTTGTCGTAATTGGAACAATAGTGAAAATCATTAAAGTAACCAAACATACTTTAAATGTTGTACTTTGACGATGGTCAGTGATGTGGCTGTAGAAATTAAATAATATAATCGGTAAGATCGATTCAGTATCTAAGATTAAAAATCTTATAAAATTTGCTAGAGCCACCAAAAAATGATTAAGTATATCAACAATTAATGCTATAGTGTTAATTTTATGGTGTTTATTTAAAGTGACTTTCATGTATGTAGTAAGAACAAACCCCAAGAAATGAAATAATAATAATATGATACGGAATGTCAAAATAATTTGTTTCTTGAGCAAAATTTTATTTATTATCTTCAAGGTTTTATTTTCATTGACATATTGCTTGTCTAATTTTAACGCAATTTTAATATTAGATGCTTTTGAATTTGTCATTTCTCTAAAACAATAATTTGTTTACTAATATATGACTCTTCTTTAAAAAAGGAATACTGCTGGATAATAAAATAATCTAATAAATATTAGTGTCTGTATAATATTTTCAATTCAAGTATAAAAGGTAATTTAATGTATTTTATTTCAAAACAATGGTTTTTACACAAAATTATGCTCCGTACAATCAATAGCTTATCTTTATCCATTAACTAAAATAATATTTCTTGATCACGAATACATTTTTTTATATATGCAAGGTGCTACTAATTCGTGTGTGTACAGGGGATTTCAGGATCATAGAACCCACCTACTCAGCAGTCTATGAAAGTAGAAATAACAATTTTTTTGTACCGGAGTAAAGACTAATGTCAGGTTGTTCAAAGAATTTTAATAATAATTAACTAATGGTTGACGGTGACTTACATGACATTGACACAAATACTTTTCTCACAATCACATTGGCCCAGATACGTAATTTTTTATTTACTAATCAGGCAGTTTTGATTGTGAGTACATAATCCTGTCAATGTCATTTATGTTACAGTCAAACTTGCTAATTAATTAATTCTGCTTAAAAATCTTTGTGCAACTCAACATTATTGTCATTTTTATCCAAAGGTTTTGGTGTCTCATTTTACACCACTTGATATTACACTTTTTTAAACACTTTTTGCTATAGTTATTCATCTCGTTCATTTTGATTTATATCGAGATGTTAACTGTTTTTAAATGCAGTTTGAATATTTGGGTTCTACGAAATTTTTATTCTAGAATTTTATCGAGTATATTTACAAATTGTAAAATTTCAGCTTATCAAAAACATTTAGGTACTACATTACCGTTATTTTTACGGTTTGCAGTAATGCCGACGACACGTATTATGATGTCTGAATTTTTTTAAATTATTTATTCTAACAAATATTTACGGATGAATTTTGAGTTTATCAAAAACAGTTTCAGAATACCAAATAGTTTTATAACGCCAGTCTATACAAATATGATAAATAAAACCGCAATAATTTAATTTCGAAAGTACAAGTACAAACCATCTTTTTTAATTTAATGTTTGATATCAGTGAGTCCACGTACTTGCCTACACCATTTCGTAACCCTAAAAGAAAAGATTGGGAAAAATTTTGCGGAATCATTTCTAAAGAACTGGCAAATCCTCCCAACAATCTCTTACCAAATAAGGCTTCAATTGATGAAGCAGTTAATAAACTAACAAATACCCTGGAAGCAGCATTTTTCAAAAGCTGTCCGATAAGCAGACCAGCGAAAAAGCCATACCCACCATGGTGGAACGCAGAGCTGGGTCAGCTAAGAAGGGACATGCGAAGGCTATTTAACAAAGTAAAGAGCAAACGTACTGAAGATGAGAGCTCTTATAGAGAGGCTCTAAAGACGTACAAGAAAGCGATTAGAAAATCTCAAAGAAGCGCTGGGCACAATTACAGCGAGCGAATTGAGAGTACAAACGAAGCCGCTAGACTTAGAAAAGTTCTATCAAAGGAGCCTAGTGCTCCCTCTTTTCTAAAAAAGGATGATGGGACATACACAGAGAGTAGTGGGGAAACCCTTGAACTGCTGATTGATTCCCACTTTCCTGGTAATACATCTTATTAGCCCCTTATCGATCAAGGAGACGTTCCGGATTTGAATAGCATCAAATCAGTAGTCACTTACGATAAGCTAGAATGGGCGATAATGCCCGCCATGCTACAAAGACGGAAGAGAATCCTGATCCCTTGGCTCTTGGTGATATACAGAAGCAGCTTGCATTTTACTTACATGCCGGCTGACTGGAATAAGATAAAAATAGTCTTCATCCCTAAGGCTGGTAAGAGCAGTCATGTAACCGTCAAAGACTTCAGACCAATAAGCCTGTCTTCGTTCCTTGTCAAAACATTGGAGAGGTTACTGGATCTGCATATCAAGAACTCGGTGAGAGAGCGAGAATTAAGCTCGTCTCAACACGCTTATACCAAAGGGAAATCAGTGGAAACGGCGCTACACGAAGTAGTAGGCACTATTGAGAAATCCCTTAACAATAAAGAGTACACCCTAGGTACCTTCTTGGATATTGAAGGAGCCTTTAATAACGTCACGACCGAGGCAGTGTGCGACGCTCTAATAGAAACAGGGGTCGATAACTACATCTGCCGTTGGATTAGCAGGATGTTGAAAGGCCGTCAAATCTGCTGCAGTTTGGGAAGTAGCGAGATGGTCAGATTTGCTGGAAGAGGAACTCCGCAAGGCGGGGTTCTGTCACCAACACTCTGGCTGAGAGTTCTAAATAAAGTTCTCATAGCGTTGGAGAAGGCTGGAATAAAAGTGATTGCATACGCTGACGATATAGTTATACTAGTGTCAGGTAAATTTGTAAACACAATCAGCGACCTAACAGGAATGGCGCTACGAATACTACAACAGTGGGCCATGAAATGCGGGTTAAAAATCAACCCCGAAAAAACGGAGGTAGTTCTATTCACACTCAGAAGGGTGATCGAGAACTTCAGACTCCCAGTACACGACAATAATGCTTTAGTGCTTAAGGAAAAAGCAAAGTATTTAGGACTGGTCCTTGACTCCAAGCTAAACTGGGGCATAAACTTGCAAGAACGAGTGAAAAAAGCGTCGGTAGCATTATATGCCTGCAAGAAAACAATTGGAAAAAAATGGGGACTAAAACCCCACATAGTACACTGGATCTATACGGCTATTATAAGACCTATATTAATATACGGGGTCCTGGTTTGGTGGACCGCTTTGGAAAAAGCAGTGCACACTAAGTCAATAACAAAGATATAAAGGGCAGCTTGTTTAGGAATAACCGGAGCTCTTAAGTCAACCCCGACAGCGGCGCTAGAGGTCATGTTATATATACCCCCCTTGGATATCTATGGAAAAAGTATAGCTGCAAAAAGTGCCCTGCGACTGAAAGAGTCAAAATTCTGGAAGGAAACCAATTACGGGCACAGCAGTATACTAAAGATCCACCCGGGGAATAATTTACGAGACCCGACTGATTACTCTGTCCCAATAACATGCTTCGATAGAAGGTATTCTATACTCATTCCGAGTAGGGAAGAGTGGGAAGGCAATCAGAATATAACGAAAACAGATCACGCAATCTTCACAGACGGTTCAAAAATGGACGTTGGTGTGGGAGCCGGGGTCTTTTCCGAAAGTTTACAAATACAGAAATCGTATAGACTCCCCAACTATTGTAGTATTTTTCAAGCAGAAGTACTGGCAGTAGAGAAGGCGGTCAATATCCTGCAAGAACACCTTGGCTTGGGAGTAGCCTCGTCAATCACCATCTTCAGTGATAGTCAGGCGGCGATTAAGGCAATCTGTTCCAGCAGCGTTAAATCAAAGCTCGTAAAGCGATGCCGCAACAATCTATGCACACTTGGCAACCAACATCGGGTTATTCTATGCTGGGTTCCTGGACACTCCAAAATAGATGGCAACGAGGCTGCCGATGCGCTCGCAAGAGAGGGCGCAGGCATGCCAGCTGATCTAGCAGACAATACAGTGAACAAACCACTGGGATTGGTCAAAGAGGAGATTGACTACACGGCCAAGCAGCTTCCACAGAACAGATGGACAGGGTTGACAACCTGTAGTACATCCAGGCAACTGTATTTCTGAACAGTAGTGACTGGTTTGAATGAGTTGTTAAAATCCTTCCGCGGTTATGTCGCACGAACCATCAGAGATCTGATGAAGGTGGGTTCTACGGAACACGTGTGGTATCACAACGGACCTAATCAGGACTATGTGAGACTGTTTGGTCAGAACCAAGGGTCTGCCACTCTTACCTAACCTAACCTAACCTAATTTAATGTATAGAACATTTCTGTTAGTATATAACATTTTTAGAGCCAAATAAGACGGTGAAAAACCTTTTTAAACGGCCTCGAAACCCTAAATTAGTGTCAAAAACCTTTACCAAATTTCTTACAGAGTCAATTGTAGTAAATTTACTGCCATTATTTTCAAATTTAAATCATTTCTATGATAGGAAACTTTATTATTATTATTACTAAATAACATAAGATTTCTGACTTCATGGGGTTAATTTTTAAATTATGATCAGACGCCATACAAGTTAGAGTTTGATAGTGAATACAGTATTCACCCGAAGACGACTAGAGATGCTTACCAGTTGAAACGTAGTACTTCAAAACAAATAAAGACAATGCAAGTCCAAAACTTTACTGCCGCTCAAGAAACGTCATTGTCTCCAACCTTTAAACAGATACTACTTATTTGCTACGCGGAATATTTAAATATTTTTGTAGGCTCAAATTCTTGTACGATATACTTTCCCCTCTAAGAATCGGTGTGTTTTAAATTATGGTATTTACAAACAAATACCAAAATTGCAAACACCCATCATTGCTCCTAGAAGTTATTTAATTTATAACCGATATATTTCGCCTTCCCCGCGCCCTTTGTACTGCACTCGGCCAGGGCCTCAATTCTTGGTTTATGGGAGTAGACGTTTCCATGTGGGATAAGCCATTTTTCCGATGAAAATGGTGTTCTCGTATTCTTAAACACATTTCGTAGGGAAATTTTTCTATAGAACCACTGGAGTTTAACTCAAGAATTTAAAAGAAGTGAGTCCTGGGGATTACCTGGGGACATCGCGACCGAAATATTTCTCCAAGGGAATAAATTCCACCGCTTGAAGGATTGAGGCCCTGGGAAGAAAATAAGAAGAACTCTGTAAATGACTTATCAAATTATTCGTTAGTCTTCAATGAGGTGAAAATTAAACAGGGATTTTTAGGATTTCGTGTATATCTTTACAGTAGCCCAATTCTGTCTCACAGATGTTCATCGGTCATTCTGTCACTCAAAAATATTTCCTAAATTATCATAGTTTACATTTTTATAGCTACTAATATAACGAGATTATAATGCGATTTATAATGGTCAAGGACATTACTAGATGACGAGGCAACAGCAGAGTCACCCGCAATATCCGAGACGGTGTTACATCGCTAATAATCGAGTTGTATTCAAAGCTTTATCGTATCATTGACAACGGCGATGCGAAAATAAAAACAAGGTTTTATGTCATTTCATTTTGGCATTTCAAAAAGTCATCATTAAAATCATGCAAGATTTTAATATTCCTGACGATATATTAGCTGCAGCCAACATTATAAGGTTGAACTGGCTTCCGGACAAATCTAAAATCCATTATGAAAAAGAATATCGGCAGTTTTGTGAGTGGCGAAACAAAGTACATGTTTAACTCTCTGAGGAATACCCTGCTTCATCCTTATGGCCGAAATATTCCATGTTACGAGCGACTTTAAAACTGAAGGAAAGAGTGGAAATCGACAAATACGGCGCCTTAATACGTTTCATCAAGAAGAAAAATGTTGGATATAGAGCAAAAAAATCAAAAGTATTTACAAAAGAACAAGTCAACGAATTTGTGTGTTCTGACTCAGACGAGAAGTTGTTAATGATGAAAGTTGCTTTTTTAATTGGAATTGGAGGAGCCTGTCGAACTAATGAATTAGCGAAGATGACCACGGAAGATGTTGACGTTTTAGAGGACAAGCTGATTGTTACTATTTCCGACTCAAAAACCCACAAGAAACGTATTTTCGCTGTGTCATTTGACGGCGAAGTCAATCCTGTGCTTTTATTTAAAAAGTACGCAATGTTAAGGCCAGACCATGTCACTCGCCAAAGATTGTTTGTATCATATAGAAAAGGGAAATGTACGGTACAGCCCTGCGGCATTTACTTCTTCTCTAAAATACCTCAAAAAGTAGCTAAGTATCTCTCACTTGAAAATCCTAATTTGTATACTGGTCACTGCGTTAGAAAATATTCGGCAAATTTTCTTGTTAATGCTGGAGAAGATATATTAGACCTACAAGAACTTGGTGGATGGGAATCGGCGAAGGTTGCTAGAGGGTATTTAGAAGAAAGTGTGAATAAGAAAGTTTCCATTGCTTGCAAAATTCAAATCGACGATGTTTCCGGCAGTGGATTAAGCACGGGGGAACCGCACGAAATCGAAAGGAGTGCTTGCTCGGTCATTAATCAGTCTTCAGAGGGCATACCTAAGATCGTGGACGTTAAAGACAAAGGTGTATCCATCAAATTTGAAAACTGTCAAAATATTGTTTTACATGTTCATGAAAAATAGTTCTAATATTATTTGGTATCTAACGTATTATGCTTTCGTAACTAACGTATTAAATTATGGTAACTAATGTATTATGAGTAACTAAGGTGTTATGTAGGTTTTAGTATGTTTATGATGTTAATAATTAATATATAAAAATGACTTAATCTTCAATGATACAATAAAAATAATTTACTTACCAAGGATAGAATAAAAACTATGATTCGACTGCACATCATATAATCTTTTACTTCAAATGAAGTCAATGTTCTTGGGGAGAGACCTACCATAATAATCATTGTCAAGGTCCACAATATATAGACAGTGTTACAGACAACATCGATAACAAACATTGGCTTGAATATGCTGTTTAACTTATCTAAACGATCACAAAGATTATGGTGTTCTTCTGTTATAGATTTAATTTTTTTTAAGCATTCAAATACTGCAAAACTTCCTGATATTCTATGCGAAACAATTATATAATCACGTTTAACTTGCATCAAAGAATTATTTAATTCAGAAAATATATCTTCAACATGCTTGCCAAATGAAACAAAAAATGTTATTGTAATATTAAAGAAAACATATTCCAAATCTTGTGCTAGCCAATATTTATATATAGGCCAACCATAAATATAGAGACAAGTAACTAGACTTGTAGTAAAGGGAAGAATACTTAAAATCCCTAATGTAACTAAACATATTTTAAATGTTGTACTTTGATGATTCTCAGTGATGTGGCTGTAGAAATGAAATAAAATTTTAGGTAAGATTGATATAGAATCTAATATTGAAAATCTTACAAAATTTGCTAGAGCTACCAAAAAATGATTAAGTATATCAACAATAAATGCTATGATGTTAAATCTATAGTGTTCATGCATAGTGGCTTTCATATATGTAGTAAGAACAAATCCCAAGAAATGAAATAAAAAAAATATGATACGAATGGTTAAAACAATCTGTTTTTTGAGAAAAATTTTATATATTATGTTCATAAGAATAGATGATTTATTTTTAATAATGTATTGCTGGTCTAATTTTAATGCAATTTCAATTTTAGATGCTTTTGAATTTGTCATTTTTTTTTGTTTGAAACATTAATTTGTTTACTACTATATAACTCTTCTTTAAAAACGGAATACTGCTGGATAATAAAATAATTTAATAAATATTAGTGTCTGTATGCTATTTTCAATTCAAGTATAAAAGGTAATTTAATGTATTTTATTTGAAAACAATGGTTTTTACACAAAATTACGATCGTAACAAACAAACGCCTATCTGTATCCATTAACTAAAATAATTTTTTTGAACACATACATTTTTTTTTATATTCAAGGTGCTTCTAATTTGTGTATATGGTTCTTTCTCAAATTAGGGTCGATTTTGAAAAAGAAAAATTTTTAAAAATTGAATGTTTAAAATTATTTTAATATTGGGTTTTGAAAGGCTTTCTGCTACTGTTTTTGTAATAATTGCTATCAGCAATGCTAAAAAGTTATTTTTTTTTCCACAAGAATAAATTTATGGCCACCTTAATGAACAACTGTCCATGTTAATGACATCTTATTATGTCCATGTTAATGACAAAATGTCTTTAATGATTAATTAAAAATATAAACAAAATAAGTTAAAAGTCCTTCACATTTTATATAGCCTTGTTATGTATAAATTGAAAAAAAAAACATGCATTTTAAAATTTACCGCGTTCACGTTAGTGACACTTAAAAACATAACCATTTAAAAACTTGCAGAACATTATTCAACAACAAAAGAAGCTTTGTGGCAAGCGGACAGAGTAGTGCGTCTATCTTTTGCATTAAAGTACACAGGGACTCCAAAGGTAAAAAACTCATCAGAAAGTCATAACCCGTAAGCGACCCCAGTACAGCGAGCCTGTTCTTTCAAGGCGTTTTTAAGAAATAAAAACGCGATGAAAATCCAGTAACGCCATCATAAGGAATCAGCTCAATGCAAATGATATAGCCATCTAACGTGAAAACGTAGAAATATAAATAAATCTAAATAAATCAAGCACGGAACTTATACACGGCATTTACGGAATAGTGCTGCAAAACCAGTGGGTGACTGCAGCGCGATCTAGATCTGAATCCACAAAGCTTGGAGATGTATGGAGAAGCGAAAAATGTTTCCCATACTGGTGAAGTGGTCGTTCCGTGCTTTATTTATTTAGATTTATTTATATTTCTACGTTTTCACGTTAGATGGCTATATCTTTTGCATTGAGTTGATTCCTTATGATGGCGTTACAGGGTTTTCATCGCGTTTTTATTTCTTAAAAACGCCTTGAAAGGACAGGCTTGCTGTACTGGGGGTCGCTTACGGGTTATGACTTTCTGATGAGTTCTAACAAGAACGAAACAGCCTGTCATTGTCTACCTGTGCCCCAGGGATTCCATTACCTTTGGAGTCCCTGTGTACTTTAATGCAAAAGATAGACGCACTACTCTGTCCGCTTGCCGCTAAGCTTCTTTTGTTTATATATTTTAACGGACACTAAATTCTACTATTTTATTATTTAACAACTATTTTCGCCAAACTAAACTCGCAAAAACAATCCGGATCTTGATATTTACCCCCAGAACTAACGTTTTTGCGTTATTGCCAAATCGCATCCAGTTTAAAGAAACTCTGAATTGTGTTGTTTTTTTTGTCCATGTTAATGACAACACACTTTGGGGACAAACTAATTTGCTTAATAACCCAACCAGTGATGAATTATTATATAAGTTGGGGTATCAAGTCGCAGTACTGTGGTATGATGTTTTCTATCACTTGCCCGAGAGTTCTAGTACTGATATTTTTATTTTCTTCGACGTGATGTAAAATATTAATATATCTTTCATTGTTTTCTTCAGCTATCTCATGATTCTGTGCTGTGCATTTAGAGCTATTTTTTACAGTGCCTTTCGCCTAAAACTTAGTAACAATTTTTGTATTGCCGATTTGGTAGGAAGGGGTCTATCAGGGAAATACAGAAAATACATCAAATACAATACTTAAACTTTTTCTCACATAGTACTATTTTATCATAGTGATTTTTTCTTCTATTGTAAACTCATAATAATTACCACGGTTAAAAAATATTACTACCAAGAAATCTAAATTACATTTGACAATTACAAATCACAGGTTGACAAGTCCAATCAACACTGGTGTTCGCAGCATAATCTGTTGAATTCCGATGAGAAACCAACAGCAATCCTATTTAAATAAATTAAGATCGGGTAAAATTGTTGTTTAAAATCCGCATGTGCACTCACCACACAAAGACCCCAAAATAGTATCTTTACAACCTCGCTCTCAAGTCAACACGGAGGCATATATTTGTACAGTCTAAAACTTACATAGGATTTCCTATGTTTCCAGCCACGATGTACCACCCTGTCCCATCCCATGCATGCTACTGTTAATCGTTCAGAAAATGTAGTGATATTCGGCAAGTTTATAAGAGAAAATGTTTTCTCTATTACACCATTTGTTTCTATTACAAATCAATCGATCAATATCAGAAGGTTCTATTAAACCCAATACATTGAAAATAGCAAGACCGTATTTTTAACAAAAGTTAAAATGTTTGATGACCATGCGGTATATGTTAATAAAAACCAAAAAGACAACTTTTAAGCACTATTACATTAATTTAATTAATATAATTATCGCTCCACCATAACGCTTATTCTGACAGATTTAATGTGGAAATAAACCAATAAAAAAAAAATCTCTCAAAACAATACTTTCCTATTTATTTATTTTTTAACACCCACATGGATACTTGCTGTTTACCTGACACTTAAGTTATTGGATAAGTGGTCTATTATGGTTAACTGAATGGATATAATTTCATATTCCTCTTAGTTAGGATATGAAACCAACCAATCGCAGTGGTCAATTACAAAGGAACCAAATTAAACGTGTTAAATTTTAATCATCGTTTTATGACACAACAAAAGTCAGGTTAAAAATATACTATAAAAAGATGCAAATCTGTCAGATCAAATTTGTTATTTTTTGTACTTATCTTTGTGGGTTTTTGCCAGGCAAATATTTTTTCACCGTGATTGTTCTATATTTTGAACTGAGCTCCAATCCCAATCAACCTTAAAACTTTTATCATACGCAAAAAATATAGAAAAATAACTGGTAAATCTTTAATGATGTAAAAAAATATAACTAGAGGAGATTTTTGAAATAACAAGGTACATACATCTGTGAACAAATATTTAATGTAATAGAAATCTACCTAATTTACCTAATTTACCTGATCTACCTAAGATATGGGTGACAACATCAAAAAGTGACAGGAGTCGAATTTAACGAAAAAATATATAAATAGTAAAATTAATCGGGTTTTTATTAATTAAATAAGTTTATTTAATAAAAAAGGACTAAATCCGGTAATATGGCGCCCAAACGTGGAGCATAGAAGTGTCGTCTAGGACCATCAGTGTAGTGTTTTGCTGCGGATATTTTTTTTCACCAGTTTCAGTTATGGAAATAATCCGACTTCATTTAAGTACCATTGCGATCAAAAAAAGTAGTACAACAAAATATACTTTAATCTGCTGGTCTATTATAACATATTTTCTTTCAAACTGATAACTCAGTGTCACCATAATTCTTGTGTCAGTCATGTAATTTTTAAAAAATGCCTTTAACTTCAGAGCAAAAATCGATCATATATACGCGATTAAGGGATAGGGTTTCCATAAGGGACATTGCAGGCGCATTAGGGATAAACAAAAAAATAGTGTTGTTGCCTAAATCTAAAATTCGAGAACATGGAAGTATTGTGAAAAACCCAGGTTCTGGTCGCCATAAAGTTTCCACCGATGACAATTTGCTCAAGAATACCAAAACCAACTGTGGGAGTCTGTAGTTTTTTCAGATGAGAAAACGTTCCAGTCCTGTAATAATGGAAAAGTCCGAGTATATAGACCCATAAACACAAGGTATGATAAAAGATATACGTACAAGACAAATCAAAGTGGACATTTTTCCGTAAGTGTGTGGGGTTGGATTAGTGCTAGAGGCCCAGGAGTTTGTCAATTTGTGCAAGGGCGGCTAACTGTAGGAATATATTGCAACATATTAAATAATGTCATGGTGCCATCGGTTGAAGCCATATTCGGTGATCAAAATTAATAAATTCCATCAAAATAATACTCCCATTCCTACTGCCCACATAGTAAAAGATTACATTCGACAAAATAACATCCAAGTTTTACCATGGCCTTCGAAGAGCCCCGACCTCAATCTGGGGAGAAATGACCAAATTCATGTATAAACATGACTTTTATCCGAGAAATGAAGAAGAACTGCGCCAGGAGATAAACGCAGCATGGGATAATATAACCCAAAAGTATACAAGAAGCTTAGTTTCAAGTATGCCGCGTCGGTTACAAAAAGTAATTGAAAACAACGGCGCAATGACTAAATATTAAACAGCTGCTTTTAAGTACTTATATAGTATTTTAGGATGTTGCATTTAGAAATGTTTATTTTTGGTTAAAATTTTATATTTTTACTGTTTTTTCACTTTTGGCTTTTATTGTTTTTGGATTTTTTTATATTCAATATATAAATCGATAGTTGTTATACATACTCTATTATTTTGGTTAAAAACTTAAAAAATTGTCCATTTTTAAAAGGTAGGTAATTTTTTTAAAGCACCTTTATTACAATACTTTTATTTCGCCACGTATATAGTAGATTACCAAATTGATGGTATTCATGGTAACGCCTAAAAAGTTAGGTGGCATAATTATATTGTTTTCATAGTGACGACGATATCCACTACTCGAGATCCTTATAGACCACAAGCTCTCTCTGGGACTACTAATTCTTGTACTACTTTTTTTTTATCGCAATGGTACCTAATTTTAAGTTATTGCCGAGCAAAGCAGGCGCAAACAAGGCAAAATGCAGCCACCAGATTAACACCAGCCATGGCATTACTAGGTTATGAGTTACCTGGAGCAGGCGAGTGGCAGCTTCAAACTTACTTATCAGAAAGAAAAATAATACTGACCAATCTAGAAACGACCGTATACAAAAAATCAAAAATAATCAGATTAACTACCAAAGACGATATACCGATCCTACATAGCAGCCATCAGTTAGCTTTTACTCAGGTGATTATGTAATGGTGCGAGAAGTAAGACAACTTAAAGAATCATTTTCTCCAGTATGGTCTGGTCCTTATGAAGTTATAACCAAAAAAGGAAATTTAATTTACGAAATACTGAGGGATGGAAAAATAACTGCTTTCCACATAAATTACATAAGACCTGCTCCTCTCGGAAATGTCATAGACTCAGAATCATCTGATAATGATTCTTCAGAAACAGATTCTGAATCCAGTATGTCTGGATAGATGTAAAATTCAATGAGATGAGAGACATCATTTCCAATAACTTTCAGGGCTTCGACGCCTCCACTGAAACTACTAGCCATGTTTTTACTCTTTTAATTGATTAATTATGATGTGGTTAGTGCATTTTTTTAAGTACCCTTATTATATGTTTTCTATTTTAGCGTTTCGTAAATTCGGCTCTGAAACAGGGGGGGTGTAATAGAAATCTACCTAATCTACCTAATTTACCTGATCTACCAAAGATATGGGTGACAACATCAAAAAGTGACAGGAGTCGAATTTAACGAAAACATATATAAAAAGTAAAATTAATCGGGTTTTTATTAATCAAATAAGTTTATTTAACAAAAAAGGACTAAATAAAATAAGTTTCATCTGACAGATTTGCACCAGATTAACTTCACTTCTGTCAAGTTTCAAAAAACGACTCGTAAAATGTAACATGTAACTTTGGTTTTGTTGCAAATTCAAGCGTGTAGAGTCCTTGTACCTTAGATTACATTGTTGCAATGGGTTAGGTATAACTAGTTACCATAATGGCGAGCAAGATGTCACCTGTAATAGACTGACACTAGTAGCAATTTTGATAATTATTATTGAAGTTTTTGAACGTTTAATTTCGAGTTCTGTTTTTATTATTTATTTTAGTATTGTGCATCCATTTTTCTAATATACACATTGTTACGATCCAGTGGTTTCAATTCAACAGAAATTTAACGTAATAATTCACAAGTTTCTTTGTCATCAAATGACTATGATTGGTGAGTTTCATATCCTAACTAGGATGGATGAGAAATCATATGCATTCAGTTTAACCGAAATAACCTACTTTTCCAATCAGTTTAATGTAAAGTAAATAGCAAATTTCCATGTGGGAGTAGAAGTTATATAGCCATTTTCAGCAAATATTTATTTTAATACACCAATACTTACCAGTGCAAACATAAAAATCATACCACGGGTGCAAACCATATAATCGTTTATATAAAGCAACGTTATCGTCGACTTCGAAGAGTATATACATATCATTATAATTTCTGTCAAAGTTCTCAAAATAAATGTGGAGGTACTAATAACATCAATAACATAAACTGGCTTAAATATTCTATTCATCTCATCTAATAGATTACAAAGTTCATGATGTTCTTGTGTTTTGAATTTCACATTATTGAGACATTTAAAAACTGCGAAGTATTGGGACGGTTTAAGAGACACTAAATAATCACTTTTAATTTGCATTAAGGAGTCATTTAGGTCCGAAAATAAATCTTTGATACGTTTACCAAATGAAAGAAAAATAGTTAGTGTCATATTATACATGACGTATTCTAAATCTTGTGCAAGCATGTATTTATACACATCCCACCCATAAAAATAAATAGTAATATACATGTTAGCACCTAACGGAAGAATGCTTGAAACCCCCAAAACAAGTAAGCAAACTTTAAATATCCTACTTTGATTTTCGTTGATGATATGGTAGTAGAAAGTAAGTAATAGATCAGGAAAAATCGATACTTTATATAAGACTAAAAGTCTTACAGCATTTGCAAATGCCACCCAGAAATGATTAATTATATCAACATTGATTGCTACAATACTAATATTATAGTCCTCAAAGCTAGTAAGCTTCATATATGTGGCAAGAATAAATCCAAATAAATTTAATAAGAAAAATGTTATACGCAATACCAAAAGAACTTGTTTTTTGCGCAAACCTTCAACTATTTTTATAGCAATTGAAGTCTTATGTTTATTGATCCATTGTTGGTCAAATTTTAAAGAACTTTCAAGATTTAATAGCAACTTGGAACGTATCATTTTTATATAAAATGACGGAAAGTATACTAATCCCTTTTTTTGTACAAGGAATAATTTTATCTGATAATTATAATAATCTAATATTGACTAATAATTTTATTAAACATTTTGGTAAAAATTGATATTAGGTTTAAAAGCAATATTGGTTCCTATAAAAAATATCAGATAATGGTATAATAAATATTATTACAAAAACATTTCATTGTTGGAATACTACACGTCTCCAAATAAAAGATGAGGGGAGACCAGGGTTGGTTGTTACAATGTTTACCTAAATCTTTTTTATTGCTGTTTATTAACATATCAACGTTAAATTGCATAAGGATTTTAATCAATAGTTAACAAACCAGGTAATTTTTATTGTGAAATAAGTCATAATAATGGTGAAGAAAGGACTATTTGAAAAAATAATGATGGGTTATTTGATAAGAAAACGTTAAAATTTTAAAATCTTTAATTGTACTACATTTCCAACGCTTTAAAGTCCATAAAACTGTTTTTAAAAATCTAGGTTCGTATTTAAAAAAAATAACTTAAGGTTGATATGTAAAGAACAAAACGTCGAATTTGAAAACTGATAACGCCATCTTCTAGAATATAAAAAAAGGGCTATAAGAAAGTGTTTTTTATTTTTTCCCAGGTCAAAAATGAAGACGCAAAAAATTTAAAAAATATTGGTTTTCTTCGGATATCTCCGAAGGTATTCGGAAAATTTACAATTTTCTTTTACCAAATAATTAATTGAGGCTCAAAATACGCAACTTTGCCTCAATTTAACTATCTTCGTATCTTTTACCATTTTCGAGATACCCTTGTACGCACACGAAATTGTAGCACCCTGTATAGTGTGCAATAAAACATATTTTGTGTACAAATTTTTACGTCATTTTTAATTTTCAGGAATATTTTCAATAATTAACAATTATACCACCTAGAATAGGCATAATTCTATACATATAAATATTGCACCCATGGCCTTTCAGTGGCTACCTTCGCCCCCTCTCCCCCTGAATCTACGCCTGTGGCCTTCTTAATTTAAAAGGGGTGAGACCAAATTCCTGGCTCTTTTATTTTATTTATTTTATTTAAATGGTTTGGTGCGGGGACGTTTAGCCCTGTTTACCAAGTCATGACAAGACGTTTACCCCGCTTTGTTTATTAATTAATAATTTGTTACAAATAGTGGTAACAAATTTACGTGTAGAAACATTAGAATATCGCTTCTTTATTCTACCCGCCATTTTATTAACATGAAAATTAACTGTCGGTTGGTTTAAGGCTGGGGACAAGCGTTCGGCTCAAGCTTCTTGCACTGCAGCCTAGTAGGCTTTTGACAGTCATACCAATTTAAATATTTTTTTTTACTCCCACATGGAAATTTGCTGTTTCCTTTACACTTAAGTGGCGAGTAAAGTAAACTATTCCAGTAAACTGTGCGGCAAAATTTTATATCCATCCTAGTTAGGTTATAAAACTGACGAATTACAGTAGTCAATTACAGAGAAACCAAATTTACATGTCGTAAATTCGTTTTCTGACAGTTGATAGAAGTTAGGTTAACAATATGCTTCAAAAATATGCAAATCTGTCTGATGAAATTTGTTCTTTTTAAATTTAAATCAAAACATTTATCCCAGAGTCCATGTATATACAATACTTTCCTAAGGAGTACACGAAATGGTATAATAACAAAATTAATACCAAAATTTATTTCTACCAAATTATTGTTATTTTCTGCCAAACTAAAGATTTGCACACAGACGCACTTTCTTATTTCCAAAAAAAATCTTTATTTTCACTCATTTCTAGACAATTACTACAATCTTTACATAAAATGTACTATATACCTACCAAATGAATGTTTTCTTACTAACCTTGGTAATTTTTTTCCATATAAATAATATATATTTATATAAATATTTGTGCACGGGGATATTTTCCGATATATTTTGAACGGAGATCGAACCCAAATTAATCTTAAAACTTTTATTATACGCAACAAACATAGAAAATTACCAGGTAATTCTTCCTTAAATGATGGAACATAAAGATAACCCGATAAAACAGACGAAATTATAAGATTTCTAGAAAAAAAATATTTTTACTAACATTTTTAAGGTTATTTCTACTTACACTATTGCCACTTCTCATCTTCTCTTTCCACGTTAACAGTGTTGCTAGTTTGTAAATTGGCGATTATTTTGAAAAATTTGAGCATAGCGAACGTTAAAAATTCATATTAATGCACAAAATCCATTTTTAACTGTTTGAAACAAATTCTACAGCTATTTTGTTGTACTTTCTTAAACCCGAAAAACCTATTTTTCTTCTGTGCATTTCAGTAAAACAATATTAATCAAATTACCTGGTTGAGAAAATAAATTGTTCGGTTTTATTAATACATATATCGCTTTTTGTCTGTTATTCTGCAAAAGGTTGAATGTGAGAAAGATGGATATATTCAAAAGTGAGTTTGTATAAATATAAGAACTTACCCAAATCGATGAATATGTTACAGTATAATTTGGTCAATGGGTTTGCCATCAAAATGAATTTTTGTTCAATTGTTTCTTATTACCGTTCTCACAAGTTCATGGCCAACTTAAAAGACAAGTTATAATGCCTAATTTAAATAATTTTTTTTAATTCTTAGCATGAAGTTCGGAAGTTAAGTCGTAGAAAAAATATACTGTACAACTCGAGTGGATTGTCCATATTGCGCTCGGAAGTTTGAGTACTCCGCCTACGGCGTCGTGCTCAATTTACTTCCTCGGGCGATATGGCCATCGTGTCCACTCTTGTTGTACAAACTACTATTTGCGGTACTTACTTAAGAGAAAACAGTTGTGTTGTCGATGAGTGATCACGAACAAATACTGCATTTCCACCACATCGTACATACTGTACCTGCTTCTGGCGATGGCAATAACAAAAAATGTATATATAAAATATTTTATAAACAAATGTCACGAGAGTTAAGGAGCGGCGTCAGTGGAGATTTTGAAAATATAATACGGGCATCGTTTGTAATTTTAATGGAAAATAAGAAATTACCACAGTAATATTTCTATTCTTATGTTCTACATGGCGGATGATATAAGTTGAACCTATATAATTAAAATTTAAATAATGGACGGTTTAACTTCTCCGGAACTAAGAGCAATGGCAGAAACGACTTTAAGCAGTCTTTTGCCAAAAAAGTTGTTGAAGGTATATGAAAAAGGTATGAAAATTTCAAAAAATGGTGTGAAGAAAAAGATATTACTAATCTCCCCGAAAATGATTTATTATCATTTTTTAATGCGAAGAGTAAAATTAATAAGCCATCCATACTGTGGACCCTATACTTCAAGTAACCATGCCTGTTTTCATATTAATAAGAAATTCGATATTTTAAAATATTCGAAACTTCAAGCATTCTTAAAAAGGCAATGGAAAGGTTACGAGCCTAAAAATTCCAAAATTTTGAAATATGAACAGTTTAGTGCTCTCCTAACTAAAGCGAATGACCATATTTATTTGGCTGTAAAAGTAAGAACCTATTTTAAAATAACATTCTTTACATCTAAAATATGAATGTTGTTAAACAGACAAAAAAAATTACGAAAATAAAATAAAAAGAAAGTGAAATCATTGACATATTTTTTATGTAGAGGTTTACAGGTAGCTTTAATTTACAGAATTCTATGAATGATGATAATAGTTTTGTACATGAATCAATACTGCAGCCATCGTTAACTATATTTTTATTTTCTTATCGTTTAAATGAAAAAAAAAATATTGTCATTTATAGCGAAGTCATTCCAATTTTGTAGTGAATTTAAAAAGTTATAATCACCTCATATTATCATGATATATGCAGTAAACATGCTCATACTATCATGTATATTTCCACTGCTGCACCCGACATGGATAGGTAAAAGTTACAGGTGGCTATGAAACGTCAAAAATGTGATATCAACTTGAGGTAAAAAAAAACCATCGACATGTTCTCATTACGATACGCAAATGCAGTTCGTAATGAACTTATTATGAACGTAAAATAAAAGAACTAAATTTTGTAATTAAATTAAATTAGTCTTCTTTATACAATTTTCTTTTATCTTTAAAAAAATAAGATACTTTATTCTTAACTGCATTTCGAATCAATGGCATATGCAGATGCAGAAAATGCGCTTTTACTATAAGCAGTATATGCAATATAAAATATTAATTTTTTCCTTTAAGCAAGCACCAACTTTTGTTAGGAACAAAAATTTTTCGCAAATCAGTATTTAAAAATGATCTGCTGCAAACTTTTTTAGTCACACACTATACAACATTATATTATAACCATTTAGGTAATTATAATATTTTTATGAATGCAATACTTACCAATGCTACCAAAAAGGCCATTCCGCGAAAATAACATATATAACCTTTTACTGGATGGGAACTGATGTTTGTCGGGGAGAGACCCATAAGAATAACTATACTTAGAGTCCACAAGATATATGAACAGTTGCACACAGCATCGATAACAAAAATTGGTTTCAATGTTCTATTTAGTTCATCTAGAAAATCACAAAGTTCATGGTGTTGTTTTGTTATGGACTTAAGATTTTTTAGACATTTAAAAGTTGCGAAGCTTTTTAGCCTTCCATGCGTAGACACTAAATAGTCACATTTAATTAGCATTAACGACTTATTTAGTTTAGAATAGAATTCAGTAATAGAATTGTTATATAAGACAATAACAGTTAATGTTACATTAAATATGGCGTAATCCAGATATTGCACTAATAAATATTGATACATTGTCCACCCATAGATATAAAGGCAAGTAACGAGACTTGCAGTCGACGCGAGAAAATTTAAAAGCCCGAGTAAAAATAACCCTTTTTTAAATGAACTACTTTGGCGTTCATTAATGATGTGGTTGTAGCAAGTAAGCAATACATCAGATAATATTGATTCTTTAAATAAGACTAACAACTTTGTTACATTTGCAGAAGTCACACAGAAATGACTAAAAATATCAAGAATTAAGACTTTGGTATTGATGTTAAAGTATTGATAACCGGCGGTGGCCTTCCTATATGTACTAATACCAAATCCGCAAATATGAAATAAAAGAAGTAAAATACGAAGAGTCAAAATAACTTTTCTTTTTTGCATTACTTTAGGTATCTTTAGAGATATCGATTTTTTATTTTTGTTGATATGTGGATTAATAAATTTCAATGAAGCACTTAAATTTAATACTTGCAAATGTGACCTTTTTAGCTCAAATGAAAAATGCCCATATTGATTTTTTTACAAAATATTAATATATTGCTAAACAACCAATATCATAACTATATAAAAACGCATTGTTCTAGTGTAATTGATATTAGGTTTAAAAGCATTAATTTTTTTACAAAATAAATGTTTTGTGATGGTAAAATGGGTTTGTTTAAAATATAATTATAAAAAAACATATTATATATTATCTGTTTATCCTTAAACATAATACCTCATAAAAGCATATTTTAGTCCATTAGTAACAATAATTATATATAATTAATCATTCGAGTGTGCCTTACTGTAGTAGTATTCGTATACCGTGAGGACATAAAGTCTGGAAAAGTACCTTTTAGGTTAGGTTAGGTTAGGTAAGAGTGGCAGACCCTTGGTTCTGACCAAACAGTCTTACGTAGTCCTGATTAGGTCCGTTGTGATACCACACGTGTTCCGTAGAACCCACCTTCATCAGATCTCTGATGGTTAGTGCGACGTAACCGCGGAAGGATTTTAACAACTCATTCAAACCAGCCACTACTGTTCAGAAATCTGCTCAGCCATCCAAGTTGTAAGTTGCTTAGTTCCTCCAGGCTATCGAAAGATGGTTCACCCAGAGTGGTGAGCCTCCTTCTTGCGAGGCCAGGGCATTCAAACAGAAAATGTTGAATACTTTCTTCCTCTTCCTCATCTCTGCAACTTCTGCAGAAGTCGTTAGTGGGTATTTGCATACGTTCGGCATGTCCACCGAAGAGGCAATGTCCGGTAACAACCGCAGTAAGTACCTTTTAAGGTAGACGATGTTTTATCTGCTGGGGTACTTATTTTATAGGCCCGACTCACGGCGTATAAAGTCTTTTGACGGATCAATTACCTCTCTTCCGGGTATCTGGTACTTCGTGGATATCCTAACTGGTACATATCCCCTCGTTTCACAAGAATCTCCATTATATAACGATATGGACAAAACATATTATTTTAATCCTAACTTTTTTTAATGCAACACTACAAAGTTAACTGCTCTATGAACAGTTTCCACCTACAAGCGCGTGATTTAACATCACGTTCATAGCGTATATATACATTATGTCCTAAATGCAAATCTTCTTTAGAACTTTGGGGTACTTGTGCTCCAAAATTTTTACTTAAAATTATGCTTGGTGACCCTATATAATTATTGCAAATTTTCTTTTAAAGCTATATTTTCATTTCTGGTTACTTGACGCTCTAGAATTCCGTTTCCAATGTTGCTTCCATTTAATTCTTCCGATAAAACAAAATCTAGGTAAATCAAAATTTTTGTTTGTAGTAGTTTTTATTTTAATTAAATGAGTCCGATTTCTTCTTAAAATACTACCATTAAATTCAATAACGTAAAATCTTGGTTCTGGCCCTTTTTACAATTTTTCCATATCTTTTCAAATTTGTAATCCAAACATTATCATTTACTTTTAATTCCATATTATCTTTAGTTCGATGCATTTTATTAAAATTTTCAGTTTTTTCTCTATTTCCTTCTCTCTTACATTGCGAAAATGTTTTGAATATGACCAGTCCTACTTCAAACAAATCGGTGCCTATCATCTGTCAGGGATAATCTGGAACCGGGCTAGACAAAAGAGGTTCTACATTGGACTACAATTTTTACTACACAAAGCACAACCTTTTTTTTTCTTGGAAACGGTTTAAACCTTTATGTAATCTCTCGTCATATTCCTCTTTATTACGTCCAAATATCAGAGTATCATCAGCCACATTTACAATTCCATCTATACCACTCAGAACGTCAAACATTTTTTGTTGAAAACGCTCAAGCGCTAACGTTATACCCATTGGAAGTCTAAGGTACACACCCAAACGTTGTTAGAAAAGTTGTTAGTAATTGCGATTCCCGGTCTAGTGGTACATGGTAAAAACCTGATGTGGCATATTTTAAAAAAATGTTACTTCAGGGTCAATCTGAGCTTAAGATTCTATTTTAAGGCAAAACAATATGTTCCATCTGTACACTCTTATTCAGTACTGTATAATCCACACATATTCATCTTTCTTATCTTTTTTTGGTACGGCGCGCACCATGCTGTTGGTTGGGTAATCTTCATGATTATCTTCTCTGGTTCAAGTGTATCAAGAGAAGATTTTACCGCATCTTTCAAGTGTGCAAAATTACTCGCCTTGGAGAAGAAATATAATAAGAAACAAATTCCCAAAACAATGGGGTATGGTTTACCTAAATTGCCAATAACATCGAAAAGTTTTGGATAGCGATTAAGTATTTGAATTGAACCTACCCACGATAACATACCTAACGCTTCCACTGCTCCTCTGTCTAATAAATTGTCATATATTTTTTTCGCTACGTAAATAGTAGAATAGTACTGTTTGTTATCATATTAGCTAAAAACTCCTAACACGTTAGTTTTATCACCAGAAGCAGATAATAGCGGTTCATTTGGTTTTTCTAGAAATTGTGAGCTTAATGAACTTAACTTCATTTTCCACTATTTAAGGAAGATTTACCAGTTTTTTTTCTATAACTGTTGCGTATAATAAAAGTTTTAAGGTCGATTGGATTTGGATCCCCGTTCAAAATATATCAGAAAATATCGCGGTGGACAAATATCGGCATGGCAAAAACCAACCAAGGTTAGCTTAAAACGGTTCATTTTGTAGGTATATAGAACATTTTATGCATTAAATCTTGTAGTAATTGTCTAGAAATGACCGGAAACAGGAGATTTTTTAAATAAGAAAGTGAGTTTGTGTACAAATCTTTAATTCGATCAGAAAGTAACAATAGTTCGGTAGAATTATATTTTGGTAATATACCTTAAATTTTCGCACCTTTTCGTGCACACTCTCGGAAAAAAATTGTGTATGCATAGACTCTGGGATAAATGTTTTGATTTGAATTAAAGATTTGCATATTTTTAAAGTATTTTTTTAACCTCACTTCTTTCAAGTGTCAGTAAACGACTCGTTAAATTTACAACATGTAAATTTGGTGTCTTTGTAATTAAACACTTTATTACTATGATTGGTCAATTTCATATTCTAACTAGGATGGATATAAAGTCATATCCATTCAGTTTAACCGAAATAACCTACTTTTTCAATCACTTTAATGTAAAGTAAACAGAACACTTTCATGTAGGAGTATTTCCAGCAAATCTTTATTTTAATATACCAATACTTACCAGTGCAAACATAAAAATCATACCACGGCTGCAAACCATATAATCGTTTATATGAAGCAACGTTATCGTCGAGTTCATAGAGGAGATACATATCATTATAATTATTGTCGAAGTCCACAAAATATATGAGGAGGTACTAATGACATCAATTACATAAACTGGCTTAAATATTCTGTTCGTCTCATCTAATAGATTGCAAAGTTCATGGTGCTCTTGTGTTTTGAATTTCACATGATTGAAACATTTAAAAATTGCGAAGTATTGTGACGATTTCAGAGACACTAAATAATCACTTTTAATTTGCATCAAGGAGTCATTTAGGTCCGAAAATAAATCCTTGATACGTTTACCAAACGAAAGAAAAATAGTTAATGTCATATTATACATGACGTATTCTAAATCTTGTGCAAGTATGTATTTATACACATCCCACCCATAAAAATATAGAGTAATAAATATGTTAGCAGCTAACGGAAGAAGGCTTGAAAGCCCCAAAGCAAGTAAGCCAACTTTAAATATTCTACTTTGATTTTCGTTAATGATATGGTAGTAGAAAGTAAGTAATAGATCAGGAAAAATCGATACTTTATATAAGACTATAAGCCTTACAATATTCGCAAATGTCACCCAGAAATGATTAATTATATCAACATTGATTGCTACAATACTAATATTATAGTCCTCAAAGCTAGTAAGCTTCATATATGTGGCAAGAATAAATCCAAATAAATTTAATAAGAAAAATGTTATACGCAATACCAAAAGAACCTGTTTTTTGCGCAAACCTTCAACTATCTTTATAGCAATTAACGTCTTATGTTTATTGATCCATTGTTGGTCAAATTTTAGAGAACGTTCAAGATTTAATAGCAACTTGGAACGTATCATTTTTATATAAAATGACGGAAAGTATACTAATCCCCTTCTTTGCACCAGGAATAATTTTATTTGATAATTATAATCTAATATTGGCTAATAACTTTAATTAAACATTTTGGTAACAATTGATATTAGATTTAAAAGCAATATTGGTTCCTATAAAAAATATCAGATAATGGTATAATAAATATTATTCCAAAAACATGTCTTTGTTTGAATATTACACGTCTCCAACCAAAAGATGAGGGGAGACCAGGGTTAGTTGTTACAATGTTTACCTAAATTTTTTTTATGGCTATTAGCATATCAACGTTAAGTTGCTTAAGGTTTTTAATCAATAATTAACAAACCAGGTAATTTTGACTGTGACATAAATCGTAATAACAAAAATGATTTTCTCAAAATCAAAGTAACCAAGTCATTTATGTCATAGTCAGTTGCTTAATTGGATCAATAAAGTTATAAGTTATGTCCATCAAACACACTGATAATAAATAATCAATGTAAACTAGGTTAAAAAGAATACAAAAATGTATAAATCTTCACTTATTTTTTATTGTACTATGACAATTGTTTCGACACACAGTGTCTTCGTCAGATAGTAGAAATCTAATGCAAATAATATTCTCTTAAAATATAATGGTAACCTACTCCAAAATAATGTACCTATTTTACAACTTAATAATAAAGACATTATAGTAATAAAGTACCGAACCCTAATTATGAAAACACACCTTTTCTTAACTATTCTGAAAAATATTTTTAAAAACTATTGTTATAATAATGTCAGGGAATACCGAATGGTTATAGATTTAATAATGGGGAATTATTCAAATCGAGCTGATCGTTTAATAAAATATTTAAATTTTTGTATTTGTTAATTTCCATACTTTCTAAAAAATTAAGTTTTATTGATTTGTTTTCTACATGTAGAATTTCAAATTTGTCATCAAAATTATGTTGTTCGTTATTAAGATGTAAGGAATAATGAGAATTGGTGAGTTTTTTATTATAGCTTGCTTTGTGTTCTTTAATTCTTGTTTCAAAACTTCTACCTGTTTGTCCGATGTAAACTTTTGGGCAACTACCACATTTTAGTTTATACACTCCACATTTTTGTTCTTTTTTGGTTCTGCTTTTGTTATTTTTAATTAGTTTGCCTAACTTATTATTGGTTTTATATGAGATTTTAAAATTTCTTTTCGTTAAGTAGTTTTTAGCTAATTGTGAAAGTTTTCCAGTATATGTGAGTGTTTTGTAAATTAAGTTTTCATTGTGTTTAAAAGTTGGATGTGCTAAACTAATTGCTTTATTTAGTTGTTTTTTGTTTATAATTTGATCTATTACATTAGGTTGATAGCCATTATTTACTGCTAGTTGCTTTATTATATTTAACTCTTGAATATAGTTTTGTTCTGATAACGGAACACTTAACAATCTATGGACAAATGAGTTAAAAGCTGCCATTTTATGGGAATATGGATGATTCGAACTGTTATGTATTAGAATGTCTGTATGTGAAGGTTTGTGATATATCGAGAAACTGTGTTTATTGTTTACTTTGGTTATTGTAAGATCTAAGAAATTTATCGAATTGTTTTGTTCTACTTCTAGAGTAAAATTTATGTTAGGATGTAAAGTATTGATAAAATTAAAAAAACTTTGAAGTTGGCGTTCCGTCCCTACAAAACAAGCTAGAATGTCATCGACATACCTATACCAATAAAGAAATTTACTACTCAAAGTATTTTTAAATATTCTATTTTCGAGGTTGTCCATAAATATTTCAGCTAACAGCGGACTAAGAGGGTTTCCCATAATTAATCCTTCTGTTGATAAATAAATTTTATTATTAAATTCAAAATAATTTTGATCTAAACAAACTGAAAGTGTTTCTAGGATATCTTGTGTTATAATTGGATTAGTTTTATTTTTCATAAGTAAATCTTCTATTAAGTTAATTACATCATTCGGTGGTATACTAGGAAAAAGGTTTTGTACATCAAAAGAAATAATTTTAGCGTTGTTAGGAATGTCTATATTTTTAAGCTTATCGACCAGTTCATAAGAATTTTTAATACTGAATTTTGACGTAAAGTTACAATGTTTAATAGTAATGTCAATAAGTTTGGTGGATAATTTTACTGAAGGTGCGGTTACGTAAGAAACAACTGGTCTGATGGGCATATTATTTTTATGTAGTTTAATTAACGAATATAATTTAGGAGTTTGTGGATTCATTACAGTAAGTTTATACTTTTCAGAGTCATTAAATAGGCTGGAGTCTTTTATAAATTCTTTGACTAATTTTTGAAACATTGGTGTTGGGTCAGAGTTCATTACTTGAAATTTAGCTGGATCTAAGAATGTAAGTGTTTTGGATACGTAATCATCTTCATCTAAAGCTACAATTGTATTACCTTTGTCTGCTCGCGTAAAAATTATGTTATTTTCAATAGTTTTATTTTTTATTGATTTCACTACTTTATATTCTCTCGAAAATTGACCTTTTAACGTTTATTTACGTAAACGTTAAAAGGTCAATTTTGATTACGTATCCAAAACACTTACATTCTTAGATCCAGCTAAATTTCAAGTAATGAACTCTGACCCAACACCAATGTTTCAAAAATTAGTCAAAGAATTTATAAAAGACTCCAGCCTATTTAATGACTCTGAAAAGTATAAACTTACTGTAATGAATCCACAAACTCCTAAATTATATTCGTTAATTAAACTACATAAAAATAATATGCCCATCAGACCAGTTGTTTCTTACGTAACCGCACCTTCAGTAAAATTATCCACCAAACTTATTGACATTACTATTAAACATTGTAACTTTACGTCAAAATTCAGTATTAAAAATTCTTATGAACTGGTCGATAAGATTAAAAATATAGACATTCCTAACAACGCTAAAATTATTTCTTTTGATGTACAAAACCTTTTTCCTAGTATACCACCGAATGATGTAATTAACTTAATAGAAGATTTACTTATGAAAAATAAAACTAATCCAATTATAACACAAGATATCCTAGAAACACTTTCAGTTTGTTTAGATCAAAATTATTTTGAATTTAATAATAAAATTTATTTATCAACAGAAGGATTAATTATGGGAAACCCTCTTAGTCCGCTGTTAGCTGAAATATTTATGGACAACCTCGAAAATAGAATATTTAAAAATACTTTGAGTAGTAAATTTCTTTATTGGTATAGGTATGTCGATGACATTCTAGCTTGTTTTGTAGGGACGGAACGCCAACTTCAAAGTTTTTTTAATTTTATCAATACTTTACATCCTAACATAAATTTTACTCTAGAAGTAGAACAAAACAATTCGATAAATTTCTTAGATCTTACAATAACCAAAGTAAACAATAAACACAGTTTCTCGATATATCACAAACCTTCACATACAGACATTCTAATACATAACAGTTCGAATCATCCATATTCCCATAAAATGGCAGCTTTTAACTCATTTGTCCATAGATTGTTAAGTGTTCCGTTATCAGAACAAAACTATATTCAAGAGTTAAATATAATAAAGCAACTAGCAGTAAATAATGGCTATCAACCTAATGTAATAGATCAAATTATAAACAAAAAACAACTAAATAAAGCAATTAGTTTAGCACATCCAACTTTTAAACACAATGAAAACTTAATTTACAAAACACTCACATATACTGGAAAACTTTCACAATTAGCTAAAAACTACTTAACGAAAAGAAATTTTAAAATCTCATATAAAACCAATAATAAGTTAGGCAAACTAATTAAAAATAACAAAAGCAGAACCAAAAAAGAACAAAAATGTGGAGTGTATAAACTAAAATGTGGTAGTTGCCCAAAAGTTTACATCGGACAAACAGGTAGAAGTTTTGAAACAAGAATTAAAGAACACAAAGCAAGCTATAATAAAAAACTCACCAATTCTCATTATTCCTTACATCTTAATAACGAACAACATAATTTTGATGACAAATTTGAAATTCTACATGTAGAAAACAAATCAATAAAACTTAATTTTTTAGAAAGTATGGAAATTAACAAATACAAAAATTTAAATATTTTATTAAACGATCAGCTCGATTTGAATAATTCCCCATTATTAAATCTATAACCATTCGGTATTCCCTGACATTATTATAACAATAGTTTTTAAAAATATTTTTCAGAATAGTTAAGAAAAGGTGTGTTTTCATAATTAGGGTTCGGTACTTTATTACTATAATGTCTTTATTATTAAGTTGTAAAATAGGTACATTATTTTGGAGTAGGTTACCATTATATTTTAAGAGAATATTATTTGCATTAGATTTCTACTATCTGACGAAGACACTGTGTGTCGAAACAATTGTCATAGTACAATAAAAAATAAGTGAAGATTTATACATTTTTGTATTCTTTTTAACCTAGTTTCTATAATGGATCTTCATCAAGTAACGGCTAAATCTATTGAATAATAATCAATGTTATTATGCCATAGTAGAACATATTATATTTTTAAACATCAGATGTTGGTACGGTAGTTATTTCTTCACAAAATATGTTTAATATCAAACTACTAATTTAAAAACAAGTTGTGTAAAACCGAAAAATGCCAAGGTAGTAAAAAAAATATTTTTAATAAAATTTGTTTAAAATAATTAATTTATCTATAAAGAGAAGGCTTATGTGGAAAAAATTGCAAACAGTATTCTTATTTCAGTAAAAGCAAAATTTAACAGTAGAGGTTGTACAAGAAGAGTAGATATGGTGTCTAGATCCAACGAGGAAGTAACCCCGTAGACGGAGTGCGATATGGATAATCTATATATTTTTTCTACGAGCAAACGTACGAACCTTATGTTAAAAATTTTTTAAAAATTTGCAGACTACCGGGCTTGAACTCACTATCATCGGATCCCAAGTTCACCGTTCTGCCATTTCGGCTAAATGATCATGTTAGAAATTATGGTAAAACCAGCTAAATAATAATGTTACATGGAATTAATTTTCAATGCACGTTCATCAGATTGCAAAACTATTATAGATGCGTATATATTTTGTTATATTAAACAAATTAATAACATATTGTACCATATACATATAAATTATATAATTTAGTGTCTTGAAGAAGAAAGCTGAGCCTCAGTTAATACAATAAACTGTGAATAATAAGTACTTTCTATCAATACAAAGGAATCTAAGTTTAATAACAAAGTTGTCAACTAATGGAAAATTTCCTAAATCGTGCTAAATAAAGATCCAAACCGCAGAGGAATGATAGGTCTGCGCTGTCTTCAAAGGGAAAATGGTAATTTTTACTCACAGTGTTATATTCTTAGGATATTTTTTAGGATCACTTGTGATTGTAATCTGCCAAAAAAAAAAACTTTTTCAGTATTATGTGCATTTGTGAAGTTTTCTTTTAAAAATAAGATATTTTATTTTTAAAACTCTCACCACTATGCAGGACTGAAAATAATAAATATGAATATTGGCCGTACAGTTAACTGCAACAGACTACTATTCTCATCAACTAAGTTTCAAGGAAATATCCATGTGGGAGTAGAAAAAAATAAATTCTATAAGTGATTAAATTGATAGATATTTCACATTGCATAGTTTCCTTTAAAATTAGAATTAATTATTAATTCTTCATGGCAGTTTTCTCTTTTTTATTAAATTTTTCTAGTTTTATACAGGGTGCTACAAATTCGTGTGCGTTCAGCCATACAAAAGGATATTTAGAACGGTACGGGATATAAAGACGATTAAAATAAGTCAAAGTTAACTATTTTGGGGCTTAATAGTTTGGTGAAAGAAAATTTTAAATATTCTAAATACCTACTTTTGGAGAGAAAAAAAAACCGAAATTTTTAGTATTGGTTTTAATTTTTTGCGTCTTCATTTTTGCCTTGTGAAAGAAACAAAAGACAATTTTTATAGCCGTTTTTTTTGTTTTATAAGATGGCGTTATTCATTTTCAAGTTCGAGGTTTGGTTCTTTAGACACCAATCTCAAGTCAATTTTTTTAAATACGGACCTAGAATTTTAAATATAAATAAATGTCCACATAAATTTGGCTAATTACTTTTCGGACCCTCCAAACTTTTTAAGGGCAGCCTGACTTTTCAGGCCAAATTAGTCTTGGTTGATAGGATGTACTGGGGCTGGTCGCAAAACTTTAGTCCAAATCGGATCGTAAAATTCCGGTCCGTGCAGGGCTCTATTTGTAATTTTTTTTGTTCTGTTAGAAATTAGGTTTGCCGAAGAAGAACCAAAATGAAACACTTTGGCGGCTACGTGAAATAGAAAAAACGATTTACTACGCTAGGGGGTTCCATATATATATATATATATATAATTATTAGTAAAAGCAACCATATTTTTAACAACAATAATTTTATTATTAACTTTCTTTTTTTCAATAAAAAATAATATTAAATTTTTTTAAATCGTAACTTGGCAAAAACGTCACTTCAACTGCAATTTTGATTTACTTTTTGGCTGTACAATGTGTTTGTATCGTTCAGAGATGAGTAGCAGAAAACTGTTATGCTTTATGATAAATATCAAATTTTCGCTTATTTCTTTTATGAATTGTCGCTCACTCGCTTCTACTCAAATCCTAAAAGGATAAGATTGCAACATCCCACCAACACCCCTAACGGTAAAATCTATACGAAGTCAGTGTAAATGATACCAACTTCAAATAAAAAAACACATAGAAAGGTTTTCATTACGATACGCAAATGCGTTTCCTATTTAACTTATTATGAACGTGAAATAGAAAAATAAAATTTTGTAATTGAATTGAATTAGTCTTCTTTATACAATTTTCTTCTTTAAAAAATAAGGTACCTTATTCTTAATTAAATTTCGAATTAATGGCATAAGCAGATGCAGATGATGCACCCTTACTATAAGCCGTATATGCAATATAAAATATTAATTTTTTGTCTTAAAGCAAACACCAACTTACGATGGCTCTGAAGGACCACAGATAAATTTAAAATACTTAAAATTGCCAAATACAGAAGTGGAAATATCCACTTATTATGTGGACATTTCCACTTATTATGTGGAAATGTCCACTTATTATGTGGAAATTTCCACTTATTATGTGGAAATATCCACTTATTATGTGGACATTTCCACTTATTAAGTTGTCCTAAAAGTACCTACAAGTCTCAACCGGCAAGCAGCAGAATCAAGCAGTACAGGGTGATTCATTAAGGTCGACGAGCGGCCATATCTTGGAAACTACTGAGCATAGAAATTCAGGAAAAAAAAAGTGGACATGAGAAAATCCTGAAAATAATTTTTATATTCCGCATTTTGCCGCAAGATGGCGTGAAAAGCTTGGACAATTATGCATCATTTTGGTCTTATGCTCATTGGCGTACCGACTTTAATAAGAGGGGGGAAAGCCGTTGAAAGTGTAATCATTTAAATCGCTGTAATTTATAAACGACTTATCCGATTTTAGCAAACTAAAGACTGTTTGGAAGAGAAATATATGCACTTTCACCAATCGTATTTAGTTGTCCATAATAGTTTTAAAAAAAAATGCTAGAGGGCGCCATTTGTAATAATAAGACATTTTTTTATTTTACTCCGAAAAAATAAATCATACGGTATAATTATGATACCATAATTGAAAAGTAGATGAAATTTGCTAGAAAAAGTATTAAAACCGTAGCTCGATATCTCCGTCCGTTTCAGCATTATCGCCAATAGAATAATTTAAAAAAATTTAAATAAGGAAGCGATTATATATTTTTTAGAAAAAAAGTGGGACGCCACTGATATTTTGCCATGTGGATATTATTTCGGATTAGCCTGTTCAAATCTGCATAAAAATGGTCTCTTCCGTTTTTCTCCTCAAGCACACCGTTCTTGATTCAAATAATTAAATTAAATTAGTTCTACTATTTATTATTATTACCAACATTGATAATGAAAAATTTTGTTTTATAAAACTTGTTGGAAATGACCACCTTCACTTAATAGGCATACTTCCGCCCGTCTAATTTATTTTACCTTTTTACTCTTATTAAAGTCGGTACGCCAATGAGTATAAGACCAAAATGATGCATAATTGTCCAAGCTTTTTAATGGTGTTATCAAAGATATACCTTAATGTGGAATTCTCGGAGATATGTAAAATGTTAAAATTTATTTTTTAATTACGCCATCTTGGCCCTTTTTTTTCCTGAATTTCTATGCTCAGTAGTTTTCAAGATATGGCCGCTCGTCGACCTTAATGAATCACCCTGTACTGCTTGATTCTGTTGCTTGCCGGTTAGGACTTGTAGGTACTTTTACGACAACCTAATAAGTGGAAATTTCCACATAAGTAAAAATGTCCACATAATAAGTGGAAATTTCCACATAACAAGTGGAAATTTCCACATAATAAGTGGAAATGTCCACATAATAAGTGGAAATTTCCACATAATAAGTGGAAATCTCCACTTCTGTATTTGGCAAGTTTAAGTATTTTAAATTTATCTGTGGTCCTTCAGAGCCATCGTACCAACTTTTGTAAGGAACAACAATTTTTCGCAAATCAGTTTTATAGGATGATCTGCTGCAAACTTTTTTAGACACCCACTATACAACATTTTTATTTTCTCAAATTATATTATTATCATTTAGGTACCTAATTATAAAAATATTTTTTATGAATAGAATACTTACCAATGCTATCAAAAAGGCCATTCCGCGATAATAAAATATATGACCTTTTACTGGAGGGGAACTGATGTTTTTCGGGAAGAGAACCATAAGAATAACTATGCTTAGAGTCCACAAGATATATGAACAGTTGCACACACCATCGATAACAAACATTGGTTTCAATGTTCTATTTAGTTCATCTAGAAAATCACAAAATTCATGGTGTTGCTTTGTTATGGACTTAAGATTTCTTAGACATTTAAAAGTTGCGAAGCTTTTTAGCCTCCCATGCGTAAAAACTAAATAATCACATTTAATTTGCAATAACGACTTATTTAGTTTAGAGTATAATACAGTAACAGCATTGTTATATAAGACACTAACGGTTAATGTTACATTAAATATGGCGTAATCCATATCTTGCACTATTAAATATTGATACATTGCCCACCCATAGTTATGAAGACAAGTAACGATACTTGCAGTCAACGAGAGAAGATTTAAAAGCCCCAGTGAAAATAACCATATTTTAAATGAACTACTTTGGCGTTTATTAATGATATTGTAGCAAGTAAGCAATATATCAGATAATATTGGTTCTTTAAATAAGACTAACAACTTTGTTACATTTGCAGAAGTTACACAGAAATGATTTAAAATGTCAACATATAAGACTTTGGTGCTAATTTTAAAGTATTGATAACCGGTGGTGGCCTTTTTATATGTACTAATACCAAATCCACAAATGTGAAATAAGAAAAATAGAATACGAATAGTCAAAATAACTTTTCTTTTTTGCATTGCTTTAGGTATTTTTAAAGATATCAATTTTTTATTTTTGTTGATATATGGATTATTAAATTTCAATGAAATACTTAAATTTAATACTTGCAAATGTGATATTTTCAGCTAAAACGAAAAATGCGCATATTTTTAACAAAATATAATAAACGACCAATTTCATAGCTATTAAAAAAAGTATTGTTCTAGTATGATTGATATTAGGTTTAAAAGCATTAATTTGTTTACAAAATAATGTAATGTATTGTGATGGTAAAATGTTTTTGTTTAAAATATAATTATAATAAAATACATTTATGATTATCCTTAAACATAATACCTCATAAAAGCATATTTTAGTCCATTAGTTACAATAATTATATACACTGTGGCTCAAATTAAAGGAGTACACTTTTTAATTGTGAATATTTTTGTAGATTATGCACTTATTTAATTTATTTTTGGAGTGATGATGAATTGAAATCGTTTTAGTAAAATGTGCAATTTTTATCAAAATATGTTGAACAGGGCCGGATTGACAGTTTTTTTTTAACAAACGTGCACTTATGCTCGTTGCAAACGAAAACTGATTTATTCATAATTCAGATAATACGTTATTTTGGTAGATTAACTATCGAAACTTCTTCAGTAAAAGTCTCACTCTGAAAGATTCTTAAATTCAAGAAATAAAATTTAGTTTGTTCAATATTAATAACAAATTTAATAATATTAACTATTACTGATATCAAGACTAACTATCACTTAAAATCGAAAGTAGTATAAATATTTATAGGATAACATTATGAATATGACCACCATGATTTTCTATCACGGATTGCAGTCGCCTTCGCCATATAGCCATTGATTATGTCCTGGTTAAAATTATTCCAACAGAACTGTAACCCTTCCTTTAGCTCTTCGATGGTGTTAAACCTTTGACCATTGTGAACATTTGCCTCGAAAATTCCCCATATGGAATAGTCAACAGGGTTTACGTCTGGACTATTGGGTGGCCACATCTCCGGTTCGATATAATCGGGGCATTGCTCAAACAAAAACATTCTTGTACTCCGAGAGGTATGGGAAGGAGCACCGTCTTGTTGGAATAGGTAATCGTCGCAGATTGCTTCAATTTCAGGAAGCAAGTGATGCAAAATTTGTTGTTGATACGCGTCCGAGTTGAATTTTACTCCGGCATCTACAACAATAAGACTTGACTTCCCCAATTTGGAAACTGCTACAGAGACTATTACCCCAGGTGAAAAGTGACTTCTCTCGATTAAAAGATTTTCCAATGGGATTTTCCTCTTTACTCGCACATTTGCGTATACCCGATTTGTTTGCGTATTCTTTAACGGCCTCAAGTAAAACATCTTCTCATCTGAAAACCATATCTTTGCGATATTTTCCCGAGAACGGAATCTTCGTAGTAATAGCTTACATCGTTCTAATCGTTTCTCGTTCACATTGGCACTAAGTTTTTGACAATAAACTTTTTTAAAGACTTTAAGTTGGCAATCATGTTTAATAATTCTTTGAACTGTAGAACGGTGGATTCTTGTTCTTTTCGCTATTTTTCTGGTACCTACAGATTCGTCAAGTCGTACATTTTCTATAATATTTCTTACCATGGTAATATTTCCTTGAGTTCTTGAAGTTTTTAACTTTCCCCTTCCAAATTTTATTTTTATGGATCCATTATTTTCTCTAAGATGTCTTAAAAACTTGACAACTGTTCCAAAATATCAATTTTTTTCAGGAAACTCCTTTACAATTTTTCTTGCGCCGTAATTATGTGTTTGTTGAAAATATTTTATAAGAATTCGATCCTCTTCACTTAAAACTGTCATTGTGTACGGATTAGCTGTCATGAAGCTTACAAAACGTCAAAAATAACATTGTTTATTATTTTAATAATAGTCATGGATACTTTGATTATTAATAACGGTCATGGATGCTGCGATCATGGTTCAAACGACTTCAAATTTCCAAAATTATATCCGGAATGTTTTAGTACATCAATGAACAAAATAAATTGTATTTCTTGAATTTAAGAATCTTTCAGAGTGAGACTTATACTGAAGAAGTTTCGATAGTTAATCTACCAAAATAACGTATTATCTGAATTATGAATAAATCAGTTTTCGTTTGCAACGAGCATAAGTGCACGTTTGTTGAAAAAAAAACTGTCAATCCGTCCCTGTTCAAAATATTTTGATAAAAATTGCACATTTTACTAAGACGATTTCAGTTCATCATCACTCCAAAAATAAATTAAATCAGTGCAAAATCTAGGAAAATATTCACAATTAAAAAGTGTACTCCTTTAATTTGAGCCACAGTGTATAATTAGTCTTTCGGGTGTGCCTGTAGTAGTTATCGTATACCGTGAGGACATAAAGTCTGGAAAAGTACCTTCTCAAGGTAGACAAAGCACCTGGGACACGTCGCTTTTATTTTTATTTCTTGAATCTTTTAAAATTTTCAAAAAATATATAGGGTGTTTTAAGAAAACTAAGCAGCTGTACAACTTTAGATTTTTTAAATGGCGCGCCGTGTACGTTATTGCATTTTTTGATTCTGTGGAAAATCCCACACACATCCCATCCCATGTAGGATATCCTATACCTAAATTTAAGTTTTTTTAAAATAAACAAACCTAACTAGTTGACTAAATTTTTCATTATCGATAATCAAAAGAAACATTTATCCTATAATTGCAAAAATGTTAATTTTTAACTGGAAATATTATAAAAGTAGTTAAATTTAGGTAAAAGACATCCTACATGAAATGTGCTTAACATTTTCAATTCAATAATGTAATAACATAGATAATATTTCATTTAAAAAATAGAGCAGCTCAGTTTCTCGAAGCACCCTGTATATTTTTCAGAATTTTTAAATGCAAGAAAATAAAATAAAATCGACGTGTCGACGTTGTACCTAAAAAGGTACTTTTTTAGACTTTATGTCCTCACTGTATTATACACTGCGTCTATTAACCCATTAACGCCCAAATTAATTTTTTTTTGAAAAATTTTATGAAATATGAATTTTTTAGTTACAAATGATAATCGTTAGTTAGATTACACCTTCAAAAGTTTTAGTGATTGGTAGTTTTTGAAAAAAGGGCTGATCTATAAATAGATCGCTGGGCAAAAAGAATATCATTTTATATATTTTTAAATGAATTTTATTTCTAGATAAAAACTATTTTTTATGAAAATTCGAAAAACATTTAGTACCTACATAGTGTCACATTACATTTGTTGCAAAATGTAAGCGGCCGACTTTTACAAGATGGATACTGGCAGCGTCTTTGATTTTCTCTTTTTTCGAGAAAATGGCCTATTTCGTCTAGTCGTACATTGTCTAAAACAAGTGTTTTAGAGGTTGAAGGAAAACTGAATGGTCGACCTTTGGAAACATTTCTTCCATGTCCTAGTTTTAGATATGGTACGGTTGTTTGTCGTCTAAAAATTTTTATTGTAATTGATTTTTTTCCATGTATCCTTCTATACTATTAAAAATCCGTTCACAATTGCCATATCTATTATTCTCGTAAATAAACACCAGTACCACTTCTTGCCCCGAATTGTAATACTGTGCTTCTCTAACAGCCAATCGTGATGATCCACTTCTCCCATAAACTTATTATAGTTTTGAATCAATCGTGGCTGAGGTACTGGAACTCGAGCTTTTTGTTCTTGATTCCATTGTGGAGCTGATGCTAGTGGTTGGCCCAAGTCTTCATCCTCAGACAAGTAGTCGCGCTCACTTGGTAATGTGAGATATCTACTAAACACTAGAAAACCAATGAAAATTCAGTCTGGGTAGCACAAAATCCTTGTTTGTTTTTTTGAGTTATGGCATATCTATTAGTTTCTCGTACTATTAGGTCATATACTTTATTGTCAAAGAATTGTTCAAATATATCAAGAGAGAGAGTTCACATAAATAATTTTTTAAATTACTTCCCTTTTCTTCGTAGTCGTTGTTCGGTTCAAAAGCATATAGGGTCCATTTTAGTCCAGTTTGCAATAAGTTTTTCCGGTTCTTCTAATTTGCACTTTTTCTGTATATGCGGCAGTAAACGTGCTAAAGGTAGATTATCTTCTTCATCACTATCTTCTTCAATTTAATGTGGAAGTACTTCTGTAAAGCCAGCAACATCCTTTACCGTAGAAGTACCAATATCTTCATTATTGATAACTTCCTCATCCGTGAGTTCGTCAACTTCAGGAGGCAACGCTAGTATATCTGCGTCAATTTGTTTTGAGTATAGATAGTCAACAGCATCTTCCAAGTTTTTAAAAACATTTTTATTTCTATCCATTGCAATAATCTTTAAAAAAAAACAAATATTTTAGAACATTTTTATAACTATTTAAAAATTTTATACCTGGAAAGCCCAGTGATCTATTGATAGATCGCTAGTTTTGCTCAAGTATAAAAAAAAAATGTATTTAAAATTTTACCAATATTACTTTATAGTAGTCTTTATTTGTTATTTTTACAACTAAATCAGGAAAAAAATTTACGTATCTGCAAGCAAATCAAAGATATACCACAAAATAGCTAGGGGCGCACAAGAACTAAAAATAGCAGAAATAAATAGCTGCACTACTCAATTCAACAAGCCGGTATAAACTAATCACAAAGATTTGTTGTTATAAGGTGGTCCTAACTGATAATAAAAGTGGGGATGTATTCGTTTGATGCATCGTAGACGGCAGAACGAGGTGATTTGTAAAGTGATCTATAAATAGAACGCTGGGCGCTAATGGGTTAATTATGAAATAATTACAAAAATTACTTGAGTTCCAAAAACCCATATTTTTATTAAAATTCAATTACTCCATTTATTTTTAAGCTTATTGATGGGTAGACTATCTCTTGGACCACCAAGTTCAATGTGTGTAACTTCACTTAATATCTTTTTTATACAGGGTGATGGCTAAAATATTAGGCTGTGTAAAATCAACTGATTTTAAAATTGATGTTTTCAGAATTAAAAGCTATAAAAATTAAATTTTATTATTCTGTTAGTTACAGCTTTATTTTTATGTTCGTGTCAGTGATTAAAAAATGTATATTCCGAAAATTGTGATATTGCCTATTACGCTGCTATAAAACCCACTCTCACCTTCGTTTTTGAGGATGAAAAATATGGAAAAGTATTAATTACAGCTTTGTGTTAGGCACTTACTGTTTCCATTATGGCGCAGTAGTTTTCGTATCAGTTAAAAAAAATTAAATTCCAAAAATCTTCCACATCAAAAAATATTTTTAACCTTTATGATTATGTAGGTTTATCACCCATTATTTCAATGCAATGGCTCAAAAACTACTTAATTATACAATCAATCAATTTAGATACAAGTCTAATATGATGTTTTAAAAAATAAATCTAGATGAAACAAAATTTTCAGCGATCCATGGAGATAAATAAATTAGAATCGTTGTCAACTTATTTAATTTTGACTGTGTGTTGACTTTGTTTCACGGCTATTTAGATATATTTTTTAAATACCATATTAGAATTATTACAATAAGATCACTAGGTGCTCCTAATCCACACGACGTTTGGTTAGATTCACTTCAGCTTCAATTATACAGCTAGAAATTCGATGATCACCAAGTAGATAGATCTGCCGGCAGGCCCCTTGTTCTACAAAGTTGTTCGTGGATCAGGGTACGGTTTCTTTGTTTAAGTTCTTTGATATACTTTTCTTCGTTGCTTGCCGCTAATCAATAATTTGCAGATTTTTAATGATTTTTTAATAAATTATTTACCAAAAACATATAAAAAATACTATTGCATATTTACAATTAAAATATGTTGTATTTTCCTTCATTCTTTTAGTAATGCTAACGTATATTTGTAGGTAAAGTAGGATTTTTCTTAGTTGACGGGGACAAACAAGTGATAAAGACATAGCAACCAAAACTTCTCCTCACCGCATCTATACTTCACGAGCCGCCACTGAAGTACAGTGTGTGTAACTTCACGTTATATCTTTTGTATACAGGGTGGTGACTAAAGTATTAGGCTGTGCAAAGTCTACTGATTTTAAAATGGATGTTTTCAAAATATAAAGTTATGAAAATTAAATTTTATAATTCTGTTAGTAACAGCTTTATGTTTATGTTCGTGTCAGTTTTTAAAATATTTAAATTTCGAAAAATGTAATATTGCCTATTAAAACAGGGTAGGTAAAAATTTAATTTCCACAATTGACTTTAATCATTTTCAACACAGTTGACATCGTGACATGTAAATTACGTGTACGTGGACATGTCCACTTCTCCATTTTTATTTACGACAACCGACGGTGACGCGCAACGTTTCTATAACGGGCGAAAGGACGAAAACACTATTATTGTTACGGTGAAAGTCCGAAATTCGTTGAATGTCGAGATACACCGGTGAATATCGACATTCACCAAGTTATTTGGCGTATTTTATTATTTCTAACTTACACCGGCGAATGTCAACATTCATCATGTACTCATGGTGTATGTAGAAAACAATTTTTTTTTATGAAAATAAAAATAATACTCTATAGGTTTTTTATTTATTAAAAGATGGAAAAAATTTCCCAAGCTAGTTTTGAACAACCTAATAATATTAATGTAACAAACGCATATTAATGAACATTTTATTTTTTAAACTGAAATGTAAAAAAGAACAGTGAAAATGGATTACCGTCTTATTTATTGCAACAACTTAAACTACCATGACACTTCGAATTGTATAAATGATCCTTGGTTTTACAGCTACATTTAGCCGACGACAAGCCCACACAACAGAAGCGAACCAAAGAAACTGCTTAAAAGCCAGTTATAACCTGTCGTTTTCGACATTGACTGGAGCTCATTTGTGTTTGTTGACATACACCGGTGAAACTCCGAATTTATAATAAAATTAATAAATGTTCCGTCTTTCGCTAACTCATTTAATGTTTGTCGACATTTATCGGTACATGTCGACATTCCCCAATTTCGGAACTTTACGATAACAAATACATTTTATCCACATGCATTTTATATTCAGATTTTAAATCTAACATCCACTTGATTGAAACCATATTTTGCTAAAAAAGAAGTCAATTATTATGTAAATTATAATATAAAATATTAATTAGGATCTTAACTAATCTAATTATTAAACTATTTAGGGGTATGTTTTATATCGAGAATGCGTAGTATATGGCTCTGACGGAGGCTCATGTCGCGAGTCACACGTATTTTTGTTGCATCTCTTTCTACCTACCGCCTCTCTCGCTTGTTTCTACTCGTATAAAAGCATTGCTTTTGCTTTCCTTTAAGGGGCTAATACAGTGTGAAATCTCTGCTTTTCGGACGGTTATATGGGATGCTTATACAGCGATCCAATTGACCATTAATCAGCAACAAATGCGTTCGTGGAAATTATCTTAAATGATATACGATTAACTTTTCGTTCCCGGTCCTCTGCATACACAGAAATATTACCGGATGTTACACAGATAAAAATTTAAATATAAAGAAATAATTTTGGTTGGCGTTTGTTTCATTGTTCCCAGGGTAGGCAATGCTTCTTTACCTATATTGTATGCACGCCACTGCCTATCACGCTGTTATAAAACCCACCCTTCCCTCAGATTTTGAGAATAAAAAATATGGAAAAGTATTAATTACAGCTTTGTGTTAAGCACTTACTATCTCCAATACAGCTCAGTATTTTTCGTAACAATATAAAAAAAAATTAAATTGCCAATTATGAAGCATAACTGGTACTATAACGATTTTTGATTTTTAATTTACACAAACGGCATTGCGCTGTAGTGGATACAGTAAGTACCCAACATACAGCTGTAAATAACACAATAATAATTTCCATAGCTTTGTATTTTAGAAACATCAATTTTAAAATCAGCAGATTTTAAACAGCTTATTTTATTACTCTGCATAAAAAAGACGTACAGGGAAGTTACACAATTGCACTTATTGACAATTAAACCTTAGTTTATGCAGTAATGTAACAGAATAAACTTAAGTTATTAAAGTGGCTATGAGAAAATCCTGGAAATAGTTTTTGATTTACGCATTTCTCCTCAAGGGGCACAATTGAAAATTAATTATTAAAATTCTAACTTTCTCCGAAGATTTCCACATTAAGGTAGCATCTTGAAAAATATTTCTGCATCATTTTGATTTAAGGCCCATTCGCATACCAATATTGATAAGAGTGGAATAAGCTTTGGAAAGTTTAATCATTTAAATAGCTATAACTTCTAAACGACTTATCCGATTTAAGTTAACTTAAGCTTGTTTGGATAAGAAAGGTAGTATTTTTAAATGCCGTGTCCATTTGTAATATTAACAGTTTTTTTGATTTTATCTTAAAAACTCAAATTTTAGGGTATAACTATGACATCAATTTAAAAGTAGATTAAATTTGCAATTTCCTATGTACGAATATATTGGCGTTTTACGATGTTATAAGTGTTGGAAGTATGGCCATAAGGCTGTTCATTGTCTTCAAGAAAAAGATGTTTGTCCACTGTGTAATAAAAACCATAGGAGTGATATATGTAATTCTAGAGTTCACGAATGTATAAACTGTATATACGCTAGCGATGTTCTAAAAAATCCAAATATTGATTTTGTACACACAGTATTTGACAAAAATTTTATGTGCTACAAAAAAGCGCAAGAGAAGGTTAAGCTCCGAACACAGTATACATAGCACACACAGGTATCACCCAAGGGATATTCACATGAGAATGAACGATTGCTGCACGTTCGGGTCTGATATCGCATATGGAGGAGCTTGCGCAAGTTGTAAAAAAATATAACCCTATGGCGATGTGTGTAAGGGAATCACATGTTACAAAAAATATCGAAGAGTCTGAATTTGATATATTGGTGGTGGGGGCGCCTACAAAATTTTCTATAATTACTGACCACGAAATTATTGGAGTATATTTAGAGTATGCTTATAAAAAATTAGTCACCAGAGATTTTTATACTAGAAATTTTAATAATCAAAAAATAGAAAATATCAAGAAAGCTCTTATTGGCCAAAACTGGAACTACACCTCTACAGATATTAACAGGATATATGATGATTTTATGGATAGCCTGCAAAAGGCTATTGTACAATCTTGTCAACCGAAAAATAAGAGATTTTCAAGTAAACTATACATTTAACCGGTTTTTCCGTATTAGCACACCAATTATATTTAATTATATATTAATAAAATATATTCATTTTATGTACCCCCTATGCCAAAATTTTAGATGTGATATTTCAAGTCCTCCAATCCAAATGGAATAATTTTATTACCTATTTATTAATACAATTGATTGACACCAATATACAGGTTTCGAAAATACTTTCTTCTAACATATTTACATCTACAAATCCACTATAAATTAACCTATTTAAGTAAAAATTGAATAATAACTATAGAATATGTTGCCACAGTTGATGCAATGGATCCAAGGATGCCCCAATTTAATTTAAAAAATCCTCCAGCGTGTAAACTAATATTTCGTGTTTTCGTCTGGTCCAATAGTAAGTTTATTTGCTGTTCTATAAGCTGATCAGTTTCAGTTTGACGATGAGTCGGTAGTTTGTTCAGAAGTGAATAGCAGAGTACCGTTGTTTTATGTCCTTCATCAGCAATATGTTCTCCTACCATTGCTGCTAAAGCTGCCTGTCCCTAAAATATATATACTTATGTCATAACTGCGAGGACAACCCTAATTCAATTGTTTCAATATTACTATCGTTCCATAAACAGGATTGAGTAAACTAGGTTTACGTTAGGCGACAATAAAAGTTGAATTAAAATTTTATCCTGTAATTTTTTTGGTTCGCAACGTATAGGTTGATATAAGCTGTTATAGCACCAACAACCAAAAAAAAAATTATATTTAATATTTTAAAATATGATGACATGAGATATCAGTAGATAAGCCTGTATTGCCTCGGAAGTTCCAAATTCGGGTCTTTAATGTAATAGTTTCTTTTTAAACAATTCACGATATCTTGTCGGCTACAATATGAGACTACATGATTGTCATTTATTTAATTGTTACCATTTGGTCGATTATGATACACCTTATTCTTTTACTGTTATTTAAAGATTTAAAATTTTAGCTTTGACATATATTTAAATTTTACAGAACCATTCGTGTATGTGTATTTCGTGTTATATGTAATATACAGGGTGTCCCATAACTTATGGGCCGTAGAGTAACTGGAGATATTAGACATCAAACTAAGCCGATTATGTCATATACGTTTTTTTGTTGATAATTAAAATATTAATTTAATTATGTACTGTTTTTTAATGCTTTGGGATGTTTAAAGGGAAATATCTCTAAAACCGTTCAAGATATTAAGATCAATCAAGTACACCTTTTTAACTCAGAAAATGCCCTTCTTTAAGAAACTGTCATTGAAAAACACCCAATATTACAGGTAAAAGAAAAATTCATAGATTTATGAAGCCCAGTGTATGCAACTAGCGCCCTCTAGTTTGAAACTTAAAAATTTCTACTAATTCTTATTTCTTGCTCATAAAAACATAATATTATGTTCGATTTAATAAACCATTTTAAAATTATGGCCTATTTTCGAGAATAAACTTTTACTTAAACACCCTGTATCTCTAGAACTATGACATAATCTGCTTAGTTTGATGTCTAGTATCTCCAGTTACTCTATGGCTCATAAGTTATGGGACACCCTGTATATCACCTTTTTTAAATTATAACAATTGCATTGTATAGGTAAGGTATGTAACATTTTTTTGGTTAGTTAGATGGAACCAATGGTTACCTCTACGGGTGTCGGTGAAAAGGCCTTTTTACATTGGGTGCAATTGTAAGATAAAATTGCCTGAAAGCATGCGCTTTGTCGACGTTTTAAACAGCTGATGCAGGTTTTAAATGGGAAAATGTGCATCAGCTGATTAAAACGTCGTCGAAGCGCATGCTTCCAGGCTATTTTTCTTGCAATTGCACCCAATGTAAAAAGGCCTTTATACAACTCCAGAGCATACGGATGGATGCTTCTAAAAATTCTTCCCTTAAGTAATTTACTGTGCAGGCTGATCACGATTTTTATTAGCAGAAAGCTTATGACTTGATGCATTGTTAATATAACCTAATATATTTTAATAGTTTTCCTTTAAAATAACAATTAGTTCCAATTAATATTACAATTATTCCGGGAACGGGCTACAATATCTTCTAAATAGTCTTAATGCTACGGCTTAATACTACAACCTGTTTCAATGCCTTACTAAATTTTAAAACGTTTTATTTAATAAGAATATAAGTCAACTGGATCACCAAATTCCACGTTGACGTTTCTGAAAATGGATTCCTCTCTAGTAATTGAGAATTCAAGGTAGCAATTAGACCGACTTTTCAAAAAATTATACAGGGTGATTCCTAAGTTGATAGTGCTTTTTTAGCTGTGTATATTAGGCATTGAAATAAACGACTTTTTCAAATACCTTTTTTCAAAAAACTTAAAAATAGCCGAGTTACAGAAGTAAAAAATCTAAATGCGGGTCTGGTAATCAAAACGTAGCCCTTTACTTTATATTGTTTTTCTTCGTTTTTTGTATGTGAGTCATGTATGTTGCGGATCGGTCGTCAGTTATTTATTTTGGCAATTGTTTAGTCATACCAAAAATAACTCGAGCTGTTCCAACCGTTTCTTTTGATATTTCAAATTGGGATATTCCTGCGAATTTAAAACTAGCTGATGCATCGTTTAATCTCCAAAGTGATATAGATGTTTTACTGGAAGTTGATATATTTTATAAAATATTGCTTATGGAACAAATTCGAAAAGAAGGAATGCCCACTCTTCAAAAAACAAGATTAGGTTGGATAGTCGGTGGATATTTCAATCGTGCTAATGTCGCTAATAATCAGGTAATGGCTTGTCTGTCATTAGATCAGACGATCGATGACAAACTAACGCGTTTTTGGGAACTAGAGGAAGATTATAACGATCAACCCTATTGGTCAAAAGCTGAGCAGTTCTGCGAAGAACATTTTGTATTTATTGTGAGTGTCGTAAAAGAGCGGATGTTTTTTCTCTACACCTAGCAGTTTTCCTAATGTTATTCAACGGGCAAGTTAGGTGGAACCGTATTTGATTTATAGTGTAATAAATGAATGTAAATACTTAATTTTTGGGTTTTTTGAAAAAAGATATTTGAAAATGTTGTTTATTTTAATGCCTTCTATACGCAGCTAAAAAATAAGTATCAACTTAGGAATCACTCTGTATATTTTAACTGACCAATTTTTAATTTAAAAAAATGTAAAACAAAAAATAATGCAGAATTCTCCGATGAATCCAATGAAATACAAGATTATGGGTATTGGCTGAAAAATAAAAAAGGAGCAATATAACATGCAATGACCAACAAGTTATTCATTGCTTTACCACATTTAGATGTAAAGATATAAATCAGGGATGATTTATATCTTGTCTTATAATGTTTTATTTTCGCTTTGAAATTGTTTTTTAAAATAATATAGTGGACGAAATGCCTTCTATCCGAATGAGAATGGCATTATGTAATATTGACGACTGAATACTGAAAATGGCAAAAGCATAAACAGTTTGCTACGATTTCAATAAAAAGCAGCAGTTATGCGTAATACAAAGTATTTTTCTTCTATCTATCTCAATGTTTACGCAGCCATAGCTAATTTTCATTAATTTTCATTAATAAAATAAGCTCAGTGATTTGCGTTTAATATTATTATTAATAATATTAATTATTATTATTGTTATTATTATTATTATTATTATTATTATTATTATTATTATTATTATTATTATTATTATTATTATTATTATTATTATTATTATTTTTATTATTATTATTATTACTATTACTATTATTATTATTAATATTATTGTAATACTGATAATAAATATATTTATTTGTGTTAAAAACAACAACAATAAATATTATGTTATAAAATCAATTTATAAAAAATATGCTATAATGAAATAATTAAACATTGGTTACAGTTACAAACTTTTTAGCACAAAAAGGTGGAATTTTAATTAGTAATTAATCAGTCTTTCAATCCGACCCTAAGAACATGTTTTTTAAAACTACTTTTAAAAGTAGAATAGTAATATTTTTACAGCATCTTGAATATATACATATATGGAAGGTAAGAAATAAGAAGACGAAGTCTTCCTCCACCGTTATATTAATGAAATAATTTTGGTTCAAAAACTTCTCTACATGTTTCGAATGCAGAACCATTCATCTTCAAGAGAATAAATGAAAAAGAAGAAACTAGTAGACATCACCTTAACGGAGCATCAAAATTGTAGGTTAGATGAAAAACAGTTCAATGAGTAAAACGGTGAGAAAATCAATATGCACATCATCTAACCTACATTTTTGATGCTTCGTCAAGGTGATAACTACTAGTCTTTTTTTTTTTATTTATTCTCCTGAAGATGAATGCTTCTGCATTCGAAACTTGTAGTGAAGTTTTTTAAACCAAAAGTATTTTGTAAAGTATTAATTAACAGTGGAGGAAGACTTTGTGTTCCTTTTTCTTACCTTCTGAATTTCCACTGCACTTTAAGTATGGACTAGTTCTTTAAATATACATATATGTTTACTGTGAAACACAAGCCTTATTGTTTAAAAGATCAGAGGGAAAAAATTATAACTAACCCCGATCCCTATCTACAGCATATTAATTTCACCCTAAAAAGAATGGTTAAGTGTAGCTCAAAAATAGTTCATAATATCATTAGTTTTCCAGACACTTCCATATAATTGAGAAATGAGGAACTTTTAATTATCACTTTAGCAACCATCCTTAACAGAACTTATTTCAAATTAGTACTTACAAATGGTAATATAATATTTACAACACGGCTGATAAATAAATACGATGCCAGGGATGGGTCGTCCAGTGTAACATTATTAACCTCTATCGCAATAGTTATATTCCACAAAATACTTTCGGTTATACAGACCATCATAAAAAAAAATATTGTTTTAAAAACTGTGTTGAATTCGTCCAGATAATTACAATGCTGATTGTGCTGTTTAGTGGAAAATGTAAGTTTCTCCAAATTCACTCTTGCATCAAATTTAATAAGGGTTCCATTATTATTATTAATTTTGTTATAATCTTCGTCGATTTGACGAATACTCTCGTTTAACTGAAAAAATTGATCCCATACTTTCTTAGCAAAGCAGACTACAAGTAGCGTTACGATATTCACCATGAAGGATTCCAAATCTTGGGCCACTAGATATTGATAATAGTGCCACCCAAAGATAAATGTACTTAAAATTAAGTATGTTGCCAATGGAAAAACACTTAAACAAAATAAAGCACCTGAAAAAAATGTAAAAAATGTTGAATCGCTGTTTTCAATGCTTCTGGAGTAAAAGTAAGTAATTAAATCAGGTAGAATGTATTTCTTTGACAATAGGGCAATTACTATTATATTAGTAAGAGTCATCCATAATTGATTAAATATATCTATTACTCGTCCTGTTATAGACATTCCAACGTAGTCGTAGAGCATAGTAATTTTTTCACATAATGTAAAGATCAATCCAATTCCATGAAAAAAGAAAAGAACTATTTGTATACCAAATAATAAACGTTTTTGTCGATAGGTTTTAATTATAATGCGTAGAACTAATGGAATTTGTGCCTGATTTATTTTCAATACATTTGGTTTTAGTGGCTTTTTCATGTTTATTAGAAACACCTTTTTGACTATTCGACTGAAGTTTTATGAATATTTTTTGTGTAATAAAATAAGGTGTAGATTCGTAAAGACATTAATTAAATTAGATAATTATATTAAACTCCTAACAATTTACACGATAGAAATGGTAAAAGTGTATTAGGTAATAATTTATGATAATAGCAGGTATTTTAATAACAGCTGTATGATAATTTTTAATTATAATAATACAATTCCTTCTGGACGTTCGATGAATTATTATGTTATTGTTACATTTCCATATTATTTTGTTGCGTGTGTTGGAAATACTACTAAACAATTAAAGAAACAGGTTAATAAATAACCCAGACCTACAGAGACCAAGTGCATGCCATTAATAAAAAGTTTGTCGTAGTGGTGATCGTCTAATCAGTCTAATCCAACGACCTGTACAATTAGATCCAGTGTTTACTTGAGAACATAGGCAAATTATTTGGTTCAAACATACTTTGAGACATTGCCAAATTATCATAACATAACATTACTTAAAATATTTTTCTGTAAATTCCTTTTAAATTTGTAATAAAATTGACACAATTTATGTTATGTCTTTTTTTCTTTATAAATAGTAGACATACAGGGTGGCCCATTTGTCTGACTAAGTAATATACCGTCTCTACTATTGAAGATATCAAAAAAAAGTTTTTATAAAAGTGGTGAGGTATAAAAAAAATATATGTTCTAAAATTATTTTTAAATATACAGGATGGCCCAGAAAAGTAGGACAATAAAAAGATCATTTTTTTTAAATGGAACACCCTATATATTTTAGCATTTTTTGTTTCCTTACAAAATTATCCATATGACGCTATATTTAGTTTTTTAATTTTTGAAAAAACATGATAGTATAAATTTACCTGTAGTATCGTAAATCAAAAAAAAATTAAGCTCTTAAGTTTAGGGATAGAAAAACTGTCTTAAATCGTTAAGTACCTAAAATTTTGTACAGGGTGCTTTCTGTGGTGTAAATATACAAATTTTTAAAATACAATAACTCTGTTTTTTCAAATAAAACATCCTATATTTATCAGGCTCCTCTGATAGATATTATATTGTATTGTTAAGTCATACCTATACCTTAATTTACTAGTTTTACAAATATTTCGATTTTTATTTAAATTCTCGTGAAAAAAACTATATTTTTTTTTAGTTAGCCCTGACCAGGAAAGTCAAACCAAATGTAATTGAATATAATGTTATATTAAAATACGTATAATAGTAATATTTGTTCGACGAGATATTTGCTAGCCGTTAATTTTAACATTTATGTAAAAAAGTACCGAATGCTGTATGATTTACATTCTTGGTGTAAGTAACAAAAACACATTGTTGGCAACAAAATTTTATTATGAAAAATAGCCAGACAGACGACAATCCAATAAACCAGCTTTGGAAAAATGGGAGAGGTTTGACAGAACAGGAACCGTGACTACGACCATAAAAGAAATAGAAGAAAAACTGTTTGAACGGAAGAAATTGAGCTAAATGATTTATTGACTATCACTAAACCGATAACAAACGACGCGAAACCTCGTCTTTGTTTTACACAATGTTTGTGAATTTATTTTCAATATCAAGTTGCGCAATAAAAAAGAAGTTTTATTTAATTAATTAAATACGTAACTATGGTTATCAATTTATTTTAATAAGACAATATTATATTTAATTACATTTATTTTGACTTTGCTGGTCATGGCTAACTAGAAAAATAAAAACTAAAGTTGTTTTCACGAAAATTTAAATAAAAATCGGAATATTTGCATAACTAGTAAATTTAGGTATAGGTATGACTTAACAATAATAAATAATACTTACAATATCTATCAGACGAGTCTAATATATTTATTACCCTATATTTAGGGTGTTTAATTTAAAAAAACAGAGTTATTTCATTTTAAAGTTTTATATATTTGGATGTCAACAGAAAACACCCTGTACAAATTTTTAGGTGCTTAAAGTTTAAGACAGTTTTTCTATCCCTAAACTTAAGAGCTTACAAGAAATTTTCGATTTTCGATACTATTATTGAGAAATACAGGTAATTTTAAATCATGTTTTTTCCAAAATTTTAAAAAATTTGAATTTTGTTGCAAAAAATTAAAAATGTAAATGGATAATTTTGTAAGGAAGCAAAAAATATTAAAATATATAGGGTGTTCTATTTAAAAATATGTATCTTTCTTTTGTCCTACTTTTCTGGGCCATCCTGTATGTTTAAAAATAATTTTAGAACATATATTTTTTTATACCTCGCCACTTTTATATAAAAAAATTTTTTTTGATATTTTTAATAGTATATTACTTTGTCAGACAAATGGGCCACCCTGTATATATTAAATTATTATACACAAAAAATCTGTTGCATTGAAATTTTATTTTTGTTTATTATTAACAGGAAAATCTTTGTTTATAAAATATTTCATACAGTTTGACAACAAATTTTCCCGCCAATATAAATTTTCATTTGATATTCGCGTAGTCCTATTGGTAGCAGAAGTTTTCATTTTTAGAGGCTCAGAAGCGTTCTTTCGAAAAAATATTATTAAAAAATATATTCCCGTCATTAAAGAACAATCTACTTGGATAAGAAAATAAGTTATATTTTATTAACTATACAGAGTAATAACGTTTTTTTTTAAATAAGTGTTTTATTATATTTGTGTTTTTTTTTTATGATAAAACACCTGCACTGTAGGAAAAATCCTTTAAGGCGCTCTGGGAGCGGTGCGAGTGCGAAAAAAGCGATTAACGTTGGTCTTGAAACGTTGAAGATTGTATTCATTGGGAAACACGACCTCAGGAAGATCATTCCACAAAGATGACGTTCTCCAGATGAAAGAATTCTTGAACAATGAAGTTCGAGGAGTACTAAGCTGAACAACATATGGATGAGCGGCAGTGGTTTGCCGTGTATTTCTGTTTTGCATTGCTCTAGGTGGAATCAAGTGGGCAATGTCAGTCGAACACCTGCCATGGAAATATCTGTAAAAGAGAGCCAAATCACTAACCTGTCTTCGATGCTCCAGGCTATCGAGGGTCTTGGTCAGCTCGGGGTCGCCGATCAGACGAATGGCTCTCCTTTGAATGGAATCCAGTAGCCGAAGGGTGTGCTTGGGTGCAGAGCTCCAGACATGAGAGCAATATTCTAATGATGGTCGAATCTGGGCTTTGTAGAGTGTCAAAAGTTGATGAGGTGTGTACAACCTTTTGGTGCGGAAAAGTACACCAAGTTTCTGTGCAGCTGCCTTGGCAATTGCGGCAACGTGATCATGCCAAGACATATTACCTCCCAGATTGACCCCCAGCAAATTAATAGACGGTGCCAGGGGAATTGCTTGTCCTGCCATGACTATATCCGGTTCTGCAATGTTAACCTTTTTGGAGAAGACTGCTGCCTGGGTTTTCTTAGCATTAAATTCGACTTGGTTACTGTCACCCCAAGCCAAAATTTCTTCCAGGTCTTTGTTGAGGCGCAATACTTCATGCTGCCTGCGAAGATGTGCGTCGGCAGCGGATGTTTGGGGAGTCAAGGTAAAAGATGAGACAAGTGTGCTGTCATCAGCAAAGCTATAAATTGGATTTTGGGTTTTCACTAGAAGGTCGTTAATATAAAGTAAAAAGAGGGTAGACGACAATATGGACCCTTGAGGAACACCGTCATTGATGGTGAAGGTGTCTGAGAGAAACCCGTCAATCGCCACTTGCAGAGAACGGTTCTTAAGGAAGCTGGTTAACCATAAACAGAATCCATTAGGCATACCGTAGGATCGCAATTTACTTAGAAGCCCATCGTGCCAAACACGATCAAAAGCCCTAGAGATGTCCAGTGCAACAGCCCGGGATTCTCCATGATGTTCGATGGTGTTGCTCCAAAGATGGGTGACATATGCCAGAAGGTCACCTGTTGATCTGGACTTACGAAAACCGTATTGATGGTCGCTGATAATGTTAAGCCCTTCCAGATACTTTAGGAGTTGTTGGTTAATAGCTTTCTCCATTACTTTTGAAATTACTGAAAGCAATGCGACGGGTCGGTAGTTGCTTGGCAGAGTCTTTTTACCTTTCTTTGGAATGGGCTGGACACGCGCCGACTTCCAGCAGGATGGAAATATTCCTTTTTTGTGTTCTTTCCATAGAGCGGCCAAATAACGTGGTTCCATAATTCACAGTTAAAAAATTATTGTTTATTAATTTAGCAAAAAACGAAATAATCAACATTACCAAAACTTCATTTCAGTTTTTACTAATTTATTAATAATATTGATAAATATAATTTTTTTAACTTGTAACAGTATATGAAGATTATAGGTAATTGGTTTAAAGGGACTCTTCTTGAATAAAATAAAAAAATTATTAAATATTGATAAAAAAAAATGACAAATGAAAACTTATTCTAAATTACAGAACCCTTAACCACTTGTACTTTATTTTATTACACAACAAACAATTACAACAGGTAAAAATTAAGAAAAACTTCCTATCCTATCCTATCCTATTTACAAATTTTATTACATACATAAATATTAAAACAAAATATTTTACTTCTAAAAACTACTATACTATCTAAACTATATGACAACTAAGCCTTAAAAAATATATATTTTATCCTCAAGCCCAGAGAAAAATATGCTTAATAAATCTGCATTTTATTTAAATTTATTAAAGTTTCGTTCAAGTTGCCGAAATAGTGTTACCGTTTTTTGAAATCTATATGATGGTATTTCTTACTGCATTTCGATAAAATTTTACTTATAGTAATTACATACTTATTTGAAGGTGTCTATATTCCAAACAAACAGTCTTCGCTAAACTGGTTGGAACATATATTTCGTTCTTATATAATTTTTATATGTACGCATTTTTTTTACCAGTTTCTTCTCTCAGTATCTTTGGGCCAACTAAAAATATGTATTTTTAAACTTATAAGCTTATTTTTTTACAATATTGTGTGTAGATAATTAAAGGAACAGTAAAACCACAGTTACATTAAATATTGAGCCAAACCCATATGTAATATTTTTTTTTATAATGGAAATTTATAACATAGCTCAGTAGAAAACAAAATGTATGAAACCTTACCAATCCACGCCAATAAAAATTAGAAAATGTGCACTTACCCCGAAAAGCCCGATTCTGGATTATTTTTGCCAAATTTTCCGCAGCCGTCAAACTGCTTTGGTGCTGTGTGATAATATTTATATGATAACAGTAATTTAAACTGGCAAGATCAGTAGAAATGCTTAATAAACTCACTAAATCTTCTCAAATCTCGAATTTTAAACGTTTGCGTTTTCACAGTGACAATTAAAAGAAGCTTTTCCAAATTTTTTTTTATTTTTGTCAAAATCGGGAAAAATTATTCGTTTGTTGGTGGTTGAGTAAACGGTTTAAATTATTTTATTTCATAGTGCATAAGTAAGACAAAGAACCTAATAATCCGTTAATTCATTCTTACACATGAACATCAATTTTTGACTCTCATCCATTTGTGGAATGTAAATACCATCGCGTATTTTTTATATTATAATACTTTATAACTTTAGAACAGTCTTCACCACTACTTACCATTTACTATTCTTACTGTTTACTATTAGAACACAAAGTATATAAATGTTTGTTTTCTTAAGTTTAGTTTTGGTGGGACTGATGATGACCGTATCTATAAAAAACGGCTCAAACCGGTATCAACTAATAAAAAATTGTGGAAAAAACATTTTTTGAGTTTTCTTTGACTAAAGTTTATCCGCATGGGTTTTCCAATTGAACAAATCATAAAAGTACTTTTTATGAACGCAATACTTACCAATGCTACCAAAAAGACCATTCCGCGAATATAAATTATATAACCTTTTACTGGAATGGTACTGATATATGTCGGGGAGAGACCCATAAGAATAATTATAGTTAGAGTCCACCAGACATATGAACAGTTGCACACAGCATCGGTAACAAAAATTGGTTTCAATGTGCTATTTAGTTCATCTAGAAAATCACAAAGTTCATGGTGTTGCTTTGTTATGGACTTAAGATTTTTGAGACATTTAAAAACTGAGAAACTTTTTAGCCTTCCATGCGTAGAGACTAAATAATCACATTTAATTTGTATCAATGAGTTATTTAGTTTAGAATATAATTCAGTAACAGCAGTGTTATATAAAATACCAACGGTTATTGTTACATTAAATATGGCGTATTCAATATCTTGCACTAATAAATATTGATAGATTGTCCACCCATAACTATAAAAACAAGTAACGAGACTTGCAGTCGACGAGAGAAGACTTAAAAGCCCCAGTGAAAGAAACCATATTGTAAATGATTTACTTTGTTCATTAATGATGTGGTTGTAACAAGTAAGCAATATATCAGATAATATTGGTTCTTTATATAAGACTAACAACTTTGTTACAATTGCAGAAGTTACACAGAAATGATTAAAAATGTCGGCAATAAGGACTTTGGTATTAATTGTGAAGTATTGATAACCGGCGGTGGCCTTCCTATATGTACTTATACCAAATCCACAAATATGAAATAAAAGAAGTAGAATACGAAGAAGCAAAATAACTTTAGGTTTTTGCATAACTTTAGGTATATTTAAAGATATTGATTTTTTATTTTGTGGGTTATAAACTTTCAATGAAGTTCTTAAATTTAATACTTGCAAACGTGACATTTTCAGCTAAAATGAAAAATCCGCATTATTATTTTTTAGAAAATACCATATATACCATACAACTTAACAACAAATATCATTATTTAAAAAAGTATTGCTCTATTATGATTTATATTAGGTTTAAAAGCATTAATTTGTTTGCAAAAAAATGTTTTGTAATGGTATAATGTTTTTGTTGAAACTATCATAATGATTATAATAATATTATATAATTATGATTATCCTTAAACATAATACCTCATAAAAGCATATTTTAGTCGATAAGTAACAATAATCATATATAATTAATCATTTGGGTTCACCTTACTGTAGTAGAATATATTTGTTATTATGACTTGAATTTCTGTCCCATATTTTCATTAAAATTCAATCAATCCATTTATTTTTAGCTCATTGGGACACTTAAGCCTCTTAGTACAATGTGTGTGACTTCAGTTTAGCATATCTTACACAGCTTTTAGTCATCACTCTGTATAAAAAAGCTATAATGGGAAGTAACACACATTGTACTTTTAAGTTAAATTATCACTTGTAATTTAATCTGAATCAATACAAGTGACCCTTAGTGGTCCAATAGGTTGCCTAACCAATCAACTAAACTTGGAACGAATTGATTGAATTTTGATGAAAATATGGGTTTTTAAAATCAAGAACTACAACGATTTTGAGAAGAAATCCCACATAGAAATATAAGTTCATGTAGCATTATTATTGAATTGTTTTTATCTAGTTTCTAAAGGCCTTTTTACATAATTCGAAGAATTCGTCCGTTTTTACTCAAAGAGACCTGACATTTGATATTTTGTAAAAAAAAAGACATAAAGTCTCGGCCTTAAAATTTTACAATCCGTTTATTTTTTTGGTCTAGTTTTCTTGAAAAATTGGGCTTGAAATTTTTCGTCATAGCTCCCTCCACCAATATTATGATCGGAATTATGTCGATTTTATCTAGCTTCAATATATTTTTTATCTCTATAGCCAAATTCGAGTACTTGGTCTTCTTCTCTGATTCGATTTTAGAGAGGTTGTGTGTTAGTGGGCAACCTATATCGATTTTGAAAGCTTTCTTGGTGGTTTTTTCGATGAGAAGAATATCCGGACGGTTGTGGTCTACTGTTCTATCCGTTATTATTGGCCTGTCCCAGTATAAGAGATATTCAGGGGATTCAAGGACTGGCTCGGGTGAGTATTGGTAGTATGGTGGGAGGTTTTCCCTTAGCCCTAGTTTATGGGCCAGTTCCTTGTGGATGATCTTAGCCACCTGATTATGTCTCCCCAGGTAGGCGTTGGGGGCCATAGCACCACAACCCGCCGTGATATGTTCTATCGTTTCTCCGGGGCAATAGCATTTTCTGCACACATCTTCCACATTTCTCTTCAAGATGACCTTTTCATAGTTTCGAGTTCGAATGACACGGTCTTGAATAGAGATTATAAAACCTTCTGTTTCAGCGTGGAGCTGCCTTTTCTCTAACCAATTCAGTGACATTTCTCTATCTATGAGTGGATTTTGGAGTGCAGTAGGGTATTTGCCGTGTAGAGCTTTCTCTTGCCAGTTACAAGCTGTTGACTTGGCGGCGCGCGGATGATGTTAGGATTGTTAGGTAAAGGTTTTGCTTTAAGTTAAGGTATGTATATCCAGTGTCTGCTGCTACCACTTTTTTAAGAATTTCCCCATTCGATTCTTGGAAGTATTTTCTCATAGAGGTCTCTTGTGACTTGCACAAGTTATATATATTAATGAGACCTCTTCCTCCCTCCTTTCGTTTTAGGTAGATTCTTTCAAGTGCAGAGCGTGGGTGGTGGAATCTGAATTTTGTTAGCAGCCTGCGCGTAAGCCTATCTAATTCGTGCAAATCCGTGTCTGAATACTTAAGGATTCCGAATGAGTAGGTAAGTATTGGTATTGCCCAAGTGTTGATAGCAGTAGTAAGGTTACCAGCATTCAGGTGAGTATTAAAAAGCTTTGTTAGTCTGCTTTTGTATTTGTTTTTAAAATCCCTTTTTAGGCTTGTGTGGTTTATTTGTTGGTTTTGGGAGATGCCTAAGTATTTATATATTTTGTCCTCATCTAGTATATCTATGCCTTCAAGCAGTCCACGATTTTGTTCAGTCTTTCCGCGTACGACATTCAAGATTGCGCACTTGTCTAATCCAAACGACATTTTGATGTCATCGCTAAATGTCTTGGTTATTTGAATTAGGGACTGTAGGTGGGTTTTCTCAGTTAAGTTGGGACGATATCCGTAGGATGTTGATTTTAGTAGTGAGGACAGTGGGTTCATGGCCAAAATGAACCAGAGGGGGGCCTAAAGAGTCGCCTTGAAATATACCTTTTGATATATTTATATTGCCAAGCTTCTCTTGTCCAATATGGAGATTGGTATTCCATTGCTATTGCTTATTATTATTATTATTATTATTATTATTATTATTATTATTATTATTATTATTATTATTATTATTATTATTATTATTATTTTTATTATTATTATTATTATTATTATTATTATTCTAATTATTTTTTCACAACTTTTTGTTGGTATTGCTGGTACTGCAGTACAAAGAAGAAATTCATTTTAAGTACTGTTTAGAAAATTCCGTACTATATGGCACGTTTGGAGGAACATGGCACAACAAAAATAAACAGACCGTAATTTTGAAGCCAAGACTTTTTTTCTAACAAAATATCTTTTTAGATAAGGTGCAATTTCACATAAAATTGCCTAATAGATTGTTTTTGTTCACAACGGTCCGGTTAGTTTATGTTATTATAGAATTAAATAAGAGCACACCATACAATAACCCTGGTTAAAAACCGAAATAAAATATTAAATAGAAACAAAGTGGCTGCTATGAAAATTAGCGTTCTATATATGTAAGGTAAATTATTAAACAGTACTTAAGATGATTTTTTTTTTCTGTACTGCAGTACCAGCAATACCAATAAAAAGCTTTGAAAAAATAATATTAATAATAATACTTATGCCTTTTTATTTTATACAGAAATAAATACATTAAATATAGTTGCGGTATTCAGCAAATATGCTGGTCATACAATCACCCAGTTTATAAAAATTGCTAAAAAATATATAAAAATCAAATATAAATCTTAGCAAATATTCTAGAGTAACAAGTACATCAAGTAAAAACAAATGAAGTTAACATTAATAAGTAGCTATATAGAATGTGTGAAAAAGAAAATAAATTGTCCTAATGTTCTACAAGTAATTGTGTATTCAAACAAATAGAGAGAAAAAATAAATTGGTATAGGAAAGTAAGTTATAAATAAAAGTAGATTATATAAAATTAAAGAATATACATCCACTGCAGGGGCATATCCAGGGGGGGGGGGGGCACTTGGGCACGTGCCCCCTTCAGAGCCCCGGCGTAACCAGGCATTTTGCCCTATAAATTAAAAATGTAATACTGTTTGCTGTTTTTTTTTGTGTCAGTTTTTTGTAATAAAGTACTTTTAATAAAACGGTTTTTTGTATTTTAAATCCTATGATATTTAATTGAGTTGGGTTGGCAATAGCATATCAGTTATTCGTACATACACTAATTTTAACAAAAATTTTTTTCGTATTATACATCCTATGCAGTGGCGTATTTAGGGGGGGGGGGGGGGCTGCCGGACTTAAACGGCACTTAAGAAGGAATATTTCAAAACCTAAGCATTTGCACCAAAAACTGCTCTTAGATCTACGCTCCTAAAATACAGGATTTCTAAAAAAATTATCAATTTTGGCGTGGTTAGAGTTATAGAAATATGACAAAAAAAATATTTCCAAAAACAAATTTTATTCAACCCTGCAGAGGGGGAGAGGTTATAATTTAATTTTTGAAATTTGATAGTAGTTGGGTGAATTTTAACCGAAGTTTGGGCGCGCCCCGAAAATTTTTCGCCTGCGGCGCTTTCCTGCCTTCTTTCCTAGATACAATATCATGCAATACATGTAGTCCAGACTGTCCCTCTCTCCAGAAAAAAAATGTCCTACTTACGCTTACTGAGCCGCCCCCCCCCCCCCACCCCCTCTCTGGCATATTTTCTTTCTACGCCACTGATCCTATGTTATTTTTTTTTTGTAAAACTACTATTTATTGATAAAACAAGTAAAAATTACCCTATAGTCTTTGGCTATGTGTGTGCCCCCCCAGAATGTTTTCCTGGATACGCCCCTGATCCACTGCAACGCTAGCGCGGATAAGATCCGCCACCAAACGCTCCTTAATACAATTGCAAAATACAGCTAAGCTGACAACAAATTGTAGGTACAATCTTGTTTAACCGAAAAAAATAAGATATTTTCAAGTAACCAAGACATTTAATTGGGTTTCCGTATTGGCTTACCAATTACATTTAACTGTATATTGATAAAATTACGATACACTAACATCGGTATGCTATTCCGCATACATTGTTTATCTCTTTTTCACATTTTGACGATGATCGTTTTATTTTTGATATTTGCCCGCTTTTTATGTTCGATTAGAACCATCAATCAGGTTATGGCACCGTGCTCGCACTCTCGCAGTAACGACACTCGCCACCATATTTAAAGTTTAAATTGCTTAATCAGCATACCGTTGTAGGTGGATCGTAAAAAAAATATTTATATTCATGTCAAGTTCCTTTCCCAAAATTTTAGATATAATATTCCAAGTCCTAAACCGAATAATTTTTTTTTCTTTTTATAAATATAATTGATGAACTCAATATACAAGTTTCAAAACTACTTCTTTCTATCATAATATTTACATATTACACAAATCCACTATAAACACCCTATATAAGTAAAAATTGAATAATAACTATAGAATATGCTGCAACAGTTGATGCAATTGATCCTAAGATGCCCCAATTTATTTTAAAAAATCCTCCAGCGTGTAAACTAATATTTCGTGTTTTAGTCTGGTCCAATAGTAAGTTTATTTGCTTTTCTATAAGCTGATCAGTTTCGGTTTGGCGATAAGTTGGTAATTTGTTCAGAAGTGAATAACAGAGCACAGTTGTTTTATATCCCTCATCAGCAATATGTTCTCCAACCATTGCTGCTAAAGCTGCCTGTCCCTAAAATACATATACTTAATATTCAAGAAGTAGTCCATTGTCGCAGTAGAATTAAAGTCTGTCTAAACCACAATATCTTGAATAATTGAATTCAGGGCATACAAATTACTGTTCACAGTTCGGATACAGATGTTTTGGTACTTCTGGTAAGATTTTATGATTTATACCCAAGAATGGTAACCAGTCGAAAAAAACTTATATTAACCAACTTTTAGTTGGTTTCCATGGATTTTCGCAGTGGAATAAAAGTATGACTAAACCACAATATATTAAATAATTGAATTCAGGGGTTCTTTACATTCAAGTAAGAAAGGTAAAAGAGAACATTTTTTGACCTTAGCCGTTATTAATATATTGTCACGTGGGGAAGAATTTAAGGCGACAAGTCTCCATAACACCTACTTTATTATGCAATATGAAACGGCAGTTTAATGGTTACACAAAATTAGGATTTACAACAACATTATTGGCTAGGGACGAGCTCTCTAGGGTAAAGGGCTGATAATTGGAACAGGACTCTGCGCTGCTACTAACCCAATATTACTTATCTGGACCGAGTCGTATCTACCCAAAATGGTCGTGACTTGAATGGTATCTTGACCGGAATGGTGTCGACCGGAATGGTGTCGACCGGAATGGTATCGACCGGAATGGTCGAGACCCGAATGGTCCCGACCCGATGGTGGTGACCTGAATGGTCTTGACCGAGTGGTGTTGACCGAGTGGTCTTGACCGAGTGGTGTCGACTGAGTGGTATCTTTTGCATAGTACCGGCCTGCTATTTATACCAATCAGTATCAATAAACTAACCCAGTTATTGTTTGGTAACAAAATGCAAGCTCGGCAATATGCTAAGATAGCATCCTTGTAGTTTGCTTGTTTTAATAACAAATAATTGGGTCAGTAGGTATATTTAATATTAACTTCAAATAATAAGAAAAATGGGAATTTAAGAAAGAAGGACATGCCAGATATGACAATATAACAATTTCAAACATCACACAGTCAAACATAAAAAACAACAATTAAAAAGAAGCCGATACTATTCCAATACTTTGTGGTATTTGTGTAACTAAATAAGATGAAAAAGACATACAAATTACTTTTCATAGTTCTGATACAGATGTTTTGGTACTTTTGGTTAGATTTTATGAGCAAATACCAAAGAATGGTAACCAGTCGAGAAAAACCTATATTAGCCAACTTTTAGTTGGTTTTCATGGATTTACCGGGAAAGATCTAACTGGGAGATTCTCAAGAACTAGTAAATAATTCTGCACTAAAGTATTTTTAGAAGTAGAAGAATCATCAGCTATACTAAGCTCGCTTGTATTTTTGGGAACTCTGAACACAACAAATTACAATGAATTTATATGTTTGCTCCATAAAAGACATTCAGTATTCTGAAAGGAACTTCTGTTCTGCAAATATGCAAGATTTAGTAACTTCATGGATTATGGAAGAATATGTAAATAATTTAAGTAAATTATGATATTTTAACTTTAACATATTATTATTATGAATAATTAGAAATATTTTTTAATAGAGTCGGAGATGACAATTAAAAATTAAATTTAAGTTCGTTATTATTTAATTTGTTTTGTGAAATCGTCTTGTTTGTTTAGGTTAAATTATTATATGATAATGTATACAACTTAACGTAATAATATTAAAAATAAAACCACATGTATCGAACTCGCTATTTTAAAAAGCTATAATTTTTTATTACTAAGAAATTAAAAACATTTCTGCCATGGTCTGATTTTTATTTTAGAGGGGTTAATTCCTTGCCCGACCAAAATTTGCTTGTTCACCTCAAGATTCTCACAATATCTGTAGCCACCATGATTTTTAAATTTTGAGCATTAATTAATATATATTTAACTAATATTTAGTAAACCATTTATAGGTTAATTAAGTAGTTTGCATATTTTTTATTTAATATTTTTTCAAATACCTTTATTTATTTTTTCAAATTAAAAAATAGATAACCAAACCTTTTTTTTATTTCAGCTAAATAGTATAAATATTTTTAGATTTTTTATAATAAACTACTACCTACTTTTTCAAGTAATTTCTTTTTAAATTAAGGATCCTAATACTCTTATTGTAGATACGACTTTTTTTTAATCTTGATTTGTATTTTACTGGTGAAAAATTTATTTTCAGAAATGCCATTCGATTGTCGAGTAGATCTTAATAATTATAAAATTAAGAGTTTTTTAAATTAACATGAGATTTAAGCGAGCGGAACCTACGATATTAGATTAAAGCGACAATATTATTATACCTCATTTTTACGCTTACGTCTTCGTCTAATTGAAAAATGAGGATATTTGTAAAGAATATTAATTATGACATTAAAAACCTGGCCTTTATTGATTTTATTTTAAAATAGTACTTACAAATGGTAATATAATATTTACAACATGGCTGATAAATAAATACGATGCCAGAGGTGCGTCGTACAGTGTAACATTATTAACTTCTATCGCAATAGTTATATTCCACAAAATACTTTCTGGTATACAGATTATCATATTTGAAAAAATTATTTTAAAAACTGTGTTAAAATCGTCAAGATTAATCACAATGCTGATTGTTTGTAAATGTGGTGTTTATGAAATTAGGCAACATCAATTTTTGGCTCTCGTCCATTTATGGAATGTAAGTTTATAACTTTATAACCTCAGAATAGTCTTCACTACTACTTACCATTTGCTGTTCTTACTGTTAGAACACAAAGTTTACATGTGTTGTGTCTTAATTGTAGTTTTGTGGGACTGATGATGAGCGTATCTCTAAAACACAGCCGAAACCGGTCTCAACTAATAAAAAATTATGGAAAAAAGGTCTTTTGAAGTTTTCTCTGACTAAAGCTTATCCACATGGATTTTTTAATTGAACAAAATATAAAAATCCTTTTTATAAATGCAATACTTACCAGTGCTACCAAAAAGACCATTCCGAGAATATAAAATACATAACCTTTTACCGGAAGGGAACTGATGTTTGTCGGGGAGAGACCCATAATAATAACTATGCTTAGAGTCCACAAGATAGATGAACAGTTGCATACAGCATCGATAACAAAAATTGGTTTTAATGTTCTATTTAGTTCATCTAGAAAATCACAAAGTTCATGTTGTTGCTTTGTTATGGACTTAAGATTTTTTAGACATTTAAAAGTTGCGAAGCTTTTTAGCCTTCCATGCGTAGAGACTAAATAGTCACATTTAATTTGCATCAAGGACTTGTTTAGTTTAGAATATAATTCATTAACAGCAGTGATATAGAGGTTAACAATGGTTATTGTTATATTTAATATGGCGTATTCCATATCTTGCACTAATAAATATTGATACATTGTCCACCCATAACTACAAAGACTAATAACGACACTTGCAGTCGACAAGAGAAGACTTAAAAGCCCCAGTAAAAGAAACCATTTTTTAAATGAACTACTTTGACGTTCATTAATAATGTGGTTGTAGCAAGTAAACAATATATCAGATAATATTGGTTCATTATATAAGACTAACAACTTCGTTACATTTGCAGAAGTCACACAGAAATGACTAAAAATATCAAGAATTAAGACTTTGGTATTAATTTTAAAGTATTGAAAATCAGCGGTGGCCTTCCTATGTGTACTAATACCAAATCCACAAATATGAAATGAAAAAAGTAGAATACGAAGAGTCAAAATAACTTTTCTTTTTTGCATTACTAAGAGATATTTATTTTTAATTTTGGTTGATTGATGAATTATTAAATTTCAAAAGTTTTAAAATTTATTACTTGCACGTATGACATTTTCAGCTAAAATAAATAATCTGCTAATTTTTTCAGAAAATATTCTATATAGCTATACAACCAATATAATAGCTATTTAAAAAAAGTATTGTTCTAGTATGATTTATATTAGGTTTAAAAGCATTAATTTGTTTACAAAATGAAAGTTTCGTGATGGTAAAATCTTTTTGTTTAAAATATAATTGTAATAAAATATATTTATTTTTATCCTTAAACATAATACCTCATAAAAGCATGTTATAGTCCATTAGTAACAATTATTATATATAATTAATCTTTCGGGTGTGCCTTACTGTAGTGATAGATATTCGCATTTACACTATGTCCAATAATTATGGAATAGTTACAAAAATTACTTGAGTTCCTAAAACCCATATTTTCATAAAAATGCAATCAATCCATTTATTTTTAGCTCATTGGGAGACTTGGACCACTACGTATAATGTGTGTCACTTCAGTTTATGTCTTTTTTATACAAGTTTATGGCAAAAATATCAAGCTCTGTAAAATCCTAAACATTTTAATTTTCATATTTCTAAAATACGAAACTATGAGAATTAAATTTTATAGAAATAAACTTAGAGGCAAGCGGACCAAGTAGTGCGTCTATCTTTTGCATTAAAGTACACAGGGACTCCATAGATAATGGGTTTCATCAGAAAGCCACCTGTAAGCAATTTCCATTACAGCGCAAATATGTTTTCAATCTGTTGGAATCAACTCAATGCAAAAGAAAGCCATTTAACGTGAAACCATATAACTATAAATAAATGAAGCACGCAACGACCACTTATCCAGTATAGGAAACATTTTCGCGCTTTCCAACACATCTCTACGATTTTGTAGATTCAGATCTAGATCGCGCTCCAGTCGCCCACTGGTGTGCAGCACTCATCCGTAATTGCCGTGTAAGAAATAAATAAAATAGTGGAATTTAAAGTCCGTTAAAATATATAGAAAGAAACAGACAGAGTAGTGTGTCCAACTTTTGCATTAACGTACACAGGAGGCGATACTAGGTTTTCATCATTTGTTCATAAAAATACCTTGAAAACATATTTGCGGTGTAATGGAAATGACTTACTGGTTGTGGATTTCTGATGAGTACCAATAAGGACGAAACAGCCTTCATTGTCTACATGTGCCCCAGGGAACCCATTAGCTTCGGTGTCCCTGTGCACTTTAATGTAAAAGATAAGACGCACTACCCCGTCTGCTTGCCGCTAAGTTTATTTCTATATATTTTAACGATCACTAAATTCTACTATTATATGTATTTATTATTTTGTTGGTTATATATAGTTTCGTGGTTATGTTTGTGTCAATTTAAAAAAAATTAAATTGAAATAGCCAAGTATGCTGCTATAAAGCCCACTCTCACCTCCGTTTTAGAGAATGATATATTTGGAGAAGTGTTAATTAAAGCTTTGTGTTAGGTACTTACTGGTTCCATTACAGTACAGTACCCTTCGTGCCATCAAACAAAAAAGTTAAATGCTATGACGAAAAATTTCAATCCCAATTTAGAAAAACTTGGCCTCTCAGGCTATTAATACCAACAAATTCAGAAAAGCGTCATCCTCCAAACTTGACATCTAGTACGGAATTTTCTAAACAGTACAAGTTAAGATGATTTTCTTTCTTCTCTGTATTGCAGTACCAGCAAGAGAGAATTCTTTAACAAAAAAGCGCATACATCAAGCCTTCACAATATCACTGTAATAAGTGACCAATCGTATACCCCCCTCAATCTCTCTAGTAATAACGTTAGTCTGAAATCGCTCTCTGACGCCGAGAAAAAAGATCAATTGGCCCAAAAGCCTCTACATGACGACACTACAACGATCTAAACCAACCCTATATAGACAAAGAAGCATCCAAAAGGTGGCTGAAGGATGGTGTGCTATTTCCTGAGACAGAAGGATTCGTGATGGCGATACAAGATCAAGTCATCAACACACGAAACTACACCAAATTCATTATTAAAGATAGGTCCATTGAATCTGACAAATGCAGAAAGTGTAACGAGAGGTCTGAGACCATACAGCATATTACATCTGGCTGTACTTACCGGGCTAATGTTGACTACATGCAGCGACACAATCAGGTGTGCAATATGATACACCAAAAGTTGGCTAATAAATACGGGTTACTTAACACCTATGTACCCTACTACAAGTACCAACCTAAACCAATGCTTGAGAGTAATTCCTTTACACTGTACTACAACCGGGCAATTATCACCGATAGACCGGTGCCGAATAATCGACCTGATGTAGTGCTGATAAACAAGGGAATGAAAACTGCCTACTTGATAGACGTCGCCATACCCAACAAACACAACTTATTGGACAAATACCAAGAGAGGAAGGCAAAATACGCTGATCTGGCCATCGAGATACAACAAATGTGGCAACTTGATAAGGTTCACGTGATACCGATTATCGTATCATCAACCGGACTGATACCGAGCCCTTTGGAACAGAACCTTAAAGCACTAGGTCTGCACTACAATACCTTTATCGACATCCAAAAGGCAGTCCTACTGAGCACCTGCCACATAGTTAGAAAATTCCTACAGGACAGTCTATGACACTGACTACAACTAGTCTACTCCTTTTGATGCATAAACCGGGATAGGCTACAAACCAACTTTTGTTGAGAAATTGCATGTCACTTCTGAATAATAATAATAATAATAATAATAATAATAATAATAATAATAATAATAATAATAATAATAATAATAATAATAATAATTAAATAACTTAAAATAAGCAAGTCTCTAATAAAAAGGAAACGCGACGAGAACAAGTAGCCCTAACCCGCCTAGGAATAGGGCACACCAATCTAACATCTATCCATATGCTAAGGGGAACCAGATAACCCATGTGCTTAACATGCCAAAACCTATTGACAGTAAAACATATCCTTTTGGAGTCTGAAACGTTACCGCCCCCCGCCAATGCGGAAGTAAAAGAAAGTAGTATTTTTATATTTATTTGTTTTTAATTAACAATAGTATTTGTTATAAATAACATTATTTAATCATTTTAATAGCCATTTAAAATAAGATTTATTATTTTAAATAGATCAAATTTAGGAAAAACAAAAAATGTGGGTCCCCTAGAGGTCCGAGTTTAACACACGAATGTGTCACACGATTCCACGCGGAGAATCATTAGTTTACCAATCCTTAAATTTCATACGTGTAATTACGTTAGGTATGATTTTACTGTCATTTACCCTGGAACGGGTGGATTGATGTTATCGAGCATATATACGCATATGTAATTTAAAGAATGGCTCGGTTGACCGTCTAGTTCCGGGACCCAATTTACCGCCTATTATGACCCTACGTTGTGTTTGACCTTACGTTGTGTTGGACGCTACGTTGTGTTTTCCGTTAAGTAACGTGTAACCCAAATCCGCTGATCAGCAGTATGAAGTATTACACCGAGAAAAGCGCCGAATTTTGAACAGGGAATTCTTAAAACCGTATTTTAGTGAGTGTGTGAGTTAAGAGGTGCGAGTACTCGAAAGTGGCTGAACGCTAACCCCGGATAATTTGAAAGAGACGCGGCGCGGTTGGCGTTATCGGCTGCTCAGAGAAAGTCGGAAAATTCCAGTTTTCAAAGGTTTGCCTACCTCGTGCACAAGACGGGCTAAGGGGCTGTCGCCCACAGCAATAGCTGATCCCTATAGGCTCCCCTCCTGCAGTTGCCGGGATGGGCTGTCGCCCCAGACAGTAGTCCTCTGCCCCACGTTGGAGAAAACGGCGAAACCGTCCGTAATCCCCCCTTACAACCTCTAACGTAGGATCGTATAGAAGGTTATTAGGAAAGTGAGGTTAGACCTATCAGACACCTTTTAAATTATGTATAGAACCGGCAGTACCGGGCTGGCTAAATAGAAAGGGGCAAATCACAGCAGTGGAAAATGAGGTCACGTCAAAACACAGTAAAGATCCCCACATCTCCACGACTTTCAACGATAGAAAAGTCGTTATATCCCCCCAGCGTGGACAGGAGTCCGGGATATAGGACGGTGAGAGAGCTTGGAAACCCTTACAGTCTACGAATCTAAACCGTGTACGAGACATCCCTCATATTCTCCGCCATGAACGTAATTGACTAGTGTGACGTAATAACATTAGCCAAAACCCGATACTTCGCGTATTTTATTGAAGATAAAAGGCTTTATGAATCCCTGTGAAAATGCGTCGCCCAGTAGGTTTCAGATCCGAGAAAAAAAGTTATCTATAAATTTTGCCGTATTTGCCTAACACAGATAAGGGCCTGCGAGCAGGTAAAGCTAAATAAAAAAAAGGGGAACCACGCGACATATTGCCCTTTATCCTGACCTGCAATATTCGTCCCGTTGTTCACATCTTCCCCATTAGGACCGACCACCTATAAATAAAACCAGCTATATTGTTGCCAATAATTATCGGGTTTTGTTAAATCATAATGAGAGGTAAACATTTAAATAAAAGATGCACGTGTTTAAGTGCGACCTAACAGCAGGTCATGTCACCCTCAAATTTATGACCTGGGAATCGTGCCGGGTCCCTCTTTGACACCCACTCGAGGGTTTGTTTACTTATGTTTGTGGTTATTTAGGAATTTTTGCGTGAGAAAGAATTTTTAATAGAAACATCTTTCGACTTTCATTTAAAACAAAAATCCGCTTTATTAAATAACTGTCTTTAGCAATTTTATTAAGAAAACGAAAATTGAGCCTAAATTCCTTTTTACACTGCGTTAATCCCCGAGTTTAAAGAAAAGAGCAATATTCTGAAAAGAACCCAAATCTATACGATGGTTTTATGACCCTGATAAATTATACCTAAAGCCCTTGTAACCTGAGAACATATCCTTTACAAAGCGAACTAATAAGTTTTTAACTTTTTATAGTAAATGCCCGGTGCTTAGATTTTCTTTACCTTTTAATTGGTTTTATTAGTCAAGTAAGAATTTTTCAATGGGTATTAGCAAAGTACGCCCCCTGATTAAAAGCCATCCCCATTATTGTAACACGTTCAAAAGAAAGGGAATTATTATTTATTTATTGGAGTCTTTCGTATTATTATTATTATTATTCTTATTATTATTATTATTATTATTATTATTATTATTATTATTATTATTATTATTATTATTATTATTATTATTATTATTATTATTATTATTATTATTATTATTATTATTATTATTATTATTATTATTATTATTATTATTATTATTATTATTATTATTATTATTACTATTATTATTATTCGTATTATTATTCGCATTATTATTATTATTATTATTATTATTATTATTAGTACCCCGCGCGATGGCCGAATCGATAAGGAAACTACAGTCGGGTAATTTCCGTACTTAAACGAAAAACCCACACTGCAGCGGAGAATCGAAGGAAACCACAGCCGGGTAATTTCCGTACTTAAACGAAAAACCCACACTGCGGCGGAAAAATAGAAGGAAACCACAGCCGGGTAATTTCCGTACTTAAACAAAAAACCCACACTGGAGCGGAAAAATAGAAGGAAACCACAGCCGGGTAATTTCCGTACTTAAACGAAAAACCCACACTGCAGCGGAGGGGAGGGGTTAGGTATGGAAAAGTTTGGTCAGGTCGGGTAAAGGCTAGTTAAGGTGCTGCTCTCGAAATAAGAAACATTATGATATGTATATAGAGAAAAATTGAACTTAATTTACAAAATTTGTGCTTGCCCTCAATGACATTAGGAAACGGTTTTAGAGAAAAAATACATAAATTTAAGAAACTTTATCACACAGACAAAAACACCGTTTTCTAGTGAATGTTAACTTTATCACTGATTTTAATTTACTTTATCTGATGTATCAAGACCACTAATAAATTACTTAAAGACCCTTCCCCTTGTTTGCTAAAGTAATATATTGACATGATTGTTTACCCCTTTGGTATAGAACGACTAAGAAAAACAACATTATTAGGAATTATTAAAATTTACCTTCATGGCTTGACTTTTAGTGGGAAAGTCCACGAATAATAACTGTGGTTGAAAGTAATCAATTTGGAAATTAATACTTTGCTAAGTCTTAAATGCAAGTAGAAATATTTAACCTATTTTCTGAGATCTTTAAATCAGAGCCAAAGTTTTACACAAAAATAACACGCCCGGTCGTGTTACGGCCTTTTTTAATCTTTAAAGAATTTTAAATAGAGCCCCAAATTAGAGTTTAAACTTAGTCAAAAAATTATAATCGAGCCCCACAAGAGTGATTTTAATCTTAGAAAAATTTATATTCGAGAGCCCCAAGAGAGTTTAAACTTAGAAAAAATGATAAATGAGAGCCCTACAAGAGTGATTTTAAGTTCAGAAAAAAGTGAAATCGAGAGCCCCGTTTTTAGGTCGTACCCGTGTTTTTATACCACCCCGCCGAGGCGCAGTTCTTCCCGTCTCCTCTTTGTGCGATCGTTCCGAGCGTGGCCTGGTTCTTCACGATGCCGGTAAGCTACGAGTCCCGGCGCGGCGTCGCATCGGCATCGCGGCGCTTACGTTTGTCATTTTAGATTTTTGACCAATGTCCATTTTGTTGGACTAACGACATTCATGAAGCTATTACAGCTATACCTATTATTAGGTAGTATTATTTATGTATTCTTTTACCTTTGATAATTAATTAATTTTTGACGTGTGCCCGAATTTTACAGAAGATATAGTGGCCTAGGTTAGTTCCGTTACAAGTCAGGGACTTGAAGTCGACGAGCCCGGGGAGGAAACCCCGAAAAAATAATCCGAAATCTAAAGTGTTTGCAGTGCTGAGGGATGAATGGCTCTGCGTTAATGATCCGCAAACGGCTACCTCCGGATACCTAATAATAATAATAATGATGATGATGCCTGTTTATTTTATACAGAAATAAATACATTAAATATTGTGGCTGTATTCAGCAAATATGCTGATAATAAAAAGGTTTATAAAAATTGCTAAAAAAAATATAAAAATAAAAAATTAGAAAAACAAATGAAGTTAACGGTAATAAGTAGCTATATAGAATGTGTTAAAAAGAAAATTAATAGGCCTAATGTAATCTTGAAGTAATTGTGTATTCAAACAAATAGAGAGAAAAAAGATTGGTATAGAAAAGTAAGTTATAAATAAAAGTAGATTATATAGAATTAAATAATATACTTCCAGTGCAACGCTAGGGCGAATTACGATCCGCCACCAAACGATCCTTAATACAACTGCAAAATACAGCTAAGCTGATTTTTGTAGGTACAATCTTGTTCAACCGAAAAAAAAGAGGTTTTCAAGTAAACTAGACATTTAATTGAGTTTCCGTATTGACCCACCAATTACATTTAATTGTATATTGATAAAATTACCATACACTACCACCAATATGCTATTCCGCATGTCAGGTAAGAACCGTCAATCCGGTTATTGCACCGTCCTCGCACTCTCGCAGTAACGACAATAATTGCGGCAATATTTAAAGTTTAAATTGCTTAATCAGCATACTGTTGTAGGTGGATCGTGAATAAAATATTTATATTCATGTTAAGTTCCTTTCCCAAAATATTAGGTATAATATTTCAAGTACTAAACTGAATAATTTTATTTTCTTTTTATAAATATAATTGATGAACTTAATATACAAGTTTCAAAACTACTTTTTTCTATCATAATATTTACATACATAAATCCACTATCAATAAACCTATTTAAGTAAAAATTGAATAATAACTATAGAATATGTTGCAACAGTTGATGCAATTGATCCTAAGATGCCCCAATTTATTTTAAAAAATCCTCCAGCGTGTAAGCTAATATTTCGTGTTTTAGTCTGGTCCAATAGTAAGTTTATTTGTTTTTCTATAAGCTGATCAGTTTCGGTTTGGCGATGAGTTGGTAATTTGTTCAGAAGTGAATAACAGAGCACAGTTGTTTTATGTCCCTCATCAGCAATATGTTCTCCAACCATTGCTGCTAAAGCTGCCTGTCCCTAAAATACATATACTTAATATTCAAGAAGTAGTCCATTGTCGCAGTAGAATTAAAGTCTGTCTAAACCACAATATCTTGAATAATTGAATTCAGGGCATACAAATTACTGTTCACAGTTCTGATACAGATGTTTTGGTACTTCTGGTAAGATTTTATGATTTATACCCAAGAATGGTAACCAGTCGAAAAAAACCTATATTAACCAACTTTTAGTTGGTTTACATGGATTTACCCAGAGAAGAAAGATCTAACTGGTAGATTCTTAAGAACTAGCAAATAATTTTGCACTAAAGTATTTTTAAAAATAGAATAATCATCAGCAATACTAAGCTCGCTTGCATTGTTGGGAACTCTGACCACAACGAATCACTATGAATTTGTATGTTTGCTCTATAAAAGACATTCAGTATTCTGAAAGGAACTTCTGTTGTGCAAATATGCAAGATTTAGTAACTTCATGGAAGAATATGTAAATAATTTAAGTAAATTCTGATATTTTAAATTTAATATATTATAAATAAATAAAAATATTTTTAATAGGGTTGGAGAAGACAATTATTAAAAAATGAATTTAAGTTCGATATTATTTAATTTATTTTGTGAAATTATCTTTATTGTTTAACTTAAATTATAATGTGTTTACATGATGATATTAAAAATAAAAACACATTTATCGAATTCACCATTTTAAAAAAGATATAATTTTTTACTACTAAGAAATTACAAACATTTCTGTCTCTGGTCTCAGATACGACTTTTTTTTAAATCTTGATTTGTATTTTACTGATGAACAATCTATTTTCAGAAATTCCAACATGTCATTCGATTATCGAGTAGATCTAAATAATTATAAAATAAAGAGTTTTAAACTTAACATGACATCGAAGCGAGCGGAACCTATGATATTAGATTAAAACGACAATATTATAACTTCTTTTTACGCTTCTTTCGGGCGATACCAACAGGGTGGCCCATTTGTCTGACAAAGTAATATACCGTCTCTACTATTAAAGATATCAAAAAAAAAAGTTTATAAAAGTTATGAGATATAAAAAAATATATGTTCTAAAATTATCTTTAAATATACAGGATGGTTTAATGGAACACCCTATATATTTTAGCATTTATTGTTTCCTTGCAAAATTATCCATATGACGCCATATTTAGTTTTTTAATTTTTTGCAACGTTGCCAAACAAAATTCAGAATTCTTAAAATTTTAGAAAAAACATGAGAGTAAAAAATTACCTGTAATTTTCAATAAGAATATCAAAAATCGAAAATTTCTAATAATCGCTTAAGTTTAGAGATAGAAAAACTGTCTTAAATCTTTAAGTATCCAAAATTTTGTACAGAGTATTTTCTGTTGACCTCCAAATATACAAAATTTTAAAATACAATAACTATTTTTTTTCAAACGAAACACCATATATTTATTAGGCTCGTCTGATAGATATTGTAAGTATCTTTTATTATTGTTAAGTCATACCTATACCTAAATTTACTAGTTTCGCCAATATTTCGATTTTATTTAAATTTTCGTGAAAAAAACTATAGTTTTTATTTTTGTAGTTAGCCATGACCAGCAATTGAATATAATGTCGAATTAATTATAATTTGACATTATATTCAATTACATTTGTTTTGACTTTACGTATTACGTATTAATATTTAATATTAATATTTTTTTGACGAGGTCTTCTTATAATTTAGGTGCTTGCCGTTAATTTTAACATTTATGTGAAACATTATCTTTTCATGAACGGCAGTAGAGTTTTGGACTTGCATTGTCTTTATTTGTTTAGAATCACTACGTTTTAACTGGTAAGCATCTCCAGTCGTCTTCAGGTGAATACTGAATAAGTACGGTAACTACAGCTCTATTTATACTAGGCAGGTGCTGTGACGCATGACTAGTGGGTGGAGTCATGCGTGTTGCTAGGTGATGATGCATAACCGGATGAGTCATGCTTGATGAGTCATGTTCGATGACGTCATGCTGGATGAATCATGCGTCTAACTCTTGGGTGGTCTTATTCTAAGATTACATTTACTTAACAAGGGTTTCCAGACGTTTCTCATATCTAATGAAGGCTTACTAAAGCAACCTGGATTTTGGTGTACGCGTCGCAGCTTCCTTAAACTTCCTCTTCCTCCAGTGAGGTTCTTTTTGCAGGATTTCCGCTTTTGTCCACATGATATGATGGCCGTGCGTCCAGGCGTGGTCAGCTGCACCTGATTTGTCGGTCTCTCCTTTTTGAGTGTTATTTCTATGTTCTTTAATCCTTACTTCTAGTGGTCTTAGTGTCGCACCAATGTAAGATTGGCCGCATTCGCAGGGGATCTGGTAGACACAAATTTTTTTGTTTTTCTGGCTTGCTGGTTTCGTCTTCGTTAGGTGGCTTCTTAAAGTGTCTCTAGAGCTGAATACTGTGTTGATGTTGTATCGTTGTCCTAGTCTTCTTATTTTCTCGGATACTCCTTTGACATACGGAATATTGAGTATTGGTTGTATCTCTTTCTCTGCTTTACGTGTGTTTGGCCGATTCTTGCGATTTTCCAATATTGTGTCAATCAACTTCATGGGGTAGCCATTCTTGTTGAGGTCGGTCTTGATGTGGTTAGTTTCTCTTTTGAGAGCTTCGTTTGAGTTGCAGAGAGTAATTGCTCTATCCACCAGGTTTCTTACTATGCCATGTTTTGTGTTGTTTGAGTCAGAGAACTACAACCATAGAGAAGCGACAATAGACATTTGGCCAAAACATTGGAGTAGGGGGTAATCCGGTTAACTGTCATTCGTTTGGGCCGGCTTTGTAGTCCGGTAGTCGACGACAAGTTTACGAGTTAGTTATCGTTTGCGTTGAAAACTGTTTGTTTTCTTAAGTGCTGTGCTGTATAAAAACTGTAGAACCATGCCTGGTGGTACTACCTGTGCGTTCCGTGGATGTCATTAAAAAGAAGGACAAGGAATCAGCATGTTTTCATTTCCAAAGGATCCTGAACGGTAAGTACATTTGCACCCTTGTAATTTAGGTTATATTTATTCTGTTGTATTTTATTTTTGGCCTTTATTTTTACCTTAAAGGTATAATATGGAGAGTACCTACCATTATTTATTATGTTTGTAAAGTTAAGTTGCCTTTTAAAATATCAAACAAGTACCTGCTTAAGGAAAGGCGACGGAAAAAAAATGTTAACCTAACCTAAAAAAAATATTTTTATTTTCCCAACAGATTTTGTTGTGTTTTTTTATAAATATTCCTCGAAGCACAAGTAGTTATAATAATTTAGTAGTTTGTATTGAATAATACTTATTATTGTTGATGTACATGTAAATATTTTTTTTCAGTGTTACGTTATGGCTAGAAGCTTGTCATCGAACAGATCTCTTTCCAAAGATTCCAGTTTTATTTAAAACCTTTAAGTTGTGTGAGCTTCACTTTGAAGAACAATACATATCTAAGGGATCTACAAGGAAACATTTGCTCCCGAATGCATGTCCTACAATTTTTCCTAAACAAATTAAACATAGCCATTCCCAAAAAAAAACTCCAGAAGAACCTTCTAAGAAGCTCATTGGTTTATCAGGTTGGTGAATGACAATTTTTATTAATTAAAATTATATTAATCAAATAATAAATTGAATTATATTAATCAAATCATAAATTGTTACTTTTTTTTCAAACATTCCAGTGGTTCCTCCTTTCAAAGATAGACCCATCATAGAAGCCTGTGAATCTGATAAAGAACCCTCTTCTTTGCAGACATATTGTAAGTAGTAGTTATATAAGCTTTTGACTATTTGCTCCAAAACTGTCTTACTATAAGCTTAATTACAAATCAAATTATCGTTTTAGTTACAGGACCCAGTATGCCAAAAGATGCTACTTGTGAGTTAACCGTATTTTCTCAACATGAGGTTACCGAAGCTAAACAAATCATTCCAACCCCTCTCAGTTCTCCAACAATATCTATGCAAACTTCACTTCAACTTACCTCTAACACTCCTAGGAAACGGAGATTGAAAAGGGAAATACGACTTTTGAGCAAACGAGTGGCAAAGAAGGAATCAAGGAAAGCGTTATACAACAAAGAAGAGCCCACGCTTGAGGATTTCTGCAAATTATGTGACATCTTTCTTAATGAACCTCTGGCCGACATAACTAAGTCACATGCCACTCTTAAGGCTAAAAAAAGGCTTTCACATAAGTATTCTAAGGAGGTAAAGCAGAAAAAGAAATGGCGTCGGTAAAAATAATTGTCTAAACTACAAACTACTACTAAAACTCATTCAAAAAGTCCTGTATAAATAGGGTTCCAAGTTGACAAGTAATTTTCTAACCTTTATTTTGAATAACTTAAAACTATCAATACGTTTTACATTAGTTGGTAAATTATTAAACAATTTCATGGAACATTTAATATGGACTTTTTTCTGTCAAAGATAATCTGTGTCGTGGATAATTTACATTTAAAGTTCAATTTAGAAAATGATGGTAAAATGCTTATATGTCTATAATTTTCCATTACTTCAGAATTTCCTTCTTCAAACATTTTAAATTACCTGCTTTTCAATTTAGCTATCCCTGTCGAGACGACCTAATCCTTTTTAAATTGCAAAGGGACCAATGGTTATTACTATCAATAACTATTTACAAATTTTGTAAATATTCATTAAGCTGCAAACTATTGCTTCCTTGAATAATATAATAAGTTTATTATTTTTATGCATTTGTTGTAACTATAGAATTTCTCAAAATTATTAATGATAGTTGTTGTAACGCCCATTGGTAGTGGTGATAACTGGTAAGCAATCAAATGTTTTTTTTTAGATAAATAGAGATTTTAGTTTTCAAGTTGTTAGATTAAGAATTAAAAAGAAGTAGTAGGCTGTTAGTAAGACAAGTTAAGTTTTTAAAATACAGAATAGTCCAAAATGTTTTAATCGTTTTATTTTCCAAGCAACCCGACACAGACTCGCGACTTTAGTGACAGCTTATAAATAGATATATAACACCTTGCTTAAACGAATTATTTATAAGATAACAAAAAAACAATGACTGGTTATTTTCTTTGATTTAAAAATTCGTCTGTCGAGTTTCCAGTTCTTTTAGTAAGATAGAAACTATGGACAATAAATAATGATCCGGTATTTTATCAGCCTTTAATACCAATATCATAGTTTTTTTCATCACTTCCAGTTATTTCCTTACATATATTCCATATACCTACATTTAGTTTTGTTGTCTGCTATTTTTTCGTATTCTTCATATTAAAAGATAATAAAAGAACATGTACATATTTTTAAAATCATCAGATCAGTAAAGCTTTTGAATGACTAAACAGGTTCCAGGAACTCTTCCCCATTTATGTTTTAAATTATTTTGTATTTATTATATAAATTAAAGGACGAACACCTATAAAATTGTTTTTTTCTAGTTTTAGGATTACCTGTTTGAAAATGTACATGAAACTCATAAATTATTCGTGCAAAACGTAATTTTTACTATAAACCGTATCTCAGTGTAAAGCATTTAACTTCATTGTTTGAGCATTTCTTTCAGTGTAGTAAACCGGTGAACTGTCAATTCTTTAAAGTCAAGGACATATAATTTTGTCCCCATAAGAACAATGCTAAAAGAGAGCTTTTGTCGCTTCTCTATGGTTGTAGTTCTCTGGTTTGAGTGGTTTGATGTATAATTGAGATATTGCCCTGTATGGGTAGATTTTCTGTACACTGAGGTTAGGAAGGTGTTGCCATTTTTGTCTACGTTGATGTCTAGAAAAGGTAATTGGTTGTTCTCTTCTTTCTCCATGGTGAATTTAATTGTCGGTGCCAAGTTATAAATGTGATGTAAGAATTCTCTGAGTTCGTCCTCGTTTCCGTTCCAAATAATGAAGGTGTCATCCACATATATTAGCCATATTTTTGATTTCTTCTTAGCTTGTTTTATTGCTTTGGATTCAAACCATTCCATATAAATGTTGGCGATTATGGGAGAGAGAAATGAGCCCATTGGTAGTCTGTCTTCTTGGCTAAAGAATCTGTCTTTTTCTTGAAAATAAGAATTGTTAAGGCAGCATTCCAATAGTTCCATAATGGCATTTGTAGATAGCGGTGTTATTTCTTGTAGGGTCAGGTCTTCCTCAAGTCTGCTCCTGATGACCTTAAGTGCGTCTTTTATAGGGACGTTGGTGTAAAGACTTCCTGGTTGTACTTACTGTACCTTTTCTCCTATTATTTGTGCAAAGTGTTGCGAGTTCTTTACAAATGACGTACTGTTTCCTTGAAGGGGTTGGAGTAGGGGAAGTACCGATATGCTATATGATTTACATTTGTTGGTGTAAATGACAAAAATACATTGTTAACAAGAAAACTTTATCATAGAAAATATCCAGACATACTTCCATCCAATAAACCAGCCATGGAAAAATTAATGGAGAAGTTTGACAGAACAGGAAGCGTGACTATGACCATAAAAGGAATTGAATAGAAACTGTTTGAACGGAAGAAAATGAGCTCAATGGTTTATTGACTATCACTGAACCAAGAACAAATGACTCGAAACCTCGTCTTTCGTGAGTTCGACTGGTGTTGTTTTACACAATGTTTGTGAATTTATTTTCAATATCAAGTTGCGCAATAAAAAAGAAGTATTATTTATTTAAATAAATACGTAATTATGGTTATCAATTTATTTTAATAAGACAATATTATATTCAATTGCATTTGTTTTGACTTTGAAGGTCATGGCTAACTAGAAACATAAAAATTATAGTTTTTTTCACGAAAATTTAAATTAAAATTGAAATATTAGCAAAACTAGTAAATTTAGGTATAGGTATGACTTACCAATAATAAAAAGTACTTACAATATCTATTAGATGAGCTTAATAAATATAGGGTGTTTTATTTGAAAAAACAGCGTTATTGTATTTCAAAGTTTTGTAAATTTGGATGTCAACAGAAAACACCCTGTACAAAATTTTAGATGCTAAAAGAATTGAGACAGTTTTTCTATCCTTATACTTAAGAGCTTACAAAAAATTTTCGATTTTCGATACTCTTATTAAGAAATACAGGTAATTTTTTACTATCATGTTTTTCCAAAATTTTAAGAATTTTGCATTTTGTTTGGGAACGTTTCAAAAAATAAAAAAAATAAATATGGCGTCATATGGATAATTTTGTAAGGAGACAACAAATGCTAAAATATATAGGGTGTTCCATTTAAAAGAATGTATATTTTTATTGTCCTACCTTTCGGGACCATCCTGTATATTTAAAAATAATTTTAGAACATATTTTTTTTATACCGTATAACTTTTATGAAAACTTTATTTTGATATCTTTAATAGTAGAGACGGTATATTACTTTGTCAGACAAATGGGCCACCCTGTATGTGTAATTGAAAAATGAGGAAATTTGTAAAGAATATTAATTATGACTTTAGAAACCAGCCTTAATCGATTTTATTTTAACTTAGGACTTACAAATGGTAATATAATATTTACAACACGGCTGATAAATAAATACGATGCCAGGGGTGCGTCGTACAGTGTAACATTATTAACTTCTATCGCTATAGTTATATTCCACAAAATACTTTCTGTTATACAGACCATCATATTAAAAAATATTATTTTAAAAACTGTGTTAAAATCGTCAAGATTATCACAATGCTGATTGTGCTGTTTAGTTAAAAATTTAAGCTTTTCCAAATTAATTCTTGCATCGAATTTGATAAGTGTTCCATTTTTATTATTAATTGTGTTATAATGTTCGTCGATTTGACGAATACTATCGTTCAACTGAAAAAATTTGTCCCATACTTTCTTAGCAAAGCAAACTATAAGGAGCGTTACGATATTAATCATGGAAGATTCCAAATCTTGGGCCACTAAGTATTGATAATAGTGCCACCCAAACACAAATGTGCTTAAAATTAGGTACCTATGCAGCCAATGGAAAGACGCTTAAACAAAAAAAGACACCTGAAAAGAATTTAAAATATTTTGCTTCGCTGTTTTCAATGTTTCTGGAGTATAAGTAAATAATTAAATCAGGTAGAATGTATTTCTTTGATAACAGGAGAATTCCCATCATATTAGTAAGAGTGATCCATAATTGATTAAATATATCCATCACTCGTCCTGTGATACTCATGCCAATGTAGTCGTATAGTGTCGCAAATTTTTCATATATTGTAAAGATCAATCCTACTCCATGAAAAAAGAAAAAAATTATCTGTATACCAACTAGTACACGTTTGTGTTGAAAGGGTTTAATTATAATGCGTATCACTAATGGAACTTCTTCCTGATTTATTTTATGTACATTTGGTTTAAGTGGCTCTTTCATCTTTATTAGAAACACCTGTACGACTATTCGACTGAAGTATGTGAATGTTTTGGTTTAATAGAATAAGGTACAGATTCATAAAAACATTAATTTAATTGAATAATTGTATTATAAGACCTAACAATTTACACGATAGAAATGATAAGAGTATATGAAGTAATAAGATATATTTTAATAACAGCTTTATGCTCATTCTCAATTATAGTAATTGGTAATACAATTCCTTCAGGACAGTCGATGAATTATTATGTTATTGTTACATTTCTTTATTATTTTGTTGCGTGTTGGAAATATTACCAACTAGTAAAAGAAACAAGCTAATTACCCAGATCTACAGCGACATAAGTGCACGCCAATAACTTTCCGTACATATCAATAATATAATTATGCGATATCATGCAGTTTCAGAAAACGATTGTCGTAGTATCTAGTATACAGGGTGATGTTGGTGTTTGTGTGGTAGTTGGAAATATAGAAAATCCCATGCAAGTTCTAGACTTTCCAAATATGTATTCCCTTGTTGACTTTAGAGCGGGGTTGTAGGAAGACTTTTTAGGGTCTCTGTGTGGTAAGTGCATATGCCGAGTTTGGACAACCCGATCTTAACTTATTTGAATAGGATTACGGTTGGGTTTTCATTGGAATCCAACAGGTGATGCTGCGGACACCAGCATTAATTGGACTTGTCAACCTGTGATTTATCAAATGTAATTTAAAAGTATTAGATTTTTTACAAAAAATAATTTATTACCTTGGTAATTATGATGAGTTAAACAATAGAAGAAAAAGTCACTATAATAAAATGATACTATACAGTGAAAATCTTAAGTATTGTATTTGATATGTTTTTCGTTTATTTCTCTAATAGAATCATTTCTACCAAGTCGGCAATACAAAAAGTAATTACTAAGTTTGAGGTGAAACACTCTCTTTTTCTCCTTTTCTTTTCTAGATGATTTTAATACTATTTAATAGGTTTGATTTTAAATAAAATAATTCCTTTTTTATTAAAAATTTGTTTTGAAAAAAATGTTCGTTTTGCTTGAAAATATTAGTCCATCCAGTGTAAAATATATCTGTTAAAGATTTTAAAAAGCATTCCGTTTGCAAATTACACTTGACAATGACAAATCACAGGTTGACAAGTCCAATCAATGCTGGTGTCTGCAGCATCGCCTGTTGAATTCCAATGAAAAACCAACCTTATTCCTACTCAAATAAGTTAATATCGGGTTGTCCGAAATTGATCAAACTCCGCAGAGACCCTGAAAAAGTCTCCTTACAACCCCACCCTAAAGTCAACCGAGGAGCAAATATTAGGACAGTTTAAATTGCATGGGATTTCCTGTTTTTCCAACCACGATGCACCACCAGGTATGTACATTTAAAAAAAAACATTTAACGCTTGGGTCATAGAAATAAAGTGAAAATTATAACATCAAAATAAGCTGCATTTATTTATTTTCAAGAAAATCTTATTCCTATAACCTCCCAGTGAAAAAAAATAAAAACCTGCATTTTTTTTATATCTCTTTCTAAAATCTCACAAAATTTGACATTACACGTTAGAAAAAAAGCTTGGTATTATAAGGGATAAAAAAATACTCCTTCGTTCCCTTAGTAAATTTGGCAATACTTCCGCATGGGTAATTATAAAAAACCCTAATCAAATAACATATTCTCTTATATTATATTATCACCTCTAGTTCCTGAGATGAAATAAAAAAAGCTGAAATTTCAGGGATAATTTTTACCCTCTCAATTTAAATATGTTCAGCTAAAAAATACGTGTCATTTAGATTCTAGTGTTTTAAGTGTATCCAAAGTTTCATTCAAATCGTTTTAAACCTGTTGTGTGTCAGTATCCTTGTAAATGGGAGCAATAATAACTTACCACAGAAAGTAACATAACGATGCAGCGACTACAAAATATATATTCGCTTAGTTTAAAAGGTGCAAGACCTAACGTTATAATTATTGTTAGGTTCCATATAAGAGATCCACATATACAGAGCAAATCAATAACGTAAATTGGCTTGAACATTCTGTTAAATTGATCTATACTATTACAAAGCTCATGGTGGCGTTTTACAATGCATTCCACATTTCTCAAATGCTGAAATTTTTCAGATTGCTTCGATGCTTCATTTGTAGAAAGGAAATAGTCATGTTTAACATTCACAAGTAAATTATTTAGGTCGGTAAGTTTATTCTTAATATGTCGGCATAATAACAGGAATATAGCTGTTACTATGCTAAAAATATCATATTCTAAATCTTGGGCAATTAGATAATGATACATAGTCCATCCACCGTGATAGCAAAAAGCAGTTACGCTAACAGCTGTCGGTACAACACTAACGATACACCATATTATTACACCTAATTTAAATATTTTGAGATTTGCAGTTTGGGTGATGTTGTTATTATAAAAATAGACAATTAAATCAGAAAAAATTGGTGATCTGAATATAATTGCATATCTCGTAATATTGGAAAGAGTTATTAAAAAATGACTGTTTATATCAACAATTTTAAGAACAGTATTAATATCGTACACATTATATGCATATGTGACCTTTTTATATACAGTTAGGATAAACACAAATAGATGAAAGTAAGTCAATATAAGGTGAATTAACAGAAGGCATTGTTTTTGACGCAAAAATGAAATAATATATTGTATTGTTGGGGTTTGCATTCTGCCAACGCAACGATCGTAATACATTTGTAGACTTTAATATTTATGACCATCATTCCAGAAAAAAGCTATATACAAGAAACAGAATAATGAGTTTCTATTTTATAGAAAGAATAGATATTAAAATATTATATATATAATAGATTATTTCATTGGTTTTTTGATAAAATAAATGTTCCATTTTCGTTATATTACTTTAAACGATTTAATAAATAATAGATTTGCTTACAATAATATAAATATAAATAACATACCAGTCATTAAAAACAAAGGAAAGTATATTAATAAATAGGTATATTAATGTGCCAACGTGTAAAACGACAATTGGTGTAAATGCCATGAATTTTCCTTAAAAAAAAGTTTTACGATAAATGCTAATTATGTAAATAATTACCAGTGCTTTCAGTGGAGTAAAATATTAAGGAAAATTAAAAACCTGTATTAAAAAATATATTATTGAATATTATATTTGTGTAGCCCTGATTAAAGAAATAAATATAAAACTTTATATTTTAAGCAACAATCTTTTATTTTTTACCTTATGTAATACAAAATAAAAATGGAAATGTTTATACCTAAGTGTGTTTTAAAAATATTAACCGTCCTATATGTTTGTTTTTTTTATGATAAAACACCTGCACTGTAGGAAAAATCCTTTAAGGCGCTCTGGGAGCGGTGCAAGTGCGAAAAAAGCGATTAACGTTGGTCTTGAAACGTTGAAGATTGTATTCATTGGGAAGCACGACCTCAGGAAGATCATAAAACCCGAAATGCGACAAATTACCCTTTTGTGACATTAAATCTTCTATAATTAAAACTCTAAATGCAGCACATTTTGCCATAAAATAGTACGTATTTTTCTATAATCAAAACCCGAAATACGACAAATAACGCTATTGTAACATAAAATAATCTTCTTTAATTAAAACCTGAAATTCGACAAATTACCCTATTGCGATCTAAGATTATTCTTTCATAATCAAGACCCGAAATGCGAATGCGATAAATTATTACCCTATTGTGATATAAAATAGTAATCTTCTATAATTAAAACTCGAAATGTCACACATTAACCTATTGTTCCATAAGGTAATAGCTAATCTTCCATAATTAAAACCCTAGATGTGATACATTAATTAAATGTGACACATTAATTAAATGTGACACATTAATTAAATGTAAAACATTAGTTAAATGAAAAAAAATTAATTAAATGTAAAACCATTCCTTGTCATAAAATAGTAGGTGATCTTCTATAATTAAAACCCAAAATGCGACACATTACCCTATTGTGCCATTGTTGCTGCGGTTGACGGAAGGGCCAGTATACTTTGGCCTACGAGGCCCATTGTATCCCCTATTATCTGGGTAATGTCAGCCAGACGGGACCTACAGGTTAGCGTGGGATCCGAACTATATGCACTAGTTATTCTTTTTACGCCCCCAAAGGTTCATGACGCCCTTCTCGATCCCGATATTATACTTTTTTTAAATTTATATATCTTTGAGGATCGAACTCGGACCGCTACGGTTTCTATAGTGTCATGAGGTAGTAGGTAAAATTTTATAATAAAAACCAAAAATGCAACATGCAATATTGCAATATTTTGCCAAAAATAGTACGTAATCTTCTATAATTAAATCCCTTAAATTAAAAAAAAAATAAGCAATCAAAATGGTAAAAAGATACATAAAACTTTTAATAACTAGCAATTACCCTATTGTGACATAAAATAGTATTTTTCCATAATCAAAACCCAAATAACCTTATTGTGACTTAAGATAGTAGTCTTCTATAATTAAAACCCGACACCTAAGCGATACATTACCCTATTGTAACATAAAACAGTAATTTTTTACTTTTATCTATTTGAAACTTCATATAGGCCACATTATTTTATTGACAAAAAAAATACAGTCTTCGTGTCCTGCATGTGTGCTCCTTACCACTTTAATCTGAGTTGAGTGTAAAAGCGCTGCTCACTGTCTCGACAGATGAGTGCGAACTCTGTCCTTGTTGAAAAAATTGTATCTGATGTACCTAATTGCAATTATTTATTGTATTTTACTTATTTTTCAACAATAGAAACAATTATTATTAATATTATTATTATTATTATTATTTAATCCAAGTGGTGGCACCTAGATACTGTCGGCAAAGTCATCGTATATGAATTAGCAAAGCGAGCAATAGATATTTGAAATAGCACCTCACAGTACTGAATAAAAGGCTGTGCTCTGAAACTTTGCAAACTTAACTTTCAATTGTTTTGATTCTTCTGCTGCGAATTATTATGATATTCTTTGTATTAAGGTTATTAAAACAATTTTGGCCTTTAGTCGTTAAATATTTGGTTATTTTTGTTTTTGATAAACAAAATTTCAATTAATTATTCTAACAAAATAATTACTTACCATGACCAGCATCATAATGATAGAGCGGCTAGAGTATACAAATGCTCTTATTTTTAATGCAGCGGTATTCATAGGTGGGAGATCTACTGTTATAAGCAGTGTTAAATTCCACATCATAATGCCATAAATGCAGAGATAATTAATAACGTAAACAGGTTTTATTATTTTGTTAACTTCGTCCAAACGATTACACAGCTCTTGGTGTTTTTTCGTTATTAACTCAAGATCTTTTAAAAGTTGAAAGCTTTCAATTTTTTTAAATATTGCATTCGTAGAAAGTGAATAATTAGGGTTAAGTTGCACAATTAAATGGTTAAGATAGTCAATTTTTTCCTCAACTTTGTTGTAAAAAGAAAGTAATATAGTTGTTAATATATTAAAAACGTTATATTCTATATCTTGAACCATAATAAATTGATATAGTGCCCATCCATCATAATAGAGAACACATGTAATATTAAATACTGACGGTAAAAGACTTATTATACACCAAATTACTAAAGAAATTTTAAATTTCCGACTATTAGTTCTAGAGATGGAGTAATAAAAATAGAATATTATCTTAGGTAAGTTTACCGTTTTAAATATAACTTTACCTTGGGCCATATTTGCAAGAATCAAAAGAAAATGATTTATTATGTCAACAGCTATAACTGCAATATTAATATCAAAAATATGATAAAAACTTAAAAGTTTTAAATATGTAGTAGAAACAAATCCAACGATATGCAAGAAAACAAGAGTCGACTGAATTAGCAAGAGGTATCGTTTCTGACGCAAGATGTTAACTATATGTTTTACAACTCCTATTTGGGACTTCATTTTTTATTTAACACAATGTATCTGCTTTTTAAATACCGTGAACCTTTATTTCATATATGGCTCTTTAATTTGAACCTACAGTAGTTAAAATATTTTTTTTATTTTAATGGAACTTTAAGTAATTATTTAATTATGCGTGAGCTCTTTTATATTCGAATAAGGGAACATTTATTATTTTTGTAAATAAATTTAGTATATTACAATAAGATTAATGTAAAATATATATTAATTACCGATATAATGTATATCAGGACACAAAGGATTTTCAGTGGTGATTCATGATGAAAACAATGAAGGTTCATAAAGTTTGTAAGAGAAGAATACAAACAATAACTTAACTACACTGTTGACTCCGAAATTCTAAAAAAAAGTTGATCAAATAATGCGGCTAATTTTTCTGAATTTTTAATATTTTGTAGATCTTGACATTCTGATTAAAAGTGTCCATGGCCGTAATCCAATCCTATAACTAGTTTTTGAGTTATGGCCTTTTAATGTTGGCAACTTCTTACTTTTAGATTATCTGCATTATCTGAAGTTCTCACTTGTTTCTTAAAAACTATTAAAAATTTTATTTTTCTTTACTGGTAAAAAAGGAGGCTTTACGTTTTCTATCACTTAGATAGAAATGAAATATGTACAGGATGTTGAATAATTTGTAGACGAATTAAATAACTAATAATATTTAAGAATTATGAAAATCCAATAAAAAAATTATTAACCATTTTTTGAATTTCGAAAACAATCGGCTACATATTATTCATATTTTAATATCTTGTAGTACCAAGCTGAAGGGGACAAATGGACATAGGTTGATGTACAGTTTATTACCTGGTATTTTATTTATAAAAAAAAAAAATAAAGTTTACCTAAAAACGTAATAAACGAATTTAATTTATATGTTATAATTTTATTGATTCATTAATTTAATATCCAATCTGTATCATTTTTTTACAATTATTATTTTTTAAAACATTTTAATTTTAGATATACAGAGTGATTTAATTATAATAATTTATACAAGTGAAAATTATTAAAAATAGAAATAATAAAAAACAATTTTTATTAAATGTCAAAATATTATTGCTAAATTATAAAATAATATTTTGATAGAATTCTTACCTTGACTTTTTAAAGCTAAAAAACTATCTTTGGGTCCTAATAAATTGTCATTTTTGTCCGCTTGTAAAATTTAAAAAAAATTTATCAGACATTAAGGCATTTCAAATGCTTTAAGAAAAAGAGCCAGTGTGAGTTTTACAGTAAATAAAAAAATATATTTATACAATTAAAACACAAAAAATACTGATAATTTATCCAGTATTTTTAACTTTAGAATAATATCTAAACTATATTAAAAAACATTTTTAATTTTCTTACTTTTAAAAGTTTTTACTATTGTAAAATATTATAATTGGATAACCTGGTATATCTAAAATTAGAATATGTTAAAATTTAATTATGGTACAAAATGTTAAAAGTGATAAATGAATCAATTATAACATAAATTAAAGTTTATAATTTTTTCAGGTAAACTTTTTTTTTAGAAATAAAACACCAGTCAATATACTCTACATCAATGCCCATTTCTCTTCTTAATAGCTTGGTACTATAAAATATTAAGATGTGAATAATACTTAGCAGTTTGTTTGTGATATTCAAAAAATGGGTAACAATGTTTTTTTTTTGATTGTCATAATTTTTAGATATTATTTATTATTTAATCCGCCTATAAATTATTTAACATCCTGTATATATTTTATTTGTATATAGATGAAAGGAAACTTAAGGCCTAATTTTCCACTAATAAAAAAAATTAAAAAGTTAATAATTTTTAAGAAACAAGTGAAAACTTCAGACAATCTCAAAGTAAGAGGTTGCCAGCTTTAAAAGTCCATAACGCAAAAACTATGCATAGGATTTGATTACGTCTATGGACACTTATAATCAGGACCTCACGATCTAGAAAATACTAAAAATTCAGAAAAATTAGCCGAAAGCCATTTCCCATAAGCTATGTGAGAGGTCCTTTAAAATTTACCTCTTGCTGCAGGGCAAAACATATCAGGTTTATATTTTATACATAAACTTAATAACCTCAAAATTAACTGACTTTTATCTGAATTATACCTTTCGTTATTTTTCATTAGGATTAGTTCAAAAACCCATATTAATTCATTGCCAAGAGCGAATGTTTTTTTTGGAACTCAGTTCTGTAGCCTCCTATGTATTAAATAAATTAATAAATTATTCCACACTAGCGCAAAACTTAGCAACGTTTGCCTTCGAGTGGTAGCAACTGAAAGAACGGAAATGAAAAATAACAATTTTGACAATAAGAACAATAAATTATTTATTTCCAGCTTTATAAAATAAGAAGTGGTGAGAATTTAGTGTTTGAAAGTTTTGTAGGTTAATTATAAAAGAACAATATAGTGAGACAGAGTCAGGTTTGCAAAATAACCAATTCAGTGCCTGGATTTCGTAGTAGTCTACACATGCTATCGCCCTTCTATAATCAGTGAGTTGTAGGCTCGGCGCAAAAGTAATTTTATGAATGAGATGCTTGGTATATCTTTGCTTTCTTGTCGGTCGTTGGTGTAGTCTTGTGCGGTAAACTATAATTTATCAGGTGCTCCAACCAGACACTAGTCAAAGTGCTCAATTTATTCCATGGAACTTTTTTACGCAGAGAAGGTGCAAATAAGTAAAATCTCTTTACTATGTGCTACATAATCAGACCAATCAATCAGAAATATTTTAAAATATAGGGTCAATTTGAAATATAATTTTGACCCGAATATGAACTTGTCAGGCTTTTTCACCAAGATTTTCAATAAGTTTAAAGCTTTGAAATGAGTCGATACCATGGCAAGTTAAACTTTTAGCGAATTTGTTCCAGTTAAAGTCCCCACCCTATATAAAAAAAGCAGGATAACTTTTTTACTGAAGTAAGTGAATGTTAAGAAGGCTTCGATACTTCATGAAGGGAATGTAACTACGCTCCCTCCCCCCATCACATTGTAAATCCATCTTTGACGTCATATCTTTGACAGCCGTCGTTAATATATGTCAGCCAGCTTTGCAGCATTACCTTCGAAATAATGTTTAAGACCAGTTTTATCCATAAAATGACATTATTTTAAATACAAAGATAGTGCCATTATACTTAACACACCCTATTAGAAATTTCTAAATTCTTAGGTTAGAAATTTGAACTTATAGAATTATTAAATATATGTAGTTTGTACAATTACTGGCTGGATGCACTTCACCGCCTTTGACGTATTTTTTGTTTCAAGTCATGTTAATTAAATCGTTAATTTTTTCAGTTCTGTCCTAAAAAGAGAGACGAAAGAGTCGAAGAGAAGAACGACGGGTCCGTTCGGAGTTTTTTTTGAGTCCAGTGTTCACAGTGTCCATTCCTATATATTTTGTTATGTATATACGTTTTAGTTGTTAGTTCTTGCGTTCCTGTTATTAAATACCTTTTTAGTAAATGTGGCGTGTTTTCTACCCTCCAAAGGGCCATTCCGAGTATTCGGACGAGTGCCGAAATACCCAGCGATCAGACTGAACAGAGTTAAAATAGATAACAAGATATAGAATTAAATAATTTTCTAAAAGATCATCCTTTCGAAACAGCAATACAAGCTAAAAAGAAACACATTTTCCTGGTTCAGCTAATACAGCGCGTAGAAGTATTCGTAGTTCAGATATAAAAAGTTGTTGTGCTGCCAATAAAATATTTTTGACCGAAGCAAACAAACAGAGAAGAGTAGAATTTGCTTATCTAAAATCAAGGTAATATATGGGAAACCGTAATATTTTCCGATGAAAAACCTTTCAATCATGCAATAATGGGAAAATACGTGTTTATAAGCCTTCTGGTACGAGATACGATGGAAGATATACAAATAAGATTAATCAAATCGGACTTTTCTAAAAACGTTTGGGGCTGGATTAGTGCAAAGGGACCAGGAGCTTGCCAAATAGTGCAGGGGAGACTCAATGCACCATTATATTGCAACATACTAAACCAAGTTATGATACCATCTGTCGACGCAGTATATGGCCAAGATTTTATATTTTAACCAGATAATGCTCCTATACATAAAGCCCGCATAGTTCAAGATTATTTAGAAGAAAATCAAATTCGTGTTCTGCCTTGGCTCTCGAAAAGTCTGGATATCAACCCAGTTGAAAACGTTTGAGGTGAGGTGACAAAATGTATGTATAAACACAACCTTTCAGCCTAGAACTCGGATTGAATTAAGCCAAAGGATAATGCAAGCATCGTATGCAATAACGCAAGAGTATACGAGAAACCTAATGTTAATTATGCAACGACGTTCACAAGCATTAATCGATAATAACGGTGCAACTACCAAATATTAAAAACATGTTATTATATTAAGGTTTAAATATGATTGAAATTAAAATTTATTGGAACATAATATTAAAAAACTTTGTTTTATTTTTGTTACATTTTAAAACACTAAATATGCGTATTTTCATTTTTCCTCGTATTTCTAAAAATGTGGTATTGTTGTTAAACCTTTCACGTCCATGACAACTATTATAACAACAATGATAACCTCTCCTCAATAGATTTTACATATTCCTTATAGTCAAGAAGCTACTCTACGGGGGCAATGGTACATCCAGATAGTAATTGTATAAACTTTATAAACTGAGTGATTACTTATGATATTTTTATATACCATCACAGTATATCCTTCATAAATGATATACTTAAAATCACAGTTGCATGGTTAATAATTCATGAATCAAGTTAACCGAACCACTTTGATTGTGATCACTTCTGACAGTGTCATTTATGTCCCAATCAAAGTGTCTGATTAGTTAGTTATTGTTTTAAATCTTTGTGCAACCCAACATAAGCCTCATGCCGAACAAAATGGTTAGCTAAAAATTTTAGTGAACGAAAAGCAAAGGAGAGCCATGTCCTAAGCAAGTCTGGCAATGAGTAGTCGTAACCACATAAGAAATGAAAGTATGCCACCAGAATAGGCAAAAGTACAGGACAGGTAATGAAAAGTCTATAGGTTCAGTTTTCTAAAATTCTAACATACTAAGTGTAACCAACTCTGTCTAAATATCCTATTTAAGCAAAAATTGGATTATAACTATTGTGTACGTAGCCACAGTTGAAGCAATTGATCCTAGGATTCCCCAATTCAGTGTAAAAAATCCTCCAGCGTGCAAACTGACATTCCTTGTTTTGCTTTGGTCCAGGAGTAGATTCAGCTGTTTTTCTATTAGTTCATCAGTTTCGGTTTGGCGATGTTTCGGCAATTTATTTAACAATGAGTAACATAGCACGGTTGTTTTATGTCCTTCTTCGGAAATATGTTCTCCAACCATTGCAGCTAAAGCTGCTTGTCCCTACAAAAATTAGATAGTTAAGGTTACACAGAACAGAACAGTATGTTGTGGAAAATAAAGCTACCATATAATCGCGCACCAACGTGTTTATTCAAATGCGAAAGTTGAATGCAGTCCTGTAATAATCACATAGAGCAGTGCTTCCCAAACTGGGGGGCGCGTCCCCCTAGTGGGGCGCAAAGCAGCATTAGGGGGGGGGGGGGCGAGAGCTCTGAAAAACTGCAAAATTAATAGAAATTTTTAACTTGTATCTGTATAATGGAGGGGAGGGAGGCGCGACCATTTCTTGATTCCCAAAAGGGGGCGCCATAGAAAAAAGTTTGGGAACCCCTGACATAGGGCGTTTTGTGGTTAGGTTATTGCTTACAATCGGTGTCAGTTAGGGTCGCCAGATCTGTTTTAGATCAAAACGGGACTGAAGCAAAAATACGGGACGAGTGCAAAAAAAACGGGATATGTTGAAATATACATTTAAAACTTTAAAAAGGTATCATAGTTATTAATCCGACAATAATCCATTGACTTTTAATACATATAGAGGAGCAAAGATACCAATACTATGCATGTTTACGCAAACGAATATTTAAAAAAAGTTTTATCTTTTTTTTTGTAGTTGGATTGTTAAAATAAAACAATTATTGTGAGATAAATTGGGAGTGGACATAAAGTTTAAAATTTACGTGTCAATTGAGAAAAACGGGACAAATGGCGTCCCGTTAATAGCTTGCTTGGGACGCGGGACAAAACCTTGAAAAAAGGGACAATCCAGGAAAATACGGGACGTCTGGCGACCCTAGTGCCAGTTGAAAATTAGCGCACAAATATTTAAATCTAACTCAAAAATTGTGACATTTTGCCAATCAACAAAACCCCGCTAATCGATTTTTTAGGCGCTAAAATCTCCGCACTGGCTTACGCATTAAATCGGATTTTCGATTCGCTGGAAAGTATAATATTTGCCGCTGAATAAGAAACAGGTTTTTACAAAATTGCGTGAGTGGATTCCCAGAAAATTACGTTTAAAATATCGTTTAACAGGATTTTGTTGGTTGGCAAAATGTGGCTATTAACAAGCAGATTTCCCTTAAATTGATCTAATTTGAAAATAAGTAATCGAACTAGCGACAAGTAAATAGACAAACCAAGAAATACCTGCGGCTACCGGGCAAATACCACGAAAAACTTAAATGTGTTGCCGTATAATAATAACCTAATTTGGATGTCAAATAATTTGTAAAAACTGACCGATATCCCGATATCTATCGGCATCGGCCAATAATTCATATCAGTCGATCACTAGTGGATATTATTACAATATATTAAAGTCAGAAAAGTATCGATGTGAAATTTTACTTTTTAAACTAGCAGGTAGGCTGTTTTACTTATAGCGACAATTGGACCTGCGTTTCTAAGGAAACCTTTAAAATAATGAAATATCTGTCAATTTAATTCCGTGATTTAATATAAAAGGTAAGAACTTTAGTGGTTATTTAGTAGTTATTTTAAATAATATAAAGTTTAAAATGTCTGATTCTGAGTTTTCTCTGACTCCACCGGAATTGGAAGAAGCAGCGAATGTACTGTCACAAAAATTATTTCCAGCTAAATCGCGCAAAATTTGAAATGGAAGATGAAAAAGGCATGCAGTTCTTTGTCGGAGACGGTGTTATTGGCCTATTTTTCGACACAACAACAAAAACCATCAACAGTATGGTCGAATTATTTAATGATTATATGTATGTATGTTACAATCTAATAATAATGTAGACATTTCAAAATATTTCAAACTAATTACATTTCTAAAACAAAATTAGAAAGGTTACACGCCCAAGAAAGCTGCGATTTTTACGAGTACAAATATTAGTGATTTTTTAAATAATGCTTCCGATGAAGTTTATTTAATGGCCAAGGTTGTTGTTTTACTTGCGATTGCAGGAGCTTGTCGAATTTGCGAAATCAGCCAGGTAACATTAGATGATATTGAAGATTCGGGAACGTAAGTACCGAATAGTAAAATGAACATGTCATGCATGCAATGCACATTTAATAATTGTACTTTTTGATTTAAAGAAAATGTAACTTTTTGTATAATAAAATATTCTAAAATTAAATATCTACCTTTACTTATGTATGTATATTATATCCGGGAAAAAAGTGATTACTTTTTTCCCGGGGAAAAAGTAATTTCACAAAAAGTGACATTTTATTACCTGTCAACAGAGATAAAATGTCAAACTTTTTTCCCGTCACAGAAAAATAATTATTTATACTACAAGGGACGTAAGTAACATTTACTAGTTGAGAACGATTTTGCGCTCGAGCGATAGCGAGTGCTGGCAATAAAGTTCGAGACTAGTAAGTATACTTACATCCCGTGAAGCATATATCATTTTTTCTTCTCCCCGCAGAATGTAGTTTTGGATTTTTATTAATTTAATTCCATATTTTTCGCATGAAATTATGGGCAGCTTTGATCGATTTCATTAGCATCATAATCATTGTTATTTTATCAACAACGTTAAGCTGACAGTTTATTATCAAAAACTGAGAGATATTGGAATTATTGATTTGTATAACAGTAAAAATGGATATAGAAGGATCAGCAAATATCGCTTGTCTGTAGCTGCTACCAGAAAAATCGAGGAGGATTCATACCTCTTCAACATATCAATGAAATTCCTATCATTGTTCTCAAGACATGCGCCGATGAACTTACACCAGTATTTTGTAGACTTTTCAACTTATCCTACAAAAAAGGAATATTTCCATCCTGCTGGAAGTCGGCGCGTGTCCAGCCTATTCCAAAGAAAGGTAAAAAGACCCTGCCAAGCAACTACCGACCCGTCGCATTGCTTTCAGTAATTTCAAAAGTAATGGAGAAAGCTATTAACCAACAACTCCTAAAGTATCTGGAAGGGCTTAACATTATCAGCGACCATCAATACGGTTTTCGTAAGTCCAGATCAACAGGTGACCTTCTGGCATATGTCATCCATCTTTGGAGCAACACCATCGAACATCATGGAGAATCCCGGGCTGTTGCACTGGACATCTCTAGGGCTTTTGATCGTGTTTGGCACGATGGGCTTCTAAGTAAATTGCGATCCTACGGTATGCCTAATGGATTTTGTTTATGGTTAACCAGCTTCCTTAAGAACCGTTCTCTGCAAGTGGCGATTGAAGGGTTTCTCTCAGACACCTTCACCATCAATGCCGGTGTTCCTCAAGGGTCCATATTGTCGCCTACCCTCTTTTTACTGTATATTAACGACCTTCTAGTAAAAACCCAAAATCCAATTGCTGATGACAGCACACTTGTCTCATCTTTTACCTTGACTCCCCAAACATCCGCTGCCGACGCACATCTTCGCAGGCAGCATGAAGTTTTGCGCCTCAACAATGACCTGGAAGAAATTTTGGCTTGGGGTGACAGTAACCAAGTCGAATTTAATGCTAAGAAAACCCAGGCAGCAGTCTTCTCCAAAAAGGTTAACATTGCAGAACCGGATATAGTCATGGCAGGACACGCAATTCCCCTGGCACCGTCTATTAATTTGCTAGGGGTCAATCTGGAAGGTAATATGTCTTGGCATGATCACGTTACCGTAATTGCCAAGACAGCTGCACAGAAACTTGGTGTACTTTTCCGCACCAAAAGGTTGTACACACCTCATCAACTTTTGACACTCTACAAAGCCCAGATTCGACCATCATTAGAATATTGCTCTCATGTCTGGAGCTCTGCACCCAAGCACACCCTTCGGCTACTGGATTCCATTCAAAGGAGAGCCGTTCGTCTGATCGGCGACCCCGAGCTGACCAAGACCCTCGATAGCCTGGAGCATCGAAGACAGGTTGGTGATTTGGCTCTCTTTTACAGATATTTCCATGGCAGGTGTTCGACTGACATTGCCCACTTGTTTCCACCTAGAGCAATGCAAAACAGAAATACACGGCGAACCACTGCCGCTCATCCATATGTTGTTCAGCTTAGTACTCCTCGAACTACATTGTTCAAGAATTCTTTCATCTGGAGAACGTCATCTTTGTGGAATGATCTTCCTGAAGTAGTGTTTCCCAATGAATACAATCTTCAACGTTTCAAGACCAACGTTAATCGCTTTTTTCGCACTCGCACCGCTCCCAGAGCGCCTTAAAGGATTTTTCCTACAGTGCAGGTGTTTTATCATAAAAAAAAAATACTTCAAGAAATGGTGGCAAACAAAGACTGCTACTGCAGTTTCAGAAACCGTGTTTTTGTCGTACTTTCACGAAAAATCTGCTGTAAAAAAGGCTCCATCAAGCTTATGGTGTGAATATTCCATGCCGAAGAGGAAATATAGATATTTCCAAATATCCTAAACTTCGAGCATTTAAAAAAAAATGATGGATAAAACCCCAATAAATCTAATGTGTTTGACAGGGAAGATGTAAATAAATTCCTGTTTGAAGCCCCCGATGATATTTATTTAACGATGAAGGTTGTAATGATAATGGGAATTGCTGGAGCGTGCCGTTCTAGTGAACTCTGTGCAATAAAAATGGGCAATGTTGAATTAAGGCATGAAATCATATTTGTTACTATTCCTGATTCCAAAAATGGGATGGCACGTAAATTTATAGTGACTAAAAGTGACGATAAGAAGGTTTGTTATTTCAAAATAGTTTGAAATTACATTGATAAAGGATCCCACATGACAAATTTTAATCCTCGCTTCTTCATGCAGTATCAAAATGCAAAGTGCTTAAGCCAGCCTGTCGGGAAAAACCCTATTTCTTCAATTCCCAGTAAAATTGCTAAATTTCTGAACTTTCAGAACTTTAAGGAGTATACTGGACACTCCCTTAGAAGAAGGTCGGCCACTTTATAAGCGAATACTGGAGTTGATGTCTTAGCTCTTAAGCGACATGGCGGATGAAAATCTGCAATTATTGCAAAAAGTTATGTAGCGAAGAGCGTCAACAATAAAAAGGAAGTTGCAAATAAAATTGTATACAATATAACGAAGCCAGAAGTCTCTTGCAGTACTTCAAGAGTAACAGAAAACTTGGTTAGAGATGGAGAAATTATGGAGTCAGAACATTTCATAAAAATTGAGACAAAACGAGAAAACATTTATCCAAATTTAGTAAATAATGTTCATAATTATAATAATTGTACTATTAATATTCATACCACTCAATTTTTATAAATCATTGTTTTTATATGACATAAATTATTATCACCCAAGGATGGTAAGTTGACTTAAAACCCGTCGTCAAGGGCAATCGATACGTTTTTGATAATTGTTACTTACGTCCTTCAAAACAGTCTCAAAATGTGTTGTTAACAATATAGGGAGGAGAAAAAATATTGTTATAGTTTACCATATTATAGTGTTATAATGACCATATGTACTTAACTTGCATACAACTATATTTTGCTGCCAATATTTGATTGTTAAAACAATGTTTAAAGTGCAGAAAATTGAACCTATAGAATTAGCATTACCTGTTCATTACACACTTTTGCCTTTGATACTAGTGTGATAACATTTATTATGTTCGTTATTGAGAAAACAAAAATACATTTTGAATATTATCAAGTTTTAGATTCATGGGTAGAATAAATTAAATTTTGTAAAGTAAACACTCGAAAACGATTTTATTACTAAGTATAACTCTTATTAGTCTCGTTCTATTTTTGTCACGTCTATTTCATAAAGTTGAAGAATCAGGTTTTATTTTTTCTTGATCATAACAGGTGTTTTAAATAATTATAATAACAAAGACTAAAATATTCAATATATTTTCAAGTAATTATACTACAACGTAGTCCACACAGAAGTCAAACGTCTAGGACCTTTAGTATTATGTGTTTGGCTAAAATAACAACACATTGATTTGTCAAATATTTCATCTCTCGGCGACAGATAAGCTAGCAGGTAACCCTAAAACCGGTAACCTAATTATTTTTGTCACTCGATGTGAATGTCATAATTATTTTTATTTAAGCCGCGTTGAGACGGTTCAAGTGACTTGAACAACTCACTTGAATTCAACTGAATTGAACGCTTTTTGAACATGTAAACCTCCAATTCATCTGACTTGATTTATTTCACTTGAAGGAATCGCCAGTTGAACAAGCTTCAACTTTTTCGTTTAAGTCGACAAATTCAAGATGGCCGGCACTAGGTGGACCGAGGAAAAATCCCTGAAATTTGTTTTAGCCTATCAAATATATCCATGTTTGTGGAACACAAAAAGTGCGATTGCTGCTTGTAAAATAACGAGATGAATCTTTCTCGGCGCCATTTTTTTTTTACTGAAATGACTAATGTCAAATGAAACGTGTCAACTTTTTCAAGCGTTCAATTCAGTTGAATTCAAGTGAGTTGTTCAAGTCACTTGAACCGTGTCAACGCGGCTTTAAATTAAGTTTTTGTAAAAAAATTTCAAAAAAGTTATGTATAAATGTTAAATTTAGGGTTCAGGGAAAAAATAATATTAGTATATTAAAAATGAATAATAGAAATCGATTTTTTATACTGAAACATATACAATTTATAGTAACCTTTTATATGTTCAAAAAATAATGTAAAGAACACTATTATGGTTACCAAAATATCATACATATAATCACAAAGTTGTTTATTACTAATTCTATAATTTCAGTTTTCTAAGACTACTACCTAATTATTTATTCTATTGTTACTGTAACATGATTAGTACTCACAACTGCCAGTATAATATTTAATACTCTGCTTATAAATACAAATTTTATGAGCAACTTATCTACGTCTAACGACACACGCCACAGCTCCATAAGTGTTGTTGTATTCCACAAAATATTCCCAACAATGCAAGCAATAATATTAACGAATACCACCTTAAATGTCTTATTTAATTTATCAAGATGATCGCAAAGCTCACAATGTTGTAAAGTTATGTATGTCAGTTGCTTTAAACATTTTCTTGTTTCGAATTTCTTAAGAGTTCCAAATTTATTTTTCAAAAAATGTATTTTAATTTGCAACAAATTATTATTAAGCTCATCAAAATTGTCCCATACTTTCTTGGTTATGCGAACGACAACGAGCGTTGCGGTGTAAAATAGAAAGGATTCCACGTCTTGTGCAACTAAATATTGATAGAAACTCCATCCAAACCAAAATGAACATAAAATAAAGTAAGCAGCCAATGGAAAAAAGTTTAGAATGAAACAAATGCTTAGCCATAAATTAAAGAGTTTACAAGGAGTATTCTTAATATTATTGCTATAAAAATAAAGAATTAAGTTTGACAAAACTTTTTTTTTAGTTAGCATTGCAAGTCCCACTATATTTGTTAAGGTCATCAAGAAGTGATTTATCGTGTCTATAACTTGCCCTGTTATATCTAATTTCAGGAACTTATATACGTTTAAAAATTTTTCGTATATTGTAAAAATTAGTCCAATTCCATGTAGCAAAAATAATATAATTTGGATGATCAAAACTAGATGCTTTTTTCGAAGAATTTTAATTAAAAACTGTAATGCTCCTGGGATTTGTTTTTTAAAAGTGTATTCTTGCACCATTTTTTGAATATTTTTAGATTTAAATGTTTGTTTCATCTTGGTACGCTTAACTGTATCAAGTAATAAATATATCTAATTATTAAACAGTATAAAATGTAGGAATTGGGTAGAGATCATAATCGAATTAAGTAACTATTTACTTTATTATCCATAAATATGGTAATTTACTTCTACTTTAGCCTCGAATATTTTTATTATACTTGCTTATAATATATTATCTTTTAATTATAATAATTTCTATTATAGGTCCCCTTGGATAATAAGTCGTTATAAGTACTTTTTAATTACCTGTTACTACACATATTTAATATTCTTTTTTTTAAATGTATATTAAAAGCAGACGTACTGAAATATAGATTTGAACTATAGTATATTTTAGAAAGGTTTAATAAAAGCTCATTAAGTATGCAAAGAGACTACAGAGTGATCCTACGAATATTTAAGCCACTTTCATAAATTGGCGTTGATTTTATTGCAAAATTCTTTATTTTAATCAAATGCAGGTAGTACAACCTGGGTTTGGGTCAATTTATGGGTGTTGTTATCCATTCACAAACACTGAAAATGGTGTGACAAAGGCGTACATTATGTACATAGTATTAGGTACACTTATTTTTAAAAAAATTTAAAATTTAAAAAAAATACGTAATACAGACATTAAATTATAAAAAATCACAATATTCTTCGTCATCTGAGGACCTGTCATCTCCTCTTAACGATATAATTAACAGGTCGACGGTCTGATCGATCAGGTGGTCCCACATTTTCTGCTCTTCCTTAATGACATGATGCTTTTCGCCAGTTCTCTGGTGTCATTTTCTTAATGGCTTGATCAAACAGTAGCTTAACTCTTTCATTTTGAATAACGTGTCGTGTCTTGCTATAAATCCTTTTACTTGCTCCCATATAAGTTCTATAGAATTTAGTTAGTAATAACATGGCGGTGTGCGCAGCACAGTAACAATATATGTTTCAGCTATATCTTCCACGGCATATTTCATAAAACGATGTTTGCGTAAATTTGCTATAGCTAATAGTTCCTTCTTTATCAAATTATATTCTTTTTTCTTTGTTTAGTTATCATAAAAAATATAATGCACAAAATTTACCCGCGCCTATGGCCGATACCGAAATTGAACCGAACTGGACGGAATTTCCCATTTTATTACTCTACACCTTTTTGAAATAGACTATAGCTATATAATTTGTATTATTAGAATATGATGATTTAACAATATTAAAATTAAATTTGTTTATTTTAATTAAGGATTGAACTATTGTAATTTAATTCTTGCCAACGTTTCGGTAGTTTGTTTTCACGGCTACAAAAATATTAAAACGACAACTGTAATATAAATTGCTTTTTAGAAGTTTACATTGATAACCAGAAAACTTAAACAATAAACATTTAGTTTAAAATCTAAAAAAAAATAACCTTTACTAAAAAGTTATTTAAAATTATTTACACGGGGCTTTTGACAACGCCTCTTGCCTAGCGATGATGTCGGCCACAGAAGGCATGGAATCTACGACACCACTCGTAAGTGGATACACATGCTACAACATCAGCAAGTCAATACCAGGTGATTCTATAACAACCAAGGTAACGCAAGGATGTCCTCAAGAAGGGGTATTGTCGCCTATTTTATGGAATTTAGTGGTAGATGAGTTACTGACATGTCTCAATGCAGAGGGATTCTACGCCCAAGACTATGCAGATGATGTAGTAATACTCGTTATAGGAACACATGCCATTAACTGGCAGAGCTCATGCAAAATAAAGCTCAAAGTCACGTAATTCTGCCTTTCACCAAAAGAAGACAAGCAGGGAACTACAATAACATAAACATCTTCGATGAGCAAACTGACCTAGAACCAATAAATCATCAAAAATCTAAACAAAGCGAATATGTACCTAATGAGATGCAGAGCTTGTTTGGAAAAATCTGGGGACTCAACGCAAGTGGTGTTCTGGTTATATGTCACAGTCCTCAGACCCATAATGATATATGGTGGACAAAAAAACAGCAAACTACGACAGTCACCAGGCGATATACATTTTGTTAGACAGCCAAGCTGCCCTAAACTCCAATCGACTCAAATCGAGGATCAGAATGGAGTACCTAAATAACCTGAAATATCTAGCAGCAAGGAAGAACAGAGTAGAACTCTTAGAAGTTCCTGGTCACTCGGGGATAGCGCGCAACGTAAAGCCGATGAACTGGCTAGAGCCGGATCATATTAAAAACTCACGGGCCCTGAACTCGCCCTTGACATATCAAAACAGGCAACCAAAGCAACATCAAACAGGTGGGCGCAAAAACAACATCTATCCCGATGGAACAGGATACCTAGTTAAACCCAAGCGAGGGCCATAATTGGGAAACCCTTCAAAAAGCTGTCACTGGAATGTTGCTTCTAACGCGTACCCAGCTTAAACAAGTGGTTGGCTACTAACAGGCCACTGCCACTTAAGAAACCACCTACTTCAAATAGGAATTTACAATAGTCCATTGAATGCGGACTTTGCGGCGAAAAGGACAAAAGCGGCGAAGAGGACAAAACCGCCTCACATATCATATATAACTGCGAAGCACTGACCCGAAGATTCAAAATCTTCGGAGGAATGCAATGTGGGGCATAACCTCTCGCATGACAAACTTGGTAAGAATTTACTGGACCTTATAAAAGGAACACATCTTTTCTAGCAAGATACAGGATACCTGATCAAACCCATGCGAGGGCCACAATTGGTAATCCCTCCAAAAAGCTATTAACTGGAATGTTGCTTCTAACGCGCACCCAGCTAAAACACGTGATTGGCCTACTAACAGGCCACTGCCACTTAAGATTACACCTAGGTCAAATAGGAATTTACAATGGTCCCATTGAATGCAGACTTTGCGGCGAAGAGGACAAAAGCGGCGAAGAGGACGAAACCGCCTCACCTATCATGTATAACTGCGAAGCACTGACCCGAAGAAGATTCAAAATCTTCAAAGGAATCCAATGTGGGAATAACCTTCCGCATGACAAAGTAGGTAGGAATTTACTGGACCTTATAAAAGGAACAAATCCTTTCTAGCAAGATATGGGAGCACAATAAGCCACTAGGCTGCAGTGCAGGAAGCTTGGGCCGAACACCTGACCCCCGTCTCAAACCAACGAACCAACAAACCAACCCAGTAGCATGAAGCGCATTCGGTCTGATTTTATCAGTTCTTATCTAGCTTGAAAAGGTACTGAGTGTATGTTTCTCTAAGACATCCAAGATATCACCTATTTAAATATGGTATGTTATTTTCATGACATCCTGTATAACAAAGTTCGATAATTTTTTAATAGACCAATAATTTTTCTTATAAATAATTGAAGCGTTGAATTATTAAAGGGGCCAAGTGTCATTTTGTCTATAATGAGTTCAAATTTTAGAATAGTACCAGTAAAAATAATTTTAAAAAAGGCCAGGTACCAAAACACTTTTTGAATTTTTTGTTCTTTATCGTATAGATAACGATGTATGTAAATCTCACTATAAAATAAATAGGTTTTTCTTTAAAATATCTGAATTATTGTTTTTAGCACTCAGCTCCTTTAATAATTCAAATATTAGTCTAATATTACTTACAATGGCCAATATAATATTTATGCTGCGGGTACAAAATATATATTCTTTTACTTTATATGCAGACGTCTTCAGTGGAGGAAGTCCTATCATTATAAGCATTGTCAAATTCCAAACTATATTCCCAGAAATTGATATTACATTAAGAACATACCCTATCTTGGAAGCTCTGTTAAATTCGTCCACATGATTACAAAGCTGGCTATACTCTTTTGTCACATATTCAAGGCTTTTAAAAAAAATCAAATTTTGTGACGTATCATTTGTAGACTCTATATGGTCACGTTTAAATTTTAGCAACGAATTATTTAACTCAGAAAATCTATTCTGAATTTGTCTGCCAAATAAAACAGCAAAAATAGCTGTTGTATTAAATAAGGCATATTCCAAGTCTTGAGCAATCAAATATTGGTACATGGGCCATCCATGGTAAAAAATTGAGCTCGTAAAACTAAGAGTCAAAGGTAAAAGACTCAGAATGCACCAAATAATTAATCCTATGGTAAAAATGTTGTTATTTTTAACGCTGTTCATGTTGGGGCTATAAAAAAAGATAATTAAATCTGGAACAGACGATGTTCTAAACATAATTCCAAAGCCCAAAGCATTTGCCAGAGTCACTAATATATGACCGATTGTATCAACAATTTTGGCTAGAACATTAATATTATACACTTCATAAGCTGCTGTAACTTTTTTGTAAACGGTAAATATAAAAGCAAATAAGTGCAGAGAATATATTATGATCTCTATTTGCAAAAAGCATTGTTTTCTGCGTAAAATTTTGACTAGACGTTGTATGTATTTAGGGGCTGGCTTTTTATGACCATACTGTTTGTCAAGCTTTTGAGCGCTTTGAACATTTATTATTGTTATACGTGACATTGTTCTACTGAAAAAATTAACACCTAAATTTATTTTTCTGGTGTAAACAACAATTGTTTCTATAATTAAATAATGTAGTTGTATTACTTTCGTGTGTGTTATCTTTTGATTAAATGGATTTTGTCGCTTTTTTATATTTTCCTGGTGGATCGGGACATGGTAGAAATGATTATAGTTTTACATGTTGAAACCAAAGTGGTATAATGTATCTTAATTAAAAATAATAACTCGTGCTTAAATCCCCATAGTAAATAATGACTTAGTATTTTGAACCGCTTTCAAGGTCGGGGTTTGATCACGTTGCGATAATGGCAGGTGTGTGGAGTGCTGATCTGTTTAATTTTTATAGTATTAGAAATACTGCACACACTCCCCAATCTGTAGGTCATGCAATAACAAGAAACCAAGGGTTTGATAGCCCTTGGGTAGTAGTATACAGTGTGTCTACTTAAGTTGGCTACTAATGGGAAACTTTTTTATTATTAACTTTACGAAAAAAGTCATCCCTCATAAAAAGTTCTGCATGATGCAAAACCTAAAATGCAACCATCAGAGCCGATTATTTTTGAGAATATCGAAAACTGTAATTATGAAAAGTTGTTCGGTATGAAAAACTATGTTAATAAGCAATTACACTAAAAAATTATTTGTTATTTTTACAAATTTGGTCTCAAATAAATTTTTAAAAAACAAAAGCAGTGTAATTGCATGGTATAACATAGATTTTAATGCCGAACAACATTTCATAATTATAGTTTTCGATATTGTCAAAAATAAAGGTACTTTACTCTTGGCAAAATTCATATTTTTTGACAAACCTCGTATACGACTAAAAAAATTTAACATCTGATAGTTGCGTTTTAGGTTTTGGACCATGCAGAACTTTTTATAAAAAATAACTTTTTTTCGTAAAGTTAATAAAAAAAAATCAGACACAATGGATTTTTCGAAAAAAAATTTTTGTTTTTTTAATTTTCATATTGGGAAATTAAATAACTATTGCCTATATACGGTTGTCAGTTTTTTTGTTTGTTGAAAAGAAATATATTTTATTGCACCGGGACTTAAAAAGTAAATTTATCAGAGAAATAGCCATATCGGTCTTACAAGTGTATTTGATGGTATCTACGAACATGTTTTACAAAATAAACAATTAGATTTAAATTGAAAATGTTAAGAAATGATATTAAAATAGAGATGGCGGATTTTTAAATTCACTTAATATACATTTGATTTTATAGTTAAACCCGTTCTGTTAAAAAAACTAATTAAAACAATAAAGATTAAATTATTAATATTTCAACACTCTTTTAGTATTATTGTCTATCCTCCCAAAAAAATCTGTTTCTCTAATTATTTTATAACTTATTAGTATTTGACCTTTTTATCATTTTAGGTTAAGAGGACTCCATACACCTTTAAAACCAGATTTATCTTCAAAGGTTATTAAACTGGTCTCTCTCATCTTTCTAACATCAGTGGCGAAACCGGCAACGCGCGTCGGCTAATGGCTGTTTTTTTTTTTTAAATAATATATAATAATAGCAATAATATTGTTATATAAAAAAATGGTGAGAATAATGCCAGATGCTAGACAGAATTTTTTTATACTTGATACAATTATTATGCTACTTAGTATTTAAACAGTGTTTAAGAAATGAATGACTATTTGTTTAGTTGTACTTTTTATTTGTGCTAAAGCAGTACCATTATAAATAATTACTTTTTTCGTATATTTAACTTTTTGATCTATTTGTCCTCTTGTAAACTCGATCAACGTAAATACAGTATTGTATATGTACACGGTGTCCATTTTTGTTTACTTTTGTAGGGTCTCGCTTATATTTAAACATAGAGTTTGCGCAGCATTGTGCTACTTTTTTGTGAAACCAAACATGCCGTTAACAAACTTTGCATAGCTCTCTTGGTTTTAGACAGTTGTACAGAACAGTACGTAGAAATTTAAATTATCACTCTTGGGACACCACCCGTATATCAGTTATCTTTTAACTTATTGGAGAGGGGAAAAGGTATTCTTATAGAACTTTTTTTGTAGAAACGAGTGCCGTGGTATGTTATTTTCTTTTGCATCCCTTTTTGAATTATGAACAACATACCTATATGTTTTTTAATGGGACACACCCTATATATTTTTAGCTCATTAATTAAGAACTTTCTAGTATTTTTAAAAATAGTTAGAAGTATCTATTTATTTTTAAAAATAGCTGAATTAACTACACTTTTTTCCAAATTAATACGTGTAATTTAACAGTAGGCCATGGCTATGCTGATGAAACCAAAGAAAAATATAATATGTATATTATTTATACTTAAAATGCTTTAAAGGGATTAATAAATTAGCCATTATCTTCGCTTTTCAAAATATATAAAACCGTTCAATGGTCTACACTTTATCACGAATATCCATCAAACTGTGCGAATTATGTATTAGAGAACATAGTAATCAGAAATTTCTATAGTTATCAAGAAATGTATTTATGTTGTTGTTAATGTGTGATATATAAAAACCTATAATATTCATTTACACTGGTATAAATTTAGTAAATGTGGGGAGTTGGTTGTACATAGTGTTTTGAAGAAAGGAACAAACTATTTATTTCAGTGTAACTATTTATTAACACTGATGCCAAGCGCTTTCGGCCTTATTTACTTAAGGCCATCATCAGGGATTAACCTAGTAAATATAGTTTGAAGAAATTTAGTAAGTTGTGGCGTGTGTAAGTGGCAATCGGTGGCATGAGGCAGGTAAGGCCCGGACTCACTACAATTTAATTAATATCGTAAAATTTATTAACATAAACAAAATTTGTTTTGCTGTTCTGCGTTACAACACTGCAAATCTTATCTTAAATTTATAATATTCATAACATATTTAACTTATTTGGTAATTGTATTAAAATTAAACACGTTTATATATTCAAAAGAACCGCAAACGATATCCCTAGTATGCGCAGTGTGTTCAAAAGTTCCTCACCGAGAAGACGACCTGTGCAGTCGAGGCCCGGACGGACGCTAGACTCTCGTCACCGAAGTCACTCGCGTCTATATCCCAATCTATTGTCGGCACACTGCGCATGTCAGGCGGATAGCGTGATGGCGGAATATTTGAAATGTACATAGGTAGAAATAAGATCAATAATTACATGTAAAATATGATTGATATAGCGATTATTTAATTACATTTTTAAATTTATTGATATATTTAAATCAAATAGGTACTTTATTCTTTTTTTTTTCTTTTACATTCTAAGGAATTCAAAGATGTGATTACCGGTGTTGACAGTATACGATTTTGTAATTCCGACTTTTTGTTATGAGGGTCAAAGTTAGAAGAAATCATAGGGCTTATTGTTGTTTTTAGTGCATTAATACTAGAAATGCATGGCATGTAATGCTCTCTACAGGTAAAATATTTTGAAGACTTTGTGTTTTCTTTTCATGTGAACATTAATATTTGTTTTCTTACTACATTTCATCTCACAGTCTATACACACAAAAACTGTTCTACAATTTAAAAAATTACGGTTAGGTTTTACTTTACAGGTACTTGACGACAGCCACCACAAAATATTTAATATTTTGTGACAGCCGCAGCCAAAACAAAACATACTGATTAATAACCTGCCCCTTCATTTTAATTATTCCTCATAAGGCCACAAATTAACAAATTGGTAAACTGTTCTTGTAAGAAAACTTAATACCTCTGACATGCGCAGTGTGCCGGCAATAGGTTGGGATATTGACGCGAGTCCGAAACTCGACTTCTTGTCTCTGCATATACAGGATGATTCCTAAGTTGATACTTCTTTTTTAACTGCGTATAGAAGGCATTAAAATAAACAACATTTTCAAATGCCTTTTTTCTTAAAACTCTAAAATAAAGTACCTACATTCTTTTATTACACTACGAATCAAATATGGTTCTGCCTAATTTGCCCGTTGAATAACATTAAGAAAACTTCTGGATGAGCCCGCAAGGGAAAGCGTTTTGCCTATAATCTCGAGAAACATCCGCACTTTTACGATAACATATCTACCTATTAGTTCATTGTTTTCAAATTTTACCATTTTCACGTATATATCACCAATTTAAAATTTAATTGCTTCCGAAAAACACACGTAGCGGCTTGCTTAATACTAGCCGTATGACTAATACTAATAAGAGATAAGAAAAACAACAGAAACTACAGCCGGGTATGTTTTTATGACCAGGCCGGCACTTAGATTTTTTACTTCTCTATCGCGCCTATTTTTGAGTTTTTTGAAAAAAGGTATTTGAAAAAGTTGTTTATTTTAATGCCTTCTATACACAGCTAATAAAGAAGTATCAACTTAGGAATCACCCTGTATGTGTAAATATCGCGTCTTAGTCTTAGTTTAATCATCTGTTTGTTTTACACACTCGCACGTACAAATTTAGAGGAGGGAGAGGGGTTGCTTTGGTGATTGACGCGAAGACTCTATTGTCAAATACATCCTCTATATTTAAATATGCGCCAAGTAGCGCTTCTTTGTTTTCCAGACCTTTCTCTAACCCTTCTTACTAGCTGGTGAAGTGCCGATTCCGTTGATTTTCCTGTTCTGTAGGCATGTTGATCTTAATAAAATGGTCTACGTTCCAAAATATCATCCCTAATATGCCTTTTCTAACAGTTTTTAAGCGATTTTAGTATAAACGACATTAGACCTGAATGCTTTTGCGCCGAGTAGTCTGGTCGTCCACGTTTAGGTATAAATACCACCTTTGTGAGTCTCTATACTTTTGGAATATGTCCTGTGGCCAGACTGGCTCTCAGTGTGAGGCACAGCTTTTCTATGAAAAGTCTTATAAAAGTGAGGAATATGTTCATGGAATATTCTAAATGTTAGTGATAAATAAATAATGAATTAAAATTGTTACTTACGGATGCTAATATAATAGTTAAGCTGCGGGTGCAAAATATAAATTTTTTCATGGTAGCTTCCATCATCATCATAGGGGGACGGCCTAATATGATAAGCGCCGTCAAACTCCATACAATAGCTCCAGAAATTGAGATAACATTAATGACATAAGATTGCTTAAATACTCGATTACCTTCATCTAAGTGTTTACAATGCGTAGTGTATTGTTTTATTACAAACTCCAAGTTTGTTAAAATTTTTAAATTTTCGATATTTTTTGATTCAAGGCTTGTAGAATCTGGATAGATATTTATAATTTTCCCTAATAAGTGATTTGTCTCAGTACATCTGATCTGAATTTGTCTGGCCAATAAAATTAAAAAGATCATCATTAAGTTAAATAACGAATATTCCAAATCTTGAACAATGAAATATTGGTACAGATACCATCCATGGTAAAATATAGAAGAAGTAACACTAAAGATTAGAGGTAAAAAACTAAAAATACAGCAGATAATTAAACCTAGATACAATATCTTGTTACTTTCATAATTATCAGTGATGGGGCTATAAAAATAAGCTAGTAAATCGGGCATAATCACTGATCTACAAATTAGGCCAACTCCCAAAGCATTTGCCATTGTCACTAATATATGACTTATTATGTCAACAACTTGAACTGCAACATTAAATTTAAACTCTCCATAAGCTTCTGTGATTTTTTTATATGTAGTATATACTATTGAAAACACATGCAGAGAATATATCATGATTTCCATTTGTAAGAAACAGTTTTTCTTGCGCAATATTTTAACCAAGCGTTGAATAAATATTGGGGCTTGATTTTTATTAACATGTTGTTTGTCCAACTTGCGAGTACTTTGAACATTAATGATGGTTAACCGTGACATTTTTTAACTGAAATAATAATGCTGTAAGTAGAGTAAATTTAATGGGTAAAAAAAACCGCTCTAAACAATTATATTAAATACCACATTCGTATAATTTAGTGGATGTTATCTATAAATAATATTTTATCCTTTTTTATTAACATGGGACACGAAAAAAAAATAAAGGTTTATTTACTGTTAATGATAACACGTATTATAATTAAGAGCTATTATTGATGTGTAAAAATAATTTAATATTAAAATAATTACAATCGATATGGTCAATTGCTTCAATTACATTTCCATTCAACAAAACAACAAAGCCATAGATATAGGCTAGAAAATGCAAGTTAAATTTCCTTGTCAAGGTAAAGAAACCCGGTTTCTACAGTTAATAATCGGTCAATAATAAGTTAAAGTTGTAGATTTTCTTCAGTAACTATTCTTTTTAGATTTTAATATGAAATGCAAAATAATTAATTACCTACAAAATGCGAAAAAATAGTATATGCACCTCGTCAGAAATAGTATATTACATAACAAGTGATGAAAGTGATACTTTTCAAACGAGGAGATATTTAGCACGAGGCGTCAGCCGAGTGCGGAAATTCTCCGAGTTTAATAATAATCACTTTCACACGAGTAATGTACACTATTTTTCCTACGACCACAAAGAATTATTAAAAAAACCTTTGATTTCTGAAAAAAATATTTCAACTCTCGAGTGGAAATTCAAGGCACACTATTAATTTAAACATATGATGCCAATTTGACAGACCACCCCTATTTATTAAAAAGAACAAATTTTAGAAAGCAGTTTAGTTTTTAACTTATTTATCATGTAGGTATTTGTCGAGTGATTTCGAATTAGAGTGTGAAAATACGCCATCTGAAATTATAAAAAAGTTAAGAATATACTGTAAAAACTATTACCAGTCGAAACAAGCCCCGCTGAAGAAAATGTTATATATTAAACTTAAACAGGAAATGTTTATGGGTTGGCATAGCCTAGGGACTAGAGCCATGGGCTACCGATCAATAGATCACAGGTTCAAACCCCATTAGGAGTACTTGAATTTTTTTTGTAAAAACATTAAATAAATTATAAAATTATTTTGAATTGAAATCTTCTTTGTTGAATGAATTTTAAAAATTTAATCAAGGTAAGATGCATTAAACATAAAATTAAAAAATTCACCCAACAAGGAAGATTTCAATTCAAAAGACCTAATTCTTAATTCGGCGCTTTCGAGCCAAGTTAACCGTGCTTTTTTTCTCATTTTTATAGGTGGTCGTAGGAAAAGTGATTTTACTTGACTCGTATGGAAATGAACTCCTCGCTTCGCTCGCATTCAAACTAACCATACTTTTCTAAGCTTGATGCGTAATATACTATAAACCTTTTGTTATTTATCACATTTTATTTACCTTTTATTTACTGCAGGCTAGCCCTGATGATGGTATTTACCGAAATGCGTAGGCAACGCGTAGGCAGTAAGTGTTTTTATACCATATTAAGGAAGCTAAAGGACAAGTTTGATTTCTGTTTCAGTTAAATAATATGTAATTTTATTAATACTGTTCCCGGAAGTACAAATATAATATATATTTATACCGCGAGACTAACGGGCCCTAATCCCTTGAATGGTTGCTGTCCATTCGCGGAATTAAATAACATTTGTCCCTTGGTTTATAATATATTATTTAGTTGCATTTATTTAGGTTAGCGTTCAATAAGAGGTTGTGGTTTTAGGTTATTTGTATTTCTTTTGGAAATTTGTAAAAAACAAAAAAAGGACAGTGGAGGAACAAAATAAATGAAGGAAAATAGTTGGAAAAACCCTAAAATGCAATTATTTTCCCCCCAATTCCAATGTTTTTACCAAAAATATTATGCTATTTTACTTAGTTTTGTAGCGGTTCTATAAATAATTAGTCCCTGGCGACATTCATCCCTATTCTGGCACTGGAGATTATGAAGCTTTTTCAAAATTCCGTCATATGTGAGTATATACGTTAAATGTTCACACCTGACAACTAACTAAATTCACGTTACTTTAACCGCAACTTATTTCAAAGCATAACATCATTAAAAATAATATGAATTAATTTAGGACATATCCTAAAATTGATATGATTTCAGAAACTATGACTCAACTACCAAAGACCAAAATGAGTATCAGACCTAGACAAGTGGTTTACAATAATATATCAATTTGGGAAAACAAAATTCGGATTTCAAAATAATTGAAAAAGTTGTTCCAATTGACTCCTGTTACAAATAGGGGAAAGTTCCCGCGATTGAACCTGCTCCTCGATTGGACCACACGGATTACAGTTAGCAATTAGGTCGCTCGTTGGGTAAAACCGCAATAGATGGCTCTGTTGTCATCGGTAATGTCTAAGTACCAATGGTTTCGTTCTTTTAGTGTACGATTAGATACATTTCGGTAAATACTCTGTTTACGTACTTTTGTTATCGTTTTATCACACCTTAGCGAAGAAGATATTGAAGTTTAAAGTAAGTTAATTTTAAATATATCAATATTTATTAGTAGAATGATGTTTTAGGTATATTTTAACGTAAGTCTAGATATGTTTTTTATACTTTTTGTGATCATTTTAAAATTAAGGTTAGAAAAAGCACTTGTTTCTTTGATTGGACCGCATTTTGATTCCACAATTGGACCGGTCCAATCGAGGAAATCTACAAGTTCAGTCTATTCCAATAGACGTTCCGAACGTTGTGAATGAAAGAGATCAAGATTTAGGCCACACAGCTCCAAATCAAGGTAATAATATGGATTGATAAATTATATTGTTGCCGTTTTTTTAAAGTTTTTTGCTTGTTTCAGAAATTATTATTACTTAAGTCCTCAAACAACAGGGGTGCTAAGTGTGTCTGTTGCTGATTTATCTCCGGTACCTCAACCAAAAACCAGAAAAGGAATAAGGAATTTAATAAGAGCTCAAAAAGCTTGCGTGTTAACCGATAGTCCTTATAAAAAGAAATTGGAAACTAAAAAACATCAAAAGCAAGGTACAAAGGGGAAAAGAAAGCTATCCTTGGGAAGTACTAATATTGATATGCCATCTACCGCAGCTGGAAATAGCACTCACGGCACCATTAATAAAAAAACGAAAGAAAATTGGTATTGTATTTTGTGTAAGAAAAATTTAAGTGCAGATATGATTCAATGTTAAGAATGCGTCAAGCGGCCCCTCAGAAAATTTTATTTTTGTCCATATTCCCTGAAATTAGATGGATATGAGTAGATTTCTTAAGTTCTGTATTTTGTGTTATGCATTCGACTTAAAATAATAATGTTTAATATAATATTTTTTGATTAAGTTGTTGGTATTTACTGTGGTTTAAGTAGCTGGTCCATTTGAGGAACCAGGTCGTCCATCAATCAATCAAAATTTATACATGAATGTACATAACAATAATTTCACAAGTCAAAGTAAAAATACATATATATAAGCATAATTATTAGTCATTTTTTTCCCACTAAAGGAATCTCACTTAAAATATTGTTTTTTTTTAAAAAAGAACATTATACAAACATATATTTAAAATAACAGATTTACACTTCAATTAATCGCACCCAACTAAAGGAAATCAAGACCAACACTTTGAGGTAGAGGGGGCATATCTCTCAGTTAAATCAGATCGCTAAAATCATTAAGGAAATATTCCTCCTTACTATAAAAAGCTTTATTCTTAAGGTATTGTTTAATTTTTACTTCAAATACTTTTAAGTCGGCATTTCTGATATCTATAGATAGTATATTTAAAAACTTTATACCATAATGGTTCGCCCCATCCCTGGCCCTTGCAGTCCTACTATAGTTTATGGCGAGGTCATTTCTTCCCCTGGTATTATATGTATGAAAATCGCCATTAAGAGCATAAGCATCATGGTTCTTCTTTATATACATTAGACAGTTAAATATATAGATGCATGGCACAGTGAGAATGCCCAGAGAGACAAAGCTATTTCTACAACATTCAATATACCTCAAGCCAGCCATTACTCTTACACAGCGCCTCTATATAGCAAACACTGTAGAAGCATGTGGGGAATGTCCCCAGCAAAGGATAGCATAATATAGATGTGAGTTTATGAAGGCATAGTATGCAGTCATAAGGACGCTTTCAGAAACAATACCCTTTAAGTTACGTATGATATAAAAATTTCTACTTAATTTGCTAGCTAATTGAGTTGTATGCTCCTCCCAGGTTAACTTTGTGTCGAGATAGACTCCCAAAAATTTAACCGGTGTAGTATTTATGACACCTGGTCTTAGTGAGAAATTTAATATCTGCGTTTTAATAGCATTAATACCAAGTCTGTACATCCATCTGCGTCTCCATGACCCCCCGATCCAGTTCCTCAAGATCTTCAGAGCTGTTAATTGTACTGGTATCATCAGCAAACAATAATAAGGTGGCAGAGTTCGTAGATATGCATGCATTTATATCGTTTATATATAGCAAGAATAATATGGGCCCCAAAACTGAGCCTTGGGGTACGCCATGCATGATATATCTCCTGTCTGAATTAGCATTATTAAAAGATACATACTGGAGTCGATTCGATAGATACGACTTAATTAAGTGTATGCTGTCATTACTGAAATTATAGTGAGAGGACTTCTGGATCAGTAGGGCATGTGACACGCAATCAAACGCCTTCGTTAAATCAAAAAATGAGGCTTGGGTAAATTTTTTCCCCTCGAAGCATTCCTGAATATAACTAGTAAGCTCATGAATAGCTGTAGTTGTTGACATATTATTTCTAAATCCGAACTGCCTTGGGTTTAATAGTTTGTTACTTTCCAGATAATTGCAAATTTGGGCTTTAAGAGCACTCTCGAATACCTTACCGACAACAGGTACTATGGAAATAGGCCTATAATTTGATACATCATTTGGGGAACCTTTTTTGTGTATAGGGACTACACGAGCTATTTTCAAGAAGTCAGGAAAGACAGATTTTTTTAGACATATATTAATAATTTTTGTCAAGGGAATGATTATTATTTCTTTTAGGGTTTTTAGTATTTTAACATTTAAATTGTAGCTATCTTTACTAGGACTATTTTTAAAATTAGATATAATATCTCTTCCAATCAAGGTAATCCGTTTTCACAATTGGACCACTTACAAGGGTTAAGAAAAACATATTTTTTTCTTAAATGGTTACTTTCTAAGATTTTTTACTTAAACTATAAAGGTGCTAAATGTATACTAAAGCAAAATAATAATTTACTTTTGGTAAATCCCTTTCTTCTGGCCCGTAACTAATTAAAAACCAAAAAGTGGTCCAATCCCGGCGATTTTCCCCTAAGATGAGCAATGAGGAGAAATCTATAAGTATTTAATGGGAAGAAGGTAAAAATTAATATCATGTTTCTTTGGTAAAATTAATAAATAAGAAATTATATAAATATCCTTAATACCTAAAAATGTAAAATTCTAAAATAAGAAAATGTCTTTATAATTGCATCTACAGAAATTTCAAGATTTTTGCGATAAATAAATAAAGATGTTACTTACAGCTGATAATGTAATATTTAAGCTGCGTGTACAAAATATATATTGTTTCACTCTAGCTGCAAACATCATCATAGAAGGAAGGCCTATCATTATAAGCGTTGACAAACTGTATACAATAACTCCAGAAAATGAGATAACATTAATAACATAAGATTGCTTGAATACTCTGTTAAATTCATCTAAGTAGTTACAAAGCTCAGTGTATTGTTTTGTTGTACATTCCAGAGTTTTCAAGAGTTTCAATTTTTCCACATTTTTTGATGCTTCATTGGTAGAATCTAAATAGGTACGTTTAGTTTTTAGTAATAACTTATTTAACTCAGAATATCGGTTCTGAATTTGCCTGGCAAGTAAAATAAAAAATGTCATCATTATATTAAATATTGAATATTCTAAATCTTGAACAAAAAAATACTGGTACATATTCCATCCATGATAAAGTGTAGAACTGATGAGACCCATAGCCAGTGGTAAAATACTAAGAATACACCAAAAAATTAAGACAACATTAAATATTTTGCTACTTTGTTCAGCATCATCAGTGATGGGCCTGTAAAAATAAGTAAGTAAATCGGGCATAATCAATGATCTACAAATCAGTCCGATTCCTAAAGCATTTCCCATTGTCACTATTATATGAGTTATTATATCAACAATTTGAACAACTACATTAACTCCCCACTCTTCATAGGCTTCTGTGACTTTCTTATACGTAGTATATGCTAATGAGAATACATGCAGAGAGTTTACAATGATTTGTATTTGTGAAAAATATTTTTTCCTAAGCAAAATTTTAACCATGCATTGAATCCATTTTGGGACTTGATTATTATTAACATATTGTTGTTTGTCCAACTTGTAGGTAGGTACTCTGATCACTTAATAAAATTAACCGTGACATTTTTAACCTGAAACAATATTGTTTTACAGTAAGGTTTTACAATATAAACAAAAATTTGACCTACACAATTTAAACCACGTATTTGTATTATTTTGTGAATAGGATCTGTTGATTAGAAAAATATTTTATCCCTTTTTTATATTCAACTGGGACTTGACAGAAAAAATTATAGGTTTATATACTGATTAGAAGTGGTCTAATGGTATCATGTATCTTAATTTAAAATAATATTAGTCCTTACTAATGTTAAGTAATAAATATTTTAGTATGTTAAAAGAATAATGATCGATATTGTCAATTCCTTTAATCATTCTCGCCTTTAGCAAAGTTACAAAGCCATAGAAACTATCTGGACGTGCAAGCGGATCCACATGCCCGCTAGCCCCCGCCAAGCCATGGGCCTTGAGGTGGGAGGACCGCGGCACAGTGTGACGGATCGGCAATCTAGCGGGACGAAATATTTCCATAAATAATTTATATATTTTTTAAGTCATATTGTTGATAGTGTATGTTAAAATTCGTTTTAATGGTTATTTACGTATCAAGAGACGAAAAGCGCAATTTTATAGAGCAAGCAACTTTGTTACCGGCGCGTCGGTTACCGGTGCGCTGGCGCCATAGGCCGAGATTTGAAAGTGTTTTCCTTATTTAACTATATAATATGACGGGAAAAGCTTAGGACTTATTTTGTTGACCTGTTCTCTTATCACATTATATTGATGTGTTGAAAGATCAGCGTCGATCATTAGTGCAAGAGCTTCATCATCTGACAATGTTTTAGTATTATCTTTTTTTAACTCCCTACTTTTTTTAATTTGGGTGGCACGAGCGGGCAATGCTTGTGACAGCTCCTTTACTATGGAATCTCTTTTCCCCACTTCACAGCTTCATCTTAGCAACCATGGATAGTTCTTTAATATTTTTCGATTTCACCAAACTCGTTAGCTCTCTCTTGTCTTTTCACAACACTTTTGAAATGACTTTGATGGTCTGCGAAAACTTCAGGTAACTGATCGGTAAATGTAGATGGTACTGAGTAATAAATACTATCTGGAAACGTAATTATTCCACTAAGCCAAAGACAATTGATATTTACAAATCTGTTGCGGGTTCGGTAACTTTTGCTCCTCCCTCCACACACTTCTTAAAGAAGTCTCTAAAACATCTTCGGAAAATATGCCTTGACAAATTTCCCAATGACAAAGTCACAAACTGCATCATAGCGCTTTACCTTTTTTTGATTCACCCAAATTTCCAAAATCTCGTGTCCGCAAATTATGGGAACCATTCTGAAAAAAAAAGAAACTTTTCTTAGAGACGCCAACAGACGCAAAAAAATTGTATATGGTCTTAAAGTAGAAAGTCTAACTAAAAGTTGGAGTAACAGTAGAAGTCCATATTCACCCATATAAGAGACTTTTACTCTACAAAAAATTGATATTGTACACAATTTGTGACATCATTACAGTATTTCCCAAAATTTGATATAAAATATTTCAACAACAAATAAAAACTTACCTTTACACAAATACACACATGCCAAAATATCACACCAATAAACAATCCACTCTGAAATAACTACCACGAGTGAGGGACTCCTTAATAGAGTATAGACAAATTCATACCTGCTACCCTTAGGGCTTTTTTACACGGTGCGACTGAGATGCGATTTTCCGTTTGCGACATATCGTATCGCATTCGCAGAAAGCTTTCACATAAGGCGATCATTTTTTCTCCAACGATTTAAAAATAAAACATTGTACGCAGTGTTGTCATTGCTCAGGTGATCTTCGCAGTGAGTGGGGTGTATTTGCAGCATGTATACTAGAAGACGAATTATTTTATTGGCATTGCTACATACATACATATACACTGTATATCTTACCTATTGCTTTTTGTTGGGCGTCATCCATAGAATCATAATTTTTTTCCAAAAACCTACACACTTCTTTCCATGTCTTTTCCTTTAAACGCTTTTTTTATGGTCTTCACATGTTTTGTCCCATAAAGACGAATAACTCTCCACCGATTCAATTAAATCAATTATTTCGTATTTGAATTTTAATTTTGAAGCCATTGCGAAGGCACAAACGATACGCTGCACAACCTGAAGTTGCTGAAGAAGAGTGAAGACAAACTGACAGCAGTGTTGCCAGATGAGATGAAGAAAAAATCGTGCGAATTGTTACCTTATTCGTGAGATCGTGAAATCGGAACCAAAATCGTGTAATCTCACGATTAATCGTGAGATCTGGCAACACTGACGACAGTTTTGCAACACTGAAATTTTATTTTACTGATACATCTCGCGGCAAGCAGCGACACGTCTGAAAATGTGCATATATATTTTAGTGGTTGGTTTAATATCGCACGGAAAAAAATCGCCCAGTATCTGACCAACAAACTCACTGTCTTGTGATACTACGGACTAAGCGTCCGTGTTTGTTTTGTCGCTTCCGCATAATGTGAAAATTACACATATGATTACATATATTTCATAGTTCCACGATATCGTTGCGACATACCGCAAACGGAAAATCGCATCGCAGTCGCACCGTGTAAAAAAGGCCTTAGGGTTTTCACGTAGTTATGACCACGCCTACATATCTAACAAAAAAACTGGTGTCAATCTGACCTAAATGGAATATTTTTATGCTTGATGATTTACGCCACTGTTATAAACACTTTCGAAACCTATTACAAAAAACGGCCACTAGCACTTTAGAAACCTAAACATAATTTTTAGTAATTTCTCTTGTCATTTTTTATAAAAAGAAATCTGAAAGCTCTGCGATTAAAGGTTTTTGAGATAAAGCCGTGGTGCTTGGTTGATTAACCACCTGTGCAGGAATGATATCAAATACATATAACATCTTCCATTTTCTGTCATAATAGATGGTTTTCGTAGTCTTGTAGGGGAGTAGGAAGTTTTATTCGTCTTCTACTTCTATCTGAATTTTTTTCCGTGGTCGGATTCTGTCTAGCTAGAATAATTTCTAAACTTTCTTAACTAGGTTCAAGACCCATCGTGGCATCTGGATGTAGAAGACTCTGAAGTGTTTAAAACTGTAGAGTAGACTTAATAATTTTGATAATCAATTACTTTTTTGAAAAAGTAGTTGTGGCTACGTTGTAGTGTTTCTTTTGGATAACAGAATTGTATTGGGTTTAACATAACTTTGTTTGAGAAAATCAATATTATTTTCTGTAGTAAATTATGCCTAATATTTTTCTGATTTCTTCGGTAAGTATAATCTTTCATCTAAATTGACTAAATAAGATGATTTTAGTTTGTTTTAATGAACCTATTATCTACTCCTTAGAGCAGTGGTTCTTAACCGCCGTTCCGCGGAACACCGGTGCTCCGCAGACCTCTTCCAGGTGTTCCGCGAAATAATTTAGTAATATCAACTAACCTAAAATTAATGAAGAAGCAAGTACCAGTGGTACTGTGAATGATGGAACTCCGCAACCAACACGCGATAGTGATGGAAAACGTCACAAAAAATCGACGACCCGACAATATTTGTCGAATACTTGAGCCTTGGCTTCACCTAGACTGGAAATAAAGACTGTCAAATCCCGAAATGTATTGCATGTGGAGAACAATTGGCCAACAGTGCAATGATTTCTGCTAAATTAAAGCGACATTTTTCTACAAAACATACTAATCTAGCATCCAAAAATAGAGAATATTTTAAAAGATTATTGGAAATGCAAGAGAAACAAGCAACACATTTTCATAATATGGTAACAATAAAACAAAAACACAAATATCATCATACAAAGTAGCAGAACTGGTTGCTTTAAAATAAAAACTACATACTGTTGCAGAGACTCTTATTTTACCAGCATATCTTGAAATCGTCAAAATTATGTTTGGCTCTAAAGCACAAAAAGAAATATCAAATATTCCGCTTTCAGATAATACAATAAGAAGTAGAATTGTAGACATGTCAGCAGATATTGAAAAAACAGTCACAAATACACTATCGTCCGAAGAAAATTTTGCGCTACAGATCGATGAATCTACTGACCTAAGCAGCAAAGCTCAATTATTAGGATGCATTCGTTTCGTTGATGAAAATGAAATAATAAATCAGTTTTTATGCTGCAAATAACTCACTGAACGTACAACAAGTCAAGATATATTTGATTCCCTGAATTCATATTTTGAACAGTTCAACACATCGTGGGACCTCTGCATAGGAATCTATACGGATAGAGTTCCGTCAATGGTTGCCTCTATTAAAGGATTCTGTAGCCTCGTTACATGTGGTGTGTCCTGTAACGATTTCTCTCTACAAGAAGAGGAAGATTTTATTTCTATGTGATGACGGATGTGATCGCACATTAAAGATGAAGATTACGGAGGTAGGTCTTGAACATTTTTGGATTTCTTAACAGGAGGAATATCCAGCACTTTCCAAAAAGGCACTCAACATTTTACTACTCCTTTCGACTTCATATCTTTGTAAGTTGGGATTTTTAACATTAACTAATATTAAAACAAAAAAAGGGAAATACTAAGTAATTTAGAAGATGACATTTGTGTGGCTTTATCCCATATCAGGCCAAATATTGCAGATATCTGTAGAACCCGTTAAGCTCAAATATCTCACTAAAATAAATGTTTTATTGTTGTTTTAAAGTTGAGAACTTATTTATTTTTTGCAAATGTGTTTATAAATGTTTTTTTTTGCATTAAATAGCTCTGATTCTTATTTTCTTGCATTGAATACCTTTAATTTTTTTTATCAAACATGTGACTTAACTATTTTTTTTAAATTTATTTCATGAGATAATATTTGATAAACTGATTACTTCACCGCAAATATGTTGACAAAGGTGGTGTTCCGCCATTTTCCTATTGCTACCAAAAGTGTTCCGCCACCACAAAAAGGTTGAGAACCACTGCCTTAGAGTTTTATTAATAAAGCTAAACAACCATTAAAGTTCTAGCTTTAAGTGGTTTTAAAGTGCTATCATAATAATACTTTGATTTTTTACTAATATCTTTGAAGGAACATTTTTATTGTGTGTGGTTTTAAGTGGCAAATCAAATAGGGTACACAATCAGTCCCCACAGCTCTTGACATGATTCTTTTAATAGGACTTGACGCACTGTTTTTAGGAGTGTTGCTCCAATGCAATCAAGAATACCATAAGTCTGTCTTAATTGCTATTTCACAAGGGTTTGTCCTTCTACCTTTACTGTTTATTATATATGTATTAATGATTTTTGTATCATCACATTCTCGTGTGGGGAATATTTTTCACAGTAAAAAATTTAGAAGGTAAACCAATGTCTGGTTTATTTCTAATAAACTTCAATTAAATATAAGTTAGAGGTAAGACTCAGGAAGTTGTCGTTTCATCTAATAAGAAAATTTATAAATGGCAGTAGTGTCAACTTGTTACTGATAAAAATGGATGATCAGTTTACTTGGAGTAGCCGTGTTAGTTGTCTAGCATCGAAGCTCTCGAATTCTTTCTTTTTGCTTATACAGTTGAAAACATTGGTTGACTTAAGTAAGGTCTGTATAGTTTTTACTTTTCCACTCCCATCACACCTATGGGACTATAGTATGGGGTAATAGTTATGTGTTTTCTGGCAACGAAAGCGGGCTGTCAGAATTATGACTGGTCTGCTACTGCAAACCATTTTTTATTCAGCTTGAAGTTATGTCACTGTCCTCTGTTTACACATATTAGACACTTTTAGAGATTCTCAAAAATATGGGAACTTTTCGTTGCAAGATTTCAAAAATTGCATTTCTCTTATGGAAAATGTTATACGGAAATACAGCTCGTGCAATATAGCTTGAGCTCTGACTTTTGGGTGCGCAGTAAACAGGTGGGAGGAGCTAGCCGAGAGCTCATTATTCTGATGATCTTTGCAACGCACACTTCTGTGCAGTCTGTCAGAAAAGTAGGACGTTCATTGGAAAAAAAGTTATTACTATATTTATTTGTAATAATGCCTTTTAAAAGTAAAGTCTTAAACCGAGTATTGAGCGGTCAAAGCCGTGAAATAGTTTATAATTTAATAAAATTTATGCAACAAGAGGCAGATACAGGAAGACCAGAAATTGATATCAGGAAGGTTCACGAACGTGTTTCAGCCGCTACAAAGATTAGTCTAAGCGCAATTAAACGAATTAAGCAAGAAACCAAAAATATCGAATCCGGAGCAGTTAAATCTTTTTCCACGCCAAACAAAATGCGTGAAAACAGAAAAAGCAAAATAGTCTTGGACGTTGCTTTTCAAGGTGTTTTACGCAGAACAATTCACAATTTTCATAAAACAGAAAAGCAAGGGCCAACTCTAGCGAGAATTCATAAAATATTTCAAAATGATATCAATTACCAGGGATGCTTGAACAGTTTAAGAAAAGAAATAAGAAAAGCTTGGAGCGATGAAACAGACGAAGGCGTAAAACAACCTGTATCAAAGGGCACACGCCTAATAATCGTAAACGCTGGAGGAGAAGATCGTTTTGTGCCAAATTCATACGTCAGATGGAAGTCACACTGTAGTACTGGGGATTACCACAATGAAATGAACTACGAAAATTATGAAAAGTGGGTAAAAAACAACTTAGTGCCGAATTTACGCCCGAACAGTGTAGTAGTAATCGACAATGCGCCATATCATAATAAGCAAATAAATAAGTGCCCTACATCTGTAACAAAAAAAGAAAACATGAAAACGTGGTTACGTGAGAGAAATATTCCATTTGACGAAAAAATGTTAAAACCAGAACTCTACAGTTTAATTAAAATGAGGAAACCAAGGGAGAAAAGTTATAAGATTGATGCAATATTTTCCAGTGCGGGGCACACCGTGGTTCGACTACCTCCGTACCACCCTGATCTTAACCCTATTGAACTAGTGTGGGCACAGATGAAAGAGTTTGTGGCCACAAGAAACGTCACGGTTAATCTAACAGATGTTATGAAATTAACCGATACTTTTTTTGAACAATTTTCGGTGGACCAGTGGAAATCACGTTGCGAGCGAGCAAAAAGATTTGAATTAGAGTATATGGAAAACGAACCCATGGTGGATATTGTTGTAGAAAACCTAATAATACATTTGATTGACACTGACAGCAGTTCAAGCGAAGACTCTGATGATTATGTAAGCGAGGGTTCTCTGTCCGGAATAGAAGAATTAGACAGATGAAACTGATAAATATTATATAATAGTCATACATGTACTTTTAAAACTTAGACTCTTAATATGTTATGTACATACATCTTTAATTATATAAAGCCGAAATTGTGTCGGCCATAATAAAATTATAAAAAAAACAGGGATGCGAAGTAATAAATGCTCATTAAATATGGAAAACCCATTACTGAGGATTACCAACAATTTAAACACATATGAATAGATGCAAACATGTATATTGTTTCGAGAAAGGGCAGCCATAAAAGCATAATAAACACATAATTAGGCCATATTATGCAAAAAGCAACTAACCCTCAATGTATCTAAATTTGCATGGTCAAAATATATAAAATAATTTTACTGTTGGAATAATAGAATTACAATATAATTTACATATTGAATAGTTAAGTTTAGTGTTGAAAAAATTTCCGATAATTTAAATTATTATAAAAATAATTAAAAGGAATTAACTATTTTGTTGGTTGGTTGATTTTTGCATAACAGGGCCCAATTAGCAAACACGATTAGCAGTCACTACGGCTTTATCAATCAAATCCCATTTTTATTTTCTACGCGGACTGTACTTTACTAAAATTCGGTATTAGGTATCTCTGTCGTACACTGACTCTCCTTTTCTTTCTTCTGCGCATCTCAGGGCTCATGCTACATTGTATGACCTGTACTCATGTTAATCGCGACATTAATGTATATCAAGCAAGAGGGGCAGCTCTGCTGAGGCCCAATATTTCTTGGGTTTTCTTTAAATTTATAATGAAAAAATGTTTAGTCCATCCGTGTTCTTTAATAAAACCAAAACTATATTTGCAACAACATTACGGTAAAATTATTAATCGGTAAAACGATTTAATTATAAAAATAAAATTAACAAAAAAGCTTCATATGGCATATCACAATAATGTCACGTGAACACAACTGAAAGATTTTTCATAGTCTTAATTAAAAACTATTTAGTAAGTATGGGTGGAAGAGTTTCCACAACTTAATTTTTAATTAAAATGTATATTAGTCAGTGTCTTATATCTCTTCAATTGTTAGTAATTAATATGTGACCAAAAATTCAAGAAACATACTATAGTCAGGAAAAATAGACTACTAAATAGTTAGTAAATCTTAATATCCTTTGTTTAGCCCAGTCAGTATGTATTGAATTGGCTATATTTTTAAAGTCATCCTGTATGCAAATAAAAATACACTTAATTAATTATATTTAGTGAAAACAAAAAAACGTAATTACTAGACTACTTAACACGTTAGATGTTAGAATCGTTAATTTCAAAGAATATCCAGTAACAACAAAGCTATTATACCTAAACAAAGCAATTTATCAGTATAACATATTAGAGAAATGCACGATCCAATTATTTTAACATTTTTTGTAAAACTATTGCAAAATAAAAAGTTTTTATTTGTTACTCAGATAGCCCTAATAACTTTTCTTATATCAGGATTATTATATACAATATTTGGAAAGTTTTCTGATCAAAACGAAGAATATAAAATACCTCTAATTATTGAAATTGTTGATATATCCAAGCATATATGGGTAATACTGGCAATTATTTTGGGAGTTACTAGTTTATCCAGCAATTTAGTATTATCGGACTCTATTAGTTATTTCCATAAATACGAATCTGAGAATGCTGAAACAAGTTCTGTTTTTAGAAGAAGTTTGATAACTTTACATATCCTAAGTCTACTCCCATTTGTTTTAAATGTCATCATGTTTTCACTTCATATCGAAAAAGGACATTATAAAAATGGAGTGCTGAGTGATGTGGAGCTTTACTTGCAAAGCCTTTTGTTAATTGCTTTGCTGAGTTTTTCCTACAAAATTAAGAAGAAAGTAAATGATATTAATATTTTTTTGGTCCGATCAAAAAACTTGCTCCTTGTAAATGACAGATCTACGAATATTGAGAGGTTAAATTATTTACAATATCTTAAAGAAAAAATTCAGCAACATGACGAATTGTGCAATTTGATCGATGAACTTAATAATTCTTTAAAAAATGTATATGTCTTCAGTATTATTAGTATCACCATTACTATTATATGGCATTGCACAATTATTATTGAAATTATTATTAGGATGGAAAAACTTCACAGTGATATACTCGATTATCTCTATAAATTTATAATTCGCACTATGGGTATCATAGTAACAGCCGTAAGTAAAATCACATTCATTTATTGCACCAATCGTTACAAAAAAAAAATGTCACAAAACCTTTTGGTCAAGGGGCTATTTTTACAAGTGAATTATTCTAAATTTAATTTAATTCTTATCATATACACCAATAATATTTTTTAAATTTTTGGGGCAGTTGTTTTAAACTAGTATTTTTTTGAATTTAGAGAACAAAGTAATATATTATTTCTGAAGATACAACAAGTTGTACGGAACGATCCACATATACAGGTCTATAGTAAAATTATTTTTTGAGTTATCAATATAGTAGTTATGTATACAGGGTGTCCCGAAATTAGGTGACAATATTTTAAGGGGATAAAGTACATCCAAAAATAGGACTAAAATCCTCATCCACCTTCAAAAACGCTTCGTTATGGGGCTAGAGCCCCCCGAATGGAAGCTATGATAAGCAGTTTTTTTACAATATCTCAAAAACTGATTGAAGTATCAAAATAAAATTTGATACATGTTTTACCCATGACAAGACGCAATAAACGGTTTGTTTAGCTTAGGTGTATTTCTTCCAGTGGCGTCCCACTGGGTAGGTAGTGAGGAGAATATTGCCCTAACTTTTTTATTTGTAGGATTTTTTAACGCCAGGTACAATTATTTTAAGTACTAAAGTCTTCTTTTGAAAAAAGATACTCTTGCTTCATTTCGGTAGGATTTACCATTTTTCAGTAAAATCGATTTAAAAATTTTCGGTTTTTTACAAATCGTTGAAAAGGCTAAGGTGTTTTTTGTATATCTCAGCAAACACTTGATATTATGATATTAAACCATGAAATTTATTAGAAGTTCTACTAGGGACAAGGCATATTTATTAAAGGATGTAACATATATCCAAGAATAGGATTCTATGGTCAGTTTTAATATCCCAGACGATAAAACTCATCGCAGCCGAAGCCTTGTTGTCATTGGTGGTAATAACCCAAATTTATTAAGAAAATATATTATGCGTCGTTACGACCCAAAGGTACACCTCATCAAAGAATGTTCGTAGAAAATGTACTGTTTAATGCATTGGTATTAACCAATTTAGGAAAATGCCATCGAAAGTTGCAACATATATAAAATTGGTGAGGGCATAAACAACTTGAAACCTTATGGGCGATGGCTCCGTACTAATGTATCCGAGGAATATTTGGAAGACTCTGTAGAGAAGAAAAAGAAAATGATGAATATAATTCTAAATCCAAAAGATATCCCAACACCTTGCCCATCATCAACGTGCTGATGACCTCAAAATATTTTGAGGCCAATTGGTCCAAACATTTAAACAACAATTTTTTTTTTCAAAAAATGTTAAAACTTTAGGAAAAAGATGTACAAAATGAACATTATTCTCCACCTATACATAATAATAACATAAGCAGGAGCGGAGCTTCCTTATAATCTTAAGAGATGCCGCGCGGCGCGCTTAATAAATCGATATTCTAGTAATTCAAATCAACGCTCAGAGATGGCTTGCGTTTAAATGCGATGTTCTGGGTGCTGGTATATGGTTAGATGCCTTCTTTATCTTTACCTTTAATAAATCGTTAATAGTGTCAATAGTGATTAGAATTGTTCAATTTGTTGTCTTATTTTTAATATTAACTAAATGACATATTAATTATAATATAAATTTTATATTGTATTTTATAAATTTTACTTTGTATTTCTGTATACGTTAATATTTATTCGCTATAAAATCCGCTAGCTGATGAAAAGGCCATCATAGCAAAAATAATTTGGGTTGGGGCCATAGAGGCCATGTAGCCACCGGGGCCAAATGATTCCAGTCCGCCCCTGTTGGTGGTTCTCTGGATAGAGAAATGTATACACGAGAGCCGAAAAATACAATTCAACGTTTTTTTCAGGCTTTCTAATTAGTAAAACCGAATTTAGTGTAGAACAACTGCTGTTTGATGTCGGTCACTTTTATAAATCATTTTCGAAAACAACACAAAACGACGGTTAAGTTTTTAGCGAAATTTTAATCGGAAGAGATGCAAAACCTATAGTAGTAACATATCCTTATAACTTAAATAAGTTCATGTTGGAGTTAATACAGCAACCTACTTATTAAAAATGAAATTTAATCTGAATGCCAATCATTGGGTCTATGCTAACGATTGGGTCTTTTACCCTAATTAATAAAATATTTTAAAATAAAAATTGGACCATCTTAGGTTATTTCCGCACGCTTGTAGAAAAGTAATTGTTCCTAGCGCTTGCGGAAAATGCATTTTCATCGCTTCTTATGAAAAATATTATTAATATTCATAATATTCAATAAAAATAGTATTTCTTACCACTCTTCCATAGGTGCTTATAATATTTTACATTCAATTGCAACAATTTCATGATATTGAAAAATAATAATCATGATCATAAATTAACAAAGCCGACTCTAAGAGTAATTTGACTGAATCCAAAAGAATCGAATATCTATAGTAACGCTCTATGACGTATTTGTTTATAGAGCTTTTGGTAGATTAAGATAATAAAAGAAATATGATACACTTAATTGAATAGTTTCCCCAAAAAAATCAATGCTTTTGATATCATTGTAACTAAATTAATTATGTAAAATAATAATGTCACTAAATTACTACCTAGTCCTAAGCAGTGACGGAGTTAAAACTGGAAAAAAAGAATATAATTTCTTCTTATAAAAACTTAAAAATATAGATAGGGGATTACTGATGTCAGGCGGTAAAACATGTAACAACATTTAATTTTTTTCAGGAAATGACTAAATAATATTTCTTTTAACACAATTTTCTTTTTTAGGGAATATTTCTTAGTTTTTTATCGCGATATATTAAAAGTAATTCTCACTATCTTTTTATCAAATTTTAAAAAAGTTTATTTCGTAGTAATTAAATTTTATGGTTTATGGTTAATTTTTAATATTTACCGATTTTGTTTATTATATACCCAATTAATATTTTCAGAAATATTAGATACAGTAGTAGTAGGTATTTTTACTATCGGCTTGGTCCGTAGAAAATTGGATCTAAGTATAGAATCAGCATTACACATTTTTGCCTATATAGTTGGGTCGAAGTATATGTTATTGTTGTTATTATTCAGAAAATATAAACAAATATTTGAACGTTGTCAAGTTTTATATTTGAAGGGTCCAATGTCCAAACAGTTTACGTGTTTTTGTGAGGAAATAAATAAAACTTCATATCTTTTAAATGAAAAGTATACAGGGTGATTCCTAAGTTGATACCTCTTTTTTTGCTGTGTATAGAAGACATTAAAAGAAACAACATTTTCAAATACCTTTTTTCAAAAAACTTAACAATAGGTGAGATACAGAAGTAAAAAATCTAAGTGCGGGCCTGGTCCTCAAAACGTAGCCTGCTATGCTTTATGTTGTTTGTCTTATCTCTTATTAGAAATGCAATTTCTAATGATGGTGAGTTATTTGGCAATACTCTGCGGCGTGTTTTGCTGAAGCAAGTTAATTTTAAGTTGGTAACACGTGAAAATAGTAAAATTTGAAAACAATGGTAGGTAGATATGGTGCTAATTTAAGGTGAGTGTCGTCAAAGTGCGGCGCCTGCTTCGAGTTTATACGCAGAACGCTTTCTCTTGCGGGCTCATCCTACACCCAGAAGTTTTCTTAATGTTATTCAACGGGCAAGTTAGGCAGAACCGTATTTGATTTATAGCGTATTATTTATTACGCATTATTCATTTGAATATTAGTACCTTATTTTTGAGTTTTTTGAAAAAGGTATTTGAACATGTTGTTTATTTTAATGCCTTGTATACACAGCTGAAACAGAAGTATCTACTAATAAATCACCCTGTAGTTGTATAATAGTTGTGAACTAGGGTGCTTGCATTTTAAAAAATATATAAAGGAAGCAGAGAAACGGTCAATATGCCTTAGGACATAGAATTATATGAAAACCCGTACCTCTAACACTTACATCATTATCACTTTTGAAGGATGTGCTAAATAATAGTAAACATTTTTTCGACACTCGGATTCAGGATAATTCGCTTTAGCACATAAAACAGATATATGAAAAAGTTTAACTTTAACCAAACTGGCACTTAAAACGTTTGAAATTTCCACTCTTTATTTATGTATGAGTTGAATTAATCAGAGTAAAGTAAAAACCATGAGCAGCCAGTGGGGGTGCAGGGTAGGCCACTTCCTGACCACCTGAATCACCTTTAACATTTTGTAAAAGAACTTACTTTTGGAATGCCGATGCAACATTTAGAAACGGCATGGAGGGGCCTTTTTTTTTTAGAAGTCACTTGTTCGACAGGGGAGAGTTTACAAATTTTTTCTCTAAATCGAGCTCTATTTGTCCCTCTTAACATGTTTTGCCCCTATTTGAAAATATTTCTGTGGACGCCTATACTCGTGTAATCGGAAGTGATAGAAGAAGTCAATATTTTAGGTAAGAGAACACATCAAAAATTAAAAATTCCCAAAGTTTCAAGAAATAATTTGCAGTGCTTATTTCAAAATTGAATGAATACGAACGCTTGTCGTGCATCACACTATATAAACCATAGATTAAATCTTATTACCCATTACATTAATAACTTAACTACGCCAATGTCATCAGTGGTTTAACGACTATTTTATGTCACTCACAAAAGAACATAATTAACTAGCGATAATTACCAAGAACTCGATCAATATTTATAATTTTGACTAAACAAGCCCACTTAATATAGTCCGTGTCAAATGTATTTCTAATTCGCATTGAACAAAAAAACGTGTATAATATTGTTAAATTGACATGAATAAAAAAACTTATTTACCAAACTGCAAGTCGCCTTATTGACCAGCTGCAAACGAATTAGCTTATAATAATCACTCTTCTGGTCCTTGCTATAAAGATTTCTAATACATTGACTCCAGGAGGACCAGCTAACGTGCTTGATGCGACCAATCAAGGTAATTATTTTTTTTATAATAATTGACTTTGGAAATTATTTATCACTCTACATACTAGTAGTCATTATAGTAGTCTTAAATGAAACACTAGAAAAGTTTTCTTCATTCTTTGATAATTTTATTTTTTAACATAAATCTCTGATTTCAACTTACTTGACTCACCTGGACTGCAATAATGTAATTCCTTTAAAAAAATTATTTATTATTTATTGTCAAGTACTTGTGTCAGTTATTTATAGCATTCTTACCAAGGGCATAAATAGGCGAAGGATGGAAGGGGGTAATTACCCCTTATCACCCACAGGATTTCTAAAGAGGAATTTTTACGACTCTAGTTATCTGCTCTTCCTAAAAAATTAATTAAAGACCTATTTAAAATGAAATACGCATATATTTTACAAATTATCACGTGAAAAAAAAAATTATGAGTTGTGTCACAATTCCAATCAAAAAAATAATTGTTTCTAATTTAAAATTTTGTTTGTTAACTATTGTAATATGTTATACTCTTTTCCTATGACCACCTATGAAAATGAGAGAAAAAAGCATAGTTAACTTGGCTAGAAAGCGCCGTATATCACAAGCGTGTTGAAAAAAAAATTCAGCAATAGTGTTGAAATACAAGGCACACTATTTAATTTAAACATATGGTGCTAATTTGTCAGACCACCCCCATTTGTTAAAAAGAACAAATTTTAGAAAGCAGTAATTCTAAAGTGTTTAACTTATTTATCATGTATTTGTCGAGTGATTCAGAATTGGAGTGTGAAAAATACTCCAACTGAAATTATAAAAAATGTTAATAATATACTGGAAAATCTATACCAGATAAAACAAATCGCGCTGAAGAGAGTGTCATGTATTAAAAAACAAATCTTATCGGTAGCCATAGCGTAGAGAATAAAGCTCTATCCTACAGATCGCAAGGTCACAGGTTCAAATCCCATCAGGAGTATTTGACTTTTTTTTATAAAAACTTTAAATAATTTATAGAATTATTTTAAATTGAAATCTTCCTTGTCAGGTGGATTTTTTTATAAATTTATATTTAATACATCTTTCCTTGATTAAATTTAAAATTTTTCATTCTGATTAATTTAGAAGTCAATCCAGGATTAGTTTTTCCTATAATATATAAAATATGAAAAAATGAAAAAGTTAAACTACAAATAAAGAAATAGCCGATTGACAAACTATGAATCCAGATATTAGTATGCCAATTTTAACACTAGTGTTAATATTTTTTTGCAACGCCAGTGTTTAAATATTTTTTTCACAAATCAAAGGCTTTTTTAATAATTCTTTGTAGTCGTAGGAGAAATAGTTTACGTTACACGTATGATAGTGATTATTCTAAAACTCGGAGAATTTCCGTACTCGGCTGACGCCTGGTGCTAAATATCTCCTCGTTTCAAAAGTATCAGTTTTATCACTCGTTATGTAAAATACTATTTTAACTAGAACTTGCCTATACTTTGGCGAGGGAGTATTTATTTTATTATGTTGATTTGGTAAAAAAATTATAAGTTTTTTAAACTTCATTTTCTGGCTTTTTCAATAAATTTTCCAAAGTATTTCGGCAGTATACACATAATTTGTGTTCAAATAATTATAGCGAGTTTTTGAAAATATTCATAATTACCACACCACCGAGCACTCCACATATAAATAGAAAAACTTTCAATTTTACGAACTGGGGTAACTCTTGTGAAACAAAATATAATATACGTCACCTTTAGGATTATAAAATTGTTTTTACAATTTTAATTTCACGAAATGGGGTATATTATATTTCAACTCTTTATAGTTTTCTTATTGTGCACGACATGGTCATCGATGTTTTTTAAATATAAATTTTATATCGCTTATCTCATGCAAGACTAAATCACTTGAAATTGATGACGAACTATTAAGCAATCCATAATTTGACAAACTGGACACTGACTAATAGATTATAATCACTTTCTCCCCATTGAAATAACATTTTCGTATTTAAATAATAGGCTTCAGTAGGTTTTTTGTCGTGACACTTTTCGTTTTCACTAAATTAATCAACTATTCAGTGGCAACTGTGCGGTTAAAAGTACTAAATAATATTTTCAAAAAATGTTTTTAGGTTTTTAAAAATCGACTTGAGCTTGATAAAAAAATTAAAATCATTAAAAATCAAAACCCAGAAAATGTGCTTTGTTAGAATAAACAAGCTCTTTTAAATAAACAAACCATAAAATAAAGAAGATGGCACTTTTTTAATAGTTGAGATTTTTCTGGGTACGCAGTTCAAGTCTACAGGTAGTGTTAAAATACCTGTTCAAAAGTGCTTTGTACTCGACAAAATAATAATTATGAGAAAAGTTCAGAATTATTTTTTTTATTGGCAACATACACGATTGTGCTAAAAACACGCAATTTTTTGAATTGGATTTAATTACTGTAATTCAAGAACATGACCGACGCTGTGCTCGCGCCGCCTTATTGTTGATTTTAAAGATACGAAATTGCGATTTGAGGGTGTTGAAGAAGGCAGATTTGATCATTATTATATTGAACACTTGTCGTGAATCCCATGTATTCGTGCAATTATTGTTATTACTACAACGAATGTTAAAGAATAATTGTTATTACAATATGTTTCCCTGTTCTAAAAAAATATCACATTCTTTAAAAAGTAGTTATAAGCCGTGATAATAATATTAATAATAATAATAATAATAATAATAATAATATTAATAATAATAATAATAATAATAATAATAATAATAATAATAATAATAATAATAATAATAATAATAATAATAATAATAATAATAATAATAATAATAATAAACGTAGCGAGCCGTCAAAGAGCTATTTATGCTAACCACCTGCTACCCCAAGCTGAAATAGATCAAATCCGGCGTGAAGTAGGCAGAACGTTGCACAACCTTCAGCATGTGGAAGAGCTAACAGCACAGCAGGAACACAATAACAAACACGAACAAGATCAAACTATACAGGCTGATACGGACAATACAAACCAAAAATATTTGGAAAATTTGTCCTTATTCGAAAATAGTGACCCGACCTTGAGGCCGAGTATCCATCCCTAAGCTGAGATTCAAGAAAGGAACCCACGAAATACTAGCGAGAGTAAACTTAGCAGCAGGGACGTCCTTAAATAGAACTGAGGACCTCGAGACATTACACAGTGGGTTATATGCTGCAGCAGCAACTGTAATTGAACTCAATGGTCAGGCATTATATCAGAGAACTGATAAGAAAAGTACCAAGAAACAAGTGGAACCCGCTTGGAAAATGAGACTAGAAAAACAAATAAGCCAGTTACGAGCACAAAGTGATATCATTGGAGAACATCTAAGTGGAAACTCTAGCAGCAAGGTTGCTAAAAAGGTTAAAGATATGCTGAAAGCAGAGAGTATTCCTTTAGACAGTCCCGATATAAAACGGCTGCTAACAATCGTAAGAGACAACATTAGACAAAAATGTAAGGCTAAAGGCGCCCGTCTAAGGCGATACAATAAAGCCACAAAGAGGAAGGTACAAAACCAACAGTTCACCACGAACCAAAAAACCTTCTATAGGACACTGAATCAAGAAGAAAATGACGTTACTCCAACTGACATAAATAAAGACCAATTTAATGCATTTTGGAATAATATTTGGTCTGACGCGTCCCATTTCAATGAAGAAGCAAGCTGGCTCGAAAAAGTTGAAGCCGAGGCTGAAACTTTGCAAGAAATGCCTGAGCCGCAAGTAACATCGATCGACATAAGGGATGCCACTAAGAACTTGGCTAACTGGAAATCACCGGGACCTGACCAAATTCATAATTTCTGGCTCAAAACTTTCACCACCCTACACCCTGTTATCGCAAACTGCTTTAGCAAGGCTCTCCTAAACCCCGAGCACTTCCCAGCTCATCTTGCCAGTGGCAATACCTTCCTTTTATTTAAAAAAGGGCAGGTAAACGACCCAAAAAATTACAGACCGATCACCTGTCTGTCAGTGGTGTATAAACTTTTAACATCAGTCATGTATTCAAAAATATACACACACTGCATAAACAACAACCTGGTAGCTGATGAGCAAAAGGGCTGTATTGGGAAAGCTTTGGGTTGCAAGGAACAGCTTACAATCGATGCCGTTATTATAAAACAGGCAGAAGTTAAAAAACGAAATCTAAATATGTGCTACATAGATTATAGTAAAGCATTCGATTCTGTTCCTCACGACTGGCTAAAGAAGATATTGCAAATATACAAAGTACACCCCCTAATACGCAACATGTTAGGTACCCTAATGGAGCAATGGAATACCAATCTCCATATTGGACAAGAGAAGCTTGGCAATATAAGTATATCAAAAGGTATATTTCAAGGCGACTCTTTAAGCCCCCTCTGGTTCATTTTGGCCATGAACCCACTGTCCTCACTACTAAAATCAACATCCTACGGATATCGTCCCAACTTAACTGAGAATTTTAGAATAAACCACCTTCTATTTATGGACGATATCAAACTCTACGCTGAAAGCAAAACCCACCTACAGTCCCTAATTCAAATAACCAAGACATTTAGCAATGACATCAAAATGTCGTTTGGCTTAGACAAGTGCGCAATCTTGAATGTCGTACGCGGAAAGACTGAACAAAATCGTGGACTGCTTGAAGGCATAGATATATTAGATGAGGACAAAACATATAAATACTTAGGCATCTCCCAAAACCAACAAATAAACCACACAAGCCTAAAAAGGGAGTTTAAAAACAAATACAAAAGCAGACTAACAAAGCTTTTTAATACTCATCTGAATGCTGGTAACCTTACTACTGCCATCAACACCTGGGCAATAAAAAATACTTAGCTACTCATTCGGAATCCTTAAGTATTCAGACACGGATTTGCACGAACTGGATAGGCTTACGCGCAGGCTGCTAACAAAATTCAGATTCCACCACCCACGCTCTGCACTTGAAAGAATCTACCTAAAACGAAAGGAGGGAGGAAGAGGTCTCATTAATATATATAACTTGTGCAAGTCACAAGAGACCTCTATGAGAAAATACTTCCAAGAATCGAATGGGGAAATTCTTAAAAAAGTGGTTGCAGCAGACGCTGGATATACAGCCCTCAACTTAAAGCGAAACCTACCTAACATCATCCGCGCGCCGCCAAGTCAACAGCTTGTAACTTGGCAAGAGAAAGCTCTACACGGCAAATACCCTACTGCACTCCAAAATCCACTCATAGATAGAGAAATGTCACTGAATTGGTTAGAGAAAAGGCAGCTTCACGCTGAAACAGAAGGTTTTATTATCTCTATCCAAGACCGTGTCATTCGAACTCGAAACTATGAAAAGGTCATCATGAAAAGGAATGTGGAAGATGTGTGCAGAAAATGCAACTGCCCCGGAGAGACGATAGAACATATCACGGCGGGTTGTGGTGCTATGGCCCCCAACGCTTACCTGGGGAGACATAATCAGGTGGCAAAGATCATCCACAAGGAACTGGCCCATAAACTAGGGCTAAGGGAAAACCTTCCACCATACTACCAATACTCACCCGAGCCAGTCCTTGATTCCCCTGAATATCTCTTATACTGGGACAGGCCAATAATAACGGATAGAACAGTAGACCACAACCGTCCGGATATTCTTCTCATCGAAAAAATCACCAAGAAAGCTTTCATAATCGATATAGGTTGCCCACTAACACACAACCTCTCTAAAACCGAATCGGAGAAGAAGACCAAGTACTCGAATTTGGCTATAGAGATAAAAAATATATGGAAGCTAGATAAAATCGACATAATTCCGATCATAATATCGGTGGAGGGAGCTATGACGAAAAATTTCAAGCCCAACTTGGAAAAACTGGGCCTATCAGGTTATTTATACCAACTAATCCAGAAAAGCGTCATCCTCCAAACATGCCATATAGTACGGAAGTTCCTAAACAGTACAGGTTAAGATGAATTTCTTCTCTGTACTGTAAATAAGACCAGCAATACCAACAAAAAGCTGTGAAAACTAACATTGAGAAAAATAATAATAATAATAATAATAATAATAATAATAATAATAATAATAATAATAATAATAATAACTAGGAAAGGAAAACCTCCCATTATACTCCCAATACTCACCCGAGCCAGTCCTTGAATCCCCTGAATATCTCTTATACTGGGGCATGCCAATAATAACAGATAGAACGGTAGACCACAACCGTCCGGATATTCTTCTTATCAAAAAGACAACCAAGAAAGCTTTCATAATCGACATAGGTTGCCCACTAACACACAACCTCTCTAAAACCGAATGTGAGAAAAAAACCAAGTACTCGAATTTGGCGATAGAAATAAAAAATATATAGAAGATTGAAAAAATAGACATCATTATGCCATATAGTACGGAAGTTTCTAAACAATACAGGTTAAGATGAATTTCTTCTCTATACTGTAAATAACACCAGCAATACCAACAAAAAGCTGTGAAACATAACATTGAAAGCATAATAATAATAATATAATATATAATACTGTTTGTTACTGTTGTTTGGCTGCATAATGGGTATCGTGCTTCTGAATCCGACCCTGTGTTTTACTTTATATATTACTCATGTCCGATCTCTAACAATAACCCAAGAGCTTCAGCTCCTTTGCCCCTGTGTAATCCAGGCATGCTGTGACATTATTTATATGTTTTGTCCTCATCTAGTATATCTATGCCTTCAAGCAGTCTACGATTTTGTTCACTCTTTCGTCGTACGACATTCAAGATTGCTCACTTGTCTAATCCAATAGACATTTTGATGTCATCGCTAAATGTCTTGGTTATTTGAATTAGGGACTGTAGATGGGTTTGGCTTTCAGCATAGAAGTTGATGTCGTCCATCAATAGAAGGTGATTTATTCTAAAACTTTTTGTTAAGGTGGGACGATATCCGTAGGATGTTGATTTTAGTAGTGAGGACAGTGGGTTCATGGCCAAAATGAACCAGAGAGGGCTTAACGAGTCGTCTTGAAATATACCTTTTGATGTATTTATATTGCCAAGCTTCTTTTGTCCAATATGGAGGTTAGTATTCCATTGCTCCATTAGGGTGCCTAACATGTTGGGTACGGGGTATATTTTGTATATTTGCAATATTTTCTTTAGCCAGTCGTGAGGAACAGAATCAAATGCTTTAATATAATCAATGTAGCACATATTGAGGTTTCGCCTTTTAACTTCTGCCAGTTTTATAATAACGGCATCGATTGTAAGCTGTTCCTTGCAACCCAAAGCTTTCCTAATACAGCCCTTTTGCTCATCAGCTACCAGGTTGTTATTTATGCAGTGTGTGTATATTTTTGAGTACATGACCGATGTTAACAGTTTGTACACCACTGACAGACAGGTGGTTTTACGGATCATATTTTAAACAAAAGAAAGGTATTGCCACTGGCAAGATGAGCTGGAAAGTGTTCGGGGTTTAGGAGGACCTTGCTAAAGCAGTTTGTAATACAATGTATAAGCTGGTGAAAGTTCTGAGCCAAAATTATTATTAATAATAATATTATTATTATTATTATTATTATTATTATTATTATTATTATTATTATTATTATTATTATTATTATTATTATTATTATTATTATTATTATTATTATTATTATTATTATTAGGTAATACATTAGGTTTTTAAAAGATTTAACTTTAAAGTGATTTTAAAATTATTAACTAATTTAAAAGATTTTAATAAGAAATTAAAAGAATCTAAATATAAGTTGGACCTCTCACATAGCTTATGGGAAATGACTTTTGGCTAATATTTCTGAATATTTAGTATTTTATATATCTTGACATCTTGAATTAAAGTATCCATGGACGTAATCCAATCATATGACTAGTTTTTAAGTTTTGCCATTTTAAAATTTGCAACATCTTACTTTGAGATTTTCTGCATTGTCTTCACTTGTTTCTTTAAAACTATCAACTTTTTTATATTTCTTTATTGGTGGAAATATAGGCTTTAAGTTTTCTTTCACTGATATAATAAATATGTACAGGATGTTGAATAATTTATAGGCGAATTAAATAATTAATAATATTTAAAAAATTTAAAAAAAATTATTACTTAATTTTTGAACTTTGAAAACAAACGGCTAGATTTTGTTCATATCTTAATATTTTATAGTACCAAACTGTACCAAACTATAGAGGAAAATACATGGGTATACGTTGATGTAGAGTATATTGCCTGGTATTTAATTTTTTTACCAGACATTAACACATTCAACAACGTTTAGAAAAAAAGCCAATGTAAACTTTACAATAAAAAAATATATTCATAAAATTAAAACAAAAAAATACAGATATTTTACTTTAATTTTAGAACAACATATAAATTATAAAGAAATCATTTTATTAGGACTAGGAGTAGTTTAAATGAGCCTACCAAAAACATAATTTCTAATATATTTACAAAAAAAACTTTTTTTATTTTTATATTTTTGGATATGTTCCTATTGTAATTTAATGTTAATATCTCATCACCCTGTACTTTATGTATGGTTATAATGTGTTAAAAAGATTACAGATCGGATAATAGTTAAATGAATCAATCAAAACAATAAAGTCATTTATAACATTTTCGGATGAATTTTAATTCTTTTTTGAGAAATAAAATACCAGGCAAACTCTAAATCAACCTATGCTCATGTTTTTTCCTCTTTAGCTTGGCACTCCAAGATATTAAAATATTAACAATATGTAGCCGTTTGTTATCGAAAATCAAGAAATGGGTAAGGATTTTTTCCTGGATTTTTAATTATTTAATCAGCCTATAAATTATTATTCCACATCCTGTGCATATTTTATTTCTATGTAAGTGGAACCCACCAATAAACAAAAATAAATAAGTTAATAGGTTTTAGGAAACAAGTGAAGACTCTAGAAAATGCAGAACATCTCAAAGTAAGAAGTTGACAATTTCCTTACCCCAAAAACTAGTAATAGGATTGGATTACGGCCATGGACACTTTTAATAAGGACGTGAAGATCTACAAAATTCTTAAAATTCAGAAAAAAAGCTGAAAGTCATTTCTCATAAGCTTCGTGAGGGATCCATTAATAGCTACTTATCGCTCCTGAGTGTGCGAGCCGACGCACACGATACTAATTAGTCCCAGATAAGTTTTAAACTACGAAACGTAATTACTTACTCACCCCTGCTAGCGGCTAAAATTAAAGTTGCAGTTGAATTTTAATTTTTATGTTTAACTTCGTATTTCCTGAAAAAATACTAATAAATCAATTGAAATAATTAACATGTCCAGTGTCACATTTACAGTGCGACAAGAAGAAAAAAATCCATCGTCGTATCAAGTTTCTAATGCAAAAATGTTTAACAAAAAAGACTGCTTACTTTTAAAATGTACTGTAACACTACTGCGAAGAAGAAGACTTTCTTGGTCTATTCAGTTAATACTCATCATTCTTCATGTGTCTGGTTTGGTTTTTACCATGTATGAAAAGTTTATAAAGTTATATGGGCCATACAACTTACCAATGACAATTAGAACCATTGATGTAGTATGTTCCATTTGGGTAGTTTTTACAAACATTTCTGGAATTTTCGCAATGGCTAACAACCCTGCAGTACCAGAGTTATATATGTACTTCTATAGACATGACTCTGAAAAAACACACTATTGCAAGATATTTAAAAGATATCTAACTATAATCCACATTTTTCAGTTTCTGTTACTAATTCTCAAAATTTACATGGCCATGTTTCACTTTGATTGGTCTCCGTATCGATATATCCTTGCGGAAGATATAGAATACTATATTTTTACTTTAATTATATCTATTATACTGTGTTTTGCAGAAAAAATTAAGGATCGATTTTTAACACTAAATGAATATTTTTTCAAATTAATAAAAGAAGACACAGACTTTAAAAAGGAAGCAACAACTATTAAAGCAATGGATTACTTGGGATATCTTCGATACATTGTAAACCAGCATAACGAATTATGTGATCAACTGGATAAATTTAATGAAGCATTTAAATGTATTATATTATTTACAGTTATTAATATCACACAACATTTTCTATGGAATTTTATGGTGATTATAGTTACAACAACCCAACAGTGGATCCATGGTGAAGGGGATGTTAAAACTTATATAATAGTTATGCTTATAATTAGTATGTTAGCAACAGCTGTAAGTAAAGTAATCGATTTAATAATATTGTCAAAAACTATGGGTTGAAAAAACTTCTTGTAGAAGTCTGTTAGTACATTAATAGCGGGAGTCACAAGCTGGAAACAATTTTAATCTATTCTCTTAAAACACATTAATTTTGCACTGCCATATTTAAAAAATGGCCAAATTTTCTTTTTTTCTAATATTAATGAATATCTCGACGTATCAACTTTTGAGCGATATACGTAGTTATCAAATTTAAGAAGAGCTAATTCTCTACAAAAAATATTTCTTACATTTTTGTCATACATTTGCTTATTTCGAATTCATAGGCGTCGAAATATAATAATTGTTACCTATTGACTTTTGATGCGAGACAAATATCTTTTCGGTGATATATGTATATAATCTTTATTGCCGAATACTTCGTACCCACTTCTATGCCACCTACAGGTTGAGTACTCGGCATGCTTTCTTTTATGTGGTATCTTTAATAGGCCTAATCCACTATTTTTAAAATTGATGGTTGTTCAATATCCCCCTGACTCTTAACATTATCTATGTGATATTCCGAATTTGGTTCATAATCATACTCTTCGAAATGTTCTATTGATTTTTTTAAGTCCTCGTCATCATCTGCTATGACAGAAACTGCACATTACTTAATAATGCAAACCTGCTATACGATAGCTAGCGGCGATCGATAGCATGAGGCAGGTCTCCTCAGCAGCCCTCGTCCCTTGACTTGAATTGAGAATAAATTATTGTATTATGAATACGTGGACACCACTGCCAGATCGATCCACAGATATTTCAGTATTTCTACCGATTTAAGAATCAATTTGTTGTTGTGTATTACAAAGTTGTTGGTGCTTTTCTTTAATATTTTTTTTTCATAAAGCATTTTTCTGACTTAAGCTGTGCTTTTGTTTGAATATTACTTTATTTCTATTACTAGAATCATACTTCGTTTTGTCGTGTTTGTAATGTTAAAATAAAAAAATATGTTTTTTTTTTAATAGTGTTTCATAAACTAGAAAATCACGTTATTTACTTCGAGAAATCATATAAAGACTATATAGAATGAAAACTAAACGAATTAACTTTTTTAACATTATCGCTTACACTTAAAAAAAGTTCTTTATAGACCTTTTATAAACACACTGGGCAAGGTACACGTATAGGACATAGTGTATTAACTGTATTCTAACCAGCACTTTTTAGCCTAATCTGTTTTATTAGTCACGGATCGCCACTGAGCTTTGGTGTATTTACAAGTAGAAGGAAAGTTTTAGAAATTTTTGGGGAGTTGCTGTTGTACAGCGGAGTATAGCATTAACCCAATTTTATAAATAAAGATCAATATTTAAAAAAACAAACCTGATGATAGTATCCGAAAGACGAAACGTCATAATCAAGTTTTAATTACACACAATGCCGGCACACAATTATTAGGCTTAGTTTTAAGTTGCCACATGATTTTTGTTTGTGCATTGCTTGTTTTTTAATATAAACTTATAAAAAAATTAAATAACAAAATGCTAGGTTATGTTAACTGCAAGAAAATACTGCAAGCCGTACGACTCGGACTCCGTTTTTAAAAATTCCGAATAAGAACGTCGACGATGAACTCTAACTTCAACGACAATTGTTTAAAATATTTGTGCAGCCTGACATTAGGCTATAATTATATTTTGCATAGAGTAAATTATTTTTTAGGGCCAAGCAGTTCTAGTAGCACTGGTAGGAGAACATCTGGCTGATGAAGGAAAACAAACAACTAAGCTTTGCTACTCACTTCTAAACAAATTACCAGTCCAGTGTCAAAACGAAACAGACCAACTTATAGAAAAACAATTGCAGTTCCTTTTAGATCAAAGTAAATCAAGAAATGTTAGCTTACACGCTGGAGGATTTTTCCAGTTGAATTGGGGTATCTTGGGATCAATAGCTACAACTGTTACGACATATTCCATAGTTATTATTCAATTTTTACTAAAGTAAGATCAAGGGTAATATAGTGATTCAATCCCGGAATTGGGGTATTCTGACAAGGTTTGCAGAATATGATAAGATATGGACACGACTTTAATAGTTTAGAAGAACTTACTACTTTAGGTTGACATTTTGTATAAATTGACAGCAATCTAGCGGTCAAGCTTAAAAACTATATAGACTTAACCTCTTTACTATAATAGCATTACACTATACTGATTACTGAGTATTCACTTGAAGACGACTGGAGATACTTACCAGTTGAAATGGTGTGATTTAAATACAAGTAAAGACAATGCAAATTCATCATCATATAAAAGTATGTGTGTTACAATGTGCTTTTTGTTAGTATTATAATCAAAATCTTAATATTATTTTCAAGAGGAGAGTCTTAACGAATCATAGAAACAGAGTGGCTGAAAATTTTAAGACTCACGTCTTTCACAAACTTCCCTCCATTATCAAATATATAAAAATAATTGTTATTTTAACCAAAAATAAATTGAAATTATTCTACAATAATTCAGATGTAAACAAAAACACTGATTAGACAAGAATAATAAGCTGCAGCTTTTCGATCGATAACAAGTGAAGTTCACGCTCAGTGCTTATTTCTTTTATTGATAAAATACACTTATTACAGCACCGAATTCACAATTTATAGGCCTGTATCATTGGGTGTAACACTACCTATGTTTAATATGCATTTTGTGCACAAAAAGTACATCTCTATATAGTTTATTATTGTAAAACGTTAATAGTTTTATTATTTTATATATTTACATTAATTTAGATTATTACATCAATTAGAAGAATTACTTGAAATGGAGTTAAATCGTAAGTTACATAGGGAGAGATAATATATCCTCCACTAAGATATTAAAGGAATATTATTAAAGTACAAGTTTTCTACATGTTTCGGACGCATAAACGTTCATCTTCAGGAGAAATATATCCTGTTGAAACAAACATAGAATAAGAAATTGTCAGTGACACCTTAACGAAGCTTTTTAAAAATGGCGAACATAAAGTCCTTACAATTACTGACTGCAGGACCAAATTAGGGTCGTTTGACGACTTAGGCTATTGCGCCAAAATATGTCAGGCCGAAGGTCGCCTATTTTTTTCAATTTCGAAATGGATTTTAAAAAATTGAGCGAGTCATGATACAAACGACCAAATTTGTTCCTTAACGTAATCTCGTAAAAATATGTTTTGCAAGCGGAAATTTGCACGTTTTGTTAAAAGAAAATGCATAGATTAATTTATTTGTAATAAACGTATAATACATGTAAGTACTCAGGGCGACGGGGCGCCTATTTTGTTCATGGCGCCTTAGGCTATGAACTTTTTGGCCTAATGGTTAAACCGGCCCTGACTGGCTGGATGCACGTCACAGCTTCTGACGTAATTTTTAATTCAAGTCATGTCGTTGATTAAATCATTTATATTTTTTCAATTTTGTTTTAAATTAGTTTCAAAATAAGGATATCGTCTTTTGCTGAATAATGAGACATATTTTCATAATATGTATTAACTAACTATTTTTTTTTCTTTTTTAGTTTCAAATCACTTTTAGCACGTAAAATTAAAGTTATTCAAAATGACAAAGGGTGTCAAAAAGAATTTAATGTTAATTGACAGGGCCCTTGGACGAACTATACCACCAGATATTGAAGGTGGATTTATAGTCGCCGTAACGTAAGCCGTAAGACGTAAGCAGTAGTCCGTAAGACGTAAGAATTAAGCCGCAACACGAAACCCATTTATAAATCAAATTAGTTAAGAAGTAACAGAACAAATAGTTAGGTTATAATTTAATTTTTTGCTTTTGGTTAAAAACTCTTGTTTCAAAATAGGAGCTGTTGTGTCCCAAAGTCGGTCTTTTTTACAAAGTTTCGTACGAGAAAATTAAATTTTAAAACTCAAAACAACTGTAAATCAAAAGAAAATGCCTGACAGTTCATTGCGGTTATGTTCGAGTATGACCGATCCCGGCCGAAGCCGTAAGACGTAACGGAAGAAATGAAAATAAACCATTTCCTTACTGCTTACGGTTTGGGCTTAATTCTTACTGCTTAAGTTTTTTGGACTATAAATGAATGTGTTACTAATTCATATGTTTATTTTTCTTACGGCATGCGTTACTTCTTACGGCTTACGTTACGACGACTATAAATCCACCTTGAAGGTAAGATGCATGGTGTAAAAATTATGTCAAAAAAAGTACCTTATAGTGTCTTTTATTTTCTACGTTCGAAAGATAGAGAACTCGTTCCTCAATAATTTTCCTTGAATCCTTTCCTTAGATCCGGTTGTACAATAACAACTTAAGTACGAGTTTTGTAAAACTCTACTTAAAGTTGAACTCGGTTCTGCTGAGCTTTCATTTTTCAGGTCAGTTGTCAAATTTGATGACTGATGACATATTATAACCCAATAAACCTATAAAAAAAATATTTTTGACTTTAAAATTTGTCGTAATAATATATTAAAGTTATGAATGGGAATAATGAGGTTGAACACTTCCTGGATTGATCAGACGAATCGGATAATGAAGATTTTATGTATGTACTAGGAGCTATAGAAAACGGTCGAAGATAGCCCCAAAACTACAGACCGAGACCTGATCATATTCAAATTTTCGTTATTAAATTTTGTCTCAATATTCTATTTTTTTTTAATAGTAATATTATCTGTTTTTTTTCCAAAGTACCTTTAAACTCCTTAACAAAAGTTAATAGCAGACATTTTTCTTTGGAAGTAAAATTTGCATATAGTTTTGTGTTAGAATACATGGAAAAAGTAGCTGCAAATTGTAAACACTTCAAACTTTGACAACAAATAAAGTTTGATGGTTTTTTGACAACGTAACCCTTGCCAGCATGGACATTTAATTATTGATCCCACCTGTGCAGACCTGTGGTTAGGAATTGATTATACATCAGAAATACCTTTTTCTACGATCGTTCACAAAATGTCATTTTATGTATGCATTTCTAATGACAAAAGTAGGTCTTTATTGCATACTATGCAATAAAGTACTTTTTGCCCTAGTGCAATAAAGTAAATTGCCTAGGAAACGAACAATTTGTTTATATGTATCACAAAACAATATGGCGGAATGACGGACGCGTTCCTTCCAAACAATTAAAGTCAAAGGTATCTATGATCCATTGTTAAATTTGAATTACAACTTTTGCACACAAAGGAGAGGTAATACAAAGCAATTTTAAACTTTTTTGTTAAATAAGAAAGCGATCGTAGAAAAAATAGTGTATGCAACATGTGCAAAAAGTGTGTTTATTACACATGGCATATTATTCACCTCGACTACGTCTCGGTGAATAACTTCTATGCCGTGTGCAATAAACATACACTTTTTGCACATGTTACATACATAACTATTTTGAACCAAGTTCAACTTTACGTAGAGCTTTACAAAACTCCTACTTAAGCTCTTATTGTACAACCGGATAGGTGTAGGATAAGTGTTTTATTACTTTTTTAATTATTACAAAAATATCTGTTATCAAAATCAATCAGATCATATCGAATTGTACAAAGATTTTTAATAATAATTAATTAACCAGCATCTTTGATGGTGACTAAGCCCGCCGCTTACTGTTTGAATAATCGTGTGCAATATCGACTATGCCGCCCCCTGTTTAACTACGACTACCTAAGCTAAGCTTATCAGAAAGACTCTTTATTGGTATATCATAAGCATGTGAAAAAAAAAGAAAAACTTTACAAAGAAAACTATTTATTTTTATGACTTTTGTCTACTTTAGTGTAAAACCACATAAATATTTATCTACAGAAATTAAGCTCTTCTTGCCTTTCTGCTTCCAAAAGCTGCTATCAATTTTTCTTGTATCCAAGCTGTATAAGATTTTATGTGTAATTAAAACTCTATATTTAAATTACCTAATCTTTGCTGGTGCATTGTTGATCCTCAATAGTTTTTACAATTTGTAGCTTTGAAAAGGACCTTTCACCAGATGCAACTGAAACCGATAATGTCAGTAATATTCTTAGCGCTATTGCTGTGTTAAGAAATATTGAAAGAATTATTAACAATATAGTTGCAATTTAATGTGCGATATTAGTGCTCGAATGTGCACAGGTACAAACTGAAAAGGAAGCTCTATAGGAATTCCGAGAATTTCCCCAATTTCAAAAGACCTGTCACGCTTTGTCTGGCGGTTCAACCTGCTCGCAAACGTTTCGCATTGCAGCTTAGTTCTGATAGATGCCGATGCCAATAGATAGCGCCATCACCCTGAACGTGACACCCCGCGGTGCACGCCGTGCACTAATCAGTTAACTTCGATTGTGAGTACATAATGCCTATCAATGTCATTTATGTCACAGTCAAACTGGCTGGTTAGTTATTTATCGTTAAAAATCTTTGTGCAACCCAACAAGTCTTTTATATAGATAAAAATCAAAATATTAAACCGGTAGCAAAGTATGTAGTTAAATAATATTTGTTAAAAATAAGTGTAGGTAAATTTATCATGAACCATAAACACAAAAAGTATTATCTTGGGGAGAGGATCACGCCATGACTAAAATATTATTTTTATAATTATGTTGTTTAGGAATTTATTAACTACTTAATGCTAGTAGCCTCTAATCGAGACCATAATTATTTTCATATAAGGCAAGAAATATGATCTCAAATTAAGAAAACCGTTTTTGTCTGGATTACATTGTAACTAATCTTATTTCTCCTAGAACCATAGTTCCCGTAGTATAAAATAAAGTAATCTTGTGGGAAAAATATGTTTTATTGTACTGCTGGTAAGTACTTTGTCTTTATCTACCTACTACTAAGTTATCGGTCCTTCCCAACTTTGAATCATAAATAGATTTCCGACAGTTTGGGAATCATTCATAACGAAAATGTTTGTAAAATAGTTTCTAGTAATCTACGAAAAACGTGAAGACAAAGAAATTTAACTAAGATTGTAATTATTTAGTCTTACTTTTTGGACTTAGATTTTGTAGCCTTGCTAATAAGTCATAAGATGGCGAAACGCGTCTTTGTATGAATCTGACAAAAGTAAAGTATAATTACCAAAATGTGTCAAAATAGCTATTTACTTATAGTTACTTTATAGTCTGCCGTTCGGGTTCGGTGAAGCAGCCGAGTGCAGGGAACATATTTTCCGCAAGTGTCAGGTACAATAGTTTTTCTACAAACATGGGGAAATAAGTAAATAAATAATATTTCAAAGAAATTTAATAATTTTTAATTAACTATAATAAACACATACATATGTAACAGTAACTTAATCACATATTCTCAATTCTGAGGAAAAAAGTAATAACTACATAAATTTTGTTACCTTTGTTTTATGTGGAGTATAACTTTTGACAATTAGCGAAGGTTCCAAATTTTATATATTATTGATTTTGAAATAATCGCGTCGAAAAAATTTTCCGCACTAGTGTGGAAAAATCAGTTTTCCGCACAGCAGCAATACACACTAGACCCCTCCACTCTGCTAGGCGAGGAGAATGGGAAAAGCCATATAAGGCAGATTGCTAACGGAAGCGTTATCACTAATGTATCCTGTTGTATTATTAAGTGGTGAACGGTAAATGCACTATAGAACAATAACAAAAAGAATGGGATTTAGACCTGAAAATCTATTCGCGTATGGGGTATAGAAGAGGATAAATAATTTTTATGAGAAATGGATCAAAAAGCAATGTCATTTTCTATAAAATTTTTTGCCTGTTTTAAAAATAAAATTACCAGCTCAAAAAAAAAATTCTGCAGCCTTGTCGGAAATTAACTTTTCGGTATTAAATTGAAAGTATCACTACGTACAAACTACACAAAAATAATACTCAAAGACACTATTTTCGGGATTTTTTTTTTACTTTCGAAACAACTTCTTTACTTTCGGGACGTTTTTGGATATTTACATGTAGGCGGCTTTGACAATAACATGAAATTTGTATTTTATTATGACACGTAATATTAGTCTGTGTTTCTCGCTTTCCAAAATCCAACAAAAAGAAAAATCAGTAGTGAAAGTGAGGCTGAGATGATTCCTCATGAGATTATTGAATCTGTTATAAAGTTCATACGTTATTATCCATAGATATCCTTTTTAACATACAAAACGGCTACAGAAAAAATATTGTACGTAAAACAAATTTTTGCGTTTCGTTTAAAATTTCAAAAAGCCTCAAGTTTACAAGTTTTTTTATTTTTGCAAACCTTGTAAGAACAAAAAAATTTTTGGCACCGTAGCGTCGAACTTTTTTTTAAAGCATGCTAAAACTTTTATATAGAATAACCTTTTTTCGTATCTTTTACAGTATCGTCCATTTGTCGTCTTCTAAATCCCAGCCGCGGACATACGGTAGAGGTACAAAAATCAAAAACCCAATTTATTTGAAACAAAAACTATTTATTTATTTTAAATAATTTATTCAAATAAATTATTAGTTTTGGTTCAAACAAATAATTGTTAGGCATATATCAAACAAATATTTGTTTAAGTACACTCCATTTTTATTTGATCAAATAATTGATTTTTTAGTATAGCACCCTGTATAAATAAACAGTTAGGCAAAATTAAAGACCAAAATGATGCAAGTACCTACTTAACGATAACAATTAATAAAATCATGGATCTAAGACATAAAACATCCACCGACAGTCAATAAGACCAAACGCAAGAGATGAAAAACGGACGTAAGAAATCCTTGAGCCAGTGACAGCCCTTTTAATCTAAAAGCTTCCTAAGCTTTTTCCTAAACATATAAAACTCTCTATGGATCTTAATCCAAATGTTACATTTATGGCCAAGGCGGCCGTCTAAAATAACTTGTTATTAACCCCAAAGATATAGCATGTATAGTTTTAGGGATAAGTATAGCATCTCGCCACCCTTTGCGTATCTCCCTGTTTGAATCAAATATATATCTTTAAATGTTTAAATATATTATCACCTATTATATCTGATCTTTTTATTTAGGCAATTTTTGACAGCATATTTGTGCGTAAGAATGGATTTACTTGTAGAGTGAACTATACGTAAAACAAAGTTTACTAATATAGGAGTAGGAACAATGTTTTTTTTCTGAAATACACTCTTGTTATACAGTATTTAGTTGATTATAATTTTTCTACTCTTATATTAGAAAAATTGTTTTACGTATGTACAGTTTACTCTATAAGTAAATTCATTTTCCTACGACCACCTGAAAATAAGAAAAAAAGCACGGTTAACTTGGCTCGAAAGCGCCGAATATCACACGCGTGTTGAAAGAAAATATTTTAACTCTAGAGTGGAAATACAAGGCACACTATTTAATTTAAACATATAATGACAATTTGACAGACCACACCTATTTATTAAAAAGAACACATTTTAGAAAGCAGTTTAGTTTATTTATCACGTATTTGTCGAGTGATTCAGAATTACAGTGTGAAAATACGCTATCTGAAATTATAAAAAAGTTAAGAATATACTGAAAAATCAATTACCAGTCAAAACAAGCCCCGCTGAAGAAAATGTCATATATTAAACTTAAGCAAAAAATGTGTATGGGTCGCCATAGTGTAGTGACTAGAGCCATGGCCTACAGATCGAAAGATCACAGGTTCAAATCCCATCAGGAGTACTTGACTTTTTTTTATGAAAACATTAAATAATTTATAGAATTATTTTGAATTAAAATCTTCCTTGTTGGGTGATTTTTTTAAATTTATGTTTAATGCATCTTTCCTTGATTAAATAAAAAAATTCATTCAACAAGGAAGATTTCAATTCAAAATAATTTTATAAATTATTTCATGTTTTTATTAAAAAAAGTCAAGTACTCCTGATGGGATTTGAACCTGTGACCTTTCGATCTGTGAAATTCGCATCATATGTTTAAATTAAATAGTGTGCCTTGTATTTCCACTCTAGAGTTGAAATATTTTTTTTCAACTCTAGAGTTGGAATATTTTTTCCACAAATCAAAGGTTTTTTTTAATAATTCTTTGTGGTCGTAGGAAAAATAGTGTACATTACTCTTGTGAAAGTGATTATTCTAAAACTCGGAGAATTTCCGCACTCGGCTAACGCCTCGTGCTAAATATCTCCTTGTTTGAAAAGTATCACTTTCATCACTTGTTATGTAATATACTATTGTACGCACAACTGTGCGTAAAGAATATAAACACAAAACTGTGCATTATGATGCTTAGTATAACAAACAAGTTAGCTTTGAACAACTCAAATCGTGACATTTATATATCTTGAGTTTTGAATATTTATTATTATTTGAGATTGGAAGTTCACATCGATACTTTGAAAATTATAAACCGATCGATTTATTAGTAAGAGTCGTAGAAGAAGTATTGCGTGTTGTAAAGCAATTATGCACTCATGTTATTACCGAACTCGCCGCTACTCGGCTCGTTCGCGATTTTTCGATTCGTGCGTAATATGCTTTTTATCACACTTAATACTATTTCATACCCGAACAAAAATTAACTATTTTGAAATAATTACATAATGCTGTCATTATTTATAACATGCGCACGAAAAAAAAACATAAATTTTACTAATTGTCTTTATTCGACGTATTTTTTGGCATATATCTACATACTAAAAATCAAGGATGAATCATCCCTATCACAAAATTGACTAGTGGAACAAGCCAAATGTCAAATATCGTGTAAAAAATATCGCATTCTTTAATGAAAAAGAATGGAGTTTTCAGTAAAGTTTAAGAAATTAAAGAAATAGTACAAAAACTATACACACATAGGCTTATGAAAAAAGGAAACTGCTAAATACATATGTTTTTTTAACCAATAGATTTAGGCGATTGGCTTGGTATATTGGTAAAAGGGAATAAAATCTAAATCCGTCTACTCGAATTAAAGTTTTATATTCATAGCTTATATAATAAAATTGGAGTTTTAAAACAACATTTCCTGGTGGTAACTCATTATAGTTATATCAATTCATTGAAATAGCTTTATGAGTTATGTCATTTTACAAGTAATCCTCCTGCACACCTAAACCGATGCATAGCCCTATAGTCATAATTATTGTGTTAAATCCTTCAGGTTCTTTTGGCAAAACAAGTTATTATTCCGAATCCATCAGTATTATTTTTCATAAGCCCTTTAACATAAAACATAGGTACTTAAAAAAATAAGTACATTTTTGATAAAATATCGATATTAGTATTAAAATTTTCCTAAATATAAAACCCTCTTCACATAAGAGGACGTAGACCCTATAAATACAATGCAAATGTCAGTTTATAAAAATACAAATACTTTTCACTACCTAAATATAATACAAAACTGCTCATATAGGAGTATAATAAATAGCACCCTTTGTACGACTTGTTGAGTAAATTTCATTTAAAATAGTTAAGAATATGTTTTATGACAAAGAAAAATTAGCATTGCCTGTCGTTACGAGTATGGTTTGGCACTAGTGTAGTAATCTACCATAGACACCCTATTTTTTTTTCAACGCAAAACAAGACGATTTTTAAGATCAAAAATCTTATTGTGCGCCGAAAATAGATATATCAACAATACAATATTCATATTGTAACTTAAATTACAGAATAAGAATTGACTAGTTTCGATAGCACCTAATTTAAATAACAAGGAACAAATATCAAGAAATAGTTTAAACTAAATAAATATATATTCAATAATAATACTCAGAAACTCTTATTTATTAATTAAGTAAATTGTCAATAGGATGTTAGAGAAAAATTGTATTTAATAGAAAATAAGAATTACAACCACAAAGCATTTGCCAAAATGACAGCTTTATCAGAGTCAAAATTACATTATTACTACTGTTATATTTTAGAGTCCTAAAGGTGACCTAATATATAAAGTCGAAACGTCGACTAATAAATAATTTGATTTTCCAAGGTTACCAATATCCAAGAAACTCTTCAAAGATAATGATAAATTTAATCTATGACTATGATCCATTTTGTGAACTTACTATTTGTGTTATTACTGATTAACTTTGGCATGTAAAAAATGTTTTATAGATTTATAATAGTAATGCAATTTAAGAATTTTGATAATTCGTCAAAGTTTAGGTATTTTTGGTTTCTCCTGCAAACATTATTTTTAACTATTTTAAAATCTTAAGCAGTACATAATTCACATAAATAATGGCAGTTTATAGTTTCTAAGAAAATCACAAACTAAATGGTGAGATCCTCCCAGTCTTCGGTTTGTCTTGGTGATAGGGAAATTCTTATTTTGGTAATCCTAGAGAGCTGCTCATGGATTCTGGGTGCTATTGGATTTCTTTCGAGATCTATTGTGTCCAACGAGGGAGCTTCTTCGAGGTAGTCTACTTCTACGTCTGAAAAAGGGACACAACTTATAAATATCGTCTTACCCGTTACTAATAATGGACTTATCTAATAATAAAGCAATTTTTCAGAATAGCAACTATCTACTTCAGAATACAACTATGTCTTATAATTTATGCTTTATATAAACAGGATTTTCAAAGAGAAACGAATCACCGATGCCTTATATAGTAAGTGTGAGAATTTTTAGTTGGCAAATGGGAAACTTTTTCTTATTGTTTTTTCGACCAAAAGTTGTTGTTAACTGACAGAGGACTATCAGGCTATTCCTCCAAAAACATTAACTAAAATTATTTAGTCGATGCCACGAAGACTAAGAACTGTCATTATTATACAGGGTGATTCCTAAGTTGATACTTCTTTTTTAGCTGTGTATAGAAGGCATTAAAATAAACAACTTTTTCAAATATCTTTTTTCAAAAAACTCAAAAATAGGCGAGATAGAGAAGTAAAAAAGTGCCGGCCTGGTCATAAAAACATACCCCGCTGTAGTTTCTGTTGTTTTTCTTATCTCTTATTAGTATTAGTCATACGGCTAGTATTAAGCAAGCCGCTGCGATGTGTTTTTCGGAAGCAATTTAATTTTAAATTGGTGACATGTGAAAATGGTAAAATTTGAAAACAATGAACTAATAAGTGCGGCTGCTTCTTCGAGATTATACGCAGAACGCTTTCCCTTGCGGGCTCATCCTACACTCAGAAATTTTCTTAATGTTATTCAACGGGCAAGTTAGGCAGAATCGTATTTAGTCCATAGTGTAATAAATGAATGTAAGTACCTTATTTTAAGTTTTTGGAAAAAAGGTATTTGAAAATGTTGTTTATTTTAATGCCTTCTATACACAGCTAAAAAAAGTATCAACTTAGGAATCAACCTATATAGAGTGTATATACACATTATTAAAATTTTGGAGCTTATTGTTGAATAATGAAAATATTGGTTTTCGTATTTGTCAATATATTTTGTTTTTATTTTATCAGTATTTATTTAAAATAATGCATCATTTACGACAAATGAGATAAAGGATGGAGGAAATGTATAGCACCAGTAACTTCAATATTCAAAATCAAAAAAAATATTACCCTGATTATGCTATTCTATAGCTGATATCTTATGGTACTTACCTACTATATGATTATCATTAGCTTTAAGCGTATGCAGCCTAGGCATTTTAAATATACAAATAGGCAACGAAATAAAGGTGTTATGTGAAATATCTAATCTTTCCAAATTTACTAAATCTGCAAACTCTTCAGGTAGTTTTGACATTTGATTATGTGCGAGATTCAAGTCTGAAACAAAAAAAAATGTTTTGGCAAGAGTACGACAACATAAAATAATTCGATTCGTAATCATTTCACGGCATAATTTAAAATATAAAGTTCGCCTAATATTCCAAGGTGGTATGACCTATTCAGGGCCCGCTCTCGGGGGGGGGGGGCCCTGAGCCCCTGCCCAGGGCGGCAAGTTAAGAGAGCGGCATACAAAATCTAAAAAACATCATAAATCCCCGTTTTGCCTATTCCCTGTTAACAAAATTAATTTTCTTTTTAATATTATAATATCAAGCAATTCCTCGACAAAGCATGCCGAACAACGCCGGCACCGGTGCTTTTTTTTGGTCATGGCGGCTTCGAGCAAAGGGCTTATTTTTTTTTTGTTTATAATGTGCAATTAGATTGCCTAAAAATTTTAATTTTTTTTTGTTAATTTTCACTTTGTTAGTATTTAGAATTTATTTATGTGCAATAAATACGCATTTAAAAAAATTTATATTTTTTTTTAAATAAAAATACCTATTATTATTATACCTATTTATTTTTTTAAATTAGAAAAAACACTTTCGAAATTTTTGGCGAGACTAGGAAAAAGACGGCAATTTTTTGTTTTGCCCAGGGCGGCGTTATTGCTACAGCGAGCCCTGGACCTATTAGATAGTAATGAAACATAGCATCATGTACCTAATAGATATTAGGCAGACAATGACAATAGGTAGGTATCTAAGCTTGCTAGAATTGAGTATTTTCAGGTTTATTTATAAAAATATTCGCATGAATCTGAAACAAAATTTTTACACCGATCCCCTTGACTGTTTTTGTTTGTAATAAAGTAGGTAGATTTCTTGGTCCCATTCTCAAAATTTTAAAAAGAAATATGGGTGAGACTAGTGACTAGTGGGAATAAAATGTTGTGCGAAATTTGAAAAATGGGTTACGTGAGATAATGGATTAACGTTATTTTTAACGTTATGTGTGTTATTTGAGAAAACTCAATGTTATGTACCTACTCTTAATGTGGGGAGTTACTTTCCCCATAACTCAAAAGCATATAAAAAGTCCATGTTACCTAGTCGGTAAAAAATAATGGCGGGAAAAGACGAGAATTGATGTCTTTTGGAACGTAGATTAAGAACGTGAAAGCTGTTTTTGTCGGAAATGCTTTGTTTTTAAAATATTCTCTCCTAAAGTGTCGTTTTGTAGGGGTCAGGTTTCGGATGCATAATAAAGTACGTACATAAGTTTTTATTGATATCTATTTTTTTATTGTATGTACATAGTCAGATTTATCCTTCCTCATTAAAAAAGGAAAAAAAGTTTTTTCAATAAAAATTATTACTTATAAATTTTGTCTTCAAAAATAATTAATATTCTAGCATTAAAAAGGCTTTATTTTTGGACTACAACCTCCTACTATGCTATATTTTATTGCAATTGGCTTGTAATTGATATATCTCGAAAAAAGAGGAAACGCCACATAACAGGCTTCCCTTACTCGTTTTTCCTTTAAAATGGCTTCACAAACGAATACCTAAATATGTGTTCGAAACCTAACCTCTACGAAACGGCACTTTAAGAGAAAACATTTCAAAAACTAAGCGTTTCCGATAAAAATTACATTTAGATTTGCTGTCTACGCCCAAAAATACATCGTTTTCGGAAAAATTATTAATTTCGGCGTGGTGTAGCTAAAATAAAAAAATAAAATAATTATTAACTTTTTATTTAAATGACCCCCTCCCCTATTTTAAAGCTGTATATGCCACTGGTAATAAGATACTAAATGAGATATTTCATCATTTTACGGCTTTGAATAAAAGACTAAGAAAAAGGAGTTGATATATCTACCTACTATTTCCGTATCGCTACGGCTACGACAGAAATCATAGTAGCCATTTTAAAATAGCACTTTCAAATGTCATTGTTAACAATTTGAGATAAAAGTTGACATTTATCTTGGCGTCTTCATGCGTTAATTGTGCGTTTTTGTGTTTATTTTATAAGTAGTTAGAGAGAAGTGTTATTACCAGAATTTCATGACCGCGGCTGTCAAACTGATCAGTGCGGTCGTTCGCGACATAAAAATACGGGTAAATATGTCAACCATTATTATATTACCATCCCGGTTACTGAAATACCCCTTTTTTCAGTATTTTTATTGATATTTTCACGGTACTAAAAATTAAATTTTTTTAATATTGTTCATAATAATTAGAAAACCCTTAAACTAAATATATAAATAATAATTTTTATAAACAATAAAACTCAATTTAAAAATGTTATAAAAAGTGAGAAATATTCTTATTTTAAGAATATATTATCCATATCCACACTTAACGTACTGGGTTCTGGATATTATGGTGACGGCGGTCATAAATATTTTTTAGTATGTCAACTGGCGCACAAAGGAGTATCGCTATGTGAAACATAGCCGAAAGTTGGAATTTGGATTTTATGTGAACATAAATAAAGTCATTTGCCCATCACTTCGATTTCACCCCACCTCGTTAATTGAAATCCAGGAATGGGCTTTTTCACTATAATCGATCGAATTTATCATGTTCAGCACTAACATCCTGAACTAAAACCTATCGCGATAATAACAATCTTCCTAGAGTATCACAATCCATTTTTGGAAACAAATAAAAACAGAAACAGAACACCAGCCTGACGAGCTCAGTCAGGTCGGAGCCTGTCGAATAAAGTCTGTCTCGGGCTGCCCATTAGCCAGATTTGTTGTTACGTCGGTACGTTGTTTCGCACGTTTATATTTTATTTAATTATTTTCTCAGTGTAAATAATTAAAGAATTAAGATACGGTCAACATCAAAATTTTGTGAAAAAGCCCATTGTGCGATCTGCAAGTATCTGTTTTTGATGCTCGTTCTCAGTGTATTTTTCAAAATTATCTTATTAAAAAAATTAACGGCAAAGAATTCGTTTTTCAAATGAAAATCTACGTTATCATTTTGACAAAACTACTTATTTTAAATAATAATATGTCCCTTTTTTCGAAGTCCTTTTACGGCAGAAGCGTTTTTTTTTGAAGTAACAGAATTTAGCAACACTGCCCCCCGGGATTACTTTGTTATAATGCTAGGCGAGAACAGAGAACCCCAAACTACATCTTGCGGGGGGGGGGGGGGGGCTGCCATGTGCGTTACCTCAGTGATTTCATACCTATTAGACTTCAAATTTATTTATTAATTTATTAAATTGAGTAGCACGTTTTATTCAGTACCAGCGAATTAGCGATAAGGAGCCCGTCATTCGCAGAGGCCGCAGCTTCGAGAAGGGGTCCCACTCAACTTTGCCCTCATTGACGTTGGTAAAACTGGTCATATTTCTAATTGTAGTTCATAAAATTAATAGCAAAAATAGCTTGGCACTTAGCAAAACTAGCGGAGGCCCAGAATCCTTATCGCCGACATTAGTGTTAATATTTTCCATTTACCTCTAATAAGACTAAATTTAACTGCAAACTTGGGTGGAATTTTTGTGATATCGTTTTCACTAAGATCACAGGTTTTGAGCTCGGTATGCCTCATCAGATGGTAAACGGCATCAGGGACTTGCATTAGTTGACAGTTGGACAAATCTGAAACAAAATAAAAATTGCTCTTCAGTAAAGAGAGTGAAAGATTATGTTATCAGTTTTTAGGGTCAATTGTATAAAATCGATTTTAACCGCAAGGTCCACATTAAGTTATAGATTGTCAGAAATTGTATAATGTGGTATTGACAGCAAAGTTCAATGTAAGAGTGAACTTGTTATGTTTTATAACATTAAGTTATGACCATTGATCACTCTAAAATCGAACTTTGCTCTCAATCCCATATTATTATTATTAAACGACCCGTTCTGACAATCAATTTTGGGCTTAAATCGGCTTTATAAAATTGGCCTTTAGTATTAAAAAATATTCAGGTAGCCGATTCGTAACGTGATAAGGGCTGAAATATTTACAAATATTAAGATCATAATGCTGCATCTGAACTAAAATTATCAAATAGAATTATAGTTCGTATCTCAGGATAAACTATTTTTTGAGTTTTAACAAATGAGGTCAAGAAAATAGGTCTAAAACTATATACTTTCTATGGTAAATGACATACAGTGTGTCTACTTAAGTTCGCACCATAGGGAAAACTTTTTTATTATTAATTTTACGAAAAAAAGTTATTCTTCATAAAAAGTTCTGCATGGTCTAAAACCTAAAATGCAACCATCAGTCGTATAGGAGGTTTTTCAAAAAATATGAATTTTGCCATAGAGTATTATTTTTGACAATATCGGAAATAGTATCATGAAAAGTTGTTCGGTATAAAAAACTATGTTCTAATATGCAATTACACTGAAAAATATTTTTTTTATTTTTACAAATTTATCGGTAATTTGAGACAAAATTTGTAAAAGTAAAAAAATATTTTTTAGTGTAATTTCATATTAGAACATAGTTTTTCATACCGAACAACTTTTCATGATTACAGTTTTCGATATTGTCAAAAATAAAGTCCCAAGTACTCTTGGGCAAAATTCATATTTTTTGACAAACCTCGTATACGACTGAAAAAATTTACCATCTAAAGGTTGCATTATGGCTTTTAGATAATGCAGAAGTTTTTATAAAGAATAACTTTTTTTCATAAAATTAATAATAAAAAAAAAATCTATATGGTGCTAACTTAAGCAGACACACTTTATATGATTTCAGGTCTCGAAAAACCCTCAGAACACCCTTATCGTTTGCCTATTTGAAAGTAGAACACACATTAATAATAAAAATTATTATTTAATAAGAATAAGACATTACAATATTTCTTAATACGTTTTTAATTACATATACCTAATAATGGGAAAGTTAGCGCAGATGGTGAGCAGCGAAATACGAAATCCAAAACAAAATATTACATAAATTATAGTCAATTCTTCACATCACTTCCGCTGTTAACTTTGCTTTTTATACCGATGTATAGCTAAAAATATTTGTAACAAAATTGTATTAATTTTTGAAATTTTAAATCAAGCAATAAATTTAAAAACACAATTTCAAAATTAAATTTAGGTTGTATAAAGATGTTAAACAATAAGTAAGTAACAAGGCCACTTTGACTATGACATAAATGATACTGGCAGATATTGCAATCATCAAAGTGGCCTGATTAGTAAATCAAGTAATGGTTACACTCTGATTGATTTGTGAAAAATTCATTCTTACCAATGTCCTTTATGTGACAGTTATATTCAAAGTGGTCTGATTAGTTAATTGTAATCTAATAAATTAGTGCAACTGAAAATAGGTGTTTTCCATATAATCATTAGGGACATATTTGGATTAGAAAGAGCTAGGTCCCGTTGGTTCTAGGACAACAACTTCGAAAGTCACTTTTGAAAGGGAAATAAGACTATATAGAGACATAATTTTGCAAGGGGCATGACCACAAGTTTGAACCTATAATGAGTTATTTTTCGAGTTCATTATTCATTTTTTGCCCTGAGTTGAATTTCTGAATAAGTATACAATTTACTTTAGTATCAGGTAATTAAAAGATGCTTCTGTAAAGTGTGTTTCTTATGGAACGACCTTCAAGATTTAATTGTCATTATAGCACTACATTTATAGTAATCATTCATGCTAGTATTGCTGGTAACTAGTGAGTGGGACTTATTTCCTCCCAAGAAAGAAAAATGTATTACAAGACAAACCTTTACTTATCCAGCTGACAGGGCAAGGGCCTGTCGACATATTAAGCACCGGTTCCCGCAGATCACCGAAGTTAAGCGGTGTCGAGCGCGGTTAGTACTTGGGCAGGTGACCGCTTGGGAACACGGCGTGCTCTTGCCTCAGGGAAGAGTGTAAAATGAATTGACACCTAGCCATCCTATTCACGCTGGACAGGCCGGATGAGATCAGATATCTCGTAGGATGAAGGTGCCGTTTCACACTCCCCAGTCGGTAGATCACATTTGTGGTCGATGACCGGTTCAAGATGGCCTACGTAGTCGGCGAACCGTAAAAAAAAAAAAAAATCCAGCTGACAAAGTTTTATGAGATAAAAAACCAATATCAAAATTATGAATAATAATATCAATACATTGCCGCAGAAAGAAATTGAGATTTTTAAAAATTGCATAAGTATTTGAAATTTCTATGCCAATGAAAAATGCAAGGGGCTGAAGAGCAAACAGTAGTCGATGAGTCATCACAAACAAATAGTGCATATCCACCACATCGCGCATATTGTACCTGTGTCTGGCAATGACAATAAAATGTATTTTATTTTATATACAAAATATCATTAACACTAATTTCACGGGAATTAAGTGGCGCGGCGTCAGTGGAGATTTTTAAAATAATATCGGGCCATCGTTTGTAATTTTAATGGAAAATACGAAATTAATACGAATAGCCACAATTTCTGCACGGCAGATAATAAAATTTGAACCTATACTGTGTGGTCATTTAAGTGCGCAACATATGGGAAATTCTTTTATTACCGATTTCTCAGAAAATTTCATTCTTGATAAAAGTTGGTGCATCTTCGATAATCATATTAGGTGTATTTGGAATGGATGCAAGTCGAACGGTGTACAGGGTAGGGCAAAAAATATAAAACTTCTACAAGAATAAAGTACCCCTATTCCAGAAAATTCAGCAAAATGTTATAAAGAAAAGGTGTTTAGAATTAAAAGTTATGGATAGGTTTGAAAACGTGACCTCCTAAAATAAAAAACAATTTTTTTTTGAAAATATAAATTATTTACCAATTTTTTTTTCTATTTACCCTAAAGACTTTCATAAATTAAACAAAATCAAATCAATTTTACATATCTTTGTTCAAATTCAAGCATATTTGTAAAATTAACTTAGCTTTTTAATTTATTAAGGAATCACAAACTTCATGTTTGTTGCAAGGACATTAAACACAACATTAAAATACCCTAAAAATTTTTTTAACAAGATAAAACATTAGTAAACCTATCCATAACTTTTAATTCTAAACACCTTTTCTTTATAACATTTTGCTGAATTTTCTGAAATAGGGGTACTTTATTCTTGTAGAAGTTTTATATTTTTTGGTGAAAAGAAAAATTCAATTATTTGTTTAGTTTTTTTGTAATTCGTTTCAAGAAAACCGCAATTTATTACGTGAAATTTTAGCGCCTTCGAATCCACTTAATAGAAAAAAGAAGAAATAGTCAATGGTTACAAATTTTAGTATAGAAATCATTTTATTAAAGGCTAATTGAAATAAGTCAATCATAACTAGGGGGCACTCGAGGTAAGTGCCTTTTTGCTAATTTAAAATTAAATCAATTAAATGATAATTTCTTACATAAAACTTAAAACCAATTAAGTAAAACTAAGAGCGCTTTATTAACCTAGAAAGTCAACAATAGGTACATAATGATGCTTATTTATTCCACACAAAATTATCTAACTTATGTAATTCTGAATCATGTGCAAACACAGAATTTTATTCCCAAATTACAAAATTTTATTTTGCTTTAGTAATGTAGTTGAACTAATTAATTAATTAACCGAGTTGATTCTATGAATAATATATTTGTGCTGAGCCGACAATGCTGCAATATTATTTTGTACGTAAAATTGTTGTTTGGGCAATTATGGATACCTAATGTTACATAAGTACCTTCGGGGTGATTTTTTTCAACAAACTTTCTATAACGGATGTTCATTCGAAAAGTTACCACCCCCTTTATCTACGAACAGAATCGTGATTGGAAACATAGAAAATCCCATGCAAGTTTTAGACTGGCTAAATATTTGCTTCCCTGTTGACTTTAGAGCGTGGTTGTAGGGAGACTTTCTTAGGGTCTCTGTGTGGTGAGTGCACGTGCGGAGTTTAAACAATTTCAGAAAAACCCGATCTTAACTTATTTGAATAGGATTGGGGTTGGTTTTTCATTGGAATTCAACAGGTGATGCTGCGGACTCCGGCATTGATTGTACTTGTCAACCTGTGATTTGTCAAATGTAATTTAGAGACGGTAGGTTTTTTAGAAATTTTTAACAGATAAATTTTACACTGGAATCAACTAATATTTTCAAATAAAACGAATATTATTTTCAAAACGGATCTTTTAATAGAAAACAAATCATTTTACTTACAATAAAACCTATTAATTAGTATACTATTTTTCTGCCCCTTGCCCGAGAGTTCTAGTGCTGATATTTTAATTTTCTTCGACGTGAAGTAAAATATTAAGATTTCTATCATTGTTTTCTTTAGTTCCCTTATGATTCTGTGCTGTGCATTGCAGTTGGTATTTTTGTATTGCCAACTTGGTAGGAATGGGTCTGTTCATGGAAATAAACGGAAAACATATCAGATACAATACTTAGGTAAGCTTTCCCCGCATGGTACCATTTTATCATAGTGACTTTTTCTTCTATTGTGTAACTCATAATAATTACCTAGGTAAGAAATTATTGCTAGTAAAAAATTGAATACTTTCAAATTACATTTTACAATGACTAATCACAGGTTGACAAGTCCAATCAATGCTGTGTATTCGCAAGAGAGGGCGCAGGCATGCCAGCTGATCTAGCAGACAATACAGTGAACAAACCACTGGGATTGGTCAAAGAGGAGATTGACTACACGGCCAAGCAGCTTGCACAGAACAGATGGACAGGGTTGACAACCTGTAGTACATCCAGGCAACTGTGGCCCACATTCGATAAAAAGAGAACCGCAGAGCTATTGAGACACACTCGAAAGACGTGAGAAATATTACTGCGGTTGTTACCGGACATTGCCTCTTCGGTAGATATGCCGATCGTATGCAAATACCTACTAACGACTTCTGCAGAAGTTGCAGAGATGAGGAAGAGGAAGAAAGTATTCAACATTTTCTGTATGAATGCCCTGGCCTCGCAAGAAGGAGGTTCACTACTCTGGGTGAACCATCTTTCGATAGCCTGGAGGAACTAAGCAACTTACAACTTGGACGGCTGAGCAGATTTCTGAACAGTAGTGGCTGGTTTGAATGAGTTGTTAAAATCCTTCCGCGGTTACGTCGCACTAACCATCAGAGATTTGATGAAGGTGGGTTCTACGGAACACGTGTGGTATCACAACGGACCTAATCAGGACTACGTGAGACTGTTTGGTCAGAACCAAGGGTCTGCCACTCTTACCTAACCTAACCCTGCTTTAAAGTCAATAGGGGACAATCCATAACTTGCATGGGATTTCCTATGTTTCCAACCACGATGCACCACCCGGTATAGTAATATTATAAAACAGTTCAGCCGTCTACCCCTTGGAACTTATCATTCGAAAAAAAAAACTTCTTTGTTAACCATATTTTTTAAAAATTACAGTCTTCGAACAATTTTTGACTTTTTTATACAGGGTGCTCGAAAAATATAAAAAGAATAAATTATATCAAGAAATTATTTCTTGATATAGATTATATAAGGCTACCCAGCTACGCGCCTATTTTCAAAAATGGCTGTCACTTTTAGAAAAATTATAAACAACACACTTAATAACAACTTACATCCAATATGTATGCTTAGATTAAGTAATCAACTTCAAGCAGACGTAAGCAAATACCAAAACTTACATCCAATAGGTAGGTATGTATGCTTAGATTAAGTAATCAACTTTAAGCAGACGTAAGCAAACACCAAACCTGTTGGATCGTCCACGCATGATCTCGTGACACAAGTAAAAGGACTAACTCAAACTAAGCAACATAGTTTTTTGCGCCAGCGCAGCAATAACGAAACACGACTAATTTAATTTTTTTAGATATATTTGCTTCAATACAACGGCCAAAGCTACTTAATTCAAGCGACAGACAAATTAAATGGTCGACAATAAAGCAAACATTACTGGGTTTATAGCAAAGTTATAATGAAATAAGGTTATGTAACCACAGTGCTATTTTAATTCCATTAAAAAAAGAAAGGTAATTTACCCAAATTTTGATTCTCTTTAGCGTCGTCGCAGCGATGAATCACTCTAGTAACTGCGGAAGCCATTACTATTCCGGTGAGATACGTAACAGCGAAATGGAAATGATTAGATGCGGTTCGATTAAAAAATTATCAAGTTTTCTCCAGCGCATGTACCAGTGAACTATTTCCTAGTTGATTTCTGGCCACGTTCACTTAACATTGCAAGCGAGCTGAGAGAAGGTTCACGATTTAATTTTAGATTAGCAAAAATAAACTGTCGTGCTTAAATTTTCCGCTGTGAAGCACTATTTTATAAAAAAAAGTATTAAAAGTATTTGTAGATAACTGGTTTGTATTGGCGACAGCACCTGCGGTAACAGATTTTTAAGTTACTAGAACAATAGTTTGTACAATTAGAGAGGATATGATGATGATGTCTATCCATATCGTACGAGGAAGTATATTAAACTTCCGATCGCATCGAGTTGCACATGCAGTATATTTTTTTTACGACTCAACTTAGTTTACAATATTCCTCAGTGTTGTGAATAAATGACTTGTGCGTAAATGCGTATTAATTTAACATGTGAAATGAACATTTTTGCACGTTACTGTAAGAGAGTTTCTAAATTGGTACAATCGCTCTATTACAAGACCACCCTTGTGTTTTTAAATAATAGATTTTTCGATCTGATTTTTATTTTGCATAATATACAGGGTGCTACAAATTCGTGTGCGTACAAAGGGGATCTCGAAAACGGCAAGAGATACGAAGATGGTTAAATTGAGGCAAAGTTGCGTATTTTGGGGCCTAATAATTTGGTAAAAAAAAATTGTAATTATTTCGAATGCTTTAGAAAACCGAAATTTCCATTTTTGGGTTTTAATTTTTGCGCTTTCATATTTAACTTGTGAAAAAAATAAAAAACGCTTTCTCAAAGCCGTTTTTTATGTTCTACAAGATGGCGTTATTAGTTTTCAAATTCGACGTTTTGTTCTTTAGTTACCAACCTCAAGTCAATTTTTTTAAATACGGACCTGGAATTTTAAATACAGTTTAAGGGATATCTAAGCCTTAGAAATTTAATGCAATGTACACATTTTTAAAATTTTAACGTTTTGTCATCTAATAACACATTTTTTAAATTATCTTTTTCATTTCATTACGGTTCTGAACATTTAGAGCCATACTAAAAACAAAAGATTTTTGATTTAAAAAATCCGTCAATTTTTACTCAAAGAGGCCTAAAATTTGATATTTTGTATGAGAAAAGACCCAAAATCACGGCCTCAAATATCTAGGTCTGTTTATTTTTGTTACATGTTTCGCCTGAAACTAGCATCATCAGATCATCTAAACAGTAAAAAAAAATTAAACTATTTTTGAAAGAAACATAAGCGCATCATAGTAACATAACTAGACTAACACTCCATTTACCTTTTCTTCACTGGTAAGCATTATTTTTTCTGTGTAACAAGTATTTCGGTCTAGGTCTAAGGCTAAAACCATAGGACTTAAGATATACGTTATATTAATAAAATAAATAAAATACTAATAAAAAATAGAATTACTTCTCATGCCTTAAAAACTTGGTTACTTCCGAGCCTAGAGTATTGTGATGGTAAATCTTATTGAAAAAATAAACAGCCTAAACAACATAACTTCATGTTATGTAATTTTAATATTTAAGTAATCCTAGAAATAATTGCCAGGGCCGTAATAGTAAAGAAAGGATAATTTTAAATGCTAGTGATGTGTTATTTGATGACCAAACGTTAAAATTTTAGAAACCTTTAAATTGTATTTAGTTTCTAAAGCTTAGAAGAACTGTTTAAAAAATTCCAGGACCGTATTTTAAAAAAATGAATTGAGGTTGGTATCTAAAGAACGAAACGTCCAATTTGAAAACTAATAACGCCATCTTATAGAACATAAAGAACGGCTATAAGAAAGTGTTTTTTGTTTTTTTTCCTAAGTCAAAAATGAAGGCGCAAAAAATTAAAAACCAAAACCGAAAATTTCGGTTTTTTTCGGATATCTCCGAAAGCATTCAGAATATTTACAATTTTCTTTCACCAAATTATTAGGCCCCAAAATACGCAACTTTGCCTCAATTTAACCATCTTCGTATCCCTTACCGTTTTCGAGATCCCCATGTACGCACACGAATTTGTAGCACCCTGTATATGTACATTTGTAAAATTCGCCGATTTTTTTCGCTAGTAACTTATTAAATTTAACGATTTATTATTGACACAATTAATTAAAACATTCACCTATCCAATAATACCAACTTATTTATTTCAAAATTGCTAGTGATATCTTGTGACAGCCGAACGCATTCTACTACTATTGCAATATTTATCTTACCATTTGTAGCACAAAAATGTCTAATTTAGAAAAATTACTTAAGTTTTTCTTGTTGAGTAAATATTATATAAACGCCAGACGCGAATGGAAAATCTCCCACCACAAACATGGACCTTAAATAATTTTTAATCTTGTATAAAACTAGGTTAAAAACAACATTTTTAAAACCTTTGTCGAATGATTTAATAACAAAGAGAACTAGGTAAACGTCTGACATTGTAACCTACGTCGCAGTTAGAATTATTTTAGAATTTAAAACGCAAAATCTCAAAATGCCAGATGCTAAAGTGCGGAAATCAAAATAGACACACAGTCTGGAAGTTGACATTCTAGAGAGGTATAGATGTACGCGCCAAAAAATTATTTTTAGCAGGTATTTATCCACCTTTAATTAAAACAAACTCGCTATTGTAAATATATAGATAAGGTGTAAGTAAGTATAAGAACGATTTTATTACAGAATGTAGTTTTGGATATAAAGATATAGTATCAGAAATAGAAGACTAACTTTTTAAATAAAGAATTTGCAGCCCTTGCATTGGATATTTTTATGGGAATACCTACATGCCTGCATAGTTATTTTATTTAAGTGACTACACTACGGTGTAAAGACTGTGTTTTTTAAATCATTACCACTTCTACACGATAACACCCGCCAAACAACGTTTTGTTACCTCAATATTATACTTAAACAGGGTGATTTCTAAGTTGATACTTCTTTTTTAGCTATGTATAGAAGGCATTAAAATAAACAATTTTAAATACATTTTTTCAAAAAACACAAAAATAAAATACCTACATTCATTTATTATACTATGAATCAAATACGGCCCTGCCTAACTTGCCCATTGAATAAAACTAAAAAAACTTCTGGGTGTAGGATAAGCCCGCAAAGGAACCTAAACCGCACTTTGACGACACTCACCGTAAATTAACATCATATCTACTAGTTCATTGTTTTCAAATTTTACCATTTTCACATATCACCACTTCAGAAAAACACACCGGAGCAGATTGGCAAATAAATAACTGACCACCGACCCGTAAATTGCATGACTAATAAGACAAAAACAAGATAAAGCAGGCTACGTTTTGATGACCAAGCCCGAACTTAGATTTTTTATTTCTGTATCTCGCCTATTTTTAAGTTTTTTGAAAAAAGGTGACATTCGGAGGTATGTCGATGTTATTGTGATTGTAATATGTATGCAATAGATTATGCCTATATAATATAACAAATTTAATGTCATGCAATATTACAACATATCGCAGCAACATCCATATAATGTATTTTTTGTTATGTTGTAATAATAATTTGAAAATATCATGGAGTGAGCTGGAGACACAAAAATGTGAATTAGTGGAGAAGTGGAGAAGGCAAAATTGAGTTTCCCGCCAGATCCCAAGAACTCACCCTTTTGGACTTTTATTTATAAGGTAATTTAAAAGATAATATTAACATTTGACGGTTTAAAGTATTAGAAATATGTGAAATTCGATAGAATATTTGACGTCTTAGGGGAATTTAGAGAGAGGCTTGGTTATTGCTTACCATTGCAAAGTTTCGAATAACTTTGGAGAATAAATGCATCAAGGCCTAAATCATTAAATTTGTCTTTTTGATTCTTCAAAAATATAAACATTTAAAATATAAAAGTTGGTATTGTTTCCGACTAACCCTATATATTTACAGAAATGGTTTCGTCCTTCCTAGATGTGCCGTTTTTAACTATGAGAATGTGACAATTTTCAAAAACTTATATTAAGTTGTTTGAAAATAGTTGTTATATATTAGATATGTTGAGTGGCGCAACTAGACACTTATAATTGGGGTAGAAAGGCTTAAACCCTGTATAGAAATCCTACATATCTCCTAAAGATGTTTTCTTAAGAAAAGGTCAACCGCGTAATAATCCAGTACTTCCAAAAGATCACGTCTAAAAAAAACCCTGTATTTAATAAGAAACTTGTTCATTGATTTAACCCATGAAAAACAACATTTACCCAATGCAATTTTTAATAATTTTTAACATCATTAAAAGTGTAATTATATTAAGAAGTCAAATACAGATAAGGCGGCACTAAATCCAAGAAGGAAGTAATAAAAATCTCGGAAGATGTTTTCTTACTTTTACCTAAAATAGACTTCTTTATACAGAACTCGAAACAATTCGATCAAGTGGCCTTTGATTTCCTTTTACGGTTAAGCTAAGGTTGACCGGTAACAAAAATATGATATGACTTCTTGCGTGCGTAAATAGATAAAGAAATAAGAGAAAGACATTTAAGGAACTATTACCAATCTAATTAGGTATTTGTATGTATATGGTGTTATTATATACTCAATCTTAAACAAGCCCTCTTGCTAAAATTAAATTTCAAACCAATTTTAATATCTTTTTAACATTAAAAATTTTATTATAAACGCTTGGTTTTCTTTGTACAGGGTGCTAAATTTTTTTCGGATTTTAACAAAAATCTTGACAATTATTTGAAATATTACAATAAATTTTGGTATAAGCTTTACCTTAGGTTAATTTTGATTTTTTCATTTTCTGTACATTATATTATATGTACCTACATATGTACCGGGTGGTAAACTAAGAATGGCCGCCGGCCATATCTCAGAAATTAGTCATCGTACAGCATCCGGGTAAATTTTTTTAAGATAAAAGTGCCCAAAAGAAAATGCTGGAAATTATTTTCGAGTTTGTAAAATTCTCGCAAGGGGGAGTACCAGCAATGACATGTTAAAATTATGATTTTCTTCGTGTTTTGACTAATTGAGAGGGTCTTAATCCTTACATATTTCCTAATACTTCTTTCCCTACACAAATTTTGTAATCTCGTAAAATAAAGTGGAGGGGGGAATTTATTTTTTTCTAAAAATACGCCACGTTACTCCGGTTTGGAATAACCGATTTGAACAAACTTAGCCTCCTTTAAGAGAGCTTTATTTACCCTATAAACTGCGCTTTTGTTTTTTTATCCTTGAGTATTGCCGTCGCCGCTAGATGGCGTTAACTGAAATAAAAGCAAATATTAAGCTTTTATCGAAAAAGTTAAATGCAATTATAAGTTTGTTTTATCATGGTATAATAGAAAAATAAATCCTTAACATTTCGGTAAAAAAAAAATTTGTAACTTTTTACACCGGAGTTATTAAGAAAATTAATTACGTTATACTAATTTTTTCTTTTTATGAGCGTTTCAATTTTATCTATAGAATAATTTTACCACATATTAATAATAAATAAATAAAAAGTTATAAAAGTCGATGACAGTCTTTAAATTACAAAAATTTTAAAACGCCTATATTTTTAATTTTCAAAATAATCAGAAAAAGAGAAATTCCCCCCACCACTTTATTTTACTAGATCGGAAAATTTGTGTAGGAAAAAAAATATTGGAAAAATGTAAAAATTAATGTACAAATATTTTGTATACCTCTCAATTAGTCAAATCACGAAGAAAACCCTAATTTTAACCTTGGTCATGGCTGGTACGCACCCTTGCGGGTATTTTACAAACTCGAAAATAATTTCCAGCATTTTTTCTTGGTCACTTTTATTATAAAAAAATTTACCCTGATCCTGTACGATGACTAGTTTCTGAGATATGGCCTTTGGCCATTCTTAGTTGACCACCCGGTACATGCCATCAAAACTTTTTATAAAGAATACATTTTTCCAATAGTCCAAAAAAAATCCCAAATGTTAAGCTGGTTTCTGGACACGTTGTATATTACCGGTAGTTACAACGCTACACCTAAAATAAATTTGCATTTCTTATTTTAGAATATATTTTTTAACAATAATATAATAATATAATTTTTATTTAATTTTGATAAAGTGTTTATTTTGAATATCCATATTCCAGCTTTTGTAATGTTAAAAAGAACATAAGACTAGATGAGTATATCATTCAATTATCTGTATCTGTAAATAATTGTAACTTTCCGCTTATTATATGCTTCAAATAGTGGATACAATTATCTTTGTTCCATTTTTATCTTCGGTTTTGTTTTGCTGATTTTCTTTGAAAACTTCTTTAACTTTCATTATGGTGAAATTCCAAACACATAAAGAAACAGAAGAAAATTACTTGCACATTTAACTACAATTACTGCTATTATAAAATAGTAGCTTTATATCATTTAGAACATAATTAAATGGTACGGAAATAGAAAGTAAGCAGGTTAATTGCACTCACTACAAATTTCATCTATTTCATCCATAAACTTAATAAATACGAATAAAATTTTTATTTGTTGTAATTGCGTAGCATTTGTTACATTAACATAATTATTTATACAAGGTCTAGTACGATTTGGTTAATAAATTGGAAAGCATTAATATAACTTGCGTACTATAACATATACAGTATGATTAAAGTTGAGAGTTCCGCATCGTATAGAACTTTTGAACGAACTAGTAGTGAAAAGTACTAAAGATAATTTTTCGAAAGTTTTCTGCCGTACTTACCAAATAATGATTAAAATTTACTAAGAATACAGTACCTATGAAAATAAGAACCGTTTTTACCTAGACAAGTTTATTTTTTTGATCTACGGTTGTATTCAAAAAAGGGTGACGGTTGTATTCAAAAAAGGGTGCACGAACAGATAGTAAAGCACATGTAAGATTACACATAACAAAGTTAATTACAATAGAAGGGTTAAAAGCTAAAACAGCCCAATTTCACAAAGACAAATTTTAAAAAAAATGCCTTTACTGGTAACAAAGTCAAGTCATATCATTTACAGAGTAATAGGGGAACGTGGGGTGGAACGGGGTAGCGGGGTGGCACAGGGTACCTTATCTAAAACTACTCTTACAAAAGATGGCCCAGTCCTATTATGGTCGATTGGGAGATGTTGTTTCCCCCAATCTGTATTCAAACTCCGACGGCATTGTGGCCGCGATTAACACGACAGTCTTGGTTTGACCTGCAGATAGTGAGGTACACGTGGGTTAAATACAATATTGCGCCATTTTTAAACTGCGGTAAGTACTAAACAATATATGTCACGTAACAGATCTGTTTACTTATTAAAAACAATGGTCTTTACCTACATTTTGGCACTATATATTTGCTTTCAATCTGTTTTTTATTATAAATGGTTTCAACTAAAATAAAACTTGTCTCTTGGGGTGGAATGGGGTATCGATATCTGGGGTACCCCGTTGCACCCCATATGTTCAGCTCAATAGTTTTTTTTTAATTTTTTTTGTAGATGCCGCGAGTTTATAAAAGGAAAACTACTCGACAAAGTTCGTCAAGTGAAAGTATGGGGGAAGCCGTTGAAGCGGTCATCAATCAACAAATGGGTTACCAAAAGGCTGCAACACAGTTCAACGTTCCACAGACAACTTTGGAAAGGTGTGTGGCTAAGAAAAGGAGAGATGAGGAAAATTTTAAAATTGATAAGAGTGCCGGAAAATATAAACGAGTCTTTAGACTCCACTAAAGAGAAAGGAAATACACTTTCCTATATTGCAGCGATAAATACAGTAATTCAAATTCAAGGGAAGGTTGGATTTCGTGCGGTGTTTGCCGTAACTGGGCCCACAATGGATGTGCTGGAATCGACAGCGATGATGACGATGTTACCTTTCACCGTGACTTAATGTCATATTTTTATTCCCATTAAAACAAAAATATTGATATATGTATGTTAACGTTTTTATAATAAATATTCTGTTTATTTTTTCTTAAAAAGTAAGTTTTATTTTAATAAATGTGTAATAAACAGTACAAAATGTAATAAAGGATCACCTTATATTCAAATAAGTGTTTGAAATTTGTATGACCCCATTCCACCCCATAGACGGGGCAGAATGGGGCAAATAAATTTAACGAAAATGTGTAACAAAAAACAAAGAATTTAATAAGCATTACATAATAGGGGAATTAGTCAGTCGAGAATATATAAAAGAAAAAATATAGACCTTTTGGCATGGTATGCAATTGATGTCAAATATTAAATACCCCGTTCCACCCCACCTTCCCCTAGTAAAATAAAATTTTAAATAAGCATGGCAGCCGGGCGGTTGATCAGGGGGTTAAGTGACCCCCTCCCCTAGGTCGGGGCGTGAACTTGAGAACAAGGTTCGAGTATAGTAGGTGACATAATGATCAGTATTTGGTACTTCTTGAAAGGGTTTGACCCCCTAGAAAAATGCTCATTGCAGTAATTTTGTGAAGGAGGGACGGGACGATTGTTTTAGAAATCACTTTTGATTTGAAGGGGAAGTTTTAAGTGTGGGCCTTTATATTTTATTGATGTCGCTTTTAGTGTAGCGAAATGTGGAAAGGGAATAAAAAATTGTTATATAATATTTAAATAATTTTGATTTGAATATAAAGTGGAGAAATATATCGACAAAATTAAATTAAAAATAGAAGTTTAAGTTACCATGTGTTCATCAAAATGGTGAGCATCATGATTCGAGAATAAAAAAGAAAAAATCAGTTAAGTTTATTTTGTAAAAGTTAATTTCAGATTAAGTTAACAATTTCAAACTTCCTATTAAATTGAAAGTGGTAATTTGTTTGATAAAAGTAGTCATAAAATAAAAGTGTCAAAGAGACATTTCCAAGATGATATTTAAGATACACTATTTAGTATAAACATTTACTTGTAAAATTTGTTTAGGATCCTGATGAATGAAATAATAGTTATTTATATTACTAATGCGGTATGAGCTTCATTACAGTAACAAATGGGGGATATTGCGGTGGTAATCACACAAGTACTATAATGAACCTTACCGTACGTGTGATATAAAACATTTTTTAAACGGCAGTAGAGTTTTGGACTTGCATTGTCTTTATTTGTATATATATCTTAAAACGTAGTGATTTTAAAGAAATAAAGACAATGCAAGTCCAAAACTCTACTGCCGTTTAACAAACGTCATTGTCTCCAACCTTTAAACAGACAATAAAACATTTTATCTAGACCCAGACCAGGTGCTGTCATCAGCAGCAGGTATTAATTTTACTGTTAATAAATAAGCATTTTTTGAATAAATAAATTGTAAAGAATGGCTGTTTTTTAATAAGAATGAGTTACGTACATCACTAGTATGATAATACAACTTATTACGTAACTTAGACAGGCTAAAATGGGTTACGTTATAAGCTCATTATAGTGTGTGCCTTATATAAACGAATTTAACAAAGATTATGATATTTATAGTTGGTTCTGTACATCTAAATGCATGGTATTTATTATGACATTTCAAATGCATCCTAATAGCTTTGTTGATTCTAATATTAATAATTAATTAATCAATCAGTCAGTTAACTATAATCGACCTTAATTATAGAAATAGTAAAATATAAATATAATAAGCGTTCTTATTGTTAATATAAAAAAATTATGATAGCATCTCAATTTTTTGTTGTAGCGAGTGTTGCATAAAACAGAATATGGATTTAATTTACCATTTAAATAAGTATAGGATGATTGATATGTAAGTGATTCAAGATTTAAGTTTTTATCATGGCACTCTCGAGAAAATTTATTTCATGTAATTTTAAGTAGTTACATAAATGAACTAAGGTTATTCGATTTTGTTTAGAAGAATCAAGTGTGTGTCATATCGCAAAAAGATATAAAGTTTGTTCCTACCCACCAAAGCGGTGATGATTTAAACCCAAAATTTGTAGAAATCAGCACTGTCTAGCTCTGTAAGAAATAGTTTCTCTCTCTCTCTGCGTAATAACTATTTTTTTTTAAACTTTAAGATCAATAAATTATTTATCGTTGTAAATATGAGCATTTTGATGCTTTGCCAATTTTAACTAAGTATTAGGTACTAAGGAAAAGCATTATTTCTTGACAACGTGCTCTCAATAATTTTGAAATGTCAACGTTGTTAAAGCTGTTGATGTCTGGCATAATTGGCCTAAAATGTTCGTACATTGATTAATAGAATGATGAAGATATTTAAACTAAGCCAATAATTTATAAAAAAAAATCAAATTAATAGCTACCGGCATATAGGTAACTGAATAAGATTACCTTCAATTAAATTGAAAGATAAAACAACTCCACATTTTTTTTTCATATTTTTTAAAATTTCTTCTTTAAACAAAAATTAATTTTTGACCAGAAGACAAACTATTGAAACAGAAAGTGCAAAATACCAAAAATCTTTCAGAGAATTTGAAAAAATTAGTGTGATTATTAAAACTGAAATATTTGTTTTCGAACCATAGGTGTACCCGTTTTTACATATCTAAATTAAAAATGCAAAACAAAAAGTTCTACTTATTGACATGTAATATTGCCCAAATATCTTATGATGTTGTACAAGCCCCTATTTTGAACAATAACTTTCTACATATATTGAACGTTGTCCACCGGGCGTCACTGTTCCGTAGATAAGTTACATTTCAATTTAATAAAACCAAACTAACACCGCAATGGTAGACAGCTCGCAAAAATTTCCAGCCGTTCGCAGCAGTTTGGGAAACTCTTATTTCGCGAAGATCTGTTCCCACAAGCAATCACGGACAAGTTATCGACAGTTTGACCGTTTTCTAACCAATCCAAACACCAAGAAATCCGCGTCCAAGTCCGTTGCGCAGAATCCTGGTTGTCACAGACTATCTGTGACTATTGTGGGAACAAACCCCGAGTCTATTGCGTCTTATTGACACGGACTATCATCTGTGACTGCTGTGGGAACAAACCCATAGTGATTATATACATCTGTAAGCTTAATGTGGAGTTTCACAAATGTCGGTAAAATTGTTTCCTTGCAACCCTAATTTTAAAATTACTTCGTACATTTCCCCCTTTGAATTTTATTAATGAAACAATTTATAAAATAAAAAAATCAAATTGATTGATTATTCCAAAGACACATTATCTCCCACACCATATTGCAATGTACGTACGAAAACAATAGGAGGGCTTACCTCAATATGCAAATCCATATATATTTTGACAGTAAAGCAGCCCTTAGATCGCTAATATGCAACAAGGTAACCTCAAGACTATAATGGGAATGTCAAGAGGAACTGAAGGCCCTGGAAAAAGTAAACAAAGTAATACTGCAGTGGGTACCAAGACACGAAGGTATTACAACAGGAAATGATAAAACCGATAAGCTTGCAAGGAAAGGCTCAGGAAATACATTCATTGGTCCAGAACCGGGAGTTGAAGTACCAAGGTGGATCAGGAATGAACACAAAATCCACTGGAGCAACAGACAGGGATTACACCACAGTAAATGCTTTATTGTGGATCTAGACCCAAGACTTACGAAACAGCTGCTTCAAATGAACAGAAACCATTACAGGAATTCTAACAGGACACATGGCTGTCATGAACCATCTGCACAGAATGCAACTGTACAATGGAGACCTTGACTGCAGATTATGCGGATAAGTCAGAGAAACTGTAGAGCACATTGTTTGCCATTGCGAGTCACTAGATCAGAAGAGGCAACAAATACTCGGGAAACTGAAACTGGGATCACGGAGTGAGTGTAACAACCAAACAGGGTGAGCACAATGGACCAAACCTGGCCTTAGTGTATCCGGCGCACGGACAAGCCTCGGAAAAAAAAAATCCCCCAGGCATACAGCTGAATTTTTTTTGGCTTAAGCTGTTCAGCCATTCAGCCAGTCGCTTGTTGCGTTTCATTCAAAAAGGCATATAGCTTAATAATAGAATAATGTTACATTTAATTAAGATAATAATAGCTCCCAACCCACCCCATTCACGCCGGTAACCAGGCCGGATAAGATCGGACATCTCGTGGGGTGCGGAAGAAGGTACACACTCCCCAATCGGTAGGTCATGCAATGGCAATAAACCAAGGGTTGATAGCCCTTGGGGGGTGTCGCATGACTGAAGATCGTAGTTCGGAACCCACGTTAAACTGTAGGTCCCCTCGGGAATGGCCCTGGCAGCGAACGAAGAGGAAAAAAGCCTAATTCGAAAGAAGAAGATAATAATAGTTTTTATCAATATATTTTGTTTTAAAAATGAAATCTTAGGTAGACGAAGAAAGTTGACTGACCCATTTAAAACAGTAAACTTTTTTTGGACACTGTATCCACTTATCCATAAAATAAAGTTCTAATTTTGGAACAAAACTATCAAACGTTAAAAGCAGATCTTTCAGCAGGAAGTAAAATCCAAAAATAGCTCTACTAATTTCTATCGTAGTGGCAACACGTTTCTAAAATGAGTAATAATAAAATTGTCTGATTCCTTGCAGTATTATTACTGTCACGTTACAGTTGGTGTACCTACGTTTATTTCTTGCACTAACTGTAAAATTTTTTTATGGCAGAAATTATTTAATTGAAAAAATAATTTGGAAATTAAGTAACCTAATCTTTTATTTCTTCAAATTCTAGTCAAAATGACATTACTTTAAGTTAAAGTATCTATTTGTAATACTTCCTTAGATTCATTGGCTAGATTTTAACCATAAAAATTAAAATTTGGTTAGATTTCGAATTGATAGGCCTTTGAAAAATTTTGTTTCTATTATATTGTTTTGTTTTAATTTTTTTCGCAAATTCAAGAACATTATTTAAAAGTAGGTGGTCCTAAAAATTAAATTTACGTGAAATTCCTGCTGTAAGATAAGAAGGTTTATATTGTGATTACTTATTAATTTCGTTTATTTATTCAAAAATTTAATAAAATCACCGACGCCGTTTGCTAAATAACTTTTTCTACTTCCATACGAATATTTGCTGTTTCCTTTACAGTTAAGTGACGAGAAAAGTAGGCTATTCCAGTTAACTGTATATAAATAAAAGTTCCCAGTTTTAAAGAAAAATACTATGAATGCACACAATGCTGAAGAAGTATTTTTTAGCAGATCACAACAACAATTAATCCTAAACAATATCCTACAAATATATCACTGTATGTAAAAATGTTCCTTTTTCCTTTGGAGACAGCTCCGACCTATTATTCCTCTGTGCTTTGGATCTTTCTCACGAATCCGGAAAATCTCCATTGGTTGACAACTTTGTTACAAAAATTAGATTCCTCTGTGACGTCTTTATAAAGTACTGACCAATCACAGTTTATTGTATTTGACTGGGTTGAGTGTAAAAGCGCTGCTCACTGTCTCGACAGATGAGTGCGAACTCTGCCCTTGTTGGAAAATGTATGTGTTGTTGTAATTGCAATGATTAATTGTATTTTACTAATTTTTCAACAATAAAAACAATTATTATTATTATTATTATTATTATTATTATTATTATTATTATTATTATTATTATTATTATTATTATTATTATTTACTGAGGCTCCGCGTTATTTTTCATGACACTATAATTTATCTGTGTATAGTACAATATGTTATTAATTTGTTCAATATAACAAAATATAATATACGCATCTATAATAGTTTTATCAATAATTTCATGCAGCAATATTATTGAGTTGGTTTTACCATAATTCCTAACATGAGCATTTAGCCGAAGCGGCAAAAGGGTATTGTATCCGATGTTTTTAAAAAAATTTAGCATAAGGTTCGTAAGTTTGGTCGTAGAAAAAATATACTGTTCAACTCGAGTGGATTGTCCATATTGCAAAAAATATAATAAATAGTTAAGTACTTAGTACTTAATTTTTTTTAATAGAATAGAATCAAGTAGAATAACTTTTAAGAATATTTTATTTATAAAGTAAGCAAATTTAAAATAACCCAAATAAAAGTTGGTAATATTTGGTTACACCATCGTTCTTTTTAAACCTTTTACTCATAATGGCGAAGTACAAAACATTTAATACAAAAGAAGCTCTTTACTATTTTTCGAATATCGAATAAGTCGATATTTCACATTCCGTTATTTTGATATAAATATGGAGATGCTCGGAAATATAATATGGCGGTCATAAATTGGAAACCGGCCCAATATGATTGTGAGAAAAGTATTTCAGCCAATGCCATGTTTGTCACAGTCAAACTTACTGGTTAGTGTTAGGTGCAGCCTTACATTAGACTATTAAAGTTAGGTTTTGTACGGTAAGTGATTGAATTGTGGGGTTTATTAAGGTTTTACGATGTTGATTGGTTTATTTGAAAGCGTTTTAAGGACAAATAATTAAAATTAGATGCTTGAATTTTACCTAAGTAAGGGTACAATGCACTGTGTTTCATATTTGCTGTAAGTATTGAGTAGTTACCAGGCACAATCAATCTATACCAATGTTTATATGACACCGCAATGATTTTATAACATACCTTTTATGAAACAATATTTTGGTTTATTTTAGATCAACTTAATGTCGTCTTAATTAAACCCTAATATTTTATTTGTCAATAAATTCTAGTCTGGGATAATTGAGGTAATACAATAAAGATTTGGAATGATAAAAGATTATTTTCAAAACAATGAATTATGAGTAATCAAAATATTTACATTTTTTGTTTGTAAACAGTAATTCAGTAATTTTTAAAAATCTTAGACAACTTCCTTTATTCGAAAAAATATTAAGAAAAAAATATGTTTCAACCCAAAAGGTTTTAAGTTCGAAATCGGCCAGTGTAACATTTCATATCGTATAGAATAGTAAACATTTTCGAAATCTCGGAATACCGAGATTTTAAAATATAAATATTAAGTGCCATCCATACCAGCGTGAAACGCGGCATCGTTTCCTGGCTTGTCTAATTGAAAATTTTATACAAAAATTTTATTAGGGGGTTCAGAAAAACTTCTAGTTTGGCGGATGATACCTTATTTTTAAAAGAAAATTGAAAATTTATTTTAACGTTTCATTATTTAGGTTCAAATTCGTTTTTATAATATTTTGTACATAAAAAAGGAAATTTTATTGCCATCGCCAAGCACAGTTTCAGTAAGCACGATGCGGTGGAAATGCTTTCTTTGCTCTTGTGATGACTCATCGACTAGTGCTTGCATTTAAAAGATAATAGTAGTTCGTTATTGATGTATTGCTTCATTCATATCCAATATTTCAAACATTTGCATTAAAGTAAGCAAACCACTACAAAATACAAGTATCTAAATGTTACCTAGTTCTTGATTCTCTTGAGCTTCCTCACATCTCCCGACCACTCTAATCACAGCCCTACCAGCCATCCTGGTGCTGATCATCATGGCCATCATCCTGGGGTCAGGCTGTTCAGCTTCTGCTTCCGTAGCGATTTGTTCTTCATATTGCGCTGGGGGACGCATCTTAAACAAATATCAGGTTACATTTTATAAATAATACCATCCTGAAAACCTATAACAACTCTTTAGCAACAATGGAATTCCCAATGAGAAAATACTTCGACCAAGATATCGATTTTGTAAATAAAGCAGTTATGCGAGCTGTTGAAGGCTCTACTGGACTGGGCTCAGCCACTATAGGGCCGCCCAGCATATCATTGTGCTTTTTTACTTTACTTTCATGGTCAAAAATATTTTCAATTTTCGAAAATATTAAATTAAATAATTAGAATTAAGTAAATATTCCAATTAAACCTTTTCCTGTAATAGAATTAGTAAAAGGATGTCAGTGTTTGATGGGCAGTTTCAGATGAAATGGTGGAATTGATTTTAACTACAAAAGTAATAAAATATTCATGGTTATGTCGACAAGTAATGATATAGAGGAAATATAAATACTTTAAATTGTTCTTGTCCACCCTGTAAGAGAGTGAGAGTATTGTTGACGCTTCTTCTTTACCATTCAACTTTTATGCATTAGTTGTGTAATTTAACTCGGCTATTTTACTTTGCCACATTGAATGACCACTGACTACCCTTTTAGATATATTAGTAAGTACTAATTAGAATGAGCCATTAAAAATGTGCGCTACAAATTAAGTTGCATCGCAAGGTGGCTACTCTGGAAGCAACCTTATCCTGATATATTTTTCTTAATAATACAAATATTACCGATTATTGTTTCTTTATGCGATATTTGAAATCAAAACCAAATTAAACACTAAACTCACAAACATTGAAACAAAATCAAGTTCAAAAACACACCTTGTTGGAAAACGTTTATTTCCTCCTTTAAAACTAATCCTCGGTATGGACACTTTCAGGCAATTCACCAACAATGTTTTTGTAAATAAAGACAACACAACTGAACTGAAACCAAACTATTTCTATTGTCTTTAGTCGAGACAAAATTAAATCAAGGCGCCTTTGATTTCACTTTCGAGTGCGCGACGTTCAAATGTTTCGCTGAAGGCACCGCGACGCCATTTTATACTCGACGGTAGTGTTTTGTTTTGATGCTCCCCAATCCCCACCGATTACGCTGAGCATATGGTGCGCAGTAAGCTGGACGCGCTTCGCCTTTGTTTATTGTCGTTGAAACGATTGTTTTCAAGTTCAGTGTACGCCAACAGATTTTGTTACTATTAGATTGGTATTATTATTGATTGCGGCAAGTTCTAATAATTCATTGCATTGTAATTAATAGTAAACTCTTGGTGGAAAAAAAGTATTATTGTGAAGCAATAAAAAATTTAGTAAGTCCAGATGTGCAAAAGAAAAACTATGGCAATGCCATGCCATCTTGATGGTACGATATGTCACAAACGTTAGCAAATATCAAGTGCCATATCAAGAGATTTGCCTCTGTTCTGCAAGCCAAGCTGTGAATGTATTTAAATGAAACGAGCAGTACCTACATGGGTTAATTCAGATTAATAATAAAAGATTCGTATCTTTCATTGTGTTTTATTATCTTGAATATTTAAATTTTGCAAATAAACTCCAATCGCCATACTAATTGTAATTGTATCCATACAGGGTGTCCTAATAGTGCGAAAAAATAGTTTATAACATAGTATAGGCAGTATAGGGTATTTAAAGCAAATTCCAATGCACGTCCTCACTCTAAATTGCATCGAAATAAAACATTGTTTTCTCAACATGAGCGCAACTAGGGGGAGGGGAGCTTAGCCCGCTGAATTGAGATTAGCCCCACTACAACATTTGGGGTTTTTACATTCCTTTGTGTATAGGACTACTTTTTTTTAAGCCATATTTTGGATGTGCTGGTGTGGTCGAACTATTTTTTTCATTTTCCCACATTTTTCAAAAATATAAGTCATTAATTAACTTCTTTTAAGCTTCTTCTCTTTATAGCAAGCAAGCAAGCATTTTATATGTTTAATATGTAAAATAATTTTTAAAGATTTGACAGATGTAAGATGGTATAAATATTAAAGCATATTGCTAAAAGAAAAAGAAAAACAATCAACTTGATGGGCGTGGGTTTGAAACAACCAGTTGAGTCAATTTTTTTTTGTTTAGATTGATGTTTAAATTTTTTTAAATATTTAAAGGAATTGTTGGTAATGTTGTTATTTTTATTCCTGCATTTAGGTACTATACGAAAAATTTAATATTTAAAATGGTTGGTCTTCAGGGCCTGTTTATCCAATAAGCCCAGTAGGTTCGGGAGTTGGGTCCCGCTTTCAAAGGGGCTACGCGCTCGGTCTGAGTGACACTATACTTATTCATATGGTTTAAGACAAAATACTTAATTTTCAAAACTGAGACGCTGCTAAACCTTTTTATTATAAAAAACTATTTTATAAAATCTAAGCCAATCGATAGATTTATTTATTACTGTATGCAGAACAAAAAATAATCCTTAAAAACCTGCCATGTTTCGGCACACGTGTGTCGCCTTAAAATACAAATAGTTTTTTTTTTAATAAAAAAAAACACTGAGCTTGGACATCTGCGATCAATATCTGTTCTGCCTACCCTCTCTAAAATATTAGAAAGGGTTATGGAACTTCAAATAAATTCTTACGTAACTACTAATAATATTTTACCTGGCCGACAATCAAGTTTCAGGAGGGGTTATAGTTGCGCTACGGCATTGTCGGGCATAACAGACGATATAGTGCGGGTGCAGGATGCGAACAAAGCCATGATTTTAATTCTTTTGGATTACTCCAAAGCATTCGATATGCTTAATCATGAAATTCTTATTGCAATCTTAAAATATATAGGATTTAGTGTATCGGCGTTTTCACTCGTGTCTTTATTTTTATCGGGTAGAGCACAAAGAATTACTCTGGATGGGAAACACTCTGAATCTCTTAGTATTGAAACAGGAGTACCCCAGGGTAGCATTTTGGGTCCCCTTTTATATAGCTTATTTACACCAAACTTCGTGAAATTTCTTAAATACTGCTTACATCATATATATGCCGATGATACTCAAATATATTTATCTTTCAACCCCAACGACGCCGCTCTTGCTAACGCACAAATTAATGAGGATTTACAAGCGCTACTTAAAGTTTCCAATGATCACCTGCTTAAAATTAATCCCTTTAAATCTGTGGCCTTGCTGTTTTGCAACAAAAATGTAAGAAATTCTTTATTAGATAGTATTAACTTGGGGCAAGATTTAATTTCATTTATAAATTCTGCTAAAAATTTAGGTCTTGTTTTGGATAATAAATTAAAATTCAAGGAACGGTATGCATAAAAAGAGCATTTTCAGTTTTGAAAGGTTTATATTCTCAGGCAATATTTATCTCAGAAAACCAAGACGCTGTTAAGTGACTCTTATTCTATCCCACTTTAATTTTTTTGCGATCACATTTATGGTCCCTTTCTGGATGCTATTGATAGCAGACGAATACAAAAAATACAAAACTCCTGCATGAGATTTGCCTGTGGAATACGTCGTAGAGAGAGAATCTCGCATAAACTGATTGAACTGGGTTGGTTGAATATGTATGAAAGGCGTACTCTGCATTCACTATGCTTTTTTTATAAAATTATTAAATTTAAAAAGCCTCCATATCTGTGTAGCAAAATTCGGTTTAGAACTGATATACATACTCTAAATATTCGTCGACAACTTATTCTAACAATTCCCTCACATAATAAACAAATAAATTCATTCAGTTACAATATTATATACTAATAATATACTTCCCTTAATAACAAATATAAAATAAATGACTTTTCTGCCAGCATTACTACATTTAAAAAGAAAATAAAATCAAGATTTTTTCATCATTAGCTTACATAAATATTTTTTATTAATATAAAAATTATCTCTTCGTGCCGTTGCTCATTTCTCTTTAAACCTACTATATTACCTTTTTACTCTTCCCTGCGTATCTCTTCTTCTTTTTCTCTAACGTTTCTGTTTCTGTTCGTCTCTTACCAGACTACCTTTAGCCTCTCTATGTTTAAATTTATATTCATATTATTTTTTATTCATTATAATTAAGTTTATTTACTACATTATCTAGGCCTCAACAGCACCTATGCTTGCATGGGATGCTGCGAATATGGCCTATTATGTCCTAGGTTATTTTTTTTACTTACATTATGTAATTTATCCTTCTTTCTTGTGGAAATAATAAATGTATTATTATTATTATTATTATTATTATTATTATTATTATTATTAATATTTTGAGAAATATTAATACTTATTATTCTTTTGTGAGAACTATAAAGAAGTCTTCACCGAAGTACATTTGCTAGTATTTGTTCAATCACACGCCCCAACGACGGTGGCGCCTTCTTTATAGTTTCTGGCAATATATGATATTTATAATTTTAATAGTATATTACATAACAAGTGATGAAAGTGATACTTTTCAAACGAGGAGATATTTAGCACGAGGCGTCAGCCGAGTGCGGAAATTCTCCAAGTTTTAGAATAATCACTTTCACACGAGTAATGTACACTATTTTCCTACGACCACAAAGAATTATTAAAAAAGCCTTTGATTTGTAAAAAAAAATATTTCAACTCTAGAGTTGAAATTAGCATACCTAGGATTATGTTCCACTTAATATCTGGTTTCATATAGTTTGTCAATAGGCTTTTCCTTTATTTGTAGTTTAACATTTTCATTCTTTCATATTTTATATATCGTAGGAAGACCTAATCCTGGATTGACTTCTAGATTAACCAGAATGAAAAATTTTAAATTTCAAGGAAATATACATTAAATCAAAATTTAAAAAATCCACCCAACAAGGAAGATTTCAATTTAAAATAATTTTATAAATTAATTAATGTTTTTATAAAAAAAAAGTCAAATACTCCTGATGGGATTTGAACCTGTGACCTCCCGTTCTGTAGACAAGAGCTTTAGTGTTTACGCTATGGCGTCCATGGCTACCAGTTAACATTTGTTGTTTAAATATATGACATTTTCTTCAGCGCGACTTGTTTTTTCTTTTATTAACATCTTTTATAATTTCACATGGCTTATTTTCACACTCTAATTCTAAATCACTCGACAAATACATGAAAAATAAGTTAAAACACTTTACAATTACTGATTTCTAAAATTTGTTCTTTTGAATAAATAGGGGTGGTCTGTCAAATTGACATCATATGTTTAAATTAAATAGTGTGCCTTGTATTACCACTCTAGAGTTGAAATATTTTCTTTTAACACGCGTGTGATATTCGGCGCTTTCGAGCCAGGTTAACCGTGCTTTTTTTCTCGTTTTCATAGGTGGTCGTAGGAAAAAATATTAACAAAACTGAAGGTGACTCATAACGGCCGGCCGGTCGGACGGACAGTCCACGGACTTACGTCCACAGGCCGGCCGACTGAACGTGAGTGAACTCCTTGTTGTTATTTAGTTAGAATATCTGGTTTTTAAATCATATAGCTTAAATCTTAATCTGCGTTGCTGAATAGATTATGCGTACTTACTTTAATGCCTTTGGAGAAACTGCTCTAAACTCCAAATTTATTATCTCCTACAAAAAAACGAAAATCGAGGTGATCGTTAATACGACAAGATTATACTCGTATATTTTTTGAATAATATGTTGTTATCCAAGGTTAAATGTTTTTCTATCTGTCACATGGGCTACATTTTATAACTAGTTCTAAAAATATTTACTTTTTGCGCACTAATCTAGGAAACAGCTGTAAAATATTCTCTAAATTTAAAATAATTTGTTTAAAATGGCCGACAACGGAATGTTCGACAATCTTTCTTTATTCCTTAAAATAAGTAGGTAATAATAAATAAAAATGTTGGCAATGCTTTTTCGAAAATAAAGCAGTTTCCAACTATCATATTTAGCTAAAAATATAAATACCCATGATATAATAAAAGCAATGAAAATGATGTATTGTCATCGTTTCTTACCTTCTTTCGAATTTTTCGTGAGCTGTCATTCCCTAGTTATTCCCTAGGAGACATAAAGCGTAACGTGGGCTTCGAACCAGGATTCTCAGTCATACGACGCTCCCCCCAAGGACTATCAACTCTTAGGCCGTGTTTCCACGGGCCACTTTTTGAAGTTGCTATCGACCACACAAAGTGGTTTCTGTGTAGCCGTCTCGACCACTAAAAGTGGTCCGACCCAACCAGATTTTGTAGTTATGCCAACTTTAAACATGTGGTTCATATTGGCGCGGAAATGTCAGTGTCCAATACCTGGAAGTTTTCGTGAAAATAAATATATTATATTTCGTCTTTTCAATTCTATTGCTATATACATCAAATTTATAATCCCAAATTGCAGCTTTCGCCTGAATTTGGGTAATAAACGTGTCCGTGTCAAACGGTTCCATCTCGAACTACCGACTTGACAACGACAACAAAGTGGTCACCTTGCACGTGGGACGTGGAAAAATTAGTCGCTGGTGGTCAGTAGCCGGGCTCGGCCACTCAACGGCGACAGAAGTTTAATTGTGGTCGACAAAACGCCCGTGTAAAAAGCACTACACTTTTTACATTGCCCTTAATGGAACTGCAAGCTGGCGACAGTAGACCACAAACGAACCACTTTTGTGGTCGATGTCAACTTCAAAAAGTGGCCCGTGGAAATAGGGCCTTAGTTTCTTGCGTAATTGTATCACCTACCAATTGGAAAGTGTGTACCCTCTTTCGCACCCTACGAAATATCCGGCCTGGTTACCGGCGTGAATGTGGTGGGTTGGGAGATGGTACATTTTTACTTTTCCCTGCATTTTTAAACTTACTAAAATTCGAACATTTTGTAAAAATAAAAGGTCGAAATATATTTACAAGAATATTTGAAGTTATTTTTATTTGCTGAAAATAAAAACGAATTTATATCAATGGTCAAAAGCGGGAAAAAGCCTAGGCTTCTAGCGCCAAATCTGAAAGGGGCGCCACATTTTCCAGCGCCAAGACTCCATGAGAGACTAAGATAACCAAAAAACAAGATATGAAACTAAGCGATTTCAACCGTGGTTAGAAAAAAACGGCGTTTAATTAACCAGTTAATTTTTAGCCAACACCACACGCCATGTATATTATTCTGTAATAATTATTGTAGCTTATTTTCCTAGACTAATACGCTTCGCATCGCGACATAGGCATCTCTTTGGCAGCGGGCGGCGCAGTGGCTAGAGGAAGTAACACTTTCACCAGAAAAAAAAATTGAAACAATAAGTGTATTTTTGTGTATTCACACATTTTAAACCTTAACTAGTCGGCCCCCGCCGCCAATAGGTATATTTTCGTGATCTAGGCGTACAAAGTTATGTATTTATCCTTTTTCAGCAACTCCAATGATGCTCCTAAAGGTGTTTATGGTATTATAGGGATAAAGATTTTCTTTTTAAAAAAATATGTGTTTTTACAATAATTTTTATACAAAAAAAATTAAATTAAAAGCATTAGAATTTTTAGTCTCGTCGGTTAACGACACTTTTTCTTCAAGTTTATCTGGAAGCAGTATTGCTTTTTCCTAATTTTTCCTAATAAATAAATAAATATAAATCATTTATTTTTAATTTTTAAGATGAAGTTTGGAAGTTAAATCGTAGAAAAAATATACTGTACCGGGTGGCCAAATAAGAATGAATGCCGGCCATATCTCAGAAACCATTTATTACAACGTTTTGAAAGTAAATCGACCAAGAGAAAGCATTTGAAATTATTTTTAAGTTCCTGAATTTACCGATAAAGAGAGTTCAACATATGACTAACAAGATTATAGGATTTTAATCGATAATATGCCAAATAAAATTATATCAAAAATTAAGTATTTCATTCTTTGGAATACACGGTATAACTTTGCTTTAATACATTTTGATCTAACTGGCAAAATAAACTGATGGGTGGAGGGGGAACCTCTTTTGAAAGAAATACTCATAACTCTGGTTTGCCTTAACCAATTTTTACAAACTTTGTGTTATTTAAAAGAGCTTATTCTATAGTACATTTAAAATTTAAAACGACTATAATTTGTTATATACGTCGCCGCTAGAGGGCGCTATTTGCGCAAATCACCAGATTTCTCAATTTTTCTCAAAACTTTTAAATAAAACCATGTATAAAAATTGATTTACCTCAAAAATAAATTAAAAACTAAGAAAACTGGTGGAAGCCGCATGTCGATAACAAGAAATCATAGTATAAAATCGGCTATATGGAACCAATATTTTCATAAAATGCGTATGGTAGATTAAGAAACAATAATATGATTTTAAAAAGTTTAATTGAAGTAATTATAGCTATTGTTAATTTCTAAACTTACCACTAGGAAGAATTTTGCCGCAAAAAAAATTAGCCCCATACCCTCCGAAGAAACCTTATTTTATACGCTCTGGCAATTGTTGCAATTTGGAAGCATTAAAAATATACGTACAGTATAGCAAGTGCTTCAAAAATCATTAAAAACCTCGATATATGTTTCATATAGTTATAAACTTTTACCCAACTAATTCTATAAATAAAGGGTTTCATTTATTTTCTTCTAGGACAGCTTTTTATGCTTTTGCTTTAAAGCCTACTTGGTATAAAGTAAGATTTTCTTGATTATTTATTACAAGTTGTGATTCCCACTATTGATACTTGATCAAGAGTTAAATGAGTTAAGTGAATTACCTAGTAAGTTTATTTTATTTTTTTAATAAAATTCTTTCTCGCAGTACATTTAGGTATTAATAATAACTATAAATTATTTCATTTAAACCTTTTTAAATCATATGTGTGTTTCTAAACCAACGATACCTATTTTATGAAAATATCATCTCTGTGTGTAACCGATTTTATAATATTTTTTCTTGTATCTCAGGCTAAAATTAAGATATCGACATGCGGTTTTCACAAGTTTTCTTAGTTTTTATTCAATTTTTTATTTAGGTAAATATTTATATATGGTTCTATTAAAATTTGTTGGGAAAAATTGAAAAATGGTTGCGCAAATAGCACCCTCTAGCGGCAGCGGATATAACAATTAATATTCTTACTAAATTTTAAACGTTACTATAGGATAAGTCCTTTCAAATGAGATCAAGTTTGTTAAATTTGGTTAAGGCAAACCATAGTAATGAATATTTCTTCTCCTTCCCTAAGTTTATTTTGTAAGTAAGATCAAAATGCAATAAAGCACAGTTATGCCGTGTATTCCAAAGAATAAAACATTTAAGTTTTGACATAACTTGTTTGGCATATTATCGATAAATATCTACTTCGTCATATGCTGAATGCCCGCGGTAAATTTAGGAACTTTTAAAAAAATTCCAGCGATTGTTCTTGATCGATTTTATAACAATTTTTTTTATTTCAACACGTTGGGACAAACGGTTCCTGATATGTGGCCGGCATCCATTCGTATTTGGCCACCTGGTGCAACTCGAGTGGATTGTCCATATTGCGCTCGGAAGTTTCTCGTGCAATATGGACATCATATTCACTCTTGTAGTACAAACTACCATTACCATTATAGGTTCTGTTACTAAAAACCTAACAGAGGTAGACATTTTCTCCTGCGCCTCATTTTAGTTAATAAATATTGATCAAGAACTTATGAAGTTCGAATGAATATCAAAATAACTATGGTTATAAAACATAATATAAACAGTTGTAAAAAATAGTATATTTCTAAATGGAAGCCAAAATTAATTTAAAACCACTACAGACTATAAAGAAAAGCCGCATAGAAAAACCTTTATGTTTATAAAAAGTATCCTTTCAGGTCCAGTGACAGGTTTTTACTGTGGTATAAAATTTTATTTTACACAAAGAATTATTTTGCTTCGTTTACCAAGACAAAGCAACATTAAAAGTAAAAAGCTCAGCGTAAATATTTAAAATCGCAAATCGTAACGACACGGGACAAAAAAACATAATTTTGAGAAAAGTTCCGTCAGCAACCTGGCACAAGTTAAGACCAAGAACAGACGTAAAAGATTATTTTTAGATCAAAGTTGGCCTGTCTCCAACATTTTCTGCGAAAATCTTTTGATTGAGGTCGGGTAAACGCCTTATACCAAATGCCCAATATTTTTGCCAACTGGGAATTTCCTTTGAGTATTTCAGGAAATATAATTAACGGAAAATAGGTGAAAAAATTAATTATATTTTAAAGAAACATTTATTTTTAAAATAAACAGGAAAAAGGTCCATGGGCGTATTCTAAAAAGAAGTAAAATAGGGGGCAAGTACCCCTCCCCCAAACCCATTTTATTTTAAAAATTTGTAACAATTTTATCCGCAAATTTAGTGTTTTGTGCTAAGGTCTTTTTACATTAGATGCAAGTTGCAAGTGCAAGTCATTGTCATTTCTTGCCATTCTTTCGAATTGGGCTTTTTACCTCTTTGTTCGCTGCCAGGGCCATTCCAGAGGGTATCTACAGATTAACGTGGGTTCCAAACCACGATCCTCCAAGGGCTAACCCTCGGTTTTTTGCGCTATTGCATGACCTACCGATTGGGGAGTGTGTACCTTCTTACGCACCCCACAAGATATCCCATCTCATCCGGCCTGATTACCGGCGTAAATGGGGCGGTTTGGGAGATGATACATTTTACACTCTTCCCTGCATTCTTAAACCTACTAAAATTCGGATATACTATTTTTTTGTGCGTATGCCCACTCCGAGGATCGAACTCGGAATGCCACGGTCCAATGCCAGTGACTCAACGCTGAGCCACCGCTGCAGTTAAGTGCAAGTCAATGGTTGTTTTAAATGGGAAAACGTGCATCAGCTGATGTCATTTTTAATCAGCTTACTTACTTTTTCTTACTTTTTCGAGTCCACATCCAAAAAATATCCTAAATTTCTACAGTTTTTCAGCCCAATATCGGGCTACGTCCAGAGCTTCAGTATTAGCGAGCCATAGATCATCGGGGGTACATGTCGATGGGCAGTGCATACATGATCTTAAGTGGTCCATATTCTGTACGTCCCCACAGTCACAGAGTACGTCGTCAGCATCCCTTATTCCCCATCAGGCCAAGTTAGATTTAACGGGCGCGACACCAGTCCGCATGCGGTTAAGAGTACGCTATGTCTTCCAGTCCAGCTCTATCCCTCGAGACGGATCCTGTCGCAGTGGGAAGTTTGCTGGTGGCTTTATTCTTGTGTTTCTCATAAAGCTTCTTTTAGATTTTAAACGACTGGTTCCATGGGGTTCCTCAAGACCGTGGAGAAGGTGCCTATCATCAAACATTTGTTTGAACCTTTCGACATACTGAGCTGCCTCGCGTCGATCCTCTGGGGGAGCGAAACCAGCGGCCCGGTACAGTAAGGGTATAGGGGTAGGTTTCATACACCCAGTAATTATTCTGCATGTCTCATTTAGTGCGAGTGTGACCTCTTTTGCATGTTTTGACCTATTCCACACCGGGCATGCATATTCCGCTGTCGAGAAACACAGAGCTTCCGCTGTGGTCCTTAGAACGCTTGGGTTGGCACCCCATTTGCTTCCTGCGAGTTTCTTCAGGAGGTTATTTCTGGACGTGACCTTCTGCCTGGTATTTTTGCAATGGTCTTTGAATGTTAGCGCCCGATCCATTACAACCCCCTAGTACTTCCCTTTTTCAGTGTGTTCCAAATCTGTCCCTCCCAGGACACCTTAAGTTTTCTACGAGCCAAGTGTGTGTTTAGGTGGAAGGCACACACCTGGGTTTTGGCAGGATTCGGTTTTAGGGAATTTTCTCTATAGTATCTACCCATTATGTTCAAGGCGTCGGCGTAGACACAATGTGTAGCATGGGGGCAGATAGGTTGGTCATTGGTATAAATGTTGAAGAGTGATGGGGCCAATACACTTCCCTGGGGAAGACCGTTTTTCTGCGATCGCCACCTGCTCTTTTTCCCATCTAGTGTCACTTAGAACCTTCTGTTGCCTAGGAGTGATTCAATGATTTTCGTCAGATTGTAGTCCATCATCGTGCTGTAAGTTTTAGCTAACAGGGTTTTGTGGTTTATGGTATCATACGCGACTGTGAGATCGATTAGAGCTACTCCTACTATCTGTTTCTGTTCGAAACCCTCCTCTATGAGTTCCGTTAGGTTTAGCACCCGTGCATGATTTTCCTGGTCTAAAACCAGCTTGTTGAGGAATGAGCTTTGAGTCTAGATGGTCTTGGATTCGGTTGAGTAAGAGACGCTCGTATAGTTTGAGCATGTGGCATAGAAGGGATACAGGACGTTAGCTGCTTGGGAGTTCGGGATCTTTCCCGTGTTTAAGTTTAATCAGCTGATGCAAGTTTTCCCACTGAAAACGATTACTTGCACTGAAAACTTATATCTAATGTAAAAAGGCCTTTAAACTTTTATTAGAAGCGCAGGACCAAATGTGACGCCATTTTACTCATCGCTGCAGTAATCTACGACGCTCTGTGTTAATATGCCTTGTTTTATCGTTATATTTGTGTTTATAAAAAAATTTCTATATACAGGGTGATTTCTAAGTTGATACTTCTTTTTTAGCTGTGTATAGAAGGCATTAAAATAAACAACAATTTTAAATACCTTCCTTCAAAAAACTTAAAAAAAGGCGAGATACAGAAGTAAAAAATCTAAGTGCAGGCCTGGTCATCAAAACGTAGCCTAATATACTTTATGTTGTTTTGTCTTATTAGTCATGCAATTTACGGGTCGGTGGTCAGTTATTTATTTGGCAATCTGCTGCGTTGTATTTTTCTGAAACAAGTTAATTTTAAATTGGTAACACGTAAAAATGGTAAAATTTTAAAACAATGATAGATATGGTGCTAATTTACGGTGCGTGTCGTCAAAGTGCGGCTGCTGCTTCGATATTATACGTAGAACGCTTTTCCTTGCGGGTTTATCCTACACCCAGAAGTTTTCTTAATGTTATTCAACGGGCAAGTAAGGCAGGACCGCATTTGATCCATAGTGTAATAAATGAATGTAGAATCACCCTGTATTTTTGCTTTTCTTGAGCAGTAAAATTACAAAACAAATCGATTTGCCTTAAACCTCAGATTAACTATTCAGAAACGCTACTGAAAAATTCTATTAGTTATTCATATTTTAAAATATAATAAGTAGGTATATGTCTGTCTAGGATTCTTTGACAAATAGCCAGTATTACTTACTATTGTTACAAATGCTACAAGAAATAGCATTCGGTCATTTAACTTTTTCTTCTCTAACCTTGGCTCCATTGTCAGGTCACTCAACTTTCGGTTTTGGCTCAATCACTGACATAACCCCATCCTCCTCCCTCGGTATTGTACCAAAAAAATGTCTCTAAAATAATTTTGACTTTGAATTGATTTTCAAAGATAGTCATTTGGAATTTGACTTTTTTACACAGATTGAGTTTGATTATGATTAAATTTTATCAAAATTATCAGTTTTTTAATCATGGGCGCCTACAAAAACATATTTCGTGGAGCAGTTTCTTTTTGCCCCCCCCCCCCCCTCCCTCCCCCCTCCTCTCTAACCAACCCATGGTTAGATCAAATTTGGTTTTGTGAATGTTTTTTTTACACTTTTTTTAAATATCCTTAGCTAGGTCTTTAATTCTAAAAAAGAAAAATATTTTTTACATTTGTGAAAAATATAAATTGTGTGTTTTAATCCAAAATTTTTACATAAGACGTATATAAGACTATAACCAGGATTTTTAGGGCTCGGTTTTTCATGTTTAAAAATAAAGTAAATATCTTTTATGCACTCACTTATTTATTATTAATTTTTGGAGCGTAAAGTATGAATCTGAGAGCAATTTTTGTTGCAATTGCTTAGGTTTTGAAATACTCCTTCTTGAAGTGTCGTTTTGCATGAAGGTTAGGTTTTGGATTCACAATAAAGCATTCTTGTTTCTTCCAATCCTATTTTATTCTAAATTATCACACTCTTCCAATAAAAAAAAGTAGAAAACTATTGTTCTGTTTTTTTAATTAAAATGTTTACCTTAATTTTTGTCCTTAAAAATAAATAGGAGTAATAAATAATAAATGGTTTTCATTGGTTTGTGTTGTAAAAATATTTTATTGCATTTGGCTATATTTTTGTTGAATTAAATAGCTCTTAAAAAGGGAAAACGGGACAGAAAAGTTAATACCTAATAGAAAAATACTATAAATTGTTTGTAATTGTGTCTTCCTTTAAAATTGCATCACAAATCGATAGCTAAGACGATATGCGTCCGACATCTTAATCTCTATTCAAAACAGGACTATTAGAAGAAGAATTTAAAAACCTAAGAATTTTCGACCAGAACTGCTTCGTAATTTAATCCAAAAATACATCACCCCTTATAAAATCATCAATTTGTGCGTGAAGTAAATAGCACTTCTGTACCAAAGACAAACTAATATATTGTGCTGAAATAGTTTTACATTTTAAAAATAAATATCCTCGAGTGGGCTGCAGCCCATTAGCCCCCCCCCCCCCCCCCCTCCCTCCTGATTGCGCTACTGAATTGTCAGCAAGGACATTCAAAAAAGTATCATACAATTTTGCTGTAAAATTAATAGGAAAGCCAACATTTAAATGTAGAAAAATCTGAATAGGTTTCTCTATGGCCAGTCTGGCGGTGTACTACCAGACGCCTTTTCTAAGAATAAAATTCTTTTTGACCAATGAAAACCAAGCATATTAAATGTATTGGATGACAAACAACATTTGAACCGCTGACTTTGCATAAAGGAGTATCGCTAGAAACCTAGCCGAAAGTATGGATTCGGAACTCATTATGAATACCTAAACATAAAGGGATTTTTTGTGTAATTCAGTAAGCATATGTCCTAATCTACAGCGGTGACCAAAAATAGTACTCACTTATTTTGCATGCCAGTGACGGCCCCTGGTAAAAATTTTAAGGTGTTCAGCAATTTTTGTAAAAAGAAACATTTTTTTAAATTAAATCTATGCTGCGTTCTTTTATGATCGCCAATGTTGTAATTACTTTGTCATTAAAATTGTCTATTTCGGAGATTAACTTTTATTAACAATTATGAAGATAGCTTTAATAGTTTTCGTGTATTTTTATATTCAAACTCAAGTGCTTTAGATTGGTGACCCCTATTTTCGTTCAAGCTTTATCGCCACCAAAAAGTAAGTAGGGAAAAGGGTATGAAGCATTTTTTGTTACATCCACAAATTCATTAATTTTTAAAATAAATGTCTGTATTAAATTTACGTGTGTTACTCTACTTACACTAGATTTTTCAATAATAATATCTCCTAATGGTCTTCCTTTTAATTTGATCTTTTTTTCGTGTGAATATTATATAAAAAATCTCTTTACATTTATTAAATTAAAGACCACTTCCATAGTACACAGTTAATTATTTTTGTCCCAAAAAGAGAATGACATGCACGCACTATATTATTATTTCTGAACTCCCTGTAAATTGGAAACAACCGATAATACCCAATACTGCGGTGGGCTAAATAAAGCGAACTCTCCACTTAAATCACGGCTTTATTTTTTTGTGCGGCTCCGATAAATGGATATATAATAACTTTATATTGCGAATGCCAAGTATTATGTTTGGTTTTGGGTAATAGAAGATATTTTAGTTAGACTAAGTACTCTTTTTTTTCGGAGCACTGTTTTTAGGAGCTCTGCAACACTTATGCACCAGCCGCCACTGTCCCGTTATAATTTCTTAAACAAAAAAATATCACATCTATTCAATTAACCCAATACCTTTCACTGAAGTCGCAGTAATTTTGCGTCCTTTGTTATTTTAAGTCTAGGGTAAAGTTTACGAGATCTATTTCTAAATTTATAAAAACAAAAATAAAATCCAAATTTTCCGATGCAAAATAATTTAATTTATCTCTTTTTTTATCGGAACTATTCATCTGTACTATCTATTGACGCAGCAGCAGGTAAACTAACACGTAATATTAAATAGTGTTTGCAAACACGTTTATCAATTTGTTAAACTCCAAAATGTCGACAACCGAACATAAAATTCAGTAAACACAGCGTTCTAATTCAATGGTAAACAACATCCTTCTTTCCAGCCGATCGAAAGTTTTGTTTCAGGATGTAGCTGTTTCCACGGTGGCGGATCCAAGGGAAATTATATTAACCCTCCCTCCCGTGAGTAATACCCACCTTGGCCAACATTTTATTTAATGGATCCAGTCATATTTTCCATAAGCGTAAGGATTTTTTGGGTAGCCAATTACAAGGCAACGACAACCTTTTTTTTGAATTTTAGAAATTATTTTTGAAAGGGCGATGGTACAGTTACACGCAGCATTACCTCTTTTTATGACTCTCGTAAGTTATGTTTCCATTCCTGCCTCTGCGTTTCCAAGTAATTTGCCTCGTAATTTGCACATTAAGAATATTTGAAAATATTTTTTCAAAAGGATTCATTGTATGTTTGAATCTAATACCAAAAGACTTACCTTTGTAAGAAGACCTTCTCCGTTTAATACTTTCTTAATGGGGTAGTGTATCATTGTTCTGTTCTGTTCTGTCCGATTCGATTAGGTTCTATTCGGGCCGGTTCGGTTCGGTTGGACTATATAGATGTGACAATTTTAAAAAAAGTATATTTAGAACCTATTTTTTTAAAAATATTTGTAATATTCCAGAGTTTTTGACACTGTACATTAGGTACCCATTTTGATAAAAAATATGGTTCTAGCAACTGAATGCGCCTTATTAATAAAAGGACAAATTTATAAGAAACCCGACAAGATTTTTTAAAAGTAAATTGTTAGTATAAAAAAGTTTTCACTTTTCGAAGAAATTTTGGCTGGATGCACATTACAACTCGCATAAATATAATCATAACAGAAACAAAAATAAGGTAGGTCTGTTACTTATTAAAGGTTCCTGTCAGTTGACATAAGAGTCGTTTTGACAACCTTTGTCATTTCGTAGATTTTTAATTTTACATGTTAAAAGCGATTTGAAAGCGAAAGATAATTAACTGGAATATCTTCTGAAAATTGAATGATAGAATTGTTTTGGACTTGCATATTTGTTTATCATCACAACGTTTCAACTGAGTATTCGACTGGGGATACTTACCAGTTGAAACGTTGTGTATCCCCAGTCGAATACTGAGTATTCGACTGGGGATACTTAGATACTTACCAGTTGAAATGTTGTGATGTAAAACAAATAAAGACAATGCAAGTCCAAAACTCTTCTATTATTCAAGAAACATCATTGTCTCCCTATACTGAAAATGTCTCATTATTCACCCAAAAAAGATATGCTCATTTTGAATTTTAATTAAATCCTGATAGAGTTGAAAATATATAAGATTTAATCAACGACATGACTCGAATAAAAAATTACGTCAGAAGCTGTGACGTGCATCCAGTTAGTATTTGTACGAATTTTATATCCCTCACGGGTAAAAATATGTCAAACTAAATACCTAACATTATCGACCATCTAAAACTGGACGTCCATAATTATTACCTAGTTTTTTATTCCAACTCAACTTGACATATTAAACACAGAGAGAGAAAATATCTAGGTGGATATCATTTAAATGTAATAAATGAGATATTAAGACTTATGAATGAGGAATTGAGGACTCATTATTATTTAAAGTTCACCTTGGTAAAACTAAAATAGAAAACCAAAACATTTTCCTGGATCGCAGGAACTGCGTTTCATCTGTGTGGCATTAAATCTACATCCGAGGTTTATTTTTAAAACGTTAAGGCCGTAATTAATCGAAATAAGCTGGTAGGCATAAAGACGCAGACGGCTCGTGCATGTTAAACAAACACACTTCGTGCTGTTTGTATTCAATATTGTTACTGTTAAAAATATTTTCATATGCAAGATGTTGATCGGGTAAAGATCAAAATTAATTTTATCATCTATACAGTATCTGCCCAGATTTATAGTCTATTTGAGAAAGGTGTTCAAAGGTGTGGAGTAAGAAAAGCTCATTGGGTATGCAAACTGACTACAGAGTGACCCAATAAATATTTAAGCCACTTTTATAATTTGGCATTGATTTTATTTCACAATTCTTTATTTTCATCAAATGCATTTGATGCATTGATTGATGATTTCTGAAAAAATCATCAATTTTGGCGTGGTGTAGCTAGAACAGATCATTACCAACATTTTAATTAGGTACCTAAAATGAAAAGAATTTATACTTTGTTATTTCCTATTAAATTATAAAAAATCTCATTGCGGCCATTTTGTTGTATGAATTACATACCAAAATTTGTTTAGTGAGTATGAAAATATCGTGTATATCATCTCATACCATATATAATAGAATTCAGTATTTTTTTATTTTAATAGCTATTAATATAACGAGATTATTATGCGATTTATAATAGTCGAGGACATTACTAGGTGACCAGGCAACAGCCGAGTCACCCGCAATGTCCGAGACGGTGTTAAATCGCTAATAATCGAGTTGTATTCAAAGCTTTATCGTATCACTGACAACGGCGATGCGAAAATAAAAACAAGGTTTTATGTCAATTCATTTTGGCATTTCAAAAAGTCATCATTAAAAACATGCAAGATTTTGATATTCCTGACGATATATTAGTTGCAGCCAACATTATAAGGTTGAACTTGCTTCCGGACAAATCTAAAATCCATTATGAAAAAGAATATCGGTAGTTTTGTGAGTGGCGAAACAAAGTACATGTTCAAGGTGCAGAAGAAATGGTATTGCTGGCGTATTTCGCAAAACTCTCTGAGGAATACTCTGCTTCATCCTTATGGCCGAAATATTCCATGTTACGAGCGACTTTAGAACTGAAGGAAAGAGTGGAAATCGACAAATACGCCCCTTAATACGTTTCATCAAGAAGAAAAATGTTGGATATAGAGCAAAAAATCGAAAGTATTTACAAGTCAACGAATTTGTGTGTTCTGCCTCAGACGAGAAGTTTTTAATGATGAAAGTGGATTTTTTAATTGGAATTAGAGAAGCCTGTCGAACTAATGAATTAGCGAAGATGACCACGGAAGATGTTAAAGTTTTAGAGGACAAGCTGATTGTTACTATTCCCGACTCAAAAACCCACAAGAAACGTATTTTCGCTGTGATATTTGACGGCGAAGTCAATCCTGTGCTTTTATTTAAAAAGTACGCAATGTTAAGGCCAGACCATGTCACTCACCAAAGATTGTTTGTATCATATAGAAAAGGGAAATGTACGGTACAGCCCTGCGGCATTCACTTCGTCTCTAAAATACCTCAAAAAATAGCTAAGTATCTCTCACTTCAAAATTTTAATTTGTATACTGGTCACTGCGTTAGAAGATCTTCGGCAAATTTTCTTGTTAATGCTGGAGGAGATATATTAGGCCTACAAGAACTTGGTGGATGGGAATCGGCGAAGGTTGCTAGAGGGTATTTAGAAGAAAATGTGACCAAGAAAGTTTCCATTGCTCGCAAAATTCAAATCGGCGATGTTTCCGGCAGTGGATTAAGCACTGGGGAACCGCACGAAATCGAAAGGAGTGCTTGCTCGGTCATTAATCAGTCTTCAGAGGGCATACCCAAGATCGTGGACGTTAAAGACAAAGGTGTATCCATCATTTGAAAACTGTCAAAATATTGTTTTACATGTTCATGAATTCTAATATTATTTGGTATCTAACGTATTATGCTTTCGTAACTAACGTATTAAATTATGGTAACTAATGTATTGAGTAACTAAGGTGTTATGTAGGTTCTAATACGTTTATAATGTTAATAATTATTAATAAAGATATCATATAAAAATGACTTAATCTTTAATGATACGATAAATATTTTAATTTAATAATTTTCTTAGATTTTTTTTTAGTTAAACCCGATCTAAAAAAAATAGATAATTACTATAAAAAAAAGTTTTAAACTAAAAAAATAAATTTAAATAAAAAAAAGTAACCTGTTCGAAGCGGAATTCGAAATCGCGAACATTAGTTCCAAAGTGAAAAACCGTACCACCCCGCCAGGGGACACTTTCAACAAATTGGTTCAAATGCCTTACATAACTCTAAACGCTAAATGTGTCAAAAATAAATTAAAAATGTTTATAATAATTACCTTATTTTCTTCAGCAATGGCATCAGCGAAGTACTGGGCGAACAATAATTATGATCCATATTGTTCTCGCCAGGTAGAGGGTAATCATAGTCTACAACAAAATATCATACGTTTATGGCGCAAAACATTTTAAGACAAATTAATTTTACTTATCACTAATTTAATCATAACTCCTACAATCAAACACTAAATAAAACGTTCAATTTAATGTCCAAAATTACAAAGTCTTACATTAAAACCGATCTAAACATGTCAATTGTCAAAACACGAATTCTCTGGTTATTTTTTTTATATCAATGAGTCATAATAGCCTGTTGACTTTTTATGAGCGTTTTGTATCTGGTACAATATTTTATCGTATCATTGAAGATTAAGTCATTTTTATATGATATCTTTATTAATAACGATTAACATCATAAACGTACTAAAACCTACATAACACCTTAGTTACTCATAATACATTAGTTACCATAATTTAATACGTTAGTTACGAAAGCATAATACATTAGAACTATTTTTCATGAACATGTAAAACAATATTTTGACAGTTTTCAAATTTGATGGATACACCTTTGTCTTTAGCGTCCACGATCTTATTTATGCCCTCTGAAGACTTTCATCATTAAAAACTTCTCGTCTGAAGCAGAACACACAAATTCGTTGACTTGTTCTCTTGTAAATACTTTTGATTTTTTTGCTCTTTAACATTTTTATTCTTGATGAAACGTATTAAGGCGCCGTATTTGTCGATTTCCACTCTTTCCTTCAGTTCTAAAGTCGCTCGTAACATGGAATATTTCGGCCATAAGGATGAAGCAGAGTATTCCTCAGAGAGTTTTGCGAAATACGCCAGCAACCGTTTCTTCTGCACCTTGAACATGTACTTTGTTTCGCCACTCACAAAACTGCCGATATTCTTTTTCATAATGGATTTTAGATTTGTCCGGAAGCAAGTTCAACCTTATAATGTTGGCTGCAGCTAATATATCGTCAGGAATATCAAAATCTTGCATGATTTTAATGATGACTTTTTGAAATGCCAAAATGAAATGACATAAAACCTTGTTTTTATTTTCGCATCGCCGTTGTCAATGATACGATAAAGCTTTGAATACAACTCGATTATTAGCGATTTAACACCGTCTCGGACATTGCGGGTGACTCGGCTGTTGCCTCGTCACCTAGTAATGTCCTCAACTATTATAAATCGCATTATAATCTCGTTATATTAATAGCTATAATCTGAGATTTTAACAAATTCTTATAATAAATAATATCTCCACCTTTTTACCTATCATGTGAGTGACCTGTTAAAAATGAACTGTGATATCGCCCTGTATTAGCCAAAATGTCCTTCTGACAAATGTCATCAACTATGAATGAAATGAATTGATTGACATTTGGGAAGACCAAAATAAATGGACACTAAATTGCAACTATGTCTGGGGACGAAAAGTTACAAAAACATTATGGCTATTTTGACCAGTTCTTACGTCGAGCTAAAAGAGAATTTGAAATAAAGTTAATTCAGGAAATCAAGGCGAATTGTTCCCTAGATGATTTTGATATTCTAAAACCTTTAGGTGCTGGATCTTTTGGAATGGTAGTTCTCGCCAGGTAGAGGGTAATCATAGTTTTTGTCGCTTGCTTCATTTTACATGTTTTAAATTATAGGTTTTCTGAAAAAAGCATTAGGAAACTCGAAGTGGTATTTTAAAGATGGCATATTAAAAAGTTAAAATCTAGCAAACAACAAATATTAAGTTTAAGATCACTAGAGCACAGAGTAAATAATGAGACATACTCGCAACTTCTGATGTACCGTTTAAATTTTTAACGCCGTAATTTCTAATATTCTAGCGCATTCTCCATGCACTATGAGTATGGTTGCTGGTGAACCATCGAAATGAAGACGTCTAGTTCACTTTTTTGTTACTAGGAAGTCATCGAGATCTATTATCTTGTCAAAATATGCCTAGTAGGTAGTTAACAGGCTAGAGCCTTGTTTACAATAACCTCCGTGGGTTTTCCGAAGTTTTTGGATGCTCTATGTAGTTTGGTTTGTTCTGTTTAAAGAATGTAATATAAACAAAAATATAACAATTTAAGGTAGTTATGTTAGCGTCTGTAAATAATTAAATTGAAAAATGTTTTTGCCGGCGTACAGACTCGATTAAAATTGAAAAAGTTTTATGCCTCCGCTGGGATTCGAACCCAGAACCTCTCGATTACATGTCAAGCGCGTTTTTTATACATTGTTCAACTTAGGAGCTTTAATATAATTTTTTAGGTAAGTATTATGAAAAATATAATTACATTTTTTTTATTTCCATCCTCGTGTTGTACGCTTATGTTTTATAAAGGAAAACCAGGCTATAAGTAGAGTTTTAGTTTTTATGCTGTTTACGCTAACTTCGTATAGACTACACCACAGAGCTGTGGAAGTTACTTCAGAAAAGTAACTAGTTACTTTTTCGATACTTTTGCACAAATGTATCTAGATACTTATAAGGAATAGTTACTTTTACCTAAAAGTAACTTAGTTCTTAGTTACTTAGTTAAAGTAACTAGTTATAGTAACTAAGATACTTTTACAGTAACTAGTTACATTGATTGTAACTACGATAATTTAAAAGTAACTAAGATACTTTTAAAGTAACTAAGATACTTTTGAGTAACTAGTTATTTTAATTGTAACTACGAAACTCTAAAAGTAACTAACATGCTTTTGAACTAGATACCAAAAATTTACTAGGTAGTGATAACTCATTTTCCTGTACACACTACCACTATAACCATCAGAAAACTAAACTAAGAAGTGTTAATTCGAACAACGAACAAGTAGAATAGAATGGTTTCCAAGAAATTTCGCGTTCCAACCAGTTTGCTGTTTGACGCTCGCGACTCGTCGCTCGTCCCTTCGTGAAAATCTGATTAACTGCCGCCGATCGTCCCTTGGTCATCATCTGATGGACGGCACGTGTACATAATTGGTATCCTAGTTAAAAGTACCTAACTTAGTTACTTTAAAAGTAACTTAGTTACTTTAAAAGGAACTTAGTTACTTTAAAAGGAACTTAGTTACTTTAAAAGTATCTAGTTAATTTTTAAGCGTATAGTTACTCCTAAAAAGTAACTAGATACAAGTTACTTTTCAAAAGTAACGAAGTTACAGTTACATTTGGCATGATTCAAAAAAGAACTAAGTTACTAAGTATCTAGTTACTTACGTTACTCACAGCTCTGCTACACCACCCCAGCATTAGCAAGACAATGATTTTAGCGAGAATGTTCTTTGTTTAAATTCTGAAAAATTGTCGTTTTGTATTATTTCATACATATTTTTGTTATAGGGATAAAAGAAATAGCAAATATTGTGCAGTCAAGCTTATGGAAAAAGTAAATATAATCAAAACTAAGCAACTACAACACACCAGCGCAGAAATTCGACTGATGAAGAACCTAAATTTCCCTTTTCTGGTGGACATGCAAGGATTTTTTATGGTACTTATAAATCATAACTTACCTATAATTTTAATAAACAGAGTTTTCCATTAATACGACTTAACTACTGTTAAAATATCACAAAGGTGCACTATAATATATTTTGTATTTTTACCTATTATATTACTCTAAAAATGGCATATTTTAATTAAGTGCCAATATCTCAAAAACAATTGAATTTAGATATATGACATTTCATACAAAATATACGTGGAATTGTATAGGGAATTTGAAAATAATGTAATATAAAGGGTGATCCATTTAAAATAATGATGTTGCCACCTGTTTCAGGCAGAAGCGGCAACACCGCATTGCTTAAAATATTTTAAAACGATAGACAATTGTTATTTATCTGAACAACCAAATTTAGAAAAAAAAAAGTAGTTTCCGTTTTCCATAAATGTCTAACGTTCCATCCACCGTGAAACATCCTGTATACCTATATAGGTAGGTACAGTTAAACTTTTGGTTAAATGAAAAATTTGTGATTGGGGGGGGGGGGGGGGGGGGACTAAAAAAAAGAGCATATTCCGGCTCTAAAAAACTTCCTCTCTCAAAAATGACTTCTAAAAAAATCTGAGCCTTCACATGCCCTACAATTTTCAAGGCTCAAAGTAAAAAAACAACCATTTTATAAGGCTCAAGGGGGGGCAAAACTTCCCCCCTCCCTTCCCCTGGATCCACGCGCGCTGATGTCAACATAATATAGGGTTGAAAATAAATACATTTTAATATTGTTTCATTATCAAAGAAATGTTACGGCAATACCATGCTTGTTGCTATTGCTGAATAGGTAGGTACCTACTAAATTTTATTGTCCATGTAATACACTCTAGTGAATTAATCATGAACATAGTTGCACCCCTGGGCATTTAGCTATTGAGTTTTTTTCAGGATAATGCATACGTAGCTATTATTATGTCATTTGCAAATGGTGGCGATATGTTTATTCATCTTCGTGAAATGAAAAAGTTTGATGAACCATTAGCTAAATTCTACGCTGTTCAAGTTGTTCTAGCTTTCGAGTATCTTCATCATCTTGGTGTTATTTACAGGTATGCATAATAAAATTAATCGCTAAGTGTATATGATTGTGTGTATCAGGGCCGTAGCTAGGGAGGGACATTATGGGGTAATGGTATAATGCGGAATGTCCTACCTTAAAATACCAATGCCCCACCTTAAAATATTCAAAAATACCATTAACTAACATTTTTTCCCGGGATGCTAAGTACACTGTTTGGTCATAGTATAATATAATGGAAAAAAACTTAATTCGTTTACCATGGCAATATAGCTGCCTTGTATGGTGGAAAAATGATTGATCGTCTCCTCGAACAGCGTTGGTCAGGACACTTGGCGTTTACAAAAGTTGTAAACGATAATTATTCATCGACTGAATAAGAGTGCAAAATTTGTCCTTATTAATTCCTTATTATTAAAGAAGGTGAAGGACAAGTTTTGCATTCTTATTCAGTTAATGATGACCCTTCTGGAGAGTAGATATGATTTTAATTATTCATCGATATTGAAGACTTTAATTGAAATTAAAAATGACAGATTTAACGGTGATGACGTCGTCAAGAGTTTCGGCATTCAAAAAGGCATGCTCGAATACAAAATATACAAGAAGTTTAATAGGGAAATAAAAAAGAATATAATATACAGTTTTAAATAGGTAAATTTGAAGTAACTTACGGCATAACCGGAAGTCGCATAAGGTCGCTGTTATTTCATCTGGAGAGAGCGTCTCCGAAAACCCAAATATTTAATTTTGCAGGATTCAAATCAAATGACTTCCCAAAATATTTTAATGGATATATATAGTCACCGTGAGACACCCTGTAGATTAAAAAAACGGTACAAGAAAGATGCAAATGTGCCGGCATATTGGTTATTTATTATTTTACAACTTGTTTGAACTGAGTGTGTTACCGTTTAATTTCACCAAGTAATCTCGGGTTTCTGAAGCACGCAGATATAAATAAAGTTATGAAGCCTATAAACTGCTTATCTATTACATAAGGGATCTAATGGATATTTCATGAAAAAGGAGAAACCTTAACGCAACCGTCATTGATGACTGCTTATCAAACTCTTTTATGTTGATATTGATTATTAAGCCCTAAAATATGCAACTTTGCTTCAATTTAACCATCTTCGTATCTATTTTCGTTTTCGAAATCCCCTTGGACGCACACGAATTTGTAGCCCCTGTAAAGTGATCAAATTGATTTTTCGATAAATCGATTGATCAATGTTTACAACCAAGTTTAACTAACCGCAGTCAATTATGGCTATAATATAAGAAATTTAATTAGGTACTGTTTTCCTTAAATCTATCCATGACAAATTTGCCTTCTTATTGTGTATATTCAGTCAGTATCTTCTGTATTTCCCCATCACTAAACAGGGAATATCTGAAAAAGGTTTTAGTAATAAATATAGTAGCTTGTGCGATTGATTTTTCATTTTGTTTTAGAGATTTAAAACCAGAAAATATACTACTGGACATACAAGGATACCTAAAGGTTACAGATTTGGGCTTTTGCAAAAAAATTGATAATACAAGAACCTATACATTATGTGGTAAGTTGCCTAAATAAGCGATCATACTAAAAATCAACCTTAAAATCTAATTTTAAATAGTCAACTGCCCTACGATGACTGATTTTGTGAAAACTCATTTATCCTAATAATTTATAAACGTGTATTCTAAATGTTTTGGTTTGAATTTTTAATTTATATTTTAGGAACACCAGAATATCTAGCACCAGAAATTATTTTAAGTCAAGGATATAACAAGTCAGTGGACTACTGGTCCTTGGGAGTCTTAATTTTTGAAATGAATGCGGGATATGCGCCATTCTATGCTAGAGACCCTATGAGACTATATGAAAAGATTGTTTCTGGAAAATATAGTTGTCCACCGCATTTCTCCAAGGCACTTAAGGACCTTCTATCCAATATGTTGGTCGTTGACAGAACTAAAAGGTACTTAAATAACAAAATACAAGAGTAGTTGACACTTAGAGCAAGAGGTTTTAAGTGCGTCCAGACCAGACTTCCAGATTAGTTTTTCTCACATTATAGGCAAATGTTTTAACATATTATTGTATCCTTAAATATACCGGGTGTTGCATCATCGAGCGGGACATAGGAAATCCCATGTAATTTTAAATGGGGTCAATTATTGGCTTCCCTAATTATTTTAGAGAAAAATTCTATTTAGGTTTATTAAAGAGCACTAAAACCCACATTCAAAAGAATAACTTTAGATATTTTTGATGAGCCCGTTTACGGGTTATCGCCGATTTCTTTTTAACTATTTCTCCTTTTTATGGCCCCGTATTTGCGGGCACCAGTCAAGGTAAAAGATGACTGTCAAATAAAGTTGTCATTTTGAAATGTGTGCTTTATTGTTGTAAAAACTCGTACATCGAAAATATTAAAGGTGTATTTATGAGTACAAATTAATCTGAATAAAACTAAAATAAAGTATCCAATTACAAGGTTAATTATGACATTTTACATGTTTCAATATTTTACTAATTAATAGGTAGGTACTATTAAATTGTTAGAACTTTAGGATTTAAGAAGATGTTCAAATATTCCTCCATTGACTGCTAGACAATAACCGAGGCGATCATAAAATTCTCTTCTTACATTCGCTAGTTGGTAAACTGAAATTCTATTGTATTCGGCAGAAATAGCATTTTTTAACTCGTCTAGATTTGAGTATTTTTTATCTTTGTATATCCTGTTTTTAAATGGCCCCAGAGAAAGAAATCATTTGGCGATAAATCAGGAGACCTGGCTGGCCAATTTACTGTATGATTTAAGCCAATAACATTTCCATTAAAAGCACGGTTTAAATATTCCCGGACAGCCAGGGTACTATGTGCCGGGCAGCCCATTTGGTACCAAACTTCCTGATTTTCCCTGGCGGCATCATGTAAAGTAGGTAAAATATGATCTTCAAGTAGTTCCAAAAAATAGTCTGCATTTAAATTTCGTGTAAGAAATAATGGCCTGATAATATTTTCTCCGAAAATCCTAGCCCAAACATTAACTTTTTGTGGATATTGCGTCCTTGTTTCGAAAAACCTGTGTTGGTTTTCTTTGCTCCAATATCGATAATTTTGAACATTGGGTTCATTGTTTAAGGCAAATGTGCTATTGTCAGTGAAACAAATGTTTTTTAAAAATTCCCTATCCATGTTTGCTCTTTCAATCATACCAAAATAAAACTCCTGTCGTCGTATTTCGCCCCTATCTCTTAGCTCTTGGTGCTTTTCATATTTGTATGAATAATATTTATGTCGTTTCAAAGCTCGTAACGCTGTGGTGTGATCTAATCCTATGTCATCCTAAAGTTTCCTTGTGCTGATCTTCCCATCATTTTCTTCCACGCACGATAAAACTTGCAAATCCCTATCATTTCTTGCATCTCTTCTTTGTTCCTGCCTTTGCAAGTCCCTATAATTTCTTGCATCTCTTCTTTGTTCCTGCCTTTCTTCAAATCTGCAGTTATTTATTACAGTTCCTTTGGTCTCAAATTTCTTGATAGTCCTTTCGACTGTAGATTTTGCAGGTATCGGTCTATTCGGATACAGAGCAGCAAACATGTCTGACACATTTTGATAACTATTTCCTTGATAATACCATTTAATCATCAATATTTTTCTTCAGAAGTGTAATTCATGGCTAATATTTTCGATGTACGAGTTTTTATAACAATAAAGCACACATTTCAAAATGACAACTTTATTTGACAGTCAACTTTTACCTTGACTGGTGCCCGCAAATACGGTGCCATAAAAAGGAGAAATAGTTAAAAAGAAATCGGCGATAACCCGTAAACAGGCTCATCAAAAATATCTAAAGTTATTCTTTTGAATGTGGGTTTTAGTGCTCTTTAATAAACCTAAATAGAATTTTTCTCTAAAATAATTAGGGAAGCCAATAATTGACCCCATTTAAAATTACATGGGATTTCCTATGTCCCGCTCGACGATGCAACACCCGGTATGTCCTAAAGGAAGCGACGCAGGTGGCGTTCGCTCCATAGAAGCTTCTGCTTCTATGACCCAAAAAATTAAATCATAAGTTTTTCTGGAATACAATTATTTTCAAATATCAGCCTTCTATCTCTATTTTTTAGGTATGGTCTTCTCAAGAATGGAGTAAAGGACATAAAAGGCCACGACTGGTTTAAGAACATAGAATACGATCAAATTTTATCTAGAAAAATAACACCTTCTTACATTCCTAAAACAGATAATGAAACTGACACACGTTATTTCGAAGCCCCGTCTAAGAAACTTGATATAAAGAAAGTGTCTGTTGACGAGTTTGCTAAAGATTTCGACACAATGTTTTCTGCAACATAACAACATCTTTTACTATATTATATTATCTTTTGTAACAGATTAATTTAATTAACGTACTTACAATATATTTTTTACATTATATAGTACATTTGTAATTAATTCGCCAAGTTGCTAAACTAAAGTCAAGCCCGCCCGAAGAGGGGATAAAGTTGAAGTTTTCAATAATCGGGTATGGTAGGTGATTCCTAATGAATCGGCAGTATTTGCTACCTTTAGAGGGGCGTGACTCTTCCCCTGAAAAATGATCATTATAGTAATTTTGTGGAGGGGGGACACGGGACACACGGTCGTTGAAAACAATGTCAGAAGGAATGTGTGGTGGCAGTGGCGTATGCTATTTTTGTTAAATAAACTAGAAAATAAAAGAAAAACAAAGTATTCTCCAAAAGTAGCAAAGAATGGCCGTTCAAAATTTTTTTATCTCTTACAAAAGACCGTTGCGGTGTTGACATTTTCTACAAAAACTCTGATTTTATTCTAATTTATTTGATTTTATTTTTTAAAATTCCCAAATTTTTCGCTTGCGGGGTATTTTTTTCAGATACTCGAGTAAATCTTTTGAATGTGTTATTTTTATTACAAAGTAAAATTAACCCCACTGATCGTTAAAAAATACACCACGTAGATGTTTGTCCGGTGAGACTTCTTATGGGCGGGATCGAAGCTAGTAATTTACGACAGATCTCCAGACTATATTTACTCTGGTTAGGACCTACACTTATCCTTAGACCAGGTTTTGACCCTGTCTAAGCATTTATCCCTATCGTTTATGTGTCAATATTACACATTTATACCTATACTTAGTTATTTCTATAAAGTAGGCGTGTTTACTAAGGAAGGCAAACTTGTTCTGATTATATGTGTCCCTTTTTACTTTAACTACCGGTGGGTTGCAGAAAGAGACGGCAGTATGATCTGAGTGGCATGAACAGTGTATTTTATAATTCTACCTAACATCACCGTCTGGAGCCAAATGAAATCGTCCGACCAACCTCGCCCCATGATAAATAAATGGCTGACAAAGTGATTATTAATTACATTTTTTTATTTTCAAATTGTTAATGAAAAAGAGCATCGTAATTTTGCTAAAGGTATGTAATTCAAACATCTTTTCGTTAACTTCGATAATTAGATTTTATCTTTATAAATACAAGTCAACAAATTCATATTAGTATATCTAAACTATAATAGCTAAAAAATTTGCAACCACTTTTAATTAAATTTTTGTTAGTGTAAACTTGTGAAATAATATGTCTTTTAGCCCATTGCCGATGCGAATAGAAATCATTTTAACCCACTTTGGAACTGGTTTTGCATTGTGTATCGTTGTTTTAGATTAGCTGTGTCTTGCTCTTCGTCAGTTTGCCAATACAAAGTTTTAAACCAGGCTGACTTTGAGTACAATAGAAGTTGAAAATACGAACCTGCTGAAAAACTTTAAGTTCGTACCTAGAGAATGAATGAAAACCCAGTAAACAAGGAACTCAATAAGAAGATTACGAGGACGTATAAGACTTAAATGATAATAATTTTTTAATAAAATTCTCGCATGCTGCATTTCTGTAATTTTTTTTACAGACAATGATAAATAATTTGGTAAGGATTATTTTAAAGTGATATTTAAAGCCGAAAAGTTTCCAACTATATGGTCCTTATTACTTATGAATACTAATGGGATTTTAAAAGTTTTTTGGCGTCAATATTATTTTAAAATATTGCCAACAAAGAAAATTACAAAATTATAGGCATTTAAATGTCCCGCTTCTTGATTCAAGGTTCTTGCCAGACACTATGGTGACGCCACTTGTTTTTGACGTTTCTTTGCTTCGACCAATTAACAAGCTTCTTGGTCTTCTTTCTCTATTTGTCTTCATCGGGCCCACATACAGGGACATTATTTTAAGTGTCTCACACCCGATTCGCGACTTTCCTAGTGATTTTGTACTGCATTTCGAGGTCCCATTTCAAAAATATATAGTTGTCGATATCTATTATTTTCACCTATATATTTTTGAAATCGGACCGCGAAATGCAATATGTAGTGACCCACTAGCCTAGTAATAAAAATACACTACCATAAGTTATGAGAGAAAAACCCAAAAACAAAATATTAAATAAATAAATAAAAATAAACATTTTATTTAACTATACCAGGGTAAACAAACAAATAAAAGTTAACGTCTATAAATTGTAAAAGGAATAAACGCATTCTAACCTAGATAAGAAGAAATTAAATAAATAAATAAAATAATTAAAAATAAGTTAAAGTTCGAAAATCAAAACTATTAAGAGGGTTTTAAATTATTAAAATATAATTGCTCTAAAAGTATTTTAAATGTACACGAGAGAATATCCAACTAGTTGAGTAATACCAACGTAAATACCAAGTTATTAAACGTTACGAGTAATGCCACTTATAGGCAAAGTATTTCCATAAAATAAATCATATAATAAAAATATTATTGAAGGGTTAATAGTTTTAATTAAAATAAAATAAAAACCATACGAGAAAAACAAAACAACAAAAGCTCACCTGCTCTTAATGAAACCCACGAACGAAAAGAAATAATACGAAGCGCAAGCAGCGCTCGAGAATCCAGATTATCGAGTCCCCTCTCTAAACTTATGTTTCGACCAATCAAAACTCTTGTAACGTGTTCATTCGCGCATTTCGCTGACGGACTCGTTAGAACGACAGAAATCCAAGAAAAGCCCACCCGCAAGTTCTAGATGTAGGAATGACACTTTAATTGCGGCGTACTCAGAAGCATGCGCCATCACTCTTGGTATTGTGACCGTGAGAACAGGGTGCTACAGTACTTTAGAGTGCAGTAAACCCTAAACTGTCATCATTTGCGCAGTCTAAACGTCTTAAGGATACTATTTATGACTCTGTACGTAGAATAACGTGTATGATTTATGGTGAGAACCACTTTAGCGTAGGGGCTACGGCCGTTTTATGTTACTGTTCTTAGAAAGTTAAGTTAATAATTAGTTGCAAATTCTTGTGAATTTGCTGACACCGAGGTCGTTTGTAGGGTTATGAACCCGTGAGAACTGTCAATCTCAGCACAAATTTCACTATATAAACCTGCGTAAAAGCAGTAGCAATTCAGTCTCAGTCAGAGTCTGAGTCTAAGTCTTAGTCTTAAGTCTTCAGTCAAAAACGAACCTAGTGACAGTGCCAGTCTAAGAGTAAAAAGTGCTACTACCCAAACATAGTGAAGTGTAACGGAAAAGTCTTGTGAAAGTTCTAGGGAAACGTAAATGTAAAATGTCAAATAAAACATATTCTCTTTAGACCGAAATCTAATCTTGTAACCTAGATAAGTGTTGTTTGTATTGTGAATCTTTGATTTGTGACATAATATGATGGGTTTGCAAGTTCATCAAATAGGTTAGTGACTTAATTGTTTATCGTGACTGTATAACCATTGTTTTGATGTTTTTATATGAGAAGTTATAACCATTTAGACTTTCTGAGGTTAATTGAGACCTTCTATTAGTGTAATGAATAAATCTAACCATTTCTAAACTTTTTTATAATAAATGAATTTAGTAACAATCTATATTTCATTTCAATCGACCCCCGTAACAACAAGGCTGTTGTAGGTCGTTTCACCAAACGTCTGATGACATCTTATCTGAAAAGTGATTATTTTAATGGGGTTTATACGGATAAGAGATCGTACCTGCCAGGCAATTAATACCCAGAGTCCACGAACCCACAAATAAATATTGTAACTCGTCCCATATATATAAAAGTGATAATTAGGCCAACTTAGATAAACTAGATAAGTTTAACAATCTGACAAGATGGGGCGGGCGTTACAAATGGTGTCAGGTGTGGGGTTCCTTTAAAACAAAATAGGGGATGAAAACATGAAACTACCCTTAAGTAAAAGAAACAGCAGGAATTTTGGACTTTGAGACTGTGGACGTCAGAGACTCACCCACGATAGTATTTTGCCTAGTTATATAGTTTGTTACTGAAAAAATGACGGAGGAAAAAAAAATAGAAGTACCAGTGATCTGGAACAATGTAGTGATTGGTTTAGATTCAGTTCCTACTTACGATGGTTTAAGCAATATAGATGAGTTTATTGCAATTATTGAAGAAACTGCAACCCTTGCTAATTGGACAGAAGCTCAAAAGGTTGCCATAACCAGACTAAAACTCAGAGATGAAGCCAAACAGTTTATTAAATCGGAAGAAGATCTTAAAACTACCCCAAGCTGGGATGCCTTATCCCGTGCCTTAAAGAAGCAGTTTCGACAAGCCGAGATCAATGGAGAATCTCGAAGGAAATTTATGGCATGCAACCAAAGGACAGGGGAGAAGTGCCGACAATTTTTAACAAGGCTCAAATCACTAGGAAACAAAACGGTTGACTACACTGGAACCAAGGCCGTGGATGATGTGCTGAAAATTCGTTATGAGGAAGAACTTATAACACAATTTATCATGGGAATAATGATGCCTATAAAGGCTCGAATTTTATCCAAAGCACCGAAAACACTAAGTGAGGCACTAGACTTAGCAGAAAGAGAAGAAGCCATCGAAAGCATAATCAAGCCTTCGACATCTCATCGAGAATTCGTCAGAGGTCTGCAATCGTCTCATGACCAGGAAAGGAGTCAAGGTAACGACATCATTAAATGTTACCAATGTCAAAAAACGGGTCATCTAGCCAAAGACTGTCGTTCCGGAAGATCTCGAGAACTGACTTGTTTTAAGTGTCACCAGATTGGGCACTTTGCCAGTGCATGCCGAGCAACCAATACGAGGGAGCAACGCACTTGTTACCACTGCAACAAGGTAGGACATTTACGAAGAAATTGTCCCAGTAACCGTCAACGACGATCCGGTGCTCAAATGAATTTAAACGCCGGGGCAGCCACTTTTCGACCCCGAAGCCAGGCTGCACCACAAGATGGAAACCGTCGATAGATGCACAAGAGGTCAGGGTACAGAGCTCAGCAGAAAACGTACGTCCGCGTAATACTGCTAAGGTAACTATAGGAACCAGACAGTGCTTAGCACTTATAGACTCTGGAGCTGCTGTATCCCTAGCGAAACCCGGTATTGCCGCAGGGTTTAAAATTAACCAAGGATGTGAAAGTAATCTAATTGATGTTCAAGGAAATGGTATATCTAGTACAGGAAAGGTTGTATTACCACTCGAGTTGGTAGCAGGAAAAGTGATTACGCAAGAGTTTATGATTATCGACACACCCTTAAGTTTTGAGGCAGATATACTATTAGGTCTAGATTTTTTACACAAATTTGGTGTTAAGGTAGATTGGGGAAATGGATGGATGTATGTATTGGAGGAAGTTGTAGCGTTGTTTGAAGAAAACAAGGAGGTATCTAGAGCAAGTTGGTTAAAAGTAAGAAACCAAGGAGGAACAGAGAGAAAGATTTTAGAGGAACTACAATATCTTAGAGAAGCAGTTAAAAAGTTAGAAGCCAAATTGGAGGCGACGCTTGTGAATAATTCTTCTTTCCTGAGGAGGGGGGAGAATTTAGACGAGCAGGTGATCCTCAGTCACCTGGTCAAGTCAGAACAAACACAAATTCACAGCAACACTACCAATGTGGTTATGGAGTCTGCAGCTCCTAGAATTGAGGAAGATAGGGTACCTATTTTGAAGAAGAGAAAGATATCAGTTCCTAATGCTAAAAATATGAAGCAAGAAGAGAGAAAAGTTGAAAGTGTGCTCGAGACACAGAAGAAAAGAGAAAATAAAGGAACACACATTGAGATAGATACTACCGCTACTGAAGTTCCAATCCACGGAGAGGATCAAGGAAACGACTTTACAGCTAACATTGTCTTATCGGAAGATTTGATAATACCTGCTAGATGTCAAACCTTGTGTATGGCTAGTCTTCGCAAAGCATCACGAGTTAAGGCTCAGCATATGGTCATTGAACCATGTGACGATGTTCCATCAGGACTATTCATTGCCAGGAGTCTTTGTAAAGTGGGTTTATCCGTGCCGATCAGAATAATGAATGTTACCGAAAAGCCTATATTAATTACAAGAAAAAGCGTGATTGCCAAAGCTTGTGAAGCAATCGTAGAGACGAAAAGAGACTCTCATGTCCCATCAATAAAATCAATAAGTAGAGGTGATACCACAGATATACTTACTCAACTAGAATTAATTGGAGATCTGTCTGAAGACCAGAAAACGTTGAAAAAGCTAATTTTAGAATATATAGACATTTTTAGAGCTCCTAGTCAAAAGCTTACGCATACTTCTAAGGTAACGCATAGGATAATAACAGATAACGTTCCCCCCATTACTAAGCGACCATATCGCGTTCCTTATCACCGCCAGGAAATATTAAAGAAAGAAATAGATAAACTATTAGTAGATGGAATTATAACGGAAAGTGAGTCACCATGGAGTTTTCCAGCAATCCTCGTCGAAAAGAAGCCACACCCAGGAGAGGAAGTGCAGTACAGACTGTGCATAGATTTCAGGGCGCTTAACGATATAAGTAAAACGGATTTTTATCCTCTTCCACATTTAGAGGGTACCATAGATCGCCTGTCCGGTTCTAGCCTATTTTCAACGATGGATTTGGCCTCTGGATACTTCCAGATACCGCTTCACCCCGAAGATCAAGAGAAAACAGGTTTTTCGACTTTTGACAACCACTACGAGTTCAAACGGATGCCGATGGGCTTAAAGAATGCCCCAGCTACTTGGCAAAGGTTCATGAACCAAATATTTGTAAACTTGTCATATAAGGAGTGTCTACTATACCTGGATGATGTAATTGTGTTCAGTTCCGACGATATTGAAGAGCATCTTTCTAGGCTTAGGCATGTCTTCGAAAAAATGAGAGAGAGTAACCTCAAATTCAAACCTACCAAATGCCATTTTTTGAAAAAAGAAGTCGAATACTTGGGTCATGTTGTTTCAGGCGATGGATATAAACCTAATCCCGACAAAACGCGAGTTATTGAACATTATCCTCCACCAAGAACCGTCAAGGATATTAGAGCATTTCTAGGATTAGCTGGTTTTTATAGAAAATTCGTTTCCAACTTTTCCAAGGTAGCACAACCCCTTACTGAATTAACTAAGAAGGAGGTCAAGTTTGTATGGTCCGATAAGCAGCAGCAAGCATTCGAAACTTTAAAAACGGCTTTAATGACATCACCAATCTTAAAGTATCCCAACTTAACTAAGGAATTTATTTTAAACACTGACGCTAGTGGGACAGCCTTAGGAGCGATTTTAACCCAAAAGTATGAAGGATTAGAACACCCTGTATGTTACTCGAGCAGAACGCTTAATGCCGCCGAAAGACGATATAGCACTATAGAAAGGGAACTTTTAGCAGTCGTATGGGCTGTTAAGAAATACAGAATATATTTAACTGGAGTTCACTTTACCATTATTACGGATCATCGACCTTTAAAATATTTACTTACTATCAAGGATCCTAGTTCTAGACTCGCCAAATGGGCTATGTTTTTATTAGAGTACAGTTTTACGATCGAGTATCGACCAGGAAGGATGAATACAAACGTGGACACCTTATCCAGAATAAAACACGAGGAAGGAGTGAGGCAAACAGAAAATATAATATCCGTTATAAATACTGAAGAAACTATATCTCCAATATTGCCCGCTATTTGGTCCAGAGAAGATATCTCTGACCTGCAACAATCCGATCCGGAAGTACAAAGTTTAATAAACAACAACGATATGAATAATGATGATAATTTTTACATGAGCCTTGATAAGGTTTTCTATAAGACACGTGTAGAAAGTGAAAGAAATGATAAGATCGTGGCACCAGCATCAATGAGAAAAGATATTTTAGCGATTTACCATTCATCCGTATTTGCAGCCCACCCCGGACAACACAAAACGTTAGAAAGTATTAAGAAAGACTTTTATTGGAAAAGCATGAAGAAAGATGTAATTAAATTTTGTGAACAGTGCCATTCTTGTAACTTACTGAAAACTCCCAACCAGCCTCCACCGGAACTACAAAAAACTCCAGTTCCTGAAACAGTTTTTGGTTTTATCAGCATAGATATTGTAGGACCACTCAATCGAACTTCTCGGAACAATCGATACTTACTAACATGCGTGGATTTTTTAACTCGATATCCCGAATGCATTCCTTTGCCGGACATAACCGCTGAAACTGTAGCTAGAGCATTTGTCGAGCATATAATACTTCGTTTTGGTCCACCTAGAAAATTACTTACGGACATGGGATCACAATTTGTTTCTAGGTTATTCAAAAATATTTGTAATATATTAGGGATTCAAAAACTCCAAACTACTCCTTACCATCCACAATCTAACGGTATCGTTGAAAGGATGCACCGAACGTTAAAAACTATGTTAGGACACTATATGACAGAACATGATCACGATTGGGACACATTCTTACCATATGCCCTTATGGCTTATCGCAACTTACCTCACAATGCGACTAAAGAATCCCCATTCTTCTTGATGTTTGGAAGAGATATGGAGCTTCCTCACCATTTACACATAAAAGAATCACGAATTCGTTATGACATTGACGAAAATTATGCCAGCGAATTAGTAACACGTTTACAAATAGCTCACGAAAAAGCTCAGAAAAGCATACAAGACACGATTAATGCTAGATGTACAAAGCACAACCAGAAGAAAACAAGAAAAGAATTTAAAGTTGGTGATCGAGTATATCTGTACAACCCGGCTATAAAAAACAAATTAGTTTCAAGCAAGCTGCAACCCAAATGGTCTGGTCCATATAGAATTATCCAGCAGAAAGGCCCTGTCAACTTTAAAATTCGAAAGTTAGAAGGTGGAAAAGAAGAAATGGTACATGCCCACAGACTAAAGATGTACAAGGGCGAGGCCGTCGACTTATTAGAGGACGATTTAATCGCCGAGGAAAGCGAGGATGAACCAGACACAGACAACCAGTCAGATCATCATAGTACAATTGTTTTGGACATGCCGGTTGAAAATAATAACACAAGGGAGGAAGATAACCAATCCATCATAAGCAATCAAAGTAGCCAGGAACTAGATAATGATGACGAAACAGCTGTAGAAAACAATCAGGAGAACGAGGATGATTTAGTTGAGTCCGACGAAGACTCCAACAATCAAGTCAATCCCTCTAATCCAGCTGATTCGAATGATAATACCAGCGCAGAAGCAGAACTACAAGTCGATTTGCCGGATATAGAGAACAAAGATAATAACTCTCCCGGATCTTCGAATCATAGACCACGACGAGAAATAATTAGACCAAAGAGGTTTAATGATTATTATACTGATTTCTATGATGCTAGCCAATAAACATAAACAAGCCTAACATTGCAATAATTTTAGTTTAGGAAGAAAAAAAAACATTGACTTACCATTTTTATTGCAGTCATCATCACTTTGTTGATACTGATCAACTCACCGAGACTAGAGGCCGAACTAATAGCCTATGATTGTCACAACCCCGAAACTCACATAACCGCTATCTCGCTTAGAGATGTAGCAGCCTGTCCCGATGTGGAAAAAGGATATAAGGCTGAGGAGAAGTTTATTCAGATTTTGGAAAGGAGAAGAATTGAAACCGTACCTGTCAAGACATGTCTCATAGAAGTTACCCGCCTTATAACTCACTGTGGAGCATTCTCTCATATTGCTGTACCAGAGGGAGCTTTGTTGACATACGTACACCAAGTAGGAGCAGAAGAATGTGCAAAAATGCACCAGTACAAGGAATATAGAGGGTTCGCCAACCAAATAATATCCCGATTAATCGTCAATGGCTCGATTACCGCGTCCATCACCTTAGCCGGTTCTAATGATAAAAACGCTAATTGTGAAGGCACTACGTATTCCGAAAATGGAGAACAATGGAAGAAAGTCATAGTTACTGCCACCATTAAAATACACCTACAAGAATATTTCGCCCAAGCTAAATTAGAATCAAATGAAATCACGTTAACTGACGGTGTGACGTGTCCATTTACTAAAAGTTACTGCATGGATTTTAAAATAGGTGAAACTATTTGGAACACGGTTCTACCCGAAGAATGTTTACAATTCGATATGCTTTATGAAGGAAAAAGCGCTCTAATTACCGAACGAGAAGAAAAACATGACGGAAGCAAATATATTGTAGTAGAAGACCGAGCCAGAGTTTTTGCAATTCAGCTTATTAAGAAAGAAACACAGTGCGCTTCTGTGCTTTGGACTACAGAACATCCAAGAATTTTAATCTTGGAAAAACCGGACGCATATACTCGCACTCAGTGGACTTCCAGAACGGGAACACGTAACGCTGATTTACTAACTTATGTCAATTCCAAATTTTTCTATGTCGAGCAATCTTTTAAACGAGAAATGAATGATATGTTTCAACAAACAGTGCATAGACGTTGTATCTTACACCGAGAAATTTTGAAAAACCGACTACTACTAGCACCTGTATCACCCAATGCTGTGGCCGCCATAATTAATAACGCTTTAGGCTTTGTAGCAAAAGTATCCGGAGAAGTAATGTATATCATGAAATGCCTTCCTGTTGTTGTAGCTCTACGCCGTGAAGAGCAAGGTTGTTTTAGTGAACTACCTGTTACCGCCTATAACAAAAGTTTCTTTATGTCACCTATAACCAGAATCCTGCAAAGTCATGCAGAAGAAACAGAATGTTCAACGTTAGTACCGCCATTATACTATTTAGATAACAAATGGATTGGATTTAATCCTAATCCTCAATTTGGCATTCTACCTAAAGAATTAAAAGTAGACAGAGAGGAAGAAATGCTTTTTCAGACTATAAAAGGGATCAGCGCAGGCGGAATGTACACCATGGAGGAAATCCAGAAAATACAAGACACCTTTTTATTTGGTTTAGAAAGACCGGCTGTCAGTAATATTCTTATACGAAAATTAGCAGGAAAACCCGTTCAGTCACAAGGTTACACATCATTAAATTTATTTGATTCCAAAGAATTTGAAGAAATGGCGAATTCCACTATCACGAAAATGTATGGTTATTTTGTGATTCTAGGACAATGGACAAGCAGCATCCTAGGCTGTTATGTCATATTTAGGATACTTAAGTTTTTCATGGAAGCTTTGTTAAATGCTGTGGCCTTACACAAAGGACATGGCTGTTCATTTCACCTTCTGGCCTCATTTTGGGATTCACTTACCTTATTTGTACTACACACTAGACAAAATGACATTATAAAAAGAGCTACGCAGGAAATACCTCGAAATGCGAACACATATAAGTCTTTTGAAGCAGTACCGAACATGGATGACTTAAGACCAAGTTGTCCTGCACCCTCACCAACCGTTATAATAGATCCGGTTACGTCACCAGCGCAGAATTCGCGATGTCCAGAAAATGAACAATTACATAGCATTGTACACTTAGAAATGAGACCAGTTTGGACGTTCCCCATATTACGTCATGAATTAAGTACCGTGACTCCGCCCAATACACAAAACTAAAAATCAAAAATCTAGTTGTCATCACGGTGGTGTATAAAGTTTCCGACATTTCGACGTTATAAGTCGCCCTCTGTGAACCAATGAGTATACCTAATTAAAATATTAATTACATTCTACTTCTCAAATGTGCGACTTAACCAAATGACATGCAGGTGGCGATAGTCAGCACAAAATAATTATTAAATTATTAAAACAGGTAGTAATAACCCGAGTGGAAAATATTACGATAAGTAACAGTTAAAACAATGGAGATTCGAAATTAAACCAAAGTGCTACCCTAATAAAAATGTTATCGGTAGGAATGAACTTAAAACGTGACCTGTTGAAAGGGGCCTTACAGACGGTCTATACAGGATAACACTATACCGGGTAAAATTTTCGTGAGAAAAAGACTCTTACAAAGTAAATGTGCAAAAACGCTTATTAAAGAGAATAAAGTGAATACTGGACTAAAAATTACCATAAATAGTGGGGAAAATGGACAAAACATTTAGTCTTTATTCAAAAAAAACACAGAGTGCGTCGGTTTTTACAATGGATTTTGAACCTTTTTTACGCTACGTCTGCCACCTAAGTTTCCACGAACAACGTCCACTTCTGTGGGCAACATTGTCAGACCTAAGGGAAGAATTTTTCTTGTTGGGGGCAGATGCGCCGTGTCACCCCCTTCTGTACCAATTACGGGCGAGAAACCGGCTACTGACAGTGAGGGTCCATGAAGACCTACGGCGGATAGACACCTACCAGGCAATTTACGATGGGGAAGCGGAAATACGGCCGTGCGATTGTGTTCATTGCGACCCGGCCGTGCGCGTGTTTCCGCCGCTAGAGGTGTTCTATAACGTTCCCGAAGTCCGTCGGGATTATCATTTACTACAGGCCGCCGCGGCTCAGGACAACCAGCCGTATCCGCCGCCTCCAAGGTCGCCGAGCCCGCCAGTTGCAGCTCCAGAAGCCGTCATACCTCAGGCCGCTGTCCCGGAAGCCGCCCGACCCGAAGTCGCCATCCCCGACGCTTGGGCTCCACCGGTAGCCATTCCACAGGCTGCCGCGCCCCAACCCGACGAACTAGTTAGACAGCTAGTTATCGAGCTTCCCCCTTTTTTCCCGTTGCACCACCCGCAACCAAGGGGCTTGCAGGCCAGTGAAGAAGACCTCCTAGGAATTGTGGGGGAGCTCATTATGAATTGGATCGATGATGACTTCTAAACCAATTATAGAATTTAGTTATTAGGTATGTTAATTTTAAGATAGTATATAAGTATTTGCAAACCCATCAAACATATTTAGCTATAAGAGTGATTTAAAAATAGTAAAATGAGAATTCTATTATTTTTAAAAATAATAAATATTTTATTAACCTTATTAATTAATAAGAGAACTGCCCAGTGGTCTAAAAAGATTTTATAGGTATCACAATTATTTTAACTATTTTTATTCAGCCTCACCTTTACTTAAAACAAGTGCTAAATACGCACGGATATAATCACACCGCGTATGTAATGCCTATACTATCTCAGCAGTTCAATTGTCGAATTAAGATTACGGTTATCACGTAACAGAGTCATAATTTAAAACGACCTAAACAAAATATTTCGGAGGGTCGAATGATGTAAAATAAAAATACGAGTGCAAGCAAATTAATTCAGAACTTTAAAGAAATTTTATCACTGTGGACAAAATTTCTTTTACGGGGTTATGAGGAATGTAGTGACCCACTAGCCTAGTAATAAAAATACACTACCATAAGTTATGAGAGAAAAACCCAAAAACAAAATATTAAATAAATAAATAAAAATAAACATTTTATTTAACTATACCAGGGTAAACAAACAAATAAAAGTTAACGTCTATAAATTGTAAAAGGAATAAACGCATTCTAACCTAGATAAGAAGAAATTAAATAAATAAATAAAATAATTAAAAATAAGTTAAAGTTCGAAAATCAAAACTATTAAGAGGGTTTTAAATTATTAAAATATAATTGCTCTAAAAGTATTTTAAATGTACACGAGAGAATATCCAACTAGTTGAGTAATACCAACGTAAATACCAAGTTATTAAACGTTACGAGTAATGCCACTTATAGGCAAAGTATTTCCATAAAATAAATCAGATAATAAAAATATTATTGAAGGGTTAATAGTTTTAATTAAAATAAAATAAAAACCATACGAGAAAAACAAAACAACAAAAGCTCACCTGCTCTTAATGAAACCCACGAACGAAAAGAAATAATACGAAGCGCAAGCAGCGCTCGAGAATCCAGATTATCGAGTCCCCTCTCTAAACTTATGTTTCGACCAATCAAAACTCTTGTAACGTGTTCATTCGCGCATTTCGCTGACGGACTCGTTAGAACGACAGAAATCCAAGAAAAGCCCACCCGCAAGTTCTAGATGTAGGAATGACACTTTAATTGCGGCGTACTCAGAAGCATGCGCCATCACTCTTGGTATTGTGACCGTGAGAACAGGGTGCTACAGTACTTTAGAGTGCAGTAAACCCTAAACTGTCATCATTTGCGCAGTCTAAACGTCTTAAGGATACTATTTATGACTCTGTACGTAGAATAACGTGTATGATTTATGGTGAGAACCACTTTAGCGTAGGGGCTACGGCCGTTTTATGTTACTGTTCTTAGAAAGTTAAGTTAATAATTAGTTTATTTATTTATTTATTTATTTATTTAGACAAACAAGGTCACTCAACAGACTGCTTGGAGCAGACCAATTATAGAGTGACACGGATTACAAAAAGAAATTTACAAAGTTCGGTAGAAGTACACAATAAGTTTAACTAAAGAATAAAAGGCTATTCTGTACATTCAAATAATAAATCCAAAAACAAATTATAAAGCTAAAGATACGCGAGTGATAGCAATGCACTCCCTAATCAAAGGATAATAGATATTTTCTTTCTGATAAGTTTTTTAAAGGTACATAAGTTAGTGTTAAACAGGTCAATGCCTCTATCACCCGTTACAAGATAGTTGTATGTTCTCATGCAACGTATGAGAGGAGAGTTAGAAAGGTAATTAGTTGTAAAAGTAGGGACACTAAAAGTTAGCCTGTTCCGAAGTGTGTATGGGTTAGCATTAAAAAGTACATAGTTTACGCAAAATTCAGAGTCGATGAGGTTATTTACTACCTTATAAACAAAGAAAATATCAAAACACTGCCTTCTGGACCTCAGCGATTGCAATCTATAAAATAACAAATTCTCGTTATACGAGTAAAAGTGCCGTTGTCTATTGTAACGAAAATTAAGAGCATTGATGAACTTTTTTTGGACACTTTCAATTCGATCAATATATTTGTGATACATCGGATTCCAGACTGTTGACGAGTACTCCAGAGTACTTCTTACCATGCTGCAATATAAAGTAATTAACGATGCAGGGTTCTTAAAGCCTTCAGTAGTTCTTAGGATAAATCCTAAAAGGCGCAACGCTTTCCGAATAATAGCCTCTATGTGAGACTCGAACAACAGTTTGGAGTCCAAGGTAACACCCAAATCTTTAACCACATTAACACGTTTTAATTGTGTATTATTTAAGCTCAAATCTATATTTGGATTTCTTGAGAGGTCCAACTTGGAAAAAACAATGTAGTGACACTTATCAACATTTAGATGCAGACGATTCAGTGTGCAGTATTCAAAAAATCTGTTAATGTCCCCCTGCAGTTTCACTAAATCCAAAGGCGAATTAATGATAGTTGAAATCTTAAGGTCGTCAGCATATAAGGAATACACACTGTTCGAGTCCAGAAAACAAGTCTCTATGTCATACAAAAATAATACAAAAAGCAGGGGACCCAAGTGTGAACCCTGCGGAACTCCAGAGGTCACATCCAAGCAGACCGACCTTGCTCCATTAATAGCTACATACTGAGTTCTATTTTGCAAATAATTTTTTAAGAGATCGAGAAGCCTGCCCTGCACACCGAAGTTTCCAAGTTTCACAGCCAAAGTGGGGTGATCGACCTTGTCGAAGGCTTTGGAAAAGTCGGTGTAAGCAGCGCAGACATCACGACCATTCTCCATTGCCTCGTAGGTTCTCTGAATAAAGGGAACGATGTTGGTCAGAATGGATCGACCCCTGTAAAAACCATGCTGATTAATGTCGATTTTTCTTTTAATTTGAAAAAACAGGAGCTCCAAAATAACAGACTCGAAAACTTTTCCAAAGTGACACAGTAGAGAGATCGGCCGATAATTTTCAACATTATTTTTATTTCCGGTTTTATGAATTGGGACGATCTGTCTGTCTGTCTGTGTCTGTTAGTTGCAAATTCTTGTGAATTTGCTGACACCGAGGTCGTTTGTAGGGTTATGAACCCGTGAGAACTGTCAATCTCAGCACAAATTTCACTATATAAACCTGCGTAAAAGCAGTAGCAATTCAGTCTCAGTCAGAGTCTGAGTCTAAGTCTTAGTCTTAAGTCTTCAGTCAAAAACGAACCTAGTGACAGTGCCAGTCTAAGAGTAAAAAGTGCTACTACCCAAACATAGTGAAGTGTAACGGAAAAGTCTTGTGAAAGTTCTAGGGAAACGTAAATGTAAAATGTCAAATAAAACATATTCTCTTTAGACCGAAATCTAATCTTGTAACCTAGATAAGTGTTGTTTGTATTGTGAATCTTTGATTTGTGACATAATATGATGGGTTTGCAAGTTCATCAAATAGGTTAGTGACTTAATTGTTTATCGTGACTGTATAACCATTGTTTTGATGTTTTTATATGAGAAGTTATAACCATTTAGACTTTCTGAGGTTAATTGAGACCTTCTATTAGTGTAATGAATAAATCTAACCATTTCTAAACTTTTTTATAATAAATGAATTTAGTAACAATCTATATTTCATTTCAATCGACCCCCGTAACAACAAGGCTGTTGTAGGTCGTTTCACCAAACGTCTGATGACATCTTATCTGAAAAGTGATTATTTTAATGGGGTTTATACGGATAAGAGATCGTACCTGCCAGGCAATTAATACCCAGAGTCCACGAACCCACAAATAAATATTGTAACTCGTCCCATATATATAAAAGTGATAATTAGGCCAACTTAGATAAACTAGATAAGTTTAACAATCTGACAAGATGGGGCGGGCGTTACAAATACACTGGTGTAGTTATAAATGTGTGTTGCTATTTAAAAAAATTCAAAATGGCGTCTTATCTGTCATTTTTGGACATCTGACAAATTTGATAATAAAATAAGTTCCGCTTTAAAAAATTACGTCTCTGCAAAAAAATTGAGTTTTTAATCACAAAGCTTATGTTAATCGGATGAGAACAAAATCATCAACTTCGAAGCCTCGTATCTCCCCGGAACAGCTGAAAATAAATGTTGACAAATATACATTTTTTATGTTTGAACAATTAATCGAATATGCAGCTGGCTTACTATAGAGCAAGGGTCTCTAAACTACGGCCCGCGGGCCAGATCCGGCCGCCAGTATCATCAACCCGGCCCGCGATCGCTAATAAGTAAAAAAAACACAGAATGAAAAAAAAAATGTTGGGTGACATGCCAAAAAAAATTTGCACGAAGCGTTATCTACCTGAAACGCAAGAAAAAAGGGCGTGGCACCCAAAAATTCTTTGCCGCATTCTGGAAGTGACCCTTAGAACTTACTGGAGTAATCAATGTGGCCCTACGGCTGAAAAGTTTGGAGACCCCTGCTATAGAGTAATATGGCGTCTTATCTGCAAAATTTGTAAACATATATTTTTTTTACATCTAATTTCGCTTCTTTACGAAAAGCTATTAGGGAGTAGATACGTAATTGTTTCCTTTTTATTTTAATAAATTCAGAATTCTTATGGGCCATGGCAAAGAGTATTATCAGTTTGATTGGGGAGATGAGCGCCATCCAGGCTTTGTTAATGAAAGTTAAATTAATAAGAAGTTGATGCCATTTCACCGAGGGTAAAACGACAAAGACGCAATATTCCGTGGTTTTTGACTCGCGTCTATATCCTAGTCCGCTACCAAGGTCAGGCGGATGGCGGGACATTTAAAATATAGGTTGAAATGGATTTAATTATTTTTTTACGTCACGGTGTTGAGTCATAGTCGAGGAATTAATATTAATAGGGCGAATATATATATATTTACATTTTTCTTATAATACGTTTTAAGGAATTCAAAGATGTGGCCGGTGTTGACAGTCTTCGATTTTGTAATTCTGACTTTTTGTTATGAGGGTCATTGTTAGAAGAAATCATAGGGATTATTGTTGTTTTTAGTGCATTAATACCCGAAATGATGGATGTGGCGTTTTTTGATGCATAAGAAATGTCTTCCAAATTATTGCTGCTTGATATTAAACTTGTTAAAATGTTGAATTTTTGTAGAGCCGACTTTTTTTGTTTCAAGGGTACTTCTGGTAGTTTAATGAAGTTGGCTGGATATAAATGTATGTTCATAATTATCATGTAAACTTTTATGCTGGTTAATATGTAATAAAGAATTTTCTACATTGTTTGCATATATTTTTTTGTGGTTCAGGAGGGTATCTTATACAAACCATATGTATATGTTTGCACATGTTATACTGTATGACATAATCATGACAACTGCAAGAATATGTGTGAAGACAGCATTTACATTTATTGCAATTAAAATTGCATTGGCATATAAGATATGAGTCTTACTAATACGTTCGACTGTATAATATTCAAGGGCTGAAGTACTATCCGTGTTCTTAGATGAAGCAATGAATCATTTCTGTTCAGAATTGTCGTCAAAAATTTCAATAGTGTGGGCTATCTGTTCAGCTATTTTATGACGTTTTCTTAACGCACTAAGTTTAGGGGCACCCTGTTTCTTGATGTAGACACCAATCTTCTCAAAAATTTCATATAAAGACATTAATATTTGATTTTGTACTGCATTCCCTTCCACATTCTGTGCACACATAAACTGTTCTACTATTTAAAAAATGACGGTTAGGTTTTTTACTTTCAAAATATTTAATATTTTGTGTCAGCCGCATGCCATAACAAGACTTACTGATTAATAACCTGCCCCTCCATTTTAATCATGCCCCACAAGCAGCGGCGGCGCCAGGATTTTTGGGATAGGTGAGCACAAGTGCAATGATTTTTAGAGTGGACACTATCCTAATCAAATAATCAAAAGGTCCTCGTTCTCTTGAACTTGCACATACTACCACTCTTTTCTCCTGACAGCTTTCCTAGCTGAGTCCCTAGGAAATTCCCTTATAAAACCGAACCCCTCAACTTTGGGGGGGCACCAGGGTGGGCACTCATGTTTCTAGGGTGGGCCAGGGCCCACTCTGGCCCCCCTGGCGCCGCCGCTGCCCACAAGGCCACAAATTAATAAACCGGCAAACTGTTCTTGTAAGAAAACTATATTTTAAAAGTCCCGCCATTCGCCTGACCTTGGCAGCGGACTAGGATATAGACGCGAGTGTTTTTTTGTACTCTTTATGAACCCAATGACTTGATCTAAATAATTTCCTCTGTGCGTGGCCTTTGTTTAAAGAGTAGAAAGAGACGATAATAATGATTTCCTTGTCTTCATATTTATCGTAAAAGGCATGGAGGAGAAGGCCATGGTCAATACCGACAGCGACGATATTTCGCTCCTCTGTGTCAACACCAACATCACAGAGGAATGATAGGTCGTCGCTGTCGCTATACCAGAGAGGACACTTCGGGTTCTGACCAATCAGGATTTTTTTCAAGATGGCGGAGGGGACACCGGGTGCCATAGCAACCAGGCCGAAATCCGGCATTTTCATTGGCCTGGTGTCCCCCTTATTTATGAATGAAATAGTATTTTTACTACGACGTTTGGCAGCTTTTACGTTTTCTAACCTTACTATTTCTAGTGTTGCTGGGACTTTATATGATGAAGCAAATCCATTGATTTATTTGTTATTATTTTAATATTTTGTGATAAAGATATTTTATTATATTATATATCTTTGAACAAGACTAAATTTGATTTACAGTATAGTATGTACCACAGAATTTCCTTCATTTTAACAATAGGGACATTAAAAAAATCGGTATAGATTAAATTTTATCAAGGCTAGGAGCTTTCAACACCACAAAATTTGCAACACTATATATCTATCTCAGAGGTAGTCACAATAGTATTAACAACTTTGTGTATTTTTTTAATTTTATTTAGTTTCTTTTAAACATTTTAGGCAGGCAAGCTCGGCTTTTATTTATAGAGTACATTAAATGTTGGATTATTATTGTCATATTATAGATATTAGTTGCAGCGGGAATTATTCTTGTTAATTTCCTAATCAGATATATTCAATGGGGTGGTAGGCCGACTATCAGCACAGAATATATAGCTACGCAACTATATATTCTGTGCTATCAGTATCAGTCTTCAAGCAAATAATGTTTGTAGCCAAAAATTTGCCGGATCTTGTATTTTTAATGTGATTGTATGCATTACCATTACAGTCACATATTTTGACCTATTGTGAAGTACTATTTAAGCAATTTTAGATCCAACTTTATATTTAATAATTAAATGTTTCTACACAGAAGATTTAACTAGTTGATATTAAATAGATAAAAGAGGAAATAAAACAATTAACTTTCCCAAAGAAATTACCTGCTGCATCATGTTTGTAAGCCTACCTACATGTATGTATTTAAAGGCTATTAAATTACTAGAGTTATAAAGAATGCCAGAGGGTAAAAAAAGACCAGGAATAGATTTCAAATATAATATATTGAGTTACCAAATGATCACAGTTTTGTTAAAACATTCAGTTATATGACTAATAAGTATCAGAAAATCCACTTATTTTGTATGCATCTATTCATTTTTTTAGGTACCAAACATCTATTGTTGATGCTCGTGTAGTCTAAATACGAAGATCTAAATGCAGCTATTAATCTTTAATTCCAGCACAATCTGTAAAAAGCAAGCTCTAAACCTAATAGTCTACATTTATGAAATATCTATAGGCAATTTATTACAAAATAAAAAATAAAATAATTACAAAATTAGGACCTATAAGGAATGTTAACGACATTCAACGCCGGTTTATACAAAAATGGAGTAAGCGCCACTCAAAATTAACAATTGCATAAATTATTTACACTATTTACAATAATTTGAACATTTTAGGTACTGAGTTTACCATTTATAGACTGTATAGACCTTTCAAATAAGTAAAGAACATGGATTTTTACAACAAACACCATAATAAAAACTGTATTAACCTTACTAAACAGTAATATTGGAAAATATGTACAAAAGTTAATTTTCCTTAAAAACCCGTGATCCAGGATTGGATATATTTCACTTGTCTTTCTTCTTACACTGAAGGTTTCTAGATCTTGATTAGCTAAATAAAATATGGTATTGTTTAAATATCAAATACGTATCAATGAAAATAGAATAAATTAATATATATGACTAAATTTTGTATCATTATTAATAAAAACCACTGACGTAGATTAAATAAAACTAGCCTGAAAAGGGCCTCGGGAACATCTTTTCCACAATCAACCTGATAGTCATAACTTCTTCGTTACCTAAAAATAACAATTAATTTTGTGTTTGACACAAAACTTTTGATACAGTGTTACTAAGTAGGTGCAAGAAAAAAGATTTTTCAAAAAAACAACATAAAGCTACTAGTCGCAGTTTCAATAAACTGTCCTTGTTATTTTTTTTTTGAAAACACAATGGTCTCTTTAATAAATGGACTACTTCTTTGAATTAAAAAAAAGAATACTTCTAAGTACTTAATTATAATCGTGGTACAGTGTACACACTGGCTGATTGAAATAAACATATTTTAACAATCATGATTTTCCTGATGGCACATTCGGTTTCTATAGAGGGCTTATAAATTCTGGGGCATTGGGATTCTGGCAAGTTATTTTCAATTACTTCATAACTTGTAACCTGTGGCTGTGTATTTGCAAACTTAAAAAAACTTACATTACCTCTTGGGGAATTAGGAAAGTTGTGACAATAATACAAATATTTTTCCTTTGCGTCTTCTCATTTTGAAATAGTTCGATAGTGGAAAAATTATATGCCAACCACGTTGAGCAGTAAACCATAATGGTTTATTTATATTTAACGCTTTAATCAAAGCCCGAAGTTAAGACGGACATAAATATAAATAATAACTTTTGACGTGAAGAAAAGTTTTGTCAAAATTTTGAGGTTAGAACAACTATTTATGAATGAAATGATTTCAGCCGGTCGAAAAACTAAACTAGTATCTTATTAGGAAAGGAGCACATCGATCATCGTTTGTTATTGTTGGATCATAATATAAAAGAAAAAGATGCAAGGCAATCTGAGTGATCCTAGACAAAAAAATAATCAAATCCTTGGCGCGAAAATGAACAGCTAATAAAACTCTTCGAAAATCTCAAGGTCACCAGAGAATTCGGCGAAAATACGGGAGTGTCCTCCCAGTGCCAACATGTCTCGACCCATGACCTTTTTGATGATTAACAAGTGGAAAAGGATAAGTCCTCTCTTTATCTTCAGGTTTATCGAGAAGGCCATGTCTATTCCTCCACGTCAGATGGGCGCGTTGATAAGTCGTTTGACTGTTTGACCCAGTCGACTTCACCCGGAGCGCCCCACAATCGTTGAACTTCGACTGTGAACGCGCCCCAATAGTCTCAACACTGTCAGTTGTTGCGTCACTAACGTCACTCTGGTCTGTTAAGCTTGATGCTATACACGGTGGATTTTAAAGTTTTTGATTTAAATAATTGTATTAAAGCTTACTAAAATTTTGCTTTAGTACCTGTTTTATTTAATAAGTCAATCCAATCAAAGGTAACAATAGAATAAGTTATTTTGGTAAGTACAAATACAATTTGTTTATTTAGACACTGGTATTTTTTGTCATCAAATACTGTGCAAGTACGGAACCACAAACTGCTTCCGTTATGTAGGTATTTTTTAAGCAAAGCAAGATAATTTGCTTACCCAGCTTCCTTTTACCTACCTTCAGCTTTCTTTTAAAAAGATCACACAGAGCAGTGCTATACAATTTGCCAGGTAATAAAATAAGCTAATATTGTGATGTTTTTCCAGTTCTTCTGTCCAGAAGGAAACAGGGTTTTTGAGATCAAGATTAAATATTTTTTGCTATTTACTTGTGCATTATAGGTAGGGGAGAGGGGGGCGGTTTTGAACAGGGGCAGTTTTGAATCAATGGAATATTTCTGTTAATTTCGGACCTAGGGTTGCCACCTATTCGTCAGTAGAGACACTTTATAATACAGTTTATGAGTTTCTAGTGTCTCTACCAAAGGATTAAAGGTTTCTTCCTTTATTCACTTGTTCTCATAAACCGCCAGTAAAAGCAAATAAGCGTGGACCTAGTATTTCTGCGATTTTTTTACTAAATTTGTATTTAATAAGACATATTTATATTTTGTGTGATCATCCTGATACTGTGAATAATTCCAACCAGTGATTAAATTCTTATAGCCAATATTTTTCTTAAGGTAAGTGAGTTTATTCTAAGTTGCTACATGGGGTCGTTTTGAACACAAAATTGGGGGCACTTTTGAACAGTGTTCAAAACTGCCCCAGGCCATTTTTTTTATACAAAAGTTTTTGGGACGAATTATGTAATTTGTGAACTTCCTTTATTTAAATATTGTTTAATCTTATGAAAACAGTTATTAAAAAGAATAGAATAAGTAGAAAATACGTTAAAATTAGGTCGTCACTTTTTTATTTAGTGTATTTTACGTAGTAACATTTTAATTTTCTAAATAAACCTACTGTTGTTAAATTGTACAAAAGGACCCGTTCTTACATTTAAACCCTTATTAACTAATTGTGTGTTTCGTTTGTTTTCAGGCTAAAAGATGGTTAGAAATCGCAAGCGAAAAACTGACCCCGTAAATGAAGAAAGTGTTAAAAAAGCCATGGTTGAAAAGTGTGAAGCACTTCGTTGGTCAAATTACAGACAAAATTAACCAAAGAGAATATTGTGTTAATTTTATGAAGAAACAAATGAAGGAATGAATTTTTTTTTTCCAAATATACAGGACACATCTCTAGTAGATATACATGATTTGGTGCTAAAGCTACCAATGCCTAACACAGGCGGATGTACTTCAAGAACCGCCGAATATTCTTGTTTTGATAAAAACCTTAGTACATATAATTTATGTCAAAAGTGTTACCTAATTCTTTGTTGTTCAAAACTGCCCCAAGCTCGACTCAAAAGTGCCCCAGGGTGGGGCATTTTTGAACAATATGTTTTTTATGTTACCAATATTTTTTTTATTACACAAAAGTTAACATTTTGATGTTTTGAATTTTTTTAAATGTTGATAACACATGTCGCTTAACCTACCATTATCTATTTTTTTAAATAAACGTTCAGTTTTGCTTATAATAATTTTTTTAAATTATCTGTTCAAAACTGCCTCCCTCTCCCCTACTAATAGGATTCAATGCCATTGTCAATTAAATGTTTGATGGTGTCCTTGGTGTGATATTTGCTAAGTTTGTCTATTTTATTATATGCTTACAACTTGTTACAACTATTGTAAGATTTAAAAAAGAAACATCCCTAAAATTGGCAATGGAATCAATGCTGCATTATCTTAAATTATTACTTTTGAAAAGTAATCTACAAGGAAGGAAAAATAAATTCGATTATCATGGCATCACAGAAAGCTTAAGTTACTTTAGAAATGGTACAGAGGTTAATGGGCAGTATTTCCACAAAAAGTCATGGATTTCGACCAGTTAAGTTTTGATTATAGTTATATGACTTTATTTAGAGACAGGAAATGTGAATAAAAAGAAAGGCAATGTGAGAGACCTTGGATGTATTTAGTATTCCTACTTAGTTTTTCTGATTTACCTACATATCTCTTTGGAATCAAAAGTTATTCCAAAAAAAATAATGCGATACAGTGATCGAAACCATCTAATTATTTAAAGTTATTACCACATGTCTCTACTTATTATTGTTTAACCATGAAATATTTAATTAAAATTTTATCTCAGACAACTAGCCAGTCATGGCTAGTCCATCACCCCAAAACAGCCCTATGCCCCCGCCGCAGGCACCAAGCCCTATGGGCATTCCGCCCTCACAAAGTCCTGCACCACCATCTCCAGCTCCTTTAAGCCCGTACCAGCAAGGAGCCCCGCCACCCCAGCAAGGTCCAGGTAAGAAAAATATTTTAGTATAAACTTAGACCAAAAAGTAAAAGAGCCATATTATTTATTCTATTATATTATAAATTGATTGTTATAAATATATCACAATATTGTTATATTAATGACATTTATTTTTTGGGTTGTTGATGTTAAAAGGGCAAATTTTGACCAATAAATAAAAAAAGGGGATAACAAGGGGATTTAATAATATTTTTATCAAAAATGTCAAGTGATATATCGTCTTTAGGATTATTAAAAAAAAACGTTAAAAAGGATAACGTAATATTTAAAAACAAAATTAAATTTGCAATTTAATTTTATTGCAGATAACTCAAGAAAACTCAACCAAAACGTCAAATTTTAGGTTGGCGTTCGTGTGTAAAAAAGTTATTTAGACCTAGATGAACAGGTTTAGTTTTAGGTAACTAGAGTATATTTTTCTGTTAAAAGGACACCAGCCTTATGGTGGCTATCCCAGTCATGGTCCACCACCTGGTGTACCTGAAGGCCCACCCCAGCATATGCCTCAACACAGCATGCAAGGACCTCCACAGCCACAACAAGGATATCCACCACAACAAGGTCATCAAGGTAAGACTTTTCTGTGAAATGTGTGACATATTTACTGCCTGCCTATCATGTTTCTTAAAATCCCTGGCAGGCAATGAAATAATACCTTTACATGAAATATGTTCCTTCTTATATCTAACATAACTCCTAAGGATATGAAATGATATATCTTTTTATTAAAAAAATAACCATTGTTAGGAATTATGCAAATATATCGGACAGTACTTATAATTAACAAATCTAATTAGAAGAGTAAGAGTTGTTTATTAATTCTGAAATAATTAAATATATTCGTCAGTGTTCATCCATCCACCCAACAGATGGTCACGATTTTATTAGCTTTGTGAAGGATTCGTAAATATAGTGGTAAAAACACGTCACAAAACGGATTTTTTTTCAAATTAAGTTGTGAAAAGGTGTCCGGGATGTATATAAGCATGTACAAGTAAAAACGTTATCATATAACCGAAATAATTAACAAAAACCAGGTGCAAATTATTAATACGCCGCAAAACTTAATTTAAGTGCAAAAAAAAGCAAACTGATAAGACTGGCTTCAACGAAAGTAAAGTGTTTACATTGAGTTTTTATAATGGATGGAAACGAGGATTGCTGCCCGAATTGTAAACAAACAATTATTGGAGATGAACAACATTACAGATGTGACTTATGTGCAAGGAAACTTCATAAAATATGCACTACACTTTCTGCATCAGAAATAAAATGTATGCCGCTCCAAAAACGACTTCTGATACTATTATGTAATGATTGCAAAATAATGCTGGCAAATACGCCCCAATTAGTCCAATTAATGGGGGAAATGAAAAATGAAATAAACTCACTTAAACAGGAAGTCCAGAACTTAAGAGTTGAAATAAATACAAAATCTAACTTGGAGGAAATTAAGAGGCAAACGGGGTCATCTGAAAAAAGGTTTTCAGATGCTCTAAAAGGAAGAGTTAAATCACAGAATTCACAATCTCCCACCTTGATAATAAAACCAAAGAGAAAACAAAGCTCCGAACAAACCAAGAAAGATTTGAAATCAAATATACAACCGAGTCAACTTAATATAGGAATAAAAAATGTAAGAGAAACACAACAAGGCTGTATTGTAATTAAATGTACAACTCAGAATGACATTGAAAAACTACAACGGTCTGCAGAAAATCGTCTGGGTGAAAAGTATAATATTGAAACGTTGAAACTTAACTCGCCTAGAATGAAGATAGTCGGTTACAGAGGCACACTAAATTCGGAAGAGTTAGAAACTGTTATAAGGCAACAAAATACCTGGATAGATAAAAATGATAGAATAAATATTACTTATATAAAAAAGGTGAAAAATAAGTAAACATCCACAATATTTTTAGAATGTTCACCAAATGTATATTGGAAAATGATAGACTACAAAAAGATATGTATTGGTTGGGAAAGATATAACGTATTTGAGAACCTAAGCGTAAAGAGGTGCTTCAAGTGTCAAGCTTTCTACCATAAGAGTGATGACTGTGAAAATGCAGTAGTCTGTGAATACTGTGCTGGCAATCACGAAACCTCAATGTGTACAAAACAAACAAAAAAATGTAAAAACTGTGCATCGGCCAATGATAAATTCAAAACTAAACATAGCATTACGCACGCGGCATCAGATCCTAAATGTCCATCCACCATATACCATATAGATCTTTTGAAAAGTAGAATTGACTACGGAACATAATGGTCCAATTGGAACAAGACGATATATTAGAGCAAATGGAAAACGAGGATAGTCATCAATTAATATTGGTGGACAATGACATGCTGTGTAGTGAACTAAAAGACTCCAAAATCCTATTTAACCTTTTACATGTAAATATTAGGAGTATGGTTAAAAACATGGATAATTTATTACTACTAATTGAAAGTTATAAATTGCATTTTAATGATATAATAGTGTTAAGTGAAACTTTTAGGATACCCTCAACTAATCAATGCAATGTTCCTAACTATCAATTATTTTATAATCACGCCGACTTTAATAAAAATGATGGGGTCATAATTCTGGTAAAGAGTCATATTAATGTCGAATTTTCAAGTACAAAACTGCCTATCTCCCTGGCTACAGTAAGTAGGCTAGAGTGTATAGTAAATAATATTAAAATAGGAATTACAGCTGTATATAAACCACCCTCTATATTGAAATCTGATTTTATTAGTGATATACACATGTATCTTGATAGTGTAGGAAAGAGTGATAACAATTTGGAAATTTTTGTTGGTGATGTAAACATAAATATATTGCATATCGACAATGATACTCATAATTATTTAGCAACAATGTCACAACTGGGCTTTCAGCCTTATATTAATTCTGTAACGAGATTCGATAGTAATTCATGCCTCAATCATATTTTTGTTAATCAAAGACTAAAAACTAATCCCCATCATATAAATTCATTTGTTTTGGACTCACATATGACAGATCATTGCCCAATCATGTTAAATATTATCACAAAAAATAAAATTCAAAATGACAATGTCAACATAAACATAAAAAAAAGTAAACTTGATCTTCATAAATTTTTAGAATCCCTAAATGCAAAAGACTGGTCTGAAGTTTTGAATGATCCAGACCCTGAGTCGTCACTCACTAAATTTATTTCGACTTTTAACTAACTAAAACTTGGAGCCACCTCTGAACAATATGTCGCGTCTAAACAGTATAGAAAGATCAAAGATTGGATTACTAATGGTTTAATAACTTCAATAAAACATAGAGACAAAATGAAAAGAAAATTGTTACAGAATTATAATGAACAGCTGGAAAATGAGTATAAAAGATATAGAAATAGTTTAAATAAGTTAATGGAGAAGCGAAAGAATGATTATTACAAGGCTCAAATAAACAAAAATCAAGGGAACATTAAAAAAATGTATGACATAATAAAAAATGCTACAAATGAAAGCATCTCTAAAGTAATTAATTTTAACATAAAAACTGATCTAGGTGCCGACTTTGAAGATGATTTCAGTATGGCAGAGCACTGTAATGATTATTTCTCAAATATTGGAATTGGCATGGAGGGCACGATTCCGATACCTAATGATCCTACTGATATCAACTTCTCACAACAGAATTCTATGTTTCTGACTCCAGTAAATAAAAATGAATTAATTAAGCATATTTCTTCTTTAAAACGTAATAGTTCTCCAGGCATAGATAACATTACCTCTGACTTAATAAAACAAACACATCACCTAATTGTCAATCCATTACTTCATATAATTAACAGAATATTTGTAACTGGAATCGTGCCTGCTCATTTCAAATTGTCTGTTATAACTCCGATTTATAAAAGTGGTAAAAAGACACTGATAAGTAATTATCGACCTATAAGCTTGGTGAGTACTTTGGCGAAACTGTTTGAAAAATGCGTGAAAGATAGACTGTTTGTGTTTTTAAGGGAGAATGGGATTTTATCTGAAAATCAGTACGGTTTTTTGCCGGGTTGTAGTACGGAAGACGCCTTGTATAGTTTAACATCGGAAATTACGAATAACCTAAATAACGGTAAAAAATGTGCCGCAGTCTTTATGGACCTGGCAAAAGCATTTGACACGGTTCAACATGATAAACTTCTTGATGTTCTATGGAAATATGGAGTTAGGGGAACCGTGTGGAGGTTGCTTCAAAATTACCTTGCAAATAGATATCAAATTGTGAAAATCAATAACGTGTTAAGTAGTAAGCAGGCTATAAGGATTGGGGTGCCACAGGGAACTGTTCTCGGTCCAATTTTATTTATAATTTATATAAATTGTATGCTATCACTCGAAGTGGGTGGATCAATAATATCTTATGCTGATGATACCGTCCTGGTTTTCAGGGGTGACACTTGGCTGGAGATGAAAGACAAAATGACTAATGGTTTATTTATGATCAAAAATTGGCTGGAAACTTTCAGATTGTCACTTAACCTGGCAAAAACAAATTATATTGCATTTTCTTTGACAAGCGCAAACAGACCTGATTTCACAAATGTCGAAATCAATCAACAACAAATACATGAAGTATCACAGACAAAATATCTAGGGATTATAATAGACAAATTTCTAAAATGGCGCCCGCATATTGAATATCTCTCAAATAAAATTCGCTACATGGTTCATAAATTCTATATCCTAAGAGAAATTTTAAATAGTAAAAATCTAGTTTTAATTTATAAAAGTCTTGTGGAATCTTTGATTCGATATGGAATCTTGGTCTGGGGGGGTCTATATGATAATGCGCTCTACCGTTTGAATATCGTTCAAAAATTTATTTTAAAAATTATGTTTAGACGAGATAGATTATCCTACAGAATTATTGTTCTCAAGTGAGGTCTGTAATGTAAGAACTATGTATATGGTCAGTGTGTCAGCGTTTGTACATAGAAATAAGTCTTTAGAAAATACTGTAAATCATCGTTATTTTACACGTGCTAGAATGAATAATGATGTAATTATTCCAGTAAACAAAAATAACATTAATTTAAAGAGTGTCGCATATCTGGGTCCTAAAATATATAATATGCTTCCGGGAACATTAAAAACTATAAACAACATACGTAAATTTAAGATAGAGTGTAAAAATGTAATATGGAGGGAATATAATAACCTTAAAATTATTTTTGAATAATATCTATTATCTAGTCTTGTCACTTTACCGAATAAAAACTATACTGCAGGGCATATATTTTCAGAAATCTAATGAACACTACATTTTAACTACATTTTAAATAACGCTGAATTTTATTAGTAGTTATGTGGTGCATACAAGTAATCTCATTACTTAGGCACCATTGTATCATATTTGTGTCATACAAAATCATTTAGAAAATGTTTAATATGTGTAACTATTGCAGATACTTAGTTTTATAGTTTTATAGCTTGCCTAAAATGTTTAAGTCATGTTTAAGTCATTATTAAATATTTATATTTTTACTATTTTTACACTTTAATATTAAGTAGTAAGATATTATAATTTGTATTTTATACACATGTATTATGATTATTATGATAAAATATTCAAGTTTATTATGCCCCAACTTACGGCGGGATCACAGAAAGCCTGCAGGTCAGGTCAACTCACAGATGCAAAAATAATAGACTATTGCCATAGTATTTAAGAAGAGAATAGGTAACATTCTAAACAACTTGCAGCTTCAAGATAAGTTGCAGATTTTCTGTAATATTCCCATTAATCTTAAAAACTTTTACACCTCTATTCAATTCAAAACGTACTTTATTGTCTAAAAATACAATGTATTTGTTGACAAAGCTCAGCCAAAATTACAGGTTATAACTAAGAGTAAAACTACAGATAAAACAAACAACAAATAGAGTAGTTTACACAGCATCACAAAGCAAAAACAGTACTAACCGTAGTAAGAATAATTGCAGTTATAGGACAATAAAATAAAATTAAAACATATTATAAAAACACTCGCCTGAAATGACATAAGTTACATCACAGTTGACAGACCCTAATCATTATTATTTATTTTCATAAACATTATTATAAAATTCTGTTAAGCTATATAATAAGTCCTAACTTCCTCCAGAAGATGGTTAAAAAATTTTATACTTTCATATATTAGGGAGTTCTTGGTAAGTGTGCTTTTTGGAATAGGCACTGGAATAATATTCGTTTGTCTGGTATTGCGAGTATTTGCGTTAGCGTGATCACGATTTTTAAATTTTTTGTAAACCAAACAGACTGTTTCCAGTTCTCATTGTCAAGTTAGGATAGTTTTAAATTTACACTAGTTATTATGGCTGTAACTTTTTAGGTTGGCCTCAACATCAGGGTCACCCCCCACCACAAGGTCATCCTCCACCACAAGGTCATCCTCCACCGCAGGGTCACCCTTTACAGCAAGGTCATCCCCCACCACAAGGGCATGGTCCGCCCCAAGGGCATGTTCCACCTCATGGACATGCTTCTCCACAAGGTCATTCCTCGCCTCAAGGACATCCTCCACCTCAAGGACATCCTCCGCCGCAAGGCCATCCTCAAAATGGCCCTCCGACACATTCTCAGGTAAATAATAAATTTTGTTTTATTACTTAAGGAAATGTTGTATTGTTTACTTATCTGAGGAATTGTTTGTTTTGTGTGAAGAAATGGAGATATAAACCCAAGTAAATATTTCTATTTACACCACAAGTGGTAATTAATTTTTTTAAACAATTATTTTGTGTCACAAAGAATTATTACAAAAAAAATTGTGTAGGTCACATGGTTGGTATTTTGTTATAGCATCCACCTCATCCGCCGTCCCACCAAGTTCATCCCTCCCAAGGACATCCACCTCAAGGACATCCGCCTCAAGGACATCCGCCGCAAGGTCACCCGCCACAAGGCTACCCACCACATCCTCAAGGAGCTCCAGGGCAACATCCGCCTCAGCATCCTGGTCATCCGCAGCAGCATTCTAGTGCACCTCCTCAACATATGCCTCCATCTCCGCATGGAGGCCCACCGCAACATGGAGTCCCACCTCAGCATGGACATCCTGGGGCATCAGGTGGACCTCCGCCCCAACATGGAGGCCCACCGCCGGGGCCATACCAGGGTCATCCTGGTTACACGCAACAGGCAAGACAGGTCAGTGAGTTTTTACATCATCAAGCAAAAAATGTCAAAATGTCTTGATTAAAGCATTTGTATAAAGTGTTTTGTCTCTTTATAAATATTTTTAACTCTTTTTTTTAACTGTAAATATTAATGCTGAAGGTCCTTGGTCGATGGTCCTTTGGGGACCTATTATGTATGTACCTATAGTAAATAATAATAAATAAAATATATAGTGTTTGCATAAAATCCCCCCGCCTCTTGCTAACTCGGGAATGGCTTTAGATTATTCAAATTCGACATGCATAAATTGCAAGTACAACGCTTACTTTTATATTTCTTAAGCCATTCCCGAGGCAGGGGGGGGGGGGGGGCTCAAAGCTATCATTAAAAATTACCCCTTTTCAGGGGTCTAAAGGACGATATTGGTGACATCATAAAGCGGAACTTGTATTTCATTCTAAGTCGGAATGTCTTAATTTTAAATGCCCTAATATGAACTTTAAGTTACACAGATTTTCCTAAATAGTAGGGGCAGATAATTTAAACTTATTGTGACTTTTAAGAGCCTTCCATACCAGCATGAAACGCAGTATCCGTATCAGTTTCCTGTCTTGTCTATTTGAAATTTGACACAAAAATTTTGCTAAGGGGTTCACAAGAACTTATAGTTTACGGGATGATACCTTACAAAAAAAAAATTTTAAATTAATTTTAAAACACAATTATACCGGGTGATTTACGACGAGCTTGCATTAGAACTACTGAAAATATTTTTTTTGAAAATCTGTAAGTTTAACGATATGCTCTCTTAAACTAAAATATTAGCATGTTTCTGTCACTTCCGGTTATACCGGAAGTAGCTTCAACTTTAATTTTTTAAATACAACATAGCATTTTTTATTATACTTTTGGGTTTTGCATTAAATTTTAATAACATTTTATGGAACACGTTTTTTACCTAAGTCCACTCATTTCTGAGATATCTGCATATTTTGTAATTAGTTCGTAAATGCATAGCTATGAAATTATCCGTATATATTTTTTACCTTAGCTCCTGGACTAAACTTTTTTTGTTTGTGTATAGTTAAAGAATCAGCAAATCTTAAGAAATAATTAAACTTGGCATAAAATATACAGGGAGGTCACAATTTAGTGCTCATGTAAAAAATTTTAAACATTAAAAACTTTCTTATTTTAAATGGAACACCCTTTATATTTTTATTTTATATGATGGTAAATTAACTGCTCCTTAAAATTGCTACAACCTTTTCTATACCTATATCAACGCGTGTTCTTAGAATATCAAGTTTTATTTTTAAATACGATTTTTCCAAGCATGCCATGAAAACAAATATACATGGATACTCCATAGTGATGTTTATAAGGGAAATATTGTTAGCGGCAATGTTTTCAAGAAGGCTTTGACAAGAAAAACAGTTGCATTAAATTATTCGTTTCTTATTGTAAGAATGTCAATTCTGTTTCTGGAAAATGTCACCCTTGGGATCAAACGAATATTTAATATTTTTTAAATTTTTATAGTAAATGTGGCAAAATAAAGTTAAGAGCATGTCGGATATATAACGATAAATATCGGAATCGACCAACTCCCTCACCTGATATTATTAGAAGACTAAATAATAATTGCTTAAAATATTTCCCTTGTAAATATCAATATGGAGTATCCATGTTCATTTGTTGTCATGGCAAGCTTAAAAAAAATCGTATTTAAAAATAAAACTTGATATTCTAAGAAAATGCGTTGATATAGGTATAGGAAAGGTTATAGCAATTTTAAGGAGCAGTTAATTTACCATCATATAAAATAAAAATATACAGGGTGTTTCATTTAAAATAAGAAAGTTTTTAATGTTTAAAGTTTTTTACTATGAGCCCTTAATTGTGACCTCCCTGTATATTTTTGGCCAAGTTTAATTATTTCTTGAAATTTGTTGATTCTTTAACTATACACAAACAAAAAAAAATTTAGTCCAGGAGCTAAGGTAAAAAATATATACGGATAATTTCATCGCTATGCATTTACGAAATAATTACAAAATATGCAGTTATCACAGAAATGAGTAGACTTAGGTAAAAAACGTGTTCCATAAAATGTTATTAAAATTTAATGCAAAAACCAAAAATATAATAAAAAATGCTATGTTGTATTTAAAAAATTAAAGTTGAAGCTACTTCCGGTATAACCGGAAGTGACAGAAACATGTTAATATTTTAGTTTAAGAGAGCATATCGATAAACCTAAACCTACAGATTTTCAAAAAAATATTTTCAGTAGTTTCCTTAAAAGTTCTATTGCAAGCTCGTCGTGAATCACCCGGTATAGGTTCAAATTATATCATCCGCCATGCAGAAAAATAGAAATATTGCGACTTATTAATGTTAATTTCTTATCTTCCATTAAAATTACAAATCGTGCCTTGATATTATCTTCAAAATCTCCAGTGACGCCGCGCCACTTAATTCTCGTAAAATTCGTTGTCGTATTTTGTTTAAAAAAAGAATTTGAGATGAAACAAAATAAGCTTTTTTTATTTTAACTTATAATGTATCATCCAAGTATTTTTTAATTTAATAACATTTTTTGGTTAATAATATTTTTATAAAATGTTTAGATTATATATATTTTTTAGAATCCCACTTCTCCTGGTCCCCAACAAGGACCACCAGGCCAACCTGGTGGCCCTCCAAGGTCTGGTGGACCTTCTTCAGACAATCTTCATGCTTTGCAGAAAGCTATCGACACAATGGAAGAAAAGGTACCTAAATGAAAATTTTCTTAGTCCAAAACAAAATGATCACGACGAGGGTCCATTAGATCTTCTGAGAAACCTTTCAAATAATTTTTTTTATAACTTCTACATATATTTTTTGATGGGCCTTCTTTAACTAAAATATTGGCGTTTTTCTATCACTTTTGGTTATTATACAGGAATAGCTGTCAGCTTTGCTATTTTAATTTTGGGTTGTATAAAGATTTTTAACCAGAATTAACTAACCAGCATGTATGACTGTAACATAATTGACATTTACAGGCATTATGAACTCACAATCAAAGGTGCTTGATTAGTAAATTAAAAATTGAGTTAATTGAGCCAGTATGACTGTGAGAAAATTATTTCTGCCAATGGCATGTATGTCACAGTCAAACTTGCTGGTTAGTTAATTATTTTTTAAATTTAATATACCTTTATCCTAAAAAAAATTAAATTTAATTAATTATAAATGAATCGTTCATTTCAAAAACCACATAAGTCAAAAAGGTTAAATTTTCAGGAGAAGATAAAAACTGTTTAATACACAAAGTATGTTTTTATTAAAGAAAATAATTATTTTATAAATAAAGTAGTCAGGTAACTAGATAATATGTATATAAAAAAAAATGTTATAAAATGGGTATTTTTTTCAAAAAAATATATATATTTCTATTGACTTATTTGGTTATCGCTCGGAATATTTTTTTATCGCTATTTTTCTTTAAAAAAAAAATAAAAAAAAAAATGCTACATAAACACATTTTTGAATTACAATTATCATAAAATATAAAGAAAAAGTACACATATACCATAAATTTTTTCGCCCTCTTCGCAACTTCAATCAGCTGACATTATATTTAAAAATCCGTGCAAAAACAACATAAGTCGACGGACTTATGTGGTTTTGGCAACGAAAGCGATTTTTAAGTATGTATATTTCTCTAACGGGTTATGTGACTTGTGTGATTTTTACGCAGAACGTGTAGATATATCCCTGAAAAGTCATTTCATGACAAAACACCATTTTTGACAAATGTTGATTTATATGGTTTTTGAAATGAACGATTCAATTATTAAATTAAACCAAAATTGAAAAAAATACAAATACCTACATGTTATACAATAGAATGTCCTCTATAAACAATGGTATGTTGGCTCGGCAAAAAGTACTTTTATGAATGAAATGCTTGGCCGACATTGGTTCGGTCCCTTCAGTGCTTAGACCCTGTACAAGAAGCAAGTACACTTTCAAAGGGTAAAACTATGTATGTGTTACTGGTTTATTATATAACACGTTTAGAAATAATTTCTTACATATTATATTTTATGGTATATTAACCGTTAAGATGGTTTCTAGGGTATGCAAGATGATCAAAGATACTCCCAGTTGCTGGCTTTACGAGCTAGAACAGCACAAGCTCAAGGTAACTCGGTATTAAACTCCATGCAAATGAGTCAGCTTAGAAATCAAATTATGGCATACAGATGCCTAGCTAGAAGCCAACCTATACCGCATCAGGTTTTAATGGGATTACAGGTAAACCTAACACAATAAGTATTTTGTGGAAATAAAAGTCTGTATAAACCATAATGGTGACATTTCATAAACCAACAAAATCCCGCTAATCGATTTTTCAGCCCCTAAAATCTTCGCACTGGCTGATACCTGAAACCGAATTCTCGATTCCCTGGAAATAATTATATTTACCGCTGAATATGAAAAAGTTTTTACAAAATTGTTTTTGTGGTTTCCGAGAAAATCACATTTTAAATAGCGTTTAGAGGGATTTTGTTGGTTTGCAAAATGTCACCAATATCTTTAATAATGAAAAAAAAAATGATGGGTACTTTACATTGATGAAAGAGAACATGTTTCGACCTTAGTGAAGGTCATCATCAGCTTTAAATAGACGTGTGACGTAGAAAACGTAAAACATTGGTTTAAAAATCAAACAGGGGTAGAGGTTTCTAAAACAAAATGTCAATAGATTGTTTTAACTTAGGAATATATGGGGTTTGATAGAATGTGTGACGGAAGCCCTTTAGTTCATCCTTGGTTGGGTAAGAATTTTTGAAAGTAGAAATAATGGTTAAAAATAATTTTAAAAAATTATTTCAAAAATTAAAATTCTAAATTTTATTAAATTAAGGATTCAATGGGGAAAGGTAAATTCACCAAGATTTAATAGGGGTTAGGGTCATAACTTATGCCTTGTATGTAGTATTTTAAAAAAGGCAATTTTTAGTATAAAATATTTTAATTTTATTTGAATAAAAGTAAAAAAGGGGGAGGAGAAACAAACATCCTTAAGCTGGTTCAAGTTCTTCTCTTATTCGGTAGTAAATTAATAGAGTAATGTTATTTTTAAATATTATATTAAATATAAACCAAAAGTCATCAATGACAAATAAGTTCTTGTATCACCCAAAGGGTGCAAAAATAAAAATATATTATATATATTGGAATATTTTCTTAGGGTAAGAGGCCAGACGGGTCTCCACAATTTCCTACACCTCCGTCCAGTCCCTTCCAACCAGGTGACCAACAAGCTCCGGGTGCTGAAGTACAAGGTAAAAACTATTGACAAATTTTAAGAGTTGCTTTTTACAAAAAATAATAATAAGAAATTTTGTTTATGTCTATAAATTTTATAGGAAAATACATCTAAATGCTAAATGCGCTAGAATGACTCTTGTAAATATGCTATACAATGTTAAATATCCGGCTGCAACCTAATATCCATTTAAAGCATTTTAATACGTTTTTATTGACTACTTTTCATTTATGTTTTTATATTTGTTTCCTGTATTAAAAAAAAACATTTTTGGGCGTGTAACCAAACCTACTTTATATTCAAATCGCCTTATTTGATTTTTATAACCATTTTTTACTAGATCCGAATAAACAAAGTGGTTCTCAACCGAGAGGTCCTGGCGGTCAGCTGGTACCAGCCAAGCAAACTAGGATTACCACAATTCCCAAACCATGTGGTATTGATCCGATTGTGCTATTGCAAGAAAGAGAGAATCGGGTTGCTGCGAGAATTGCTGCTAGAATTGAACAAGTAAGTAATATATCCGATAAATCGCGGAATGCAAAATTTGAGTTTCACATGTTTCTAATTTTCTCTCATTGCCAGTCTTTTAAATTCGGAGCGAATATTCAATATTCTTTTCCTTACCATTAAAATTTTGTATGGGCATACTCGTAATTAATTAAAATATTGCTCCTTAAATTGGGACAACAAATATACTAATGACGATGTGAAAAAAGGTTGTAAACAATAATCAACTAACCAGACAACTTTAATTTAAGAATAATATTATTTAGGTACTGGTGACAGACATACAAAATAGTATTTTCACAGGTTAATTAAGTTAAGTTACAATATAAAACAATTACAAAAACAACGTGAGTCAAACCGTGCACAAAACTAAAGAAGCACAGATACACATTGCATAATGCGAAAACACAATAATTCTTGCAGCAGCGAAAGGCGATATTATATATTTCTTCTCAGCGTTCGAGGTCTTAGATAATCATCTATACTGTAGAATGCTTTTTGTATGTTTTTGATTTGACATCAATGACATTGGCAGCAATTATTTACTTACAATTAAAATTGTCTGGTTATTAATTATTGTTCAAAATTATTCTGCAACCTGACTTAAATCTGGTTGTTTATTAATTTATTTATCTACGGTAAATCCATTTTACATACAAAATTCATTTTACATATAAAAAATGTGTAATATGACACTTCCTGTATAAATATAAATGCTTAATACCCCCCTAAAACCAGCCAAAGATGAACCAAAAACGCATATATTATGCTCTGCTAGTATTTCGTTTGCTTGGTTAAACAATTAAAGTTAAATATGGGTAAAAGATACTTTTAAAGATGATAATTGTGGTTATACATATAAAACGGGACATATATTTCTGTTCGCCGAGGTATGTGCTTACATATTCCTTTATATAAATTATAATCTTAAACATAACTAAAAAAGTTTACCGGCGTGCAAGTTTTTAAAATTGAAAATGTTATATGCATCTGCTTGGAATTGAACCCAGAACCACTCGATTATCAGTCGAACGTTCTACTAATTGCACTACGGAGACCCTGAAATTGACTCTTTTTATTCGTTGTAGAAAAGATGTATTTTTCTCTCATTAGTTATCATTGGCATCATTTTTGTTATAGGTTAGCAATCTCCCAGCAGATATTAGTGAAAAACTCCGCATACAAGCCCAAATAGAACTTAGAGCATTAAGGTGTCTGAACTTCCAACGACAATTGAGAAGCGAAATACTTAGTTGTATTAGAAAAGATACCACCTTGGAAACCGCCGTCAATATTAAGGCCTATAAGAGGACAAAGAGACAAGGGCTTAGGGAAGCAAGAGCAACAGAGAAGTTGGAAAAACAACAAAAACTCGAAGCGGAAAGAAAGCGCAGACAAAAGAATCAGGAATTCCTTAATTCCGTATTGCAGCATGCTAAAGAATTTAAAGAATATCATAAGGTTAGTATTTATACTTGAATATTGTTGTATATAATTGATATAGCCCGAAATGTTGGGTCTAAATGATATATTTTGTTGGTCCTTAGGGGTTCTGTCGGCGAGATAGCTTTGAAACTATATATTTATACTAAAAAACCTAAGTTTGGGCCACTATTATTAAGTAAAATGAGTTTCTGAGATCCCCCCGCAAAAGCTAAATATTGTAGTTTTGAATATATCAATGAAAGAAACAAATATATATTTTTTTGGCATTTCAAAGTGATATTTGTAATATCTGGTTCTGTACAGGGTGTCCCAAATTCGATGCTCGTAATGGGTATCTCGGAAACTATAAGAGATAAAGCATCAATCAAATGGTGGCAAAGTAGCGGAATTTTGTGTCCAGTAATATTGTAAAAAAAATTGGGCTTTCTTTTTTACTTTTTGAAATATTCGAAAAAAACTAAAATTTTATATTACTGGGCACAAAATTCCGCAACTTTGACACCATTTGACCGAGATACCCATGATGAGCGAATTTGCGACACCCTGTATATAATAGATAATAAGGGGTGCAATGTCTATTTTGCCTGTTAAAAATGTTTGAACAAATTATTAGATAGATCTGCAACTGATTGGTTGGTTGGTTTAAGGCGGGGGTCGGGCGTTCGGCCCAAGCTTCTTGCACTGCAGCCTAGTGACTTATTGTGCGCCTCTGTCTTGTTAGAAAAAATTTGCTTGTTTAATAAGTTCCATTAAAATTGAAGTTTGTCATGTGGGAGGTTGTCACTACATTGGATTCCTCCGAAGATTTTGAATCTTCTTCGGGTCAGTGCTTCGCAGTTGTGTATAATATGTGAGCCGGTTTCGTCCTCTTCGCCGCAAAGTCTGCATTTAATGGGATCATTGTAAATTCCTATTCGACGTAGGTGTTTTCTTAAGTGGCAGTTAGTAGGCCAACCACTTGTTTTAGTTGGGTACGCGTTAAAAGCAACATTCCAGTCGATAGCTTTTTTGATAGTTTTAATAATTTGAAAAATAGATAAAACAGATATTATTGTGCATAATACTTAATAGTAGGGCAGCAATTATAAGCTTAGCTCTTTTGTACTTTTTAGGTCTGTTAATTTTAAAGCTATACAATTATAAAATAATCGAAATAATATTATGAGTTTTAATATTAATTATTTTTTAGAAGTTTTTAAATTCAAATCAGTAAATATTGTATTCACTGAAAATTTATTTTGGAAAAAACTGATAATTTCTTATTTTTTTAGGTTACTCAGGCTAAAATTGCCAAAGTTAACAAGGCCATTCTTAACTACCATGCTAATGCTGAGAGAGAACAGAAAAAAGAACAAGAAAGGATAGAAAAGGAACGTATGAGAAGGTGTGTTGTAATGTTTACCTCCAACGTTTTCTACAGTAGAATAGAATATTTTATTAGTCACTTAATTTAAAGAAAAATGCATAATTATAAAGCACATCACAGATTACTCCATCTCAAATATACATCTGAATAGAACCTGATGAAAATATATTCCAATAACAGACGCCGCGAACGCAGAAAGTTTCAATACAAACGAACCTACGTTATCCCATTAATCATAATTTTTTATTTGCCAGTCATGTCAATCTATCTACATTTGTGCAAGGTGTTTTCTGTTGACATCCGAATATAGAAAATTTTAAAATACAATAACTCTGTTTTTTCGACATGTTATTAAGCAACTTTATTGAAAATAAGTCCACAAACATTTAAATAGTGTAAAGGCAAGTAAACAAATTTAACGAACATACAAACAACGCCATTATGTGTCGTTTGTTCTCGATTTTAACTCATTTTCTTCCGTACAAACAGTTTTTCTTTTATTCCTTTCTGGCAAACCTACTATTAACTACTGATAACGTCAAAAATAATTTTGGGAAAAGTTGTCTTTGGATGGCAGACAAGATAGTTTTTAAGGCTGCCATCAGAGGTCACAGTCCTTAAAATAAATGGCCAATACACCTGTAAAAGTGAATTTTGAGCTAATAAATTAATAAAACGTAAATTTTTACAGACTGATGGCCGAAGATGAAGAAGGTTACAGAAAACTTATCGATCAGAAAAAAGACAAGAGATTGGCATTCCTTCTTTCTCAAACTGACGAGTATATTGCAAGTTTAACAGAGATGGTACGGCAACACAAAGAGGATCAAGCACATAAAAAGAGAGAGGAGGAAAGGCGTAAAAAGAGGCAACAACGTATGGCGGAACCAGATAGAAAAGTAAGTAATTTCTTTGTTTCGTATCCTGGTAAAAATTAATTACTGTTAAAATTAAGCCAATAACAAAGCCTGCCTGTTTTAACAAAAAAGGGGGTTTTCCAAACCTATTACAGGTTTAAATAGAATCTATTTATTGTTGTCACTGCTTAATGTTATTTAGATGGATTTTTTGGTTTTACGCCACTCATACATATCTATAAGCCTATTAACCTAGTAACCATTACTACAAGTTTTTTAAAATGGTGATGGAAACAGTTATAATACCTTCTATACTTTGAAACTTATATATAATGTTATAAATACTTAATTACCTTAAAATCTTTGTGTAACCCAACCCCAATACTCTATACAATTTAAAAAACTTCACACAGACACACACCCGCAGGGAATCCTGTAGACACAGTTTTTTTTTGCTTGTTGGTTTCGTCTTCGTTAGGTGTCTTCTTAAGGTATCTCTCAAGCTGAATACCGTATTAATGTTGTATCGTTGTCCTATGTCGGGTTGCACACAGAATTTTAATAATAATTATTTAACCGGCAAGTGTGACTGTGACATAAATGACTTTGACAGGCATTATATACTTACATTCAAAGGTGCGTGATTAGTAAATTAAAAATTAAGGTAACCGGGCCAGTATGATTGTGAGCAAATTATTTCTGCAAATGTTACGTCTGTCACAGTCAAACTTGCCGGTTAAATAATTATTAAAATTCTTTGTGCAACCCGACACTATCTTCTAATTCTCTCAGGTACTACTTTCACATACGGAATGTTGAGTGTTGGTTGTGCTTCTTTTTTGTATTTTGCCGATTCTTACGATTCTCCAATATTGTATATTCTGTAAGCAAATATTTAATAAAGTAGTCTCCATATTCTTTAAAGGAATTTTTTACTTAAAGTTATTTTTTCCTAGGCCCGTCCTCGAGATGGTGAGTTTTCTTCAGACGAGTTAGCTATTTAGTTAATCTCGACTAAGTAAACAAAAAAAAAGAGCAAACATGTACAGGGTATTCTATTTTTTAAAATGTAGCTTTGTATCGTCACACGTTTTTGAGCTACCCTGTGTTCACCAAAATAATTTTAAAATAAAGAACTTTTTCTATTTGCTATATGCTATATATTTGCTTTGTGTTTAACAAACACCCCTTTTTTATAGTTTTTTTTTTTTAAATTTTGCTTTAAATTATTATTTTTATTGTTATTTTAAGGTTACTGTTTTTGAATCTGCTACTGGAAAGAAATTGAAAGGCGAGAACGCTCCAACATTCAGAGAGCTACAGGAATGGTTAAAGGCTCACCCTGGTTGGGAAATGATTGACACCGACGATGAAGGTATATTTTTTAGCTTCCGCATAGGGGTCTTAAAACATTAAAAAATAGCAATCAATATACTAACTATTGAAATAGTTGCGAACAGCGTCCTTTGTTTTGTCAAATCCTATAGCCTTACTAATGAGCCGTAATACAGCGAAACGTACGCAACAGTATTCACCTGAAGACGACTGGAGATACTTACCAGTTGAAACATTGTGATGTAAAACAAATAAAGACAATGCAAGTCCAAAACTCTTCTATCTTACAGCGAAACGTGTTTGAGGATGGTTCTGATGGAATGAAAAAACTCTTCTCCTGTATAATAGTTACTTTGGAGCATATTGAAAAAAAATAAAAAAATTAGGTTCATTTTAAACGTTATATTTATGTAGTTTCTAAAAATTTATTGATTTAACCATTTTTACAGACGAGGATGATGAAAACAGAGAGGAAATGGATGAAAACGAGGCCATGGGCATAATTAAAAAAGCGAAACAGGAAGATGATGAGTACCAAGGAAATGCAGAGGAGCAGACGTACTATTCCATTGCCCATACTGTTCACGAAATTGTTACTGAACAAGCTTCAATTTTAGTAAATGGAAAACTTAAAGAGTATCAGGTTAAAGGTAACATGCAAAATTTAAAATTCTACTTAGTATTTTTTTAAATTGAAATGATTTTTGCTTAATTTAGTACTTTCAGTATTTATTTAACCACCATAAAGGCAAAGCCATTAGTTTTGTCTTAGTACAGGAAATATAAAAAGTATGTACAAAATGCTAGCACAAATTACTTTAGTTCAAAAGTTGATAGTTCCTTAACATCAAAGTTATTATTTTTTAAATAAAAATATGACGAAATTTGATACATGAACATTTTTATGATGAGAAATCGAGATCTAATATATAATTATTTAATTGTAATTTTTTCTATCCTAAAAAAACCGTAAATATTTACTTTCAAATTATGCTATTAAGATAAATCTAGTTTTTGAAAATAATAACTTTGACATCCTGTAATTTATAAACTTTTGGACTATGGTGATTTATTCTAGCGTTTTGTACCGACCTTTTAGCGACACACTGTATAAAAACCTCAAAAACAAGTTAACAAAATATTTTATTTTATGAAACAAATTATCAGCAATATGTTTTAGTTTAATCAACAACAATCTGTTCTGGGGCCATGCTTTTTTAATATAGTATATTAATATTAATAATTGCCTAGACAATAAAAATAATATAATCCTGTTTGCCGATGACACTACTGTACTAAGTAGTAGTAACTGAAGCAAACTGAGTAAGGAAATATCAAATAATAAGGCCTAAATCGGTTTCAGTACCCTTTTATTTTATTTTATTTTTGATTTCTGCATAATATTCTAAACATATTTCATAAAATATGGCATACACTTGTTTGCGATAAAATCAGATGATATTTTATTGGTACCTAAATAATGAACGTTATTGTAAATAAAGCATTTGGTTGTCATGCTGACAGTAATGATTGTCTTGTCGATTTGTCTTAGGTCAAAATCACTTAAAAGTTATTTCGATAAAATTGTCATTTGCTTGCTTTTTCGGCTTTTTTTCTCTTCGTTCGCTGCCAGGGTCCCATGAGATATTCGATCTCATCCGGCCTGGTTACCGGTGTGAATGGGGTGGGTTGGGAGATGAAACATTATACTCTCTTCCCTGCATTCTTAAATCCACTGAATTTCGGACATACTTTTTTTATTGTACGTATGCCCACTCCGGGAAAAATTGTCATTTTAAATATAAATACGATGTTTTGTTGTTTAAGGTTAAAATGCACTTTTTTCGCATACAGTTGAGGTTGTATACAACATATTTTAAGAAATATGTTTAGAATTTTAGGCAGAGGCAAAAAATAAATTTAAAAATATGTTTTTTTTTAGTCTGATGATTCTTGAGTATACTAGGTTACTACACTAAACAACTCATTGTTATGTTACAACGTTTCGTACGTCTTTATCGTACTTTTTTAAGTTTTTATTAAAACATCTAAAAATATAAAAGTCATAAATATAAAATACAGGCACATTTTGTGACATAACAAAAAACAATTTGTAAACTATTTTTTTTAAATATTTAGGTTTTTTTTTTTGGAGAATTCAAACACTTCAGAGCTATAACACATAGTACCCAATACATAACATTTTTTGTTATTTATATACAATAATTGTTTTAGAAAATAGATAAAAATAAAATTTGAAGAAAATAAGGAAACGTACTTTGGAGTTGTTGTTTTATGGTGAACTGATGGAGTTTTATTATATGCGTTTAGCAAGGATTTTGTTCTTTTATCCTCTATATAAAAAATAACAAAAATATAAAAAATATTAGATACTGTTTATACCTACTATTTTTTAAAGATTTTCATATTGAATATATTTAATACAAAGGTCAAAAATTTAAAAATATGTGTATTCATTTAAGAAAGTAAATCGTCATAACTTGTTTTTAGGCCTTGAAAACGTCACAGGTTTAAAAACTCTTTAATTTTTAACAGTTATGAGTATCTTGAGAAATAATAATTTTTCAGGTCTTGAATGGATGGTATCTCTATACAACAACAACCTTAATGGTATCTTAGCAGATGAAATGGGTCTTGGAAAAACAATTCAAACAATCGGTTTAATAACACATCTGATGGAGAAGAAAAAAGTGAACGGGCCTTATCTAATTATCGTGCCTTTGTCAACAATGTCAAATTGGATGTTGGAATTTGAAAAGTGGGCCCCTTCAGTGCAGGTAAAATTAAAATGTTTAACCTTACGTAAATGAGCATATACAATTTTTTGTCTTACACATTTCAGAACAAACACGAAAATACGACAAATTTTCACATCTTAAACACAACTGTGCCAAAAAACATGTCATTAAACAACTCAGTATAATAATTCTTTGTTTAACCACAAACATTTAAATAGTATATTAAATAAACAAGCTAAAACATCCCCAACCTTTCACACGCCGTTATTAAAGTCTCCGTCGTTTGAAATCCGTTCCAGTGACGCGGTCTGGCAGAAAACAATAGGCTAGATCCTTTTACAGTGAGAAGGTAATTTTCATCATTTCATCTGATTTTAGATGTCCAAACTTTTCAATTAAAAAAAGTATATAATATTTCTTTAGAACACCCAAGGAGTCACCCATTTAAATATAATCTGTCAATTCCATAACACCCTATATAAAGTGTATTTACTTTCAACTGTCACCGATAGTAAACAATAACCTAACCATAAAATGCTCTAAGCGAGACAAACACTACACTATGCAAATCCAAAAGGCTAAAATTAAAACAAATTTTAAAAAAAGAAAACAATAAAAAAAACTCTTCTATTATTCAATAAAACAGTATGTTGTGCAAAATAAAGCTACAATATAATCGCAAAACTTGTTTATTCAAATGCGAAAACTGAATACAGTCCTGTACCGATCGCATAGATCGTTTTGTGGTTAAGTTATTGTTTACTATCGGTGCCATAAATATACTATAGTTATATAGCCCATACAATTAATGATGATGCATAATCATAACAAACAAAAAATTAGGTAGGTCTGTTATTAATTAAAGGGTAATGTCAATTGATATAAAGTTCGTTTTGATAACTTTTGTCATTTCTAAGAACTTTAATTTTACGCGTTAAAAGTGATTTGAAAGTGAAAAATAGTAAGTTGAAACATATTCGGAAAACATATCTCTCATTATTCCGCAACATATTGAAGCTTATTTAAATCCTGACAATTGAAAAAGAATACGATTTTACCAACGACATGACTCGATTCAAAAATTACGTCAGAAGCTGTGACGTGCATCCAACCCGTAATTGTACGGACTTTATATGATTTGCAGTACAGTAAATTTTCACTGGCAATTTTATTTTGTATTTTTATTATTACAAATTTATTGTTTGTTAGTTGTTTAGTGATTGAATTGCGTTACTTAAGTTTTCGAGACGTTTTGGTCCATTTGAAGGCGATATAATGACGAATTGTATGCTGCCATTTTGCCCAAATAAGGGTCCTGTCCATATTTTTAAATCGCAAAATGAACATATAGTGCGCATACTCAAATCCGAGAAACTGGTTACATTTGCCATTATTGTTAAACATTACCATTTTTGTCTGGGCATTAACGATGTGCGAGAGATTTATCATTAAAACTTTTAAGCGGTGCCAACTTAACGGGATACTTAATGGATATTCTTTAATAGATTTACAAAAAAGTTATTTGAAATAGCAAAAATCGTATTATGAACCAATTTGTGGAACAATTTATAATTATTTATTATTTTCTTTTAGGTTATTGCTTATAAAGGAACCCCAGGCATAAGACGAGCTATTCAAGTTCAAATGAGAGCAGCCAAGTTTAATGTTTTATTGACGACGTACGAATATGTCATTAAAGACAAAGGTGTTTTATCTAAAGTGCCCTTTAAATACATGATCATCGATGAAGGTCATAGGATGAAGAACCACCACTGCAAACTTACCCAAGTGCTGAACACCCATTACTTGGCCCCACATCGATTACTTTTGACCGGTACTCCGTTGCAAAATAAGTTACCTGAGCTATGGGCCCTACTGAACTTTTTACTGCCCTCAATTTTCAAAAGTTGTTCTACTTTTGAGCAGTGGTTTAACGCGCCTTTTGCTACTACTGGAGAGAAGGTAAGACATAATTGTTCCCAAAAGTATTCCAGAAAATTTAATCTGGGTTCAAGTCTATTAGAATTATGTCGGGTTGTATAAAGATTTTAAACAATAATTAACTAATGACCTTATGTTACAGTCAAAGTTCTTCAGATAATAATTGTTATATGTTTCTTACTAAAGTTTAAATTTGTTGTTAATTTTAGGTGGAATTAAACGAAGAAGAAACTATTTTGATCATTCGTCGTTTACACAAAGTATTAAGACCATTTTTGCTGCGACGTCTCAAAAAGGAAGTGGAATCTCAGTTGCCTGAAAAAGTCGAGTACATCATTAAGTGTGACATGTCTGGACTACAAAAAACATTGTATCATCATATGCAGAGTAAAGGTGTTTTACTTACTGATGGATCTGAAAGGGGAAGTGGCCAAAGGGGAAAAGGTATGGTTAATACATTTTTCAGTTTAGGAATAGGAAGTAAGTAATGATAAAGGTACCCACAGTTTTCTTATCGGAAAAGATCGTCGGCGTAATATCTAGATAGATCTTTTTTGAAATTCTATATTTACCATTACCTATTTTTCTGGAGTAACCTTAGATTCCAGACTGACCTGGAAAAAACTATCTGAAAATCAGAAGTTAATTTAGCAGTTACTAGACGAATGTACGGAAAAACATGGTGACTCTCACCTAGGCTGGTGCACTGGCTGTACGCCAGGGTGGTAAGACCCGCAATTACATATTCAGCCTTGGTATGGTGGCCAAAGGTATAGCAAACAACCACAATATCAAAGCTAGGAAGCCTGCAAAGACTGGCCTGCTTGAGTATCACGGGGGCCATAAAATCTCCGTCTCTACTGAGTTAGATTAGATCATCTTATGAAGACACTGTGTGTCGAAACAATTGTAATGGCAATTTAAAATAAAAACATAGTGGAAATTATAACCGTTGTGTTACTTATTAATATTAAATTAAATAGACTTGGTGATTCCTAAGTTGGTACTTTTATAACTATAAATAGAAATAATTAAAATAAACTTTTTCAAAAAAATAAATAAGTAAGATTATCTGACCACCACCTGCTCTGCAGCAGATTGGGATATACGAGACGAGTTAAAAGTGACCAAGAGACAAGTTGAGTTCGCTTTACTAGTGAATATAGTATTATCCGCATTCCTTTCAAAGAAATTAACCCGTAGACAAACCAGGAAGACCTACAGCCAAAAGAAGGCATGCGTGATCCTAACTACTTCCTTCCCTGATAAGAAATTTTGAAGACCCATTTCTCTCGATTTATTGGCATTCCATTTTTCTCTCCATGATAAGTATAAGGCTTCCTGTCTTTGACAAAACGACTTCAGTCATCCCAAATGACCTGTTTAAAATATCTCTTCAACAGAACGTTCTGCACTACGTAACCTATACCTAGACGGGTCATAATATTCATAATAATATATTTTTAACATTTTAATTACTTCTATACTTACCCACCCAATTTAAAAAAAAGTGTCAAATTATGAATCACCCCGTAGATTTATTTACTAAAGACAGATCATTGACATTACAATTTATGAGAAAACCCCAAAATTATACTCCTCAAAATACAGATGAAAAACAAATAAAACTTTTTCATCCAACCATTAACTCTGTTTAAAGAACCCTGTTAATTTTTTAGGTGGATCAAAAGCCCTGATGAACACAATTGTACAGTTGAGAAAGTTGTGTAACCACCCCTTTATGTTCCATAACATTGAGGAAAAGTACTGTGAACATGTTGGAATTCCTGGCGGTATAATGACAGGGCCAAATACATTTAGGTAATTCTTATTTCTTTAGCATAAAAATACTCATCATTGTACTATTCCCGTAAGTTATTTTTTCCCCCAATTGTTATAAGGCAGCTAACTTTGTGAAAATTATAATGTATCTTTTTATTATACCGTCTATCCGCGTATAGGGTTTAAAAAACGACAAAAGAACCAAATGATGATACTTATTATATCATCAATGTAATGTAACTGCAGTTACATTACTGCATAAACTAATACAGAAGGCTTAAGTTTATGTTTATGCAGCAATGTAACTGCAGCTACATTGCTGCATAAACTTCAATTGTTTAACTGTCACTTGTAGTTTAAACGGAACCTATACAAGTAGCTCTTATTAAATTATTTTATTACTTCTTTTAAATTTCTTCAATTACGCGCATTTTTAAATATACAATTATTTTTTATTACAAAGTCGGACAGGTTAGTTATGTTAATTTATGATGTGATGATACTTTTATAGATTCAATTTTATTCATTTAGCAGAAATTATACAATATAAAATTGTGTGCGATAATAGAGTTTATAAAAACATGTTGAGCTAGAGAACGGTTTATCCCCTCTAATAAGAAAGTAAACCAAAAATAGGAATGTGCGGTAAAGATAGAGCTACAGTCTAATTTAAACTGCTAACGTCTTCTTCAGGTGAAGACTACTAGAGATACTTACAAGGTTTTGATATAAAAACAAATAAAGATAAAGTCCAAAACTCTTCTGTTATTCAGTTAATATTATGGGTGATTCCTTAGTTGATACTTCTTTTTTAGCTGGTATAAAAGGCATTTTCAAATAGCTTTTTTCAAAAAACTCAAAAATAAAGTACTTACATTCATTTATTACACTACGAATCAAATACGGTTCTGACTAACTTGCCCGTTGAATAACATTAAGAAAACTTCTGGGTGTAGGATGAGCCCGCAAGAGAAAGCGTTCTGCGTATAATCTCAAAGAAACATTCGCACTTTAACGACACTCACAGTAAATTAGCACCATATCTATTGGTTCTTTGTTTTCAAATTTTACCATTTTCACCAATTTAAAATTAACTTGCTTCAGAAAAACACACGGCAGCGGATTGCTCAACATTACCCGTATGACTAATACTAATAAGAGATAAGAAAAACAACAGAAACTATAGCGTTCTATGATTTGATAACCAGGCCCGCACTTAGATTTTTCACTTCTCTATCTCGCCTATTTTTGAGTCTTTTGAAAAAAAGTATTTGAAAAAGTTGTTTATTTTAATGCCTTCTATACACAGCTAAAAAAGAAGTATCAACTTAGGAATCACCCTGTATATTATAGTAGTAGTACGTACATAAGATGTAACATAATTTTTTAGGGCTTCTGGTAAATTTGAACTTCTAGATCGTATATTGCCAAAACTAAAGACCACCAATCATAGAGTTTTACTGTTTTGCCAAATGACCACGCTCATGACAATCATGGAAGATTATCTCAACTGGAGAGGTTTCAAATACCTACGTCTAGATGGTACAATTAAATCAGGTAATAACATTTATTGTAATATTCTGTTTGTAGTAGAAGTAGGAGGTATAAAATTTCTTTTTTATAATTTAAGATCACCATAATTATTTACTATAAGCTATTTAGAAACTAGTATTTTGAAACAACAGCCATTCCACCTAATTTGGTTTAATAATGTCTGGTTTAGCAACAGAATTTAGTTTAAAAACAATATTTTTTTTTGTTTTCAATATTATAAGTATTCTATTGTCATTTTCCACGTAATGAACTAATACAGAAATGTGGTTAAGAAATAAATAGGGTTTTTTAAAATAAAATAATATACATGGTGTTCCATTTAAAGCACCAAAGTTACTACTTCAAGGAAATACATAATTTTTATACAAATATAAAGTTTTTTATTTTAAATTTTCTTTCTGCATTGGTTAGATTTGTTCTCTTTTCTTTTAAGAACAAAGTTGTGTCTGCTCATTTATCAAAATATATAGTAAACTATACTATAAGTCCGAAATTACTGTCAGTGATTGGGCGCTTTGATATAGAGTGCAGCGGGTACCACGATGTTAAAGGAAACAATTCCAATGTATTTTAGAAATTCTAATAGAGCAGAATATTTATTTTTATGGAATTTTTTTCTTGACTTCGTATAAACCGCTACTCTCGATATGAAAGCAATGCGTCACTGATAGTAATTTTGGACCTGGAATATACGTATTCAGTAACTTAATAAATCCAACAATAAAAACTCTATTTAAATCTCAATTGCAGAGGATAGAGGCGAACTCCTTAAAAAATTCAACCAAAAGGACAGTGAATACTTTTTATTTTTGCTGTCCACAAGAGCTGGAGGGTTGGGTTTGAACTTGCAAACCGCAGATACTGTAGTAATATTTGACTCGGATTGGAATCCTCATCAGGTAAGTTTTGTTCAGATCCATAGCAAAATGTTATTTGTTCTATACATGCAATATTTATTGTTTTTCGATTCTAATTTTTTCCATATTTGATAGGATTTACAAGCTCAAGATCGTGCCCATCGTATCGGCCAACAAAACGAAGTGCGAGTTTTACGTTTGATGACGGTTAACTCTGTGGAAGAAAGAATTTTGGCTGCAGCCAGGTACAAACTTACTATGGACGAAAAAGTCATTCAGGCCGGTATGTTCGATCAAAAATCCACCGGATCAGAGCGGCAACAATTCTTGCACGCCATTTTGCACAATGACGGAACAGATGACGAGGTATGTAATATGTTGAATAAATTCTGTCTTTACTATATGGAACTTCATAAATTAATCTATAAATAAATCACTATTTTTGTTTTAAATTTTAATAAATCCTACAAAAGTAAAGATACATCCAACAATTACACACTGCATCCATTAATTATGAAATAGCTAAAAATGTACTCGATTTTTAAACGCCCATATTTTCATCATAATTTGATTAATCCATTCCATTTTTAGTTTACTCGGTAGGCTCTTGCAGTGGCGTTTTAGAAGGGGGGAGGGGCTGCAACCCCCCCCCCCCCTGAGCCTAGGAGCTCGGGTCTAATTGCAACCTAATTTTTCGTCTCTCGCTTGGACTTGGAAAATTTTTCCATAATGTATTCTTGGCTTAGATTACAAAGGTATTGTAGGAAACGTTTAGTTTTTCCTTCTAAAAGTCCTGTTTTATATAGAGATTAAGGTTTCGGACGCATATCGTTTTAGTTATTGATTTATTATGCAATTTTATAGGAAAACGAGTAAAAAGAATAATATTTTATAGTATTTTTCTATTATATACTTGTCTGTTCCGTTTTCCCTTTTTTAGAACTATTTTAAATCAACAAAAATATAAGCCAATGCAATAAAATATTTTTACAACAATAACAAAAAACAATTAGGTATTTATTTTTAAAGAGAAAAATTCAAGTAAAAATTTTAATTGAAATTTTTTTTTATGGAAGAAGTGTGATAATTTAAAAAATATAAAAATAGTGCGGAAAGAAACAAGAATGCTTTATTATGACTATACAATACGGCACTTAAGAAGAAGTATTTCAAAACCTAAGTATTTGCACCAAAAAACTGCTCTTTGATCTACACTCCTAAAATACACGATTTCTGAAAAAATCATCAATTTTGGCGTGGTGAGCGATATTTACTTTATTTTTAATCATGAAAAACCGAGTCCGAAAAAAGCTGGTTAGAGTCATACGTCTTATACATTAAAAATTTTTATTGACACCAATATTCATATTTGGCACTGGACTCATTGCTCATCAATTTTATTGATCATCTTTTTGGTGTTTTCGAAGAAAGGCTAGTCGCTCTGCTCAGTAGCAACATGGTCATGAGCATTTTGACATACTACCTATCGAAATTAGAACGACGCCGACGCTATAATATGAATTGGCTGTTGAGACCGCGAGTATTACTAAATAATTCTATTATAGGAAGAAAATGAAGTTCCCGATGATGAAACTGTAAATCAAATGGTTGCCAGAAACGAGGATGAATTCCAGCTTTTCCAGAAAATGGATGTTGAGCGAAAAGAGGAAGAAGAAAAAGTTGGAATGACCCATCGATTAATACAAGAGGAGGAATTACCAGACTGGCTGGTTAAAGTAAGTTGAGTGGAAATGTGTACTGGAGATCTAAATCGTAAAATAAAGTAAAATAACCGTTGTATGGTCATAGATACAAAAAATAAAAAAAATCATTCAGTATTCTCAAAAATTAGAATATTTTAAAATTAAAATATTTTCAACACCTATTTACTCAACTATAGGTTTTATAATTGGGGTTAGTAAAATAAAGGGTCACCGTTATATCAATAAAAATGTTTATAGGAAGGAATACCTCGTAAAAAAAGTTTCAGATCCTTGGACCAAACAGGCTTTATAAGCGAGTATAAAACCGACATTGTTTTTTTTAACCCTTTTGAAAATTTTGAGTAACCAATTTTTTACTTGTTTAGGATGTTGATGAGGAAGATTCGTGGAAGTTTGAAGACGATGACGTTCTATTGGGTAGGGGTTCAAGGCAGAGAAAAGAAGTTGACTATGCCGATAGCTTGACAGAAAGGGAGTGGCTAAAGGTATGTCAAAGAAAGTGTATTAAAAGTGATAAGCAGCTACGGGGTTAAGCTAAACAACCATCACATAACTCGAGAGCTGCTGAACAAATTCTAATAGAATTTGATTTTGATCTGGCATGTAGATGACTCTGAATGGCGTTTTTATTATTATGCAAATTACTTATAAACTGCTCTGAAAACTGCATTCGCGTCCGCTGGCCGTTTAGTGACAATTTTTAGACTCTTAAAAATCAAAACTTCCTAACTAGGACTGTCACTATTTTATATTCACTTTTATGATTACGTACTCAGTGTAATAATCTAAGAAATGCGGGGTCGATTCCACGGCGAACAAATTTGGCATGCGGTGAGATGTCATCTTGACGGCCGTTTAATTTGTAATGATCCCGCCGTGTTAGTGTATCTAGAATCTAGACCTTAAGAGTGAGGTTTAGTGACGCATTCGTCATTTTGTTTTTTGATCAATATTTCGTTAATTTTTCCTTTTATTCAAAAATCGGGCAAATAGCCATATTTGAAGCATAATTACCTACAATTTAAAGTTAAAAAAGTTTAAATGTATAAAGTAATTAAAGCAGAAAAAGAAAAATGGACAAATTTTCGTTTTTTGCTTTTATTAATTTGTTAATCAAAATTTCTTTAGTTCAAAACTGTAGGTAAATGCTACTCAAGGACGGCCATTTGGCCGCTTTTTGAATAAAGCGAAAAGAATAAGAAATATTGTTGAATAAATGAAATGTGGAATGCATCACCAGACTTCACTTCTTACACTTTTTGGGTAATTTTAAATTATAATATTAAGGCTTTTGTTGCCTACAAGCGTTTAAAATGTAACTAACTAAAATATATTAAAGGCAATTGACGAGGATGGAGATTACGACGATGAAGAAGAAGAGGAAGAAAAGGCCAAGAAAAAAAGAGGCAGGAAACGCAGAAAAAAGGAAGAATCTGATGAAGATGAAACACCTCAAAAGAGAAAAAGAAAACCGCCTAGCAGTACTAATGAAGCTAAAATAAAGAAAAAAATGAAAAAGTTAATGGAAATCATCGTTAACTATACTGATAGGTAATAGGAACTCCTCCTTTTTCGAAATCTGCTAAATAAAATAACTATCTCTTTTCGGTCAATGTCCCTGTAACCTTTATATAATTAGAATTTTACAAGTCATAAGGCTTGCCGTAGTAATGTTTTTAAGGAAAAAATTAAAAAACAATCTTCTCTCTCACAAATTTATTTTTTATGGTTATGGGTTTCCTTAACAAATAAGAACTTTGTTAAACAAAATTATAAGCTCGTGTTCCCACTATTTTTACTTGTAAAATAATATTTAAAAAAAAAAAATTATACGGAATATTACTGCTAAGACCGTTCGCACCCAAGGCGACTAAAAAGAAACAAATTACACACTTAAATTACCAATCAGTTACTTAGTAGTTATTGCCCATGTATTTCAAAGAACATCCGCACACAAACCAACTAGTTGGTAACGTTACCAACTAGCATTTTTAATTTTTAAATAAAGTTAGGAAAAAGAAAAACAAATTTTCAAACTTTCGCTTCTATTTTCTTAGATATCTCCAGAAAAACTAGGAATTACCTAAATTTTTAAAATACATTTGATTGTTTGATTGGACACCAAATTGTGCAATTTTGCCACAATTGGAACGCAGTGTACAGTTTTTTTTTTGTTTTAGGGATGAACGACAACTGAGCGATCAGTTTATGAAGTTGCCCAACAGGAAAGAATATCCCGAGTATTATTCAGTTATTAAGAAACCTATCGATATTAACAAGATTTTGTCATATATTGATGATGGCAAGGTAATATTGACTTTTGATATTACATGTTATATGTATATAAGACAATTTAACATGCCTTCTGTACAAATAATTATTTTATAGACTATGCTGACTATTGCTGACATTTCTTCCACATAAACTAGTGATCAGTATGTCAATGACTAAAGTGACACAGTCGCTATCTATCGGTAATCTAGTGAAACACCTCCTATGGCTATCTGGCACATAAAAACATAATATATAAATGCAGAAATTGTCGCTTAAATGATTAATGAATTAAAAAATTTGCTGATTATTGTCAATCCTACATTTTTTTTAATATTTTCTAGTATTCCGATTTTAACGATTTGGAACGAGACTTTATGTTGTTGTGTCAGAATGCCCAAATATTCAACGAAGAAGCGTCACTAATTTATGAAGACAGTATCGTATTGCAGTCTGTAAGTATACAAACCGTCTTTGTAATTATCCCGGGTATCCCATTATGCATATATCAAATGCCGCTTACGCTACAATTTTAAAAGGAAAATACTTTTAGTAAAAGTAACCTTGAGAAGTTTGTGAAATTATTTTTAAATTTCTAAATTGGCCACTAAAGGGCGTAATTCTTATGGTATTGCATAAAATTGACTGTTTTTTGAAAAACTCGTACATTAGGTGCGCTGGCAACATTTGACCGTGACTCTACCTATTAATATAAAGAGCGGGCAGGAGAGGATATTTTTAAAATTTTAAATTATCATAACTTTAGATTCCCTTAACCCAATTGAGCAAACGATGGCAAGGAGCCCAAAAAAGAAAGGTTATTAGAGACTTGTCAAAAAAATGTAACACAACCTAACACAAAATACAGGAGTCGCTGAATCAATATTTTCCTTACGTATATTTAATATTTTTTAAAGCTTTTATTTAACTGGCAATGTATGTATGTTACTGTCAAATCTTACAAACACTTCTCTTTATCCCACGGAGTTGAAATTTTACATAGTGATTCAGTTCCGATGACAATGCGTTTTTATGATAAAAAAAACCTGAACAAACTCGAACCCTTTCCTCTTATCCAACGGAGTTGAAATTTTACATGGTAATCACCATGAAAAATAAATCACTGAATCCAGTTCTGATGACAATGTATTTTTATGATAAAAGAAAAACGAACAAACTCTAACTCCCTTCCTCTTATCCCATTGAAATTTTACATGGTGTTTCAGTTCCGATGAAAATGCATTTTTACGATAAAAGAAACTGAAGAAACTCGTACCGCTTCCTCTTATCCGACGGAGTAGAAAATTTACATGGTGATTTAGTTTTGATGACAGTGCATAATAACAAAAAATCGAACAAACCCGAACCATTTTCTCGTATCCTTCGAAGTTGAAATTTTACATCATGATTCAGTTCCGATGACAATACATTTTTATGATAAAAAAAACCTAACAAACTCGAACCCCTTTCTCTTATCCCACGGAGTTGAAATTTTACATGATGATTCAGTTCCGATGACAATGCATTTTTATGATAAAAAAACGAACAAACCCGAACCCCTTCCTCTTATTCCACATAGTTGAAATTTGACATGATGATTCAGTTCCGATGACACTTAATTGAAATAAACATACTAAGAAAAATATCCAACGAAAACTAAGAAAAGAAATAGTAAATTATCATAAAAAAAAATTTCAAAAAAGTTTTTATTTAAATGCGCTAAGAGACGAAAATAACCTTTGAAGTAAATCAAACCCATCTTTTTGTTATATTATAAAAATTTATGATATAAAAGCTTGTCACGAGAATAAATCTTGACACGGGTCATTTTAAATTAAATATATGAAATACAGAGATTTATCACGACAAACTTTTATATCATAAAATTTAATGTAACAAAAAGATGGGTTTGATTTACTTGAGAGTTTATTTTCTTCTTTTAAGCACCTTCAAATAATAGCTTTTTTGTTAAGTTTTTTTTTAAAAATATTAGTTTATTTTACTAACTAATGCAGAATTATTTTGTAGTATCCAAAACTGACAACTTGCTGTGTAACTGTAAAACTGGTTATTCTGGTTTAATAGCTTAACAGGAAATAACGTTTATTATCTAAAATAAACTAGCATGACTTTTCTCTTCAAAATACTTCTTTGATCGTTTTCCTCAAAACTAAAAAACGCAATTGTCGCCATATTTTAATTTGTAATTATTTCTTAGGTCTTTTCAAATGCCCGCCAAAAAATTGAAGTTGATGAGTCAGATGAGGAGGAGAACAAAAACGACTCGGAAGAAGAACCGCCACCAAAGAAAAAGAAGGAGAAGGAACCGAAGGAAAAAAGAAAGAGGGGTAGACCGAAAAGATCCGTTAAAAAATACGTCTCAGATGAAGAGGAAGACGATTAAAATGATTAAAATACGTAAAAGTATAGTACCTATTTAATTTCGTAATCGTTTGGAAATGATTTGACGTTTTTTATAATGCGACTATTTATATTTCGAATAATTATTAGGAAAAGTTTATAATTACATACGTTAAGACGAAATAATTAATCTTTTGGTTGTTAGACGTGTTTGCAAGCTACTATTTGGATTTTTTTAATGCAACAATCTCTGTCTCGTTTTACATGTCACTGGTATGAGGATTTACATTTTGTAGTATGTTCTAAATGTGTGATTAAAATAATTTTATATCAAATAAGTTAATCGAGACAAAAAGTACCAGCCCTTACATTTTGAGGCAAACAGGAAAATTTTTGGTTTGACTGTTCAGCGTTTTTATTTAAACATGAAAGTATAGTTTTGACATGGGCGTCGATAGTTATTTGTGGGAAAGTGGGAAGAAAAACAATATGGGTCAATAAAAGTAAATAAAACCTTCGAAGTTAATAATAATTTACATAAATAACTTAATTTTCGAAAAAAAATCTTAATTTATATTTATTATTTTTTTTAATATTTACACCTTGAGTTGCTTTTGCATATCAAGAATTCCATATTTATTTCTTCCATTCGGATTCACCATTTTTTCCTCCTTTTTTTACCAGTTAACCAAATTAAAATAAATTAAAGCTTACTTGGACAAAGGTATTATTTTAATAGCTGACGTTTCGAACCCAGTTTTGAGTCATCATCAGGACACGATTATATTTTTTTAAATGAAACCTCAACATAACGCACATTCTGCATGACATATACAGAGTGATTTACGATGAGCGTTCGTTAGAACTTTTGAGAAAACTATTGAAAATATGTTTTTAAGACTTTACGAGTTTATATTTTTTGATGTGTCCGCTTTACCTAAAATATTTACTTTTTTTATGACTTCCGGTTATACCGGAAGTAACTGTAAAATTTGGATTTTAAGTCTCATTTTTAAACTACCAATATCTCAAGAATTATCCAGTTTGGACGTATGATCTGGTATACAAGACTTGTTTAGAATCTTGAACAAAACAATAGAAATAATCATGTATCTTAAAATACCAAAGTTGACAGCTACTTCCGGTATAAACCGGAAGTAGCTGCCAATATTTTAGGTAAATAGGGCACATAAAAAATACAGGGTGATTCCTAAGTTGATACTTCTTTTTTAACTGGGTATAGAATGCATTAAAATAAACAACATTTTCAAATACCTTTTTTCAAAAATAAGGTACTTACATTCATTTATTACACTATGGATCAAATACGATTCTGCTTAACTTGCCCGTTGAATAACATTTAGAAAACTTCTGGGATAGGATGAGCCCGCAAGGGAAAGTGTTCTGCGTATGATCTCGAAGAAGCAGCCGCACTCTGACGACACTCACCGTAAATTAGCACCATATCTACTAGTTCATTGTTTCAAATTTTACCATTTTTACGTGTCACCAATTTAAAATTAACTTGCTTCAGAAAAATACGCCGCAGCGGATTGCCAAATAACCGACCACGACCCGTAAATTGCATGACCAATAAGAGATAAGACAAACAACATAAAGTATAGCAGGCTACGTTTTGATAACCAGGCCCGCACTTAGATTTTTTTCTTCTGTATCTCGCCTATTTTTAAGTTAAGAAAATGTTTATTTAATTGCCTTTTATATATAGCTAAAAAAGAAGTATCAACTTAGGAATTACCTTGTATAAATGAGCAAAGTTTCAAGAGAACATTTTAAGTGGTTTTCCGAACGCTAGTCGTGAATAATCTTGTATTTGTCATTCTCTTACCAGTAATGTTTTTTTATTATTAATGCTTGTGTGCTTTTTGGTGTAATTTACACCTACATCATTGCCAATAAAAAAAAAATAAGGAACAAAACAAATAATTTTGCTTTAAAAAAATCCTTTTAATTAACAGCGAAAACTGACAAGATAGGCAGTTTCTAGAAAAGTAACTAACTCAAGCTAAAAATTTCTTTTATTTTGAAAAATGTTAAATAAGTTTTCGTTTAGAAATAATTGTTCATGTTCCATTCTATTTAGTTTTTCAGCAGTTTGTTGTCGACCCTTAAAACTAACCGAACTAAGGCCCAGTTTTTCAATGCATTATGAACCAAATACCATGTGACAGAAGCAATCAACGTGTAACTGTCAAGTTCTATGTGACTGGTTTCTTTTACATTATCGAATTAGCTAGAATTTGAGAAGTGAGTGAGAGACAATACAGGCATTATTGCACTGAACTGCGTAACGTGATAAGTCGTTTTTCCAGTTTTTGTAGCCTTCAAAGTATTTCCACTTGGCTCTTTTAGCACAAGAAAAAATCTTACACCTACTTCTTTCAGGATATGACGACATTGGCCAGCTTAATTTTTTATTAATTAATAAACATTTAATAAACAAAACTAACATCAAATTATCTAGAAAAACGTCTGGCCGCTCTAGGCTTCTCTTTCAAAGTCGTTTCTTCACCTGGATCCATCAAGGTGCCTAAATAAAACGGCCAGGAATTCTATCTCTCACACTCCTTTTAAATCGATAAGACTCTAGGGCATTCTAATATGGGTGGGTCTTATTACATCTGATTGCTAAGGTCACAGCCCATAGAAAAACCGGGCTTAAAACGAGCTTTTAACACGGTGTGCTATATAGTTAGGAAATTATAATCAATTAAATGTGACAGGCAGGAAGTATATTGCCAAAGTTCCGTTTATCTTCATACAGATCATTTGATTTAACTTTATAAGAACTTTGTTTTAGGATTAGTTAACTTAACCCTTATTTTATTATATCGGTAATTTTGCTTAACTTTCGAGAAATTTTATTCTCGGACTAGTTAACCTTTATTTTAAATTAAAATTATTTAATTATATACAAATTTAAAAAATGTTTACAAATATCCAACGTATTTGAGTTAATGTCAAATAAATGTTTGAAATTAGAATTTTTCGAAACAACATTAAAATCAAAATAATTAAACACTTCTCGAGAACGTTCGACCATATAATTAAAGCACCTTAACTCCCTGTAGAGTGCATTCTTATCTAAGACACCCTGTATACAAACATATAGTATGTCCGCGGATTTGAAGAGAATGAACCAAAAAGTGAGACACCAAAAAAAATCATTCTTTACAAAAGTTTTTGCTGGTAAAATAGATGAGATTCACCTTATGAAAAATTAAATTTTTTATATACCTTAAAGTCTCACTCACTAGTTTCTTTATTGCTTATTACAGTCCGCAGCAAGCTAATGATAACGTTGTGTTCAACAAACTCTAAAACTACAATGTTTCATGGTTCACTATGAACAAATCAATGCACCAAACAATGCTTTTTAAATTCCGATATTTACGCTGGTTATGGAGCTTCTGTTTACAAAGACAATATTTGTAATCAAAGTTATTTAATTTAAGGGCCTTTTAGTGGCTAGAATTATGATATGACGCGTAACGTGGTCAACATGCTTTTTACATGTTATTTACGATAGTATTTTCTTCGCGGAATTCAATGATGTTTAAAAAAATTCTACTTTTGACTATCTTTATATTGAATAAAGTGCTGAGGAAGATATCTGATTGTCAAAAAATGATTACAAATTGCCAATTATATCTTTGACAATAAAGTATCGTCTCCTGGTTTTTTTCACTAGCAGACAAATAAAATATTCATTGTTTTCACTATATTTCCTGTCATTATAATATATATAAGAAGCAGGGCCGTAGCCAGGAGAGGGATGGCCAGGGCTAAGCCCTACTAAAAATGTATACATATATAATAAATAATTTTACACTGCGTGTCTGTTTTTTAACCCCAAGAAAAAGTCCTGTGAGAAATTTAAGACTAGCTACGGCCCTGACAAGAATGTAGATCCTGTATTTACATAACATGTATAGAAATTCAAATTTCCGTAATATCATTACCTTAATCTCTGTATACGTATTTAATGTCTAGGCTTATAGCATGTCGCTATCAATAATAGTATCAACTAGGCCTTAGATGAAGTTCCTAGCCAGTAATGTGACCTTATATTTGGGGTTTTAAAAATATCACTAGAAACTTATACAAATCCTAAGTCTTTATACATTTTTTATAGCTCTATATGAATTTTTCTGGAGCTAAAGTTTGTGGATATTAAAAATCTTGTTTAAGTATAAAGAAATAAGTGGTTACTTGCAAATATATATGTTTGTCCCTTTTTTAAAGTAAACGGTAGTCGATGAGTCATAACGAGCAAATAGTGCGTTTTCATCACGTCGCGCATATTTTACCTGCGTCTGCCGAAGGCAATAAAATTATTTTTTTATATACCAAATAATATAAAAACGAGTTTCACGAGAATTAGGTGGCGCGGCGTCAGTGGAGATTATTAAGATAATATCGGGGCATCGTTTGTAATTTTAATGGAAAATAGGAAATCTATAGAATTGAAACTTGAAAATACATTTAAATTTTTTTTTTTTTTGAAAAAAAAAGATATCCGCAAAACTATAAGTTCTTGTAAACCCCTTAGTAAAATTTTTGTATTAAATTATTAATTAGACAAGCCAGGAAACGATGCCGCGTTTCACGTTAGTATGGAATGCTCTTAAAGCTTTTTTAAGTTCTACTAACAGAGTTGCCGATTTGTCTTCGACGCATGAGACACGGGGTAATTTGTTAAAAACTTCCAAAAAAAAATCTTTAATAACTCGAAAGGTTTTAATCTTTAAAAAAAGGTTTTTTAAATAAAAATTTTGTATTTTTTTCTTCTCTACAAAATGACTATCAGTGTTTTTTAATTAAAATATTTAAAAAACAGACATTGACGATGATAACTTAGTTATAACAAATGACGTTAAAAAAAAGTGATAACGTCGCTTGGTAGAAAAAAAAAACGAAATTGTTAATTAAGGAACTTCCTAAAATTAAAACTATTTGAATTTAAAAAAAAATCTGCTTTGCATTTGGCCGATTTTTGGATAAAAGGAAAAAGTAACGAAATATTGACACTCTTAACCTTATTTTATTTGTACATACATGTAAGAGGATGACCTATATTTTACAGAAATTTTTAATGAAAATTTAACCCCTAGTCTAGGGTACCAAATTTTTGCAACATTAAATATTTAAATAAATTAAGTGGTAATTTACACATTTTACTAGTAAAATGAAATATTTTTAAATTTGACAGTCTCATATCTCATTTTAAAGAAAATATTTATTTAGGTACGTAACAATTTATATACATAATATATAAAACACTTTTTACTTATAGATAATAAGGTAGGTATTGGATATTGTATGTATAAATTAAATGTGCTAGTAAGGTGGATCCGAATAATAAAATGTGTATCCACATTTCATTGGCATATTATGTATTTGACCAATTTTTCAATTTTCATTCGTTAAACATCTTTACGAAATTATTTAAAAGAAAATATGCAATCAAGCAATATTTTATATTGCATTTCCATTGCAAACCTGTAAAGCCAAGGAAATCATTTTATTGAATTAGTGAGAACATTTCTACTGTGTGGGCCGTTTTTTACTTTAACAGTAATACAAAATGCCACGGATAAAAATTTTAAGAAATTGGCTTTACCTATGGGAAAAAGTTAGGTTATTTCCCAAAATTTTGAAAAATGGTAAATAAAGTAGTTGTTTATTTTTCAATTTTCTACCTGAGTGCTAAATCTCAATAAAACCATTTAAATGTAAAATATTTATTGCTTACATAGGTGTTTTCTACTTAACAGTATTTTGAACACACATTTTTCTTAAAAAAGCATAAATTATGTCATACTTAAGAGTGTGGTATAGTTACGCATTCGCTATTTCGTTCTTTGATATAGATTTTGTTACTTTTTCCTTTTAACCAAATATCGACATTTCAAGCATAATTACCTACAATTTAAACTTAAACAAGTTTGAATTTATAAAGTAATAAAAGCAGAAAAAGAAACAAATTTTTCGTTTTTTGCTTGTGTTATTCATCAACATTTCTTTCGTTCAAGAATGTAGCTACCTAATTGCTACTCGAGGACGGGTCCCCTTTTTGAATAAAGCGAAAAGGATAAGAAATATTAATTAATGCAAAGTTTAACTAGAATCATTGGTGACATTTTGCCAACCAACAAAATCCCGCTAATCGATTTTTCAGGCGCTAAAATCTCTGCACTGGCAGATACTGAAACCGGATTCTCGATTCGCTGGAAATAATTATATTTGCCGCTGAATATGAAACAGGTTTTCACAAAATAGTTTTTGTGGATTCCGAGAAAATTACGTTTGAAATAGCGTTTAGAGGGATTTTGTTGGCTGGGCAAAATGTCACTATTACTTTCTAACAAAATTCACGTTAATTGATTCTATTGAGGTGTAAAAGGGTAACTGAGTTAAATAAACAAATTTTAAATTCAATGTTCAACTTCTAGTTCTAGCTAAATAAAGTTATTGCATACCAACATTTTGATAATTCTGCTTTGAAGTTAACAGTATTGGATTCTACCTGTGTATGTGCTTTCTATCTAAAATAAAATTATCAAGTTACTACACTGAATATATTTTTTAATTTATGCTTATCTTAACTATAGTTAAGAGTGAAGTCTAGTGATGTATTCGCCATTTAATTGTTTGATCAATATTTCTTATCCTTTTCGGTTTATTCAAAAGGGACTAAATACACGTCCTTGAGTAGCAATTACCTACAGTTTTGAAGTAAAGAAATTTTGTTTAATAAAAGCAAAAAACGAAAATTTATGAAATGTGTCCATTTTTCTTTTTCTGCCTTTATTACTTTATAAATTCAAAGTTGCCTTACTTTAAATTGTAGGTAATTATGCTTCAAATATCGGTATTTGGCCGATTTTTGGATAAAAGGAAAGCGTACCGAAATATTTATCAAAAAGCGAAATGGCGAATACATCACTAGACCTCAGTCTTAATTAGCAAGCCACCCACCCAGTATTATAAATACCATTGTACATTGCGTATTTCACAGTAGCGAGCTGAAATGTTTTTAAAACATTGTAACTACTTTTATTTTCTATTATATTAAATGTATTATAATATTGCTAAATAAATAATATTTAACTTAAATTATTTTCAAGCAAAACTGCATATTTTGTTAATAAAAGGTGTCTGTAATTTTTTAAGAATTGGAATATTAAACAAAAATATAAAAATATTTTAGAACAATAAACAACTATTCGCAATAAATTATAATAAAACAGAATACATTCCATTTGTTTCACATTGTATGTAGATAGATCCACTTCTTAAAATCGGCTCCGTAATATGTAAAAATAATTTCAATATAAAAACTCAAATCATTAAATATCGTTTAAATTAATTGTAATTAATAAACACCTTAAGAGCGTTTTCACACGGCACCATATATCGCGCGCGATAAATGGTCGCAATATTGCTTTACACCAAATTATGTGTTCTCTAATATCGCTTGTGTGTGAAAATGGCTCATTAGAAAACACATAATTTGGTGTAAAAGCAATATTGCGACCATTTGTCGCGCGCGATATATGGTCGCAATATTGCTTTACACCAAATTATGTGTTCTCTAATATCGCTTGTGTGTGAAAATGGCTCATTAGAAAACACATAATTTGGTGTAAAAGCAATATTGCGACCATTTGTCGCGCGCGATATATGGTGCCGTGTGAAACCGCTCTTAGGCTAGATCAATCGCCTGGTAACTTTATCAACAAGATAATTTCCAAAGAAGCCATTGTTGAGACAATTATTTCCAAAGAAATTATATGGCTGATAACGTTATCAGATTGATCTAGCGGACCTAAACAATTGGTTAAACTTTGGTTTTGTTAATACATTCAACACAAATAAGCATAAAGATTTCACCCAATAACTTGGATGAAATTGAACGAATTGGGTCTCTTAGCATAAATACAGTCACGTTATAGGTTTCAATGCGAAATATAATTTGAGATATTTTTTTCATTGAATTTACTTAACTACATAGTTTAAAACGCAATGTAGTTTATAAACACAAAACCGCTTCGGTTTGTAAATAGAAAGGAAATTGCCTTACACCACTGTGAGCACTTGTTAAAGCACAGCTGTTTAAAAAGTATGTAGAAGGTCAGTACATTACCCAAACTTTTTTTAAGTACTCTATGAGGAACCGAAACCCAAAGAAAAACTTTCAAATCACTCAATTTAACTTTACTTTTATGTGATAACTTAATTGCTCTTTTTGCACAAAAGCTAATTTATAGATAAATAAAAGGTTAGATACCTTTTATTTAACTTTTGAAAAAAATCTTAGTGCTTCGTATCACACGAATCAACATAATTTTTTTTAAATTTCAATCCTTATTATGAGCAAATGTACCCTTCATAAAACAAGCCACTGTGCTTTTACAGTAATACGCAAGACAACTGTGATTATGACATCAATGACATTGACAGATATGATTTACTCACAAAGTTGTCTGGTTAGTAAACAAAGAATAATTAAGCTAACCGGACCACTTTGATAGTCGATTGATTTATATCAAAGTTGCTTAGTTAGCAATTTCTTGATCAAAATGGGTACCTAGTTTCAAAGATTTTGACCATAACATGTCCCTAGCTTTTTATCCGCATTCCGATCATTCAAATACATTCGGATTTTAATAAAAAATATAAATATTGTTTAATATTACCAATAAAAATTTTTTTATTGCCTCTATTTAATTAGAAAAGTTTCCAGAAATATTTATACCATACAAATGTCATTTCCGCAACATGTCCCCAGCACAAATTTAGAGGTGTATTTGTCTAGTGTATCTTGTAAGAAGCCCTTTTAGCATAAATGTTTGAAATTTAATATGATAAAAGTATTTTTGTGACACAAATATAATAGTTACTTTAGACATTTAAATACCATGTCAATAAAGTTTGTTCCCGTTTGTTGTCATTACCGCGTCACTGCATATCCGTGAATATTTAATTGCCTTTATAAACTTTATAACAGTAGATTTTACGCGCAATGAGTTCGTATTAATGGTTTCTGCAACTTGCTATAAAGCATGTAGTCTTTTTTAAATTAAAACAAAAAAATGTGTTAAAACTAGTGCATTTACTATTTAAGGTTATGCTTGTAATTAAGCCTGAGCTTCTTGTTATTCTAACCTAAAATTTACCCGTTTTGGCAACTATTTTCTGTGGGGAAAAACTATTAGGTTGTCATTTCCACAAGTTAGTTGTTTAAAGAAATATACATTTTTTTCTAATTTTCCAGACTTAGAAACAGCAATTCATTATATTTTTCATACTAAACTAATGTGATTCAATTTTTAATTAAAGTTTTTTCTCTATAATATCTAAAAGTATTTTAACCATTTTCGCACAAATTGTCTCTCGTCCCGCAATGTTAAAATAGGACCATTATTTACATAGTTTTTAAAACTTTATGATTTTGATTGTTTATATATTTATCATTCAAAGCTATAATTATTTTACAGTAACAGCTTCTTTATATCAACCAGAAGTTTTAGGCGTTTAAGTTTAGTTGACAGAAAGTTCCGCGTTGCGGAAATGACAAATTAATTTGTTCAAACACTGCAACATTGTTTATGGTATTTTTGTTTTGTGGCCACATTTAAATAACGGTTTTGCACACTCTATAAATTTGCCTTAAATTAGAGGCTGTAATCCAGAATTAATTTTTTTAAATACATATCACTGATCCATTTTTAGCCAAAATTCTTGAAACTACCCATATACGTGTTTTATTTGTTTATTTTTTAGAGAGTAGGTCGAAACTTTGTATTATGGCCTTTACTATTACTCTATTGCATTACGTATTACAATAAGTTTATAATAAATATGTATATCCGAAGTAGCGTCTTTTTTGTTTATACTACCTTTATAACCTAAAACTACAATAATTACATTTCGTGACAGAGGTTATCCAATTTTTTAGGCTAGATACTTTTTTTTTGTAAACGACCGCCTAAAAAAATGAGTAAGTACCCCTGAAACCAGACTAAATTTGTTGGACGCCCATAGAAAAAATCATTTAAAAGAATCTACCCGTTGCTGCGAGCGCCCTGTCGGAACAGAATTTGAATGAGAACAAACGACCTGAGACCTAATTCTCGAAATCGAGGAACAGGCTTCTCATGAGATAAATGGGCGGTGTTAGTTTAAAATCGTATGTGACACTAACTGGGAAGCGGATTATCTCATGAGAAGGCTGTTCCTCGAATTTGAGAATTAGGCCACTGGAGTCTCGCCAGTTTCGCGAATCGGGATTCCAGTCTAATAAATGAGTTTTTTTTATAGTCTTGCGATAATTAAAAAAAAAATTCCTCGAATAATGTCATGTGGATTTAAATATAATGCGTCAATTCCATAACATCCCCGCTATCGAAGTTCCCCCATTTTACTGTACCTATGTTGTAAAATAAGGTGTAATAATATATTATTATACAGGGTGATTCCTAAGTTGATCCTTCTGTTTTAGCTGTGTATAGAAGGCATTAAAATAAACAATTTTAAATACGTTTTCTTCAAAAAACTTAAAAATAGGCGAGATACAGAAGTAAAAAATCTAAGTGCGGGCCTGGTCATCAAAACGTAGCCTGCTATACTTTATTGTTGTTTGTCTTATATCTTATTAGTCATGCAATTTACAGGTCGGTGGTCAGTTATTTGGCAATACGCTGCGGTGTGTTTTTCTGAAGCAAGTTAATTTTAAATTGATGACACGTGAAAATGGTAAAATTTGAAAACAATAAACTAGTAGATATGGTGCTAATTTACGGTGAGTGTCGTCAAAGTGCGGCTGCTGCTTCGATATTATATGCAGAACGATTTCCCCTGCGGGCCCATCCTACACCCAGAAGTTTTCTTGGTGTTATTCAACGGGCAAGTTAGGCAGGACCGTATTTGATCCATAGTGTAATAACTGAATGTAAGTACCTTATTTTTGAGTTTATTGAAAATGTTTATTTTAATGCCTTCAATACACAGCTAAAACAGAAGTATCAACTTACGAATCACCCTGTATAATAAAAAATTAGGTATATTAAAACAAGATGTCGCATGAACTATCCGCACCAGTTGTATTTTTGTAACTAGTTGTGAAAAGTAAGAACTCTAAAATTCCAAAAAATGGACTTTAACCGTAATGCTCTAGACTCTAGTGAGTTTTTTTGTTATTTTATACTTTAACTCTTGCTAAAAACACGTATTATGCATTGGCAGGTCCTTTATGTCGGTTATTTTAAACTTTAAACATCATCCGATATCTTAACACAAAACTATCCGTCTATGCGGAGTCTTATACTTAGAGTACATACTTTTTGTAGAAATAATCGTTATAAAAGCTACGAAACAAGTGTTAATAATTAAAGCCATAGTTTTTAGTACAACTAATTTAATACAGGTTCAACACCGCCCTAATCGTCAGCTGGCGCATACAACGTTGCAAACTGCACCATTTATAATAATTACACTGTGTGTTACAACAAGCCCGGATCTGACTATTGTTTGGACTAGGCACGAACCACAACCCAGCAAAAAACCGTTAGCCGAGAAAATAATCCTTTTTTGCTTTTACTTATTCATTGATCAAAGTTTCTTTAGTTCAAAATTGTAGGTAATTGCTACTTAAGTACGGGTTTTCGGCCCCTTTTTGAATACAGCGAAAAGGATAAGATATATTGATTAAAAAATTAAATGGTGAATGCATCTCTAGACCACTAAAACATTTTTTTCTAGGAATAAAAAAGATATTATAATATCCATCTGCAAATGTAATATTGTTATAGCGATTAGTGTCGTTTGAGTGGTTGTAAATGATGTTCATAAGAACCACGCACGTCATGCGTAATTTTAATTTTACATTTTCCGTTTCCACAATTTTTGTAGATAATGTCTATATTGTTAAAATACATAGCCAGATACTTAAAAGTAGGTCGTTTTTCGGGCTCTTCCTGCCAACATTGAAGCATAATATTCTTGTAGATTTCATCTGGTAATGGATAATCTTTGGGTTTGGGCATTCTGAATCCACCTAAAATTATTAGTTAAAATATTTTTGTGCAGTTCTCTGATATATGTTTGTTTTGTGTACCAGAAAGCGGGGTTACTTTGCATCTCTCGTTCAGCGGCTGCGGCCAGCCGTTGAGCAATATATTTCAATGGGGATGGTTTTATTTAAAGGTACATTTTCCTCCACGGTCACTAGTCGCTGGCGATTACAACCCAGTAGCGTCTGCTGATTCACCAAGACATGCAAAATGTTTTCTGAACATGTTTATTTTCCTAGAAACTATCCAATTGCTCCCACCGGACTTTGTATGAATCATTGTATCCCAAGCAACAGACTGACGTCTAAATAACGTAATTTTTTGGTAAATTTAGGACCTTGACGTTATGTTCCCAAAAAATGACGTGATTTAGACGTCACTATTTTACATGATAGATGACATAAGTTTTACGTCAATATAACGTAATTTTTTTGACATTTTTTAAGTACTTACTTTTACTTTTTCGTGTCCAAAACAACAACTCATAGTTTTTGCGCCCAATATTGGGCGACGTCAATGGCGTTCTGTTCTGCATTCCATAAATCATTTAGAGAGCAGGTGTTGGGGCAGTTCCTGCAGTTCGTAAGATGTGCCATGTCCTGTACTTCTCCGCAGCCACAGAAGGCGTCTTGATGGTCTGTTTGGTTCCATCTAATTTTGTTGGTTTTCACAGCTGCAACTCCAGTTCTGATCCTATTTAATGTTTTCCACGTTTGCCAGTCTAGGTCCATTCCTCCAGGATCTATTTGACATAGTGGGTAATTGTCGGGAGGTTCCTCACCAACCATTTTAAGGAAGCCTTTGCGTGATTTTAGCCTTCCATGTATCACGTATGTCCCGTATAGGGGGTGTCTCTCATCGAAGGTCTGCTTAAATTTTTCTGTGTATTCAGCAACCTGGCGGCGCATCGGGGGACTGGCAAAACCGGCCGCTCTGTAGAGTGCTGGTAAAGGTGTTGCTTTCATGCAGCCGGTGGTTATTCGACATGTCTCATTGAGGGCTATGTCGACCTGTTGGGCGTGGCTCGATCTATTCCATACTGGGCAGGCGTATTCTGCGGTGGAAAAACTTAACGCCTCTGCCGTTCTTTTAAGCACCAAAGGTCGAGCACCCCACCTACTAGAGGCGAGTTTTTTGAGAGCATTATTTCTTGATGTTACTTTTTGCCTCGTCTTAATACAGTGCTGTTTATAGGTAAGCGTTCGGTCCAAAGTAACACCAAGATATTTTGGGAAATCCGTGTGTTCCAACTCGCTACCCTGCCAACTGACTTTTAACCTCCGTCTTGCCTGTTTGTTTCTTAGATGAAAAGCACTCACTTGGGTTTTCGCTGGATTGGGCCGCAAGGCATTTTCTTCGTAGTACTGAGCCATCCGTTCTAATGCTTCCTCCAGTTTCAGTTCAACTAAGTAAAAATCCTTATCTTGTACCGCTAAACCAAGATCGTCAGCGTAGACAAAACTTTCTGAGTCTTCCCCAAGAGGCTGGTCGTTGGTGTAAATATTAAAGAGGATTGAGGAAAGAACACTCCCTTGCGGAAGGCCGTTTTTTTGATCTCTCCATCTGCTTTTCTTACCATTTAGAACAACATAGAAACGCCGGTTTTGTAGTAGAGATGATATTACTTGCGTGAGTTTGAAGTCTTTGGTAAGGTTATATGTTTTTTATGGTTTACGGTATCATACGCTGCGGATAAGTCAACGAAAGCAACACCCGTGATAAGTTTTTCTTCAAAGCCCTTCTCTATGTGTTCTGTGAGTGCAAGGACCTGGCCAGAACATGATTTTCCGGGTTGAAAACCTGCTTGTTGCGGTATGAGTTTAGGCTCTATGGTTTTTCCCATACGATTTAAAACCAGGCGTTCATAAACCTTAAACAGATGACACAGAAGGGAGATTGGTCGATAGCTGCTGGCAGATTCCGGGTCTTTTCCTGGCTTAAGTAGGGCAATCACTTTAGATTTTCTCCATGACTTTGGAATTTGAAGGTCTGAAACGCAGTTGTTAAAAAGAGTTAGCAACCAGTTTTTCGTCACCGGACCAAATTGCTTTATTTGTTCCGTACACATGTCGTCCACTCCAGCGGCCTTTCCATTTTTCATTGTGTTGACGGCCTCGTTCAACTCTTTAACTGTAAAAGGTAATTCCAGGCTCTTAGTCTCCATTGCGTGGTCTCTTTGCAGTTTTTCTATCTGGATCTTCTTCTCTGTTTTGCCGTTTTTGAGTAGTTGTTGAGCTACTTGGTTTTTTAATTTTTTAAGTAATAGAGCATTATTATGAGTGTCCAACTTCGACACATAAATGTTGTCCTAGGTTACGTCACCTCGCTGTACACCATTGATATTTTTGTAAATATAGTTGCGTGCATCACTTTTTTTATCAGATCTTATACAGGGGTAGGAAAAATTACTATGGTTAATTATTTTAAAACATACATAAGTTAGCAAATACCCTAATATAACGGGTTTTCGCAGTGTTGGCAGTTTTGGAGAAATTTTTAAAAAATAGACGTTATATGGGGGAACTATGGCCCTGGGGTCACTTTTCATTTTAAGGAAAGGTCCATACACGTTTTTTAAATATTCTTTGATCAGAAAAAGAATTATGAAGGGTTTTGAAGGATTTCGATTAAGATAATCTGGCAACTTTGAGATGACATAAAACTGACGTCATATTAACGTCAGTCTGCTTCCTAGGATATGTCTTGGCGAATTAGTCGTCGCTATGGACCGTAGTCACTAGCGAACGTGGATGAAATGTACCTTTAAGCGGCTTGTTTCTTAGCCGCAACGGCTGTCTTTTAATTTTAAACAACTTTTGTTAATAACATTTTGCTAAATTTTCTGAAATAAGGGTACTTTACTCTTGTACAATTTTATATTTTGTGACCTACCCTGTATGCTGTTTTACTATAAGCAACTATTCTAAGTGCACCTAATATAATTATCAGTTAAGATGGAAAGTTCTTGTGTTTAAACACCTAATTTGAAATTCAGAAAAAAGTATTTCCTCGAGCCGGATTCAAACCGATAACCTCCGTATATCCAGTACAGAGCGCTAGCCAATTGCGCTATCAAGAAAGTAGGTTCACAACGGCAAATCGGGAAACACTTTCGGCCGAAAATTTCAAATTTTTACTGAGATACGCACAGTAGGGTGGAGCGAAATTTTTTTTTTTTGAAATTTGATTGGCCTTAGTTATCAAAAGTTGCCTGGTATATTAGGGATCAAATAAACATTTTACTTTTTTTGATCAAAGACAGTCTTGAGGGTCCGCTTGACTCCTAAAAAAATCATGTAGCCCAAATTTTACCTATTATACTAAAATAATTTTGCGTAGCAAAAATATTTATTTTTGTTTGGCGTTATCCATGATTAAGTTGTTGGAGGACATCTAAAATCAAAAAAAAATTTAACCTAAACATTTATGTTTTATTCAGCGTCCGCCGCGTACCTGAAAAGTGCCATTTTATGGAATTTCTATGCATAGCAAATTATCATACTAAAAATGCAGGACCACGTGCCCTACCTCTTGTCGGCATATTTTTAGATGTTTTGTCTGGGGCATTTAATTGATTTATAATCATTGTTTATTACCTCAGGCCTTATTCCCCAGGCCAGCACTTTTATGCCTTTAGTGTGTGCGAAATAGTATACGAGAAAGTAGAGCGACGGAATTAATAATTTTATCAAGAGATATTAATTTTTAAAGTTCGTTATTGGTTTAGTGAATTTTGTTATTATATTAGTATAAAATGGCAAGTGCAAGTAGTGTAAAAACTAGAAAAAAATCTGCGTGTCCCATATTTGGACAAGGAAGTGATTTGGACAAAAGAGTGTTACCAACATATTACGATATTATGAAGGTTTACTTACATATCCGTGATAGTCTTATACCTGAAGTTAATTCCAAAGAAGCAACGTTCTTTGATTTTTCCCAGATTCTTATACAAAAAATACAAGACCTGTGGGATACAGCTTCAATTCCAACCCTCAGTAAGCAAAGAATGGTAAAAATGTTGAAAGACTATCATAAAAAGTATATGAAGATAAAAAAATCTTCAAACAAAAAAGATCTTTTTAAAATAAAAAGTGAATCTTTTTTAGAACACGCAAAAGCAACACTTTTTGATGTATCTTACTGTAAATGCAAGGAGTTTTCAAGTTGTAAGTGCAGTAAAGATAAGAAAATCCCTAAATTGGAACGGCAATTTATTGTCGACCAGAGGACAGTTCGGAAAATGGGTATTGGTAACATCGATATTACAACAACAAATCAAATGGTTAAGAAGCATGCTCGGCAATTAGCTTTTAAAAATAAGGTAACAAAATTAAAAATAACGACAAGTGATACTCAGAAATCCATTGATATTGAAGATGAAGAAGTAACCCCCGAGAAAAATATAGATCCACAGTTTATTTGTAAAATACAAGATGAACCGTCTACATCCTCAGGGGTTAGGTCATCTCAAATGCGAAAATCTATACCCACAGTGGCTTTAGAATGTGATAGGACTTCTGTTTCCGATCGTGAAGCAGCCAGAATTGCCTCTGCTGTTCTAAAAGATTTTGGTATCATGACGGAGAGTGCAACAAGCAATGTAATAGACCGATCAAAAATTCGAAGAGCGAGAATACGACAGAGGAATTTACTTCAGATTGCTGAAAAGCTTGAAACCCAATACCCTCTATCAGTTTATTTTGACGGCAGAAAGGACCGAACATTAAAAATGGAACGACGTGGTAAAAAATATTACAGAGTAAATGTCGTGGAAGAACACATTGTGTTAATTGAAGAACCCAATTTGATGATGATAATAAAGTAAAAAGATAGGGCGGACCCTAATGATATTTTTTAAATTTTAAAAATAAAAAATGACAATTTAGACCCCAAAATGCAACTTTTTACACTAGTGCTAACTTGTTTTAAAAAAAAAATTAAAAGTCAAGGTTTAAGGGTGCGGTGGACCCTCAGGACCTATTTCAAATTCAAAAAATAAAACATAATATTAAATTAGAACATAAAATACAACTTTTCCGCACTAAGGCTAGTTCGATTTCAAAAAAAAAAAAATTTGGATTAAATTCGCTCCACCCTAACGCACAGTGATAGATATTGTAAAATCATTTTTACCCTTTTAAACAACAACATTACCGTTTCAGCAACCATATGCATGCTTGTCAGGCGGCTGATTAATACCTATCTCAGTAAAAATTTTCGGACGAAAGTGTTTCCCGATTTGCCGTTGTGAACCTACTTCCTTGATGGCGCAATTGGCTAGCGCTCTGTACTAGATATACGGAGGTTGTCGGTTCGAATCCGGCTCGAGGAAATACTTTTTTCTGAATTTAAAATTAGGTGTTTAAACACAAGAACTTTCCATCTTAACATATATACATACTTGATTTTCTTACGAAAAAGAACCGATAGGTATTAATCAGCCGCCTGACAAGCATACATCTGGTTGCCGAAAAGGTAATGTTGTTGTTTAAAAGGGTAAAAATGATTTTACAATATCTATCACTGTGCGTATAATTATCAGTATTCACCTGAAGACGACTGGAGATACTTACCAGTTAAAACGTTGTGATGTAAAACAAATAAAGACAATGCAAGTCCAAAACTCTTCTATCATTCAATAATTATCGAGATTGCACCAACTTTCGACAGTATTTGTATTATGGTTGTGTTAATAATAAAAAATCCCATATGTTCCATACTTAAATGACCACACTGTATATTTACAAGTATTACATACTTACGTAAAATCATATCGGCAACAACGGTACACGACATACCCTTGTAGGGCGTTTCACCATAAGTAAACAACTCCATGAGCAAAATTCCGTACGACCAAACATCTGATTTTATTGTAAATAACCCTTTTGATACGGCTTCAGGCGCAGTCCATTTTATTGGTAATTCCCCTCCTTCTAGACAGTATCCCTCTCTGTTTCTAACTCGGGCAAGACCAAAATCACAAATTTTAGCCGATTTGTCGGGTCCAAGGAGAACGTTCCTTGCCGCTAAATCTCTGAAAACAATTATTTTTGACCTTTTTAATCAGTTTCATTCCTTTACGATGCAAAATAAAATATGTGTATTATCGACGAAAAGAAATGCTCACTTTTTTACTATTATTTATGCATAAAATACAAAAGTTTTAATTTAATAAATAATGTAGCTAAAAGGTAAAAATGCCACAACGGTTTAATTTGTCACAATTGTATAATCTTAGTAGGTATTCTACGTAAGCCAAAGATACATATGACTGTAAATATTTGCTCCCCTGTTGACTTTAGAGTGGGGTTGTAGGGAGGCTCTTTTAGGGACTCTGTGTGGTGAGTGCACATGCAAAGTTGGAACAATTTTGGACAACCCAATTATTTGAATAGGATTGCGGTTAATTTTTTATTGGAATTTAACAGGCGATGTTGCGGACACCAGCATTGATGTAATTTTAATTTGAGTCATAATGTAATCGTAAATTTCTTTGCTTTGTTCGCTTTAATAAAACTATTAAAAATCATCAGTAAATAAATAACGAACAACAAATTAAATAAAGTCAAATGAACTTTCAAACTATCTAAAAGTTCCAATAGGTACCTTTTTGTAGCCCGTTACCAAAATATCACGTTCCATGCAAAATGCAATGAAACGGGTAACAATTTATTTGAATAAGTATAGCTTAACACTAATACCTGTGAACATAATTGATTAACTCAAGATGCTCCATCCCATTGGCAACTTGATATGCTATAAAAATGAGGTCCTCAAATTTGATAGTTTTTCTGTGATCGTTCTTTAAGAACTTTTGCAAACTGCCCATTTCCATATATTCTTGAACAATATAAAAGGGTTCTTTAAGTGTACAAACACCGTAAAGCTGAACCTGGAAAAAATGTATCAAAAGAATATTGGATCTGATCGATTCGAAAACGAAATTCATACCACTATAATTTACAGAGCAATGCTATAGTTAGATGATGGCGTACAGTGCCGAGAAAATTTAACACCACCTAGGCTATAAAGTAAAATATTTTATCTACTTTAATTTAGTAATATGAATTTTACAGCACTAGTGCTGTAATGAAAAAAAAACGGTTTTATTAAAATTTTGCTGTTAAATAAAACCACACTTTTTAGAAGAATTAATTACCAATTATTAATTAAAATATAACACTTAAGGTTTATTTTGATCGAATGAGAAGGCTTAATCAGCCTTAACTAGAGCTCAGGAGCAGCCAAGCTGCCTACCTCTCATGTGTCGAACAAATCACCGACAACAATGAGTATAGCGCCCACCCCGTTTCCTCTTTCATTAATCTCTCAGTTGGTTGGCCTTGCTACGAGGTGGTGGCTACAAGTTCTACTCCAGTGGGGGGTCCGGGAAGAATACGGTGCCACAGCCCAAATGTGTATTTATAATGAACCATAAGTAACAAAATAAACACAGGATCACTTATTTCCATGAATTTATTCAGTAAAGTTGTAAAATTTGAAAGGGAGCAAAATTGACACTTTTTCACAATCCTGTATATTTTTCCAATAAATATTACTTTTGGCTCACAACACATATTTTTGCTACTACATAATTCATGTCTTTATAGGAAAGCGATAATACTTTCCGCGCGCACCTCGTATTCGAGAGTTTCGAGCGGCTGAAAACCGCGATTACTGACTGAAGTGTCTTTCACGCCCGAAATGTATACTGTTAACCTCAGCTGCGAGCTGGCACATATGTACGGTTCATTGTCACTGGGAACTGATAATTGTTTCCTAAATTTGTCTATTACTTTTGTCCATAAATACTCGATTTTATTTATTAATAAAATTTCATATTTTTGTTCCGCATTAAAATTACAAAATACGCATTTCGTTCGTCTCCAAAACTTCCGTTTTTCCGATTAAAAACACGATTTAAAATTTAGACTACTTTTATGTGAAATTCTGAACTATTTCAAACTCATTTTTATTTTTAAAAACTTCTAAGACTTCCGGCTGGAAGGTGGGCCGAGGTCCCACCCTCAGATTTCACTAACAGAACTAACTTTTTAACTTGGACTCCGAACTGACGTAATTTCACTTTTTCACGTACTTCACTTTTTATAGACTTCTTATAGACTGTTTCTTATAGACTGCCTTATAGACTACTACCCAAGGCGTTGTTCAGCCTTTTATATCCAAAAATCACCCCTTGAGATGCGATTGCAGGTGTTTATTAAGGGTGTCACCCCTCCATGATTCACGCTTTTTAGGGCACAATCAACCCTCTTTATTCTGTCAATCTGATAATTTATTGGTCTTTAAGGTTCAAAATCGCATGTGAAGCCGTATTCAAAGGAAGGGTCCACTACAGGTGCAAGGAATTAACCGGATAATTTTTTGGTAATCTGGTAAAGGAACAGAATTACACCCCGACTGTTTTGACCTAAAAAAGGGGGACTATGACTAATTTTAGATGCACGTGTCCGCGAAGAGAATAGGGGGTGTTTTTGGGGTGGACTCTGCATGATACTAGTTAATTTAGTTTCGTTAATAATTTTTAAATTTATTTTTGACCAATTTGCAATTGTTTACGGTATTTTGCTGAACTTTGGAAAATATTAAGATTTTCTTTCCTTTATTCCATAATAAATATTTTCTGAATGTTTCTTGAATTTTACTTTGACTCTTGACTCATTTTAAAATACCTTTAAAATTAATTTATTCAATAATAAATATTTTTCCAATTTTTTTTTTTTATAATTTTATTTAGACTTTATGAGTTTAAATTATTGTTAAAATTTGTTTATTTCATAAATAAATATTTTCAAAATCCTTGATTGCTGTTTAAATTAATTCTCAATTATTTTTAAATTTCTTTTTGAATAATTTTAATTATTTTTCAATTTCTTAACATTTTTCAAAACTTGTTAAACAATTCTCCAAAATTTTAATTTTGTATTTTAAAATTTCTAATTGTTATCAAATGATTTTATTTTACATTTTATTTTAAATTTAATTAGAAACACTTAGTTTCTACACTGAAATAATAATTTCTTTCGATTGTTTTATTTTTGAGATTTAAATTTAATAAATATTTTTATTATTTTTCTAAAAATTCTTGATGTCTGATTTTCTTGAATACTTCTTAATATTTGCATCAACTGGTTTAAATTTTTACTTTTAAAGTAAGCCAATGTCTTGGTCACTACATGAGCTAAGGAGTCTAGAGGATCAATATGATAACCAGACATCGAACGTGTCACATTGCCAAGCCAGATCACTGATAAGCACCCAGAATCAGAAACGAGGATGACCTCACATTTCATTTTAAGTGAGGCAAGGAATGTTAACATCAAATTAAATGACAGGCTAGCCATGGTACCAACACAAACCCGATGGACGTACCTGTCGGTAAACGATTCGTTTATTGGTAGCTATCCACGGCATCGAGCGTCCGGGGTTTGCACGCTGTGCACCCCTTCGTCTATTACCCGCTGTCCCCTCACCTTGTCAGTGGGGAATGGCAGTTTACGGAGGTTTTAGACTCACTGCTAACAACGGTATGCCCTGTCTTCTTCCGTTAACATCTCAATCCTTTCGTTGTTTCGTCCTACTGGGACTCACCAGAGACGCGCGACCATCCTGAGGCCGCGGCCCGCAAAGGGTCTGCGCCTATAGATGGTCAATCGTCTGACAACTGGCGTTATTCATCATCGTCATGGAAGCCGACCCAGTCCGGATCCTTGAAGGGAGGTTCGTGAGTGTGGAGACTGATACCTTCCATGACGATGATGAATAACGCCAGTTGTCAGACGATTGACCATCTATAGGCGCAGACCCTTTGCGGGCCGCGGCCTCAGGATGGTCGCGCGTCTCTGATGAGTCCCAGTAGGACGAAACAACGAAAGGATTGAGATGTTAACGGAAGAAGACAGGGCATACCGTTGTTAGCAGTGAGTCTAAAACCTCCGTAAACTGCCATTCCCCACTGACAAGGTGAGGGGACAGCGGGTAATAGACGAAGGGGTGCACAGCGTGCAAACCCCGGACGCTCGATGCCGTGGATAGCTACCAATAAACGAATCGTTTACCGATAGGTACGTCCATCGGGTTTGTGTTGGTACCATGGCTAGCCTGTCATTTAATTTGATGTTAACATTCCTTGCCTCACTTAAAATGAAATGTGAGGTCATCCTTGTTTCTGATTCTGGGTGCTTATCAGTGATCTGGCTTGGCAATGTGACACGTTCGATGTCTGGTTATCACTTAAGGTTTATTATAAACATTAATAATACACTTTTTACAGTTAGAAATTTGTATACCAGAAGTGGATGTGATGGAGCCCCTTACGTTCGAATTTCCAATCATTAAATCCGTGTCTGACCCCATGATCTTCTTTGCTATTTGTTTCTTATTTTCTAAAGAATCCTCAACGTAGCCTTCTGCCGTAGAAGAGGATTTCCAGCCCCCATGATGCTTTAACATCTGCATATCTGCAGCACCATCAACTAGAATGGTGGCTGAGGACCTCCTAAAACAATGTCCACTGTATCCTTCGGGATTATTCAATCCAAGTTTTGTTGCAATCTTTTTTGGTATACTTCCAAAACTATTAATTTCGACAGGCTGGGAGGTGCATTTTCCTTTTCCATAGAATACAAAAAATCGCCTGTGAGTTGCATTAAGAGGACGAAGTTTAGCATACTTTCGAAAAATACTTAAACAGTTGATGTCTGTCACATTTCCTTCTGTTATAACAAATTCTCGCATAATTTTGGTTTTCGAGAATGGAATCACAATTTTTATATACAAATTAATGTGTTCAATATGATCCAACATTAACTTAGCTAGTTCTTTGTGCCGACAAGCCCCAAAAATGCCGATTATCATAACAACCTTCATAAGTAAATATGTTTCATCATCTGCAGTAGGTACTAAGAAACTTACATACGTCTTCCTTTGTGAAAACTTTGGACTTTTTGGCCTTGTAACCCTCTGAACTTCTTTTCAAAAATGCGATTAGTTGAGTAGTAGTTGAATCTGCTTATATCTTGATTTTTCTTGACTGAAATCATAGTTCTTAACATTGAGTAGTGAGTCCATAGTGTAGATGGTTTCTGGGAGCGCTGCTTTACGGAAAAATAACCCAAAAGGATTTTCTCAGACACCTCCTTTATTTTGTTAGCTTTGCACCAATCTTCAATCTTCTGATACTCCAACTCATACCGCGCCTTGAATTTTGTCGGAACTAAACTTGAGATCGCTTCATTTGCCGCTGCTTCTATATCAGAATCGCTCATTTTGAAAACCTCTTTTTATGTTTTTGAATTTGTTTGACAAAGTTTCGACAGTAACCATGCGAAACAGTAACTATGCGAAAGGTAACATAAAAAACTTGATTGGTAAACTTAATAGCAGATGCATTTTTATTTTTAAAAATGCCTGTTGCCAAATATTTTTATTCATAGATGAAAGTAGATAAAATTTTGTACAATATTCTTGTTGTAAATTCATATTACTACACTCGATGTTTTATTAAACTCGGCTGACGCCTCGTTTGACAACTTTAACATCTCGTGTTGTAATATGAATCTTTACAACACTTTTATCGTAAATAACTATTAAAGTACTATCAGGTAAGCAGATAACCTATCAAGTGGTCAGTTTTTATTTTAATTTCTTTTGCCTTTTTTTAAAGTGGTTTTTAAAAGAAGGTTCTCTCTCCTCCGTCTTTTAACCTCTCCGACAGTGACAACCATTTTCTCTGGGAGCCAAGTATATTGGAAATATGAAGGGGCAAGTGCAAGATTCTATTACTATTCAAATTGTTATGTTATTGCTCACAGTAATTGCGTCAACCACCAATATTGAAAAACGCCAGTTTTCGTTATTTGGCTTGGTTCACTTCCAATTAAGAACTCGGTTAAGCAATGAAAAAGCAGTCAAATAAGGTGTAATATGTTTTTAGAAAACTGAAAAAGTATTTTCTTATCCTTTAGATGATTTGAAAATTATTTTTCTTGTATTTTTATAGTATAAGTTGTGTTACTTTTTTATTTAAAAAAAGTTTTACTACTTACTAGCCTTTTATGTCTAAAAGTTTTCATGATGGCTGCTTCTTTCAAAAACTCTTCTTTGGACAACGTTGAATTTTTCTTAAGACTCTTTATGGCAACGTGATATCGACCCTTCCATATTCCATGATACACTTCTCCAAAATTACCTGCACCCAATCTGGAAAATAGTTTTCCGATAAGACTATACAGTCTTTTTTTATCAGTATGGAAATTGCAAAAACAATATAACTCATTCACCATTGAATTATTTAAATCGAAATAAAAACTATACTTAAGACTAAGACTATAAAGAAGCCCGTTGTCGAGGCGTGTGATTGAACGACTACCTGCAAGTGTACGTCGGTGACCGCTTCTTTATAGTTTCACAAAAAGAATAACATTAATATTGCTTAAAACATTGTAATTTAAAAAAAAATATTTTTGTGTATACTGGGTGACACAATTTTTTTCATAATTTTAACAGTAAAGATTTAAAAATTTGAGGATTTAATAAGTCTATAAATTACCTTTTTTAGCTAATTCAAACTTTCAAAACCACTTCCGGATTGAAGTCAACTTTAAAATTTTAAATGGAAATCCCTTATTTTTATTTGATGCTTAAATTCTATGGAAAATTATAATATTAAATATCCTACACGCTGTATGTTCTTAATGGAGTTATTAAAGATAGTGCTTTATTGGTATACTGTTTTATTCGACTTTTTGAAAATGCGACTTACAGAAATAAAAAGTACTAGGATAAATTGTCAAGGAACAACTTTTATTACTTACTTTTCAAACTTTTCAATTTCATTTCTGTCTATTTCCCATTTATCTCTATAGTTGGAGCTTAAATCGGCTATAATTGGTTCTGGTTTTCTACAAGGATGAGTCAACATGTAATCCTTAGTATTAGACCTTGCTTAAAAAAAACAAAAAATGTAAATCAAACGTTGACTCTTTTTCGGAAAGGTTCTATTTCACAAAAGCTTGGCGGGAGATATGTAACAATTTACATGCCGCGTTACCAGGCTGTTTTGCCGTAAGAGTTATTGTTGATGAGCTGGAAAGTATCAATAGTTCGAAATGCATATTTTGTGCTAATACAGTTCCATTTGCGCCATGGTATTTCATTTTGAGGTAACTGTTCTCAGTATTTCTTTAATTAAATGTTTGTTTTACAAAAGAGAGCTTAACGGTACATGTTCTAGATTAAATTTAGATACGTAGTATTTTTTTTGTTAACAATAGAATTTTAACGTTAAGGAGTTTATTTTTGTTAGAGTCATCCTGTTTAGTCTTTAGAAAATATAGGGAAGAATTGGGAGCAGCCTCGGCATAATACGCGTAAATTGTTTAACCTTAATTTACCTATACCTGCTACTCAAGTATATAAGATATAAAATTATTTATCAGAGTAAAAGAATCTTTAATTACTTCCCAGAAAGATTAAAGATAATTTAGTGTGAAAGAAAATTCCGGGAGAACCTTAAGAATATTTTTATAATTAAAGCTTACTATATACTGGGCGAATTTTTTGATGATACTATTAAATTTCCATTAAGCACTGGATAGTTTTAGTTTGCTATTAGTATTATTTATTTTACCGTGTAGATTGTCCTTTTTTTACTTTCCAGTGTTAATTTTTTTTGCTTTGTCAACGAGACTATATCTTTGACAATAAAGCTTTTTTTAATTGATTGATTAATATAAAACTTCTGGCGTAAACAAAACTTGCACAACTAACTATGAAAAAATATGTACAACAATCAAACAACAATCGTAGAACAGTAGTAGTAGTACTTTATTTTTAAACACGGCATTGTATTACGGATTGGTGCAGCACCCAATGGGTTACTGCAAGCGCAGAAACGTTTCCTATACTGGTGTGTTGGCCTAACGTACTTGGTTTATTGTTATTTTCACGTCAATGGCTATCTTTTGCATTGAGTTGATTCCTATAGATGGCGATACTGGGTTTTCATCATATATTTATTCTTAAAAATATCTTGAAAACATATTTTGCTTACAGGTTATGGCTTTCTGATGAGTCCCAATAGGGACGAAACAGCCTGTCATTATCTACCTGTACCTCAGGAAACCTATTACCTTTGGCGTCTCTGTGTACTTTAATGCAAAAGATATATGCACTACAAAAACTTTATTTCTATTTATTTATACGGACACTAAACTCTAACTACTTTAATAAGCGAAATATTTGATGAAATTCTGATATTATTGCGTTTTGGTTTGGATATCTGTTAAATCGAGACGAGGCGCGAATTAAGAGGGGAGGGGGAGTTAAGGGTGCCCTCTCAGTCCTAAAAATTTAAGGACTAAGGCTGTTTTCCCCCGTGAGTTTTGAAAATTGTGAGGACAAAGCCCCCTACCCCCTGAGCCTTTGAAATTTTTTTTTACCAGCTTAGATTTTAACCTAAAAAGAGAAATAATTACTTGTGATAACTGTTATACCAAGGCTACCTGTTAAGTGTTGTCGTTGACGCAAATATTGTCTAAGATTTATTCCTTCTAGTTGTTTTCGAAACTCGCGGTGATGATGAACTTACTAGAATACGTAGAAATTAAGTCTTGGAGGCTATAGAAGATCTGTTTTGGGCTAAGGTAATATCTTCCTCCTTTTGTCATTTGAATCTTATAATGCTTGACATGGTGCCCTCGTTCTGAATCAATATCTTTGACAGACAAAGAGAACCCAATACCATTTTCGGAAATCCGGATTAGGAATGTACCGGCTGGTTCGTTTTCATCTCCCAGAATTAATATTTCGGCCTCTTTGCGAGAAATATATCCAAAATACCAACTACAAAAAATTATATAGGTCAATAAAAACCTAAAACTATGCAAAAACTTAAAAAATCTGTTAGGGCGCTCTTCAGTAAATCAATAAAATGATCTTTGAGCCAAGATAACAAGCGCATACAGGGGGACTATTGCCCCCCCCCCCCCCCCCCCACCACACACACAAATCCGCGTGTATCTATATACCGATATAAAAACAACGGAACAAGTCGAGACGTATCGGCATTAAAAAAAATCCTGGACGCGCTATTCCCTGGAAAGATTATATATTTAGATTTACGAAAACACAATCGAATTGCAGTGAGAATGTCAGCGCAATGTGCGTCGGCGGACTGATCACAGCCCAGCTTCACGCGTCCCTATCCAAATTTCTACGTGTTGCTCGGTGGTTGCCATGACGACCGCCGGTATATACTTTAGGCGGAAAATGTATTTCAGCGTTCTTACGAGTTTTTTTCATATAGTTGATCCATATAATTTTTTTAAAAATATTTCATAAATCTAGGATATTTGGGATGAGAGATTATTTTTTATTGTTGTCATTTATTTGGCAGAGAGGGTGGCGCCCCAGAGTCCTCTCGCACCGGCCGTCACTGATGTAGATAAATTATTTAGGATGAAGCTTACTCATAAGTTTCAAGAGTCAGTTCCAAAGCAACATAATTTGCCGGGACATATCCAATTCTTCTTGAAGACATATGTTCTACCATAATCCACTGTTCATCTGCTTGTTCAAGAACTTTTAAACGATCACCTTTATTAAACGACAGATCCTAAAAAACAATGCATAAACATATTGTTTGCTGTTCTCCGGCTACAAGATGATATGAAAGTAAAAGTATTGTTACAAAAAGTGAAATCAGTTACATTAAAAAAGTAATCGTTATATTTTATTCCATTCCACTAACTTATTACAGTTTTTTTTACTAATACCAACATGCCACGATCCCGCAAGTTCTATAAAAATTATTACTAATGGAGAATAACAGTGATTCTTTGCTTCGCTTTGCATCTGGCCTGGTTACCGGCGTGAATGGGGTGAATTAGAAGATGATACATTTTGCACTCTTCCCTGAATTCTAAAACCTACTAAATTTCTCCGAAGATCGAACTGGGATCGCCACGGTCGAATGCAAGTAACTCACCTCTGAGCCACTGCCGCGGTCTCTCTCTTTCACTAAATATGAAAAAATGTTTACTATTAATTCGAATCTCAGAAAAATAATTATATTGTTAATTAAATACCTTTGGGTCAATTGCTCTAAATTTATGAATTCCAACAACCATTTTCGGCTCATTCCGTGCCCTCGCTGTAAAGAAAAACAAATTAAATTATAAATATTTTATATAAAAGGCATTTGAATGTACTTACAGGGTTCTCTAGAACTAGATGTGATGGGTTCAGGTGTTCGGTCATGTGGTACGAAGGATGGCTCCTTGGATGAGCAGCAGCAACAACAACAGTTACCCATACTCTTATATAATTACACACACATTCAAGCAGATATCTTTAAGTTTAAATTAATAGTTTTATATTTAATTGGCAAGTAATGTCCTAAATCACACTTTCAAGTTAAAAAAGACATATTTGAGCTTCTTTTCTTAAAAATAGTAATTTTATCAGAAAAAAGAGAGGCGTTTAGTGATCCAGATTGACCCAATATTTATTTTAATAAAAGATAATAATATATTTTAATAAATTGTGTATTACAGGTTTAGGCGTAGGGTAGTGATTGAAAAAAAGGTGTAGCTTAAGATTAACATGATAAGAAAAATAAAGTACAGTTCTGTTCCTAAAAAAAAACCGTACACTTAATTTGCCATGGTGTAAATAGTTCTTTTTTATTTTAAAGGTTTTTAAAAGTGCATGGTGGCAATTGTTGATAGACGTCTAAAAGTCAAACATTTTAAAATGCCTCGTCCTTTAAAATTAGTTGAGTAGGCACAAATAGCGACAAAAATTGAAGAAGGATGGTCAATTCGTGCCCTAGCACAATTTTATGGCAGAAATAAGAGCACAATTCTAGAAATTAAAAAGCGTTGGGAGCAAGAAGGGTCCTTGAAAAGAAAGGAGGGTTCCGGTCGTCCTAGAGTTAACCAGTCCCGAAGAGGATGGTATGCTTCTGGAACACTTAAGAGCTCATCCATTTGAAGTCGCGAGGGAAGCTATAAATATCACAAAATTTCCTGGCTCTCGGCCTACCGCCAGTAGAAGACTTAATGAATTAAGCGTTTAAGAGATTCCAATGGGGAGCGCCGAATTTGTAACACCCTGTATACAATTAAAGTGCATAAACTCCAATAAATCATAACAACAACAAACAAATGCAAATACATTGCTATATATACATATAATATACAAGTCTAAAACTTCTTTCTACATTTTATTACTGTTGGACCTTTTTTAAAGTTGGGAAGCAAAACCTTAGACATTAATATAAAAAAACTTTATCCACGCACTGCATCTATATAATAATTTAAAAGGGTGCAATGTTTGTCTGTAAGCAGTGTTATTAAACTCATAATTAATCTTTTAATATTTTGCCAATGATAAACCTCACAACAAACACGAACAAACCTCTCTATGTAAGATGGATATTTAACTTTTGTAATACAAATAAATAACTAAAGCTTTGTAAAAACGCATTGTTTACATATTATTATTTACTAAATGAAAAGCTCTTGTTAACTATATTACTAACAAACTTACCTCTGTCGCCATTGTTTGACGTAAATTTTATTTATAAATATTGATTTAATTAAATCAACCACTATTTTATATACGTTTTTATAAATATTTGAAAACATTTGATTCACAGGGTGCTCATTTTAAAGTGGCAGCTAGAATGACGGCTTCTTCAACCAATTACGTTTAAAAAAATAGGTACGCTGTCCCGCTTACCGGATTGGGTCTAACTATGAGAAACTTGTTATTTGTGTGTATTAGTGTATTTATATTATGACTTTGGTTATAACCAAATGGCCGAGACACTATTAAAAAATAAGCAATATGCAATACAAAATTACACAGGGAGCGACACGAAAACGTAATTTTTTCTGCTCCCGCATGGATGTTTGCTGTTTCTTTTACACTTAAGTGACGATGAAAGTAGGCTATTCCAGTTAACTGTGCGGCAAAAGTTCATATTTATTACCGTCAGTGCTGCACAGTGTTGCAACCTATAAATAAAAGTTCCCATTTTTAAAGAAAAATTCCACGAATGCACACAATATTATTATAAAAAGTATTTTCTAGCACATTACAACCACAAGTGATCCTAAATAATATCCTACGAATATAACACTGTGCGTAAAAATTTCCCTTTGGAGATACCGCCGACCTATCATTCCTCTGTGCTTTGGATCTTTATTTCTCGCGAATCCGGAAATTTCCCCTTAGTTGACAACATTGTATAAAAATTAGATTCCTCTACGGCGTCCTTATAAAGTTCTAACTTATCACAGTTTATTGTATTCACTGAAACTCTGCCTTCTTTTTCAAGACACTTAATTATATAATTTATATGTATATGATACAATACGTTATTAATTTGTTTATTATAACAAAATATATACCTACGCATCTATAATAGTTTTATCAATAATGCAACCTGCTGAATGTGCATAGAAAATTAATTTCATGTAGCATTATGATTAAGTTGGTTTTATAATAACTTTTTTAACATGATTATTTGGCCGAAATGGCAAACTTTGGATCCAATGGTCGTGAATCCAATACCGGCAACCTGCAAAACTTTTTAACATACGATTCGTAAGTTTAGTCGCTCGAGTGAATTGTCCATATCGCACATATTGTTGTATAAACTACTATTGTGTAAGAGTAAACATACCTTGTCTATCATTTTTTACCAAAAGAACAATATGTTTCAAATCAAACCCAATGCCGAAGTACAAGATGTCATTAAAAAATTGAATTTAAGTCCGTACAATTACAGGCTGGATGCACGTCACAGCTTCTGGCGTAATTAGTCATATCGTTAATTAAATCGTATATTTTTTCAATTCTGTCAGGATTTAACTAGGCTTTAAAATGCTGAATAATGAGACATATTTTCAGAATATGTTCCAACTAACTATTTTTCGCTTTTAAATCACTTTTAACACGTAAAATTTATTATTGTTGCATTATTATGTATTTGCGAGTTGTGACGTGCATCCAGCCAGTAATTGTACGGACTATACATTACTTTACATTAATGATGGAATGACCAAAAACATAATAAATGTAGAACACCCTGTATCTGATCGCCTTTATTTAAATGAGACACGATACTAACTTTAATATTAGAAAATTATATATAACCAATTTGTATATCTCAATTTTTGTAATTTAAATGAAGTTTATAATTTCAGTTAGACCAAAGTAAGATATGAGAGAATATATTAGGATAGATAGAAACTACAAAATGTTTATACTGTCACCAATGGAATGTTATACAGGGTAATCCAAATTAAGTGTACACCATTGGTAACTTTGTTATTATTAAAGATACAAAATTGGTTAAATTAGCAAACTAGTTTTAGATTAGGGATCTTAGTCTAAGTAATTAGTAGTGTTTGTATAGCTCTTTAAGATGTAAGAGTAAAAAAATAATCAAGTATACCGGGTGTTGCATCGTCGAGCGGGACATAGGAAATCCCATGTAATTTTAAATGGGGTCAATTATTGGCTTCCCTAATTATTTTAGAGAAAAATTCTATTTAGGTTTATTAAAGAGCACTCAAACCCACATTCAAAAGAATAACTTTAGATATTTTTGATAAGCCCGTTTACGGGTTATCGCCGATTTCTTTTTAACTATTTCTCCTTTTTATGGCCCCGTATTTGCGGGCACCAGTCAAGGTAAAAGATGACTGTCAAATAAAGTTGTCATTTTAAAATGTGTGCTTTATTGTTATAAAAACTCGTACATCAAAAATATTAAAGGTGTATTTATAAGTACGAATTAATCTGAATAAAACTAAAATAAAGTATCCAATTACAAGGTTAATTATGACATTTTACATGTTTTAACATTTTACTAATTAATAGGTAGGTACTATTAAATTGTTAGAACTTTAGTATTTAAGAAGATGTTCAAATATTCCTCCATTGACTGCTAGACAATAACCGAGGCGATAATAAAATTCTCTTCTTACATTCGCTAGTCGGTAAACTGAAATTCTATTGCATTCGGCAGAAATAGCATTTTTTAACTCGTCTAGATTTGGGTATTTTTTATCTTTGTATATCCTGTTTTTTAAATGGCCCCAGAGAAAGAAATCATTTGGCGATAAATCAGGAGACCTGGCTGGCCAATTTACTGTATGATTTAAGCCAATAACATTTCCATTAAAAGCACGGTTTAAATATTCCCGGACAGCCAGGGTACTATGTGCCGGGCAGCCATCCATTTGGTACCAAACTTCCTGATTTTCCCTGGCGGTATCATGTAAAGTAGGTAAAATATGATCTTTAAGTAGTTCCAAAAAATATTCTGCATTTAAATTTCGTGTAAGAAATAATGGCCCGATAATATTTTCTCCGAAAATCCCAGCCCAAACATTAACTTTTTGTGGATATTGCGTCCTTGTTTCGACAAACCTGTGTTGGTTTTCTTTGCTCCAATATCGATAATTTTGAACATTGGGTTCATTGTTTAAGGTAAATGTGCATTCGTCAGTGAAACAAATGTTTTTTAAAAATTCCCTATCCATGTTTGCTCTTTCAATCCCTATCTCTTAGCTCTTGGTGCTTTTCATATTTTTATGAATAATATTTATGTCATTTCAAAGCTCGTAACGCTGTGGTGTGATCTAATCCTATGTCATCTTCAAGTTTCCTTGTGCTGATCTTCCCATCATTTTCTTCCACGCACAATAAAACTTGCAAGTCCCTATCATTTCTTGCATCTCTTCTTTGTTCCTGCCTTTGCAAGTCCCTATCATTTCTTGCATCTCTTCTTTGTTCCTGCCTTTCTTCACATCTGCAGTTATTTATTACAGTGCTTTATCTTAAATTTCTTGATAGTCCTTTCGACTGTAGATTTTGCAAGTATCGGTCTATTCGGATACAGAGCAGCAAACATGTCTGACACATTTTGATAACTATTTCCTTGATAATACCATTTAATCATCAATATTTTTTCTTCAGAAGTGTAATTCATGGCTAATATTTTCGATGTACGAGTTTTTATAACAATAAAGCACACATTTCAAAATGACAACTTTATTTGACAGTCATCTTTTACCTTGACTGGTGCCCGCAAATACGGGGCCATAAAAAGGAGAAATAGTTAAAAATAAATCGGCGATAACCCGTAAACGGGCTCATCAAAAATATCCAAAGTTATTCTTTTGAATGTGGGTTTTAGTGCTCTTTAATAAGCCTAAATAGAATTTTTCTCCAAAATAATTAGGGAAGCCAATAATTGACCCCATTTAAAATTACATGGGATTTCCTATGTCCCGCTCGACGATGCAACACCCAGTATGCCTAAGGCCCATTTATTGTTTTTCTTTTTAAATCATAAATCAAATAAATGCATTGGATAGAAAACGCACTGCGTAAACAGGCATTAAGAGACTCCAAAATAGCTGTTGTTTTTAGAAAAAATTAGGATAATTTGTCCTGGCGCATGAAAAAAATACCGAAAACGTCCCGAGATATTGACTTAGGTTATAAAATGGTTTTATAATGTTATACAGTGTGTCCACGAATGGGGTCCGCAAGGGGGAAAAAATATTTATTATTCATTTTACGACCAAAAGTCAATCTTTATAAAAAGTTCTGCTTGTTGAGAAAATGAATTCACGATAAAAAAAATGTCAGATCAGATGTACAGGGTGTTAATAAATTAGGATAATATGAAAATTCTTTAAAAGAGAAGTACTATTATCTATTATTTTTTACAAAAATTTTATAAAACAAAGTTGTTTCTAAACTAACGTAGTCTAAATAACAATTTTAAAATAAAAATTCGAATTTTTAAAATTAAATATTAATAATTATTGTTTTCATTTAATTAGTTGCATTTTACAAAAAACTCAAGATTTTGTATACATTCATGTTTATGTCAGAATTTTATTTACATCTGTCTGTCTATTAAATTAAATAATATTAACACCTATAGCGTATTGATAAGACACATTTCCCATACCGTAACATTGTACTAAATAAATACGCTATTCTTTGGTTAACATTTTCGAAAATGCATTTACGGAAATAGAATACTGACAGATGTAAATAAAATTCTGACATAAACATGAACGTATACAAAATATTGATTTTTTTGTAAAATGCAACTAATTAAACGAAAACAATAATTATTAATATTTTATTTATAAAATTCGAATTTTTATTTCAAAATTTGTATTTAGACTTTACGCTAGTTTATAAACAACTTTGTTTTATAAAATTTTTGTAAAAAATAATAAATAATGGTAGTTCTCTCTTGAAGCATTTTCATATTATCCTAATTTATTAACACCCTGTACATCTGATCTGACATTTTTTTTATCGTGAATTCATTTTCTCAACAAGCAGAACTCTTTTTAAAGAATGACTTTTGGTCGTAAAATGAATAATAAAGATTTTTTCCCCCTTGGGGACCCCATCCGCGGACACACTGTATAAAAAAATATTACTGACAAAGGGTACTTACTTGAAACTTATAATTTGTTGCACCACTCTCTTTCCCACCCACCGTGTATAACATTGAAGCGCGTTGGTGACGTCATAGGCGTAGCACAGTATTAATTTGTAAGGAACAGTCATTCAAAATCTGAAAAGCGCTGAAAAATCTGTATTGTTGTTTACGAAGTACAAATATCTTGTAAAGTAGTATACATACAGGGTGCAGGCATATCGAAAACGAAACAGAGTCATTTATTGGCAGCTCAGTTTTTTTTTGGAAAAACGTTCAGACCCGTCGATTTTGTTTTCGAGGGGGGCACAAAATTGGAAAAAAATCACGTTAACACGAGTAGCCCTCTGGGCGGGGGTGGCACCATCCCTAAAATCTTAAATGAAAAGGGGGGTCGAGTGATACCTTGTTTTAAAGGTCTTTCAATTCCATTTATAATGATGTAATATTCATGTACTTTAGTTCATCAGTAAAGGGAATTGAAAGACCTTTAAAATAAGGTGCCACCCCCGCCCAGAGGGCTGCGCGTGTTAACGTAATTTTTTGCCAATTATGTGCCCCCCTCGAAAACAAAATCGACGGGTCTGAGCATTTTTCCAAAAAAGAACTGAACTGCCAGTAAATGTATCTGTTTCATTTTTGATGCGCCACCCTGTACTGTGTAACAATTATAATATGGTATATAAGTAAAATATAACAGTTATTGACCTTTTCGCTCTGCAGAAATTTTGTTCTTAAATAGAATATTCATCTCGGACGACAAAAATTGTCATAAAGTTCTGAAAGAAAAGACACTTGACTATGATTAAAATGATTCTTTAAAAATACAACTGGTTAATCTGCTACATTTATTATAGAATCACACAATTCTAATACAATAAATTAACGATTTAAACACATTATATGCAATTATAATTAAGTAACAAAATAGTTGGTTTTACAAACCAATGGAACTTAAAATATCCTCCGTTTAAAAATACTGCAGGTCTAAATTTTGTTGCTAAAAAGCATATAATAATTATAAAAATATAATAACAATAAGCAAGAACAGATTTTACAAATATTGCACATTATTTAGGAAAAATATATCTATAAAAATAGAATATAATTGGTTTACATAAAAATAAAAAGCTAATAAAATAGTATTATAGAGTTGAGCTTCGACTTAACATTATTCACATCCATTTAATGGCACCAAAATAAAGAGTTAGGAAAAAATACCGATGTAGAATAACATTTTCCAGCAGCAAGTATGAGATTCCGTAAATTCCAAAATATTTAAAAAAAATTGTTATTGGCTCTCACATTAACGATTATTTCGGAAAGAGTTTATTAACTAACAATAAGGTAGAGCTACAATCCAACGAAAAAAAGGAGTAACTCTAAACTGCTTTAAGCGGTATTTGATTAAATTTTAATGTTTTTGATAGGCTGTGAAATAAACAAGATTTTGTTACATATAAGAAATTTTGTAGATCGATTCCAAATTAACAGTTCCTAACCCAAGAAATACTTGTTTCAAAGGTCAGTTCCAGTATCAAGATTACAGTTAGAGTGACATACATATTTGTTATGGCCTTTGGGTTTATAAACAGTTCGCCTGTTCCCAATCAGTTCCAATATTCTTTCCTAGAACTAATCATAGCTTTGTGTTTTCGGTAACAGTTATGAGTAAAGAACAACCCTGTAAATTATGTCATTATCCCCTGAGCCCTATTATTTACAGGTTTGCATCGGCATTTATTTAGCACAGTATCTTTATAATCAAAATTATTAAATATTTTTCTTATTATTGATTTATCTGGATTGGGTCGATTAGGAAAATCTACTGAGAACAAGTAGGATACCATTTGATAACTATTTTCACCGTAGTACCATTTAATCGTTGTAACTTTTTCCTCAACTGAATAGCTCACGACGAATAGAAATATTATACAGGGTGTCCTGGAAATGACTGTACAACGCTTCACCACAAATTCCTTAACCAAAAATAAGGCGATCTAGACAAACTTACCTATATGAAATGTTGCTTCGTTTTGCCGCTACAGGGCGCTAAAGTTTTCAAATTAATATAGTTTTTTCGAAATAATTTCTAAACGCCTTTATCGATTTCCACTAATTTTGGGACTATTATTAATAACGTGTTTTGATGCGTGCGCCATCTTTTTTTAATACCTGCAAATTTAAAAATGGCGTGTGATTGGTAAATAAAAGTTTGTCTTTTTGTTACCCCCCGTATAAATGACTTTAACTATTTCTCTGACACCAGCTGACTTTATTTTAAAATTTTTTGTCCATTTTTTTAGGCAGACATGCAGTTTCTATACAAAAAAAAATATATATTCAGGAACACGGTAAACATTTCGTACAATTGTTATAAAAATCAAACTAATTGGTTATTTAGAACTTGATTTTTTTTTATGTTTTTTGTTCAGAATTAACAGCAATAATGAATTACAAGGTTTTGTACATATTTTTTTTGTAGAGAAACTGAATGTCCGGCTAAAATTTAAAAAGACAAACTTTTATTTACGAATCACACGCCATTTTTAAATTTGCAGGTATTAAAAAAAGATGGTGTATACCTACATCAAAACACACTATTAATAATAGTCAATCTTAGTCCAAAAATTAGTGGAAATCGACAAAGGTGTTTGGCAATTATTCCAGAAAAACGACCTTAATTTGAAAACTTTATTGCCCCGTTGCGTCAAAACGAAGCAACATCGCATATATCCCCTTATTTTTGGTTGTACAGTCATTTCAAGGACACCCTGTATATATTAATTCTTAATATCTTAAAAAGTATATGTGTAAAATAGTTCAAAACTGGCGGATATTTTACTCTCACTAAGCTCATAAAAAGATCTTAATAAAAGTTTTCTTTAAAATCATTAAGGAAGCGAATATTTGACCACCTAGAACTTTACATGGGAAATCCCATGTGTCTTGTACGGATGCACCACCCGGAATTTCTGAATACTGTACTCTCAGTATTTCCCTGAAGTTGACCAGTTGAAATATTGTGATTTAAAACAAATAAAGACGATGCAAGTCCAAAATTTTATTTAATATTGTTCGATGTATATTTGCAGCGATTTAAAATTTTAAATTTTATGGCGGCCTAAAAATAGAATTTTAATTAAATATCGATACTACGACAAAATTAAGATTTAATGTGATGATATAGAAAGTGATCTTTTAAATTACACAAAATATGACAAGCGGCGACGAACGAAATATATTTACTATTAATTAAGTCGAAGCGGAAGACAGACCACAGCACAGAAAAACAAGGAGTAAGATCTGATACGATGGACTGGGAAAAACATAATCAAGCCATTTCTGTTTGCTTTGCGATATTTTATATTTTTGCCCTTTTTATTAATTATAAGGATATGGGCGGACAACGCCTTTCCATACCAAAAAAAAAAAAAAACAACCAACCCATTTCATTTACAGAAGTATAGTAGTGAAAGTGGAAACATATTACTATTACAGAATCCCATACCCGTTTTGTATCTTAATTATGATAAAAAAAAACAACAACAAAGTACGAAAGCTGGTGTGGGTTTTCCTTAAAAGTTTATAACAACTAGCATGCTACACAAAAGGTAAAACATTGAATTTTAACAATAAATTAATTAAATACATAAATTAATTTTTGCTTGGCATATCACAATAATTTTTTGCAATCTAAATTTAATTTAGCATTATTTCTCACAACCTAAAATATATTTTTTTAAATTTTAACTTGCTTAATCTAAAAAATACGACCATCTAGAATTAAGGGAATCGATGCAGTTTTTAAATGTGTAAGGTACCGGCGGGTAATAAGGCCCATCAGATTAACAGGCCCACTTCGGTATTTTTAATGAAAAAAACTATAAAATGCACGAAATAACATTTCTTTCGACATCCATGTGACTAGTTCTGCTAACCCTTTGAAGTCTACTCAGGTTCAGCGGCAATTGTTATTATATAACACGAGCAGAATGAAAGAGTGAAAAGACGTCGCACTTTCTCCTACATGGAGCTTATACGAGAAGGCAGACATCGTGCAAGTAATTTTAAAAAAATTCTTAGGGTGAATTATAATTGTTTCGTTTAGGTATTAAAAAATTCTGCTTCTTTTTGATATTTTAATGTTTTTAAATTCCTTTCTAAAGCACTTCGCATATTATGTATCTTATGTTTCACGGACAGTAATTTCAATATCTACCGTTTTATAGAGTAAAAGTAATTCTTTTTTAAAATATAAATACTGTTTTTGATAATGAATAATTTATATTAGGTGGGCATTATTGCCAACAGGTACTTTATCAAATGTATGCGGTTATTATGAATATTATCAAAAACTGACTGTAGATTATTTTTACAAAAAATATGTTTAATTACAAACTGGGAAACATTGATAAAGATGTTGTTAAATTACGATGAAGTTAAAAGTTATTCCAATTTTCGGAAAAACTAGGTAGTAAATATATTTTTTTCAATAATTTTTAAAATTTAATTTTATAAAATTGATTAACTCGTCCGTTACTTTACAATAGAATTTAAATTGACATGGGTCACTATCATCAGGAGGGAAACTTTTCACCAGTAAAATTGAAAAAGAAATGAAACATACCAAAGTTAAATATTTTGTTGTTTTTGTAATTGAAAGATACTAACCTACCTACTAGAACTAGTGGCTGAGCTTGTATCATGATCATTTATTATTTTATGTTTTCCACTATCTTTACAATGAAGATAGTGTTTCCGTTCTTTCCTTTTATACTCTTCGTATTTTGTAGGGTCCGCTTTTCCCTCTTGCGTTTTATACTTTAATCTGACTTACCTTTCAAGGTTTTTTTATTCGCCATGTCAGTCCGAAATTATGAAAAAGATAGCGTGTATCGATATAAGATTCATTTCACCTCCATTATCATCAGGCACGTCCGTTATCAACTGATAACGGTGGTGGTATAACGCATGTGACAGTATTACATTATTTTTAGCTTTAAAAATAATAAATATAATATAAATTTAATAAGTGATGGAATTGTAAATCTTTACCTATTTACCAAATAATGTCGATAACGGTGGTGGCCAACAAGCTTTACCAACGGTTAAAATCGTTGAAAAAAAAATCGATCGAAGTATACTTTTTCATTTTGATGTAAAATTAAATTATAAAAATTATTTATTTGCAGTACTATTTTTACGTTTAACTTTAAAAAAAAATTGAAATAACAACTATTGACAATATAATATTAAACATGTTTTCCGTATAAATAACTACTTTTATCTAATTATTGAAAATATTTAAAGGGTACAGGGGAAAAGAGGTCAGAATCACAAAGCAAACACTAAGTTTACAGGGGCCTCTTAGACCATGTTGGCCTTTGATCGGTTTAATTTAATTTATTATATTTTTACCCGTACACAAGCGGAAAGTTTTGGTTAAGAAGTTACAGATGGCGCTTTTACACAATCTTTGTTTGCCAAAATGGATCTTTTCTTCTGTACCTTTCGTTTGTTAAAACATACCTAAATTTAATACATGTACCGATGCCTTTAATGAAATATTTAAAATTCCTTATGTTGGGTTGCACAAAGATGTTTAACCAGAATTAACTACCCAGCAAGTGTGAGTGTAACATGACATAAATAACGTTGGCAGGCATTATTTCCTCACAATCGAAGTTACCCAATTAGTAAATTAAAAATTAAGGTGACAGAGTCGCTTTGATTGTGAAAAAAATATTTCTGCCATATTTATGTCACCGTTGCTTTATTTTTAAAAATGTTTGTGCAACCCGACATAAGTGTGAGCTATTGCTGTGATTTAGGTAAAAAACATAACTTGAAATTTCTAGTTGATAAATTATTATTGAATTTTAAAATAATGATTAATACAAATTAAATAAAAAATATTGAAACATTGGGGCAACACTGAAGAGCTTTTAAGTATTTAACAAGTAAGTTTTCCACATTTAACTTTTACAAATTATGGTGAGAATTTAATAACAAGTTAAACATTTCTTCATGTATCTCCTTTTAAAAGTAATACCTTAGTCCAGAAAATCAAACTATTTTGGAAATGTCACCTACTATACAAGTGGGTTGGAGTGAAAGTATAAAACATTTTGGAACTAAATAGAATACTTGGGAAAAGTTATGGAGTGCTTCTTAAAACAATCATTATAATAATGATTTTGGGCCAGCTCAACGTTTAGACGTGCCCCGAGATTTTTGAATTTTTTTTTTGTAAAAATAGATTTTTTTTAAAATTTTTGGAAATAAAATGGAATACTTCAGAAAAATTTTCTTAAACAATTGTGCAAAATATTTTTTTTTGGCCTTTCTACATATGGATGTACTTCAGAATTTTTTGAAAATCGAAACTTTCGTAAAAATCAATTTTTTTTTGCAAATCTAATTCTTTCGTGTTGCCCTAAATGCTGGTAGAATATATTATAGTAAATACTATACAAAGAGTACAGAACCTGACGCTTTGTTAGATATTGCCCTTTATAAGTCACTTGGGGCAACTCAAAACTTAAATCCGCAAAACAAATATTTTGTACACTAGTTAGTTAAGTATTTGACCATATTCTAGAAGGATTTTCGTTTTGCAAATCAAAGAATAAAAACCGCTAAGTATGTATATACCTTCATTCCACCATATTATACAGTATATCAGAACAAGTGCAAATAACTTGATTTTTAAATATCATTCTAATACCGGCGGCGTATTAATAAACATTTTTTTTCCACTACTCACCTATAAAATACCCATTATTAACCAATTATTAAGCTTAGAAATCGTTTTTCTCTACCTTAACAAATATTATTGACCATGGTTAATATTGAAAACTATCTATTTAAAAGCAGGTAATTTGATTTTTTGATTCTTCAATAATTAAAAGGTCTGGAAGATTTCTGGTAGGTAGGCAACCAGTTAATAATCAACAATATTAGAGTCTCATAGATGTTCGATATTGTAAAGTATCGATACTGTAAATAACAAATATAAGCTATGAGAAAAAATATTGCGCCATATTTATTAGGGGAATATTACTCAAGTCGTAACCTTAAAATGAGTAATATCACAAAAAAATAATTAAAAAAGGAATTCCAAAGCACAGATAACTTGATTTAAACAATTTATAGAAGCAATCTATTAAATATATACATTTTTTATAATTATATTAATATTGTAAAAATAAGTATCTTGTAAATGTGTTAGTAGTGGGAAAAATTATATTAACCATGGCTTAGACAAACTATATTATAGCGCTCTCATCTTAAATCGCTAGTTGCTAAGCTCCTCGTGATTTAAACTCGACACTCGGTCATTAATAGGAGCTGTCTAGACCTTGGTAAATAATATACTGTTATTGGACCTAATAAATTTTGAAAAATATAAACTTTTTGTACTAAAAAATGATTTAGGAAACCAGTTATTATGCAAGTTGTTAATAGATCTCCAATTAATGATTTTCTTTTCGACCGTAATTAAAAAATACACCATACCTGCCAAGGCTTGTAAAAAACATAAACGTAAAACCAAACCATGACTAAAGGGGGTAATTTTAAAACACCGTTATTTGTTGTTTAATCCATTAGAGGGAAACATTTATAAACTGTAAAGTGAACAACACCAACGAGTAAGTGTCACATCAAAAATCTGGAACAAAATAGAATAATATAAATTGCTTTTAATTTGGCCGTTGTTACATACAAGTAATTAATTAGAGGAAGCTCTTGGGTATATTGACAAAAAAGCGCTGGTTGTCTTTGGACTATGGAAGTCCATCGAGACTGATTAACATTGTGTGTGCTTTATAATGGAAAAAGGGGTGCCTTTTTTCGAACTCTGAAGAAGCAGACAAATTCTACAAAAGTCGCAATAAAAAAACAAAGGAAATCAATGTATTTTTTGTATGTCTAGATCCCCAAGAACTGCCTCTAAAAAAATATTATTATACGGTAAAATGGACCTTAAAACGGCCTTTAAAGTATGAAATAATACTGTTTTTGTAATATTATAACAGATTTTTAAAACTCTTGTATGCCTTCAGGGCATACATATTTAATATCCCAGCAATATTTCCGTTCTAAAATAAAAATTTGGGCCACCGTTTATAAATAAAGACTGAAAGGAAGGAGTCTTTCAACACCCCCCTAGAGACCGGGATGGTATTTTAAAATGACCGTCTTGTTTCCTATAAATCATACACGTAGATGGTGTCATTGATAATTATCACTGAACATATTTTTGAAAATATATTACAACTGTTAAAGACTAACTTAATAAAAAACTTTCCATAAAACTATAGAAAAAATTGGCAACAATGCAAGCGGTAACAGCGATGCGAGAACCTCTCTGTAAAAGACACTACTGAATATTCATCTTTCATGATTGTAAACATGTAAAAATAAACTTCCTTTTGTAATCAGAAATAAGTGTCTTTATTATTGCGATCAATTATAAAACCATAAGTCCATTACAAGACGCGTAAACAATAACTCTCGTTGGAATTTTTTTGTATGCCTCTACCTTTTAGAATTTTAAAAAATTGAATATTTTACCTTAGTCGTCGTCTTCTTCCTCTTCCGATACATATCTCTTGGCATTTCTCTTACGTTTTGCAGATGGTTTTTTTGATTTATTTAATTTAATTTTCATTTTTACCGCTGCAGCATCAGAGTCTGATTTATCTGGAGAAGCATCAGGCTTTTCTTCATCCTAAAAATAAATTAAACTCGAAATGTAACTAAAATATCTCTTTTATTTTGGTTTTATTTCAAAGCTAATTCGTTATTGTTTTCATGTTTTCAATATTGTAAGTACACATACACACTACATCGTAAATAAAGTTCGACCGTGATTTAACGAGTGTCAAAAAAATAAGGTCCGTTTTACGAATGGACAGCTTTGCCTTTTATTCATTTCTTGATTATAAGATAGAATATCAGTTTTGTAATTACCTCCGTTGGCTTTTCTTCTACGTCCATTTCTATTCTTGATTTTGCATTGCAAAAGACAGACTGTAAAACAATACTATCCTCGTGAATTAAAGATGCTTCTTCATTGTAAATTTGAGCGTTTTGACAAAGTAGCATAAAGTCACGTTCCAAATCGGCCATGTCAGTATACTAAAAATAATATATTGTCATTCAGTTACAAAGGGTACATTGATTTTTGTTGTAAAAAATGATTATCAGAATTTTCCGAAAAAAAAAATGTGGTAAAATTAGTCGTTTTCGAAAATTAGTAGTAATCGAATTGTTTATTAATAATTTAGTTGCAAAAAGTTATATACAAGTACATATTCAACAATATATTTTTAACTGTTTTTTAAAATTTAATATTCTAGTATAGTTTCCTTTACAAAAGGTCCGGTCGAACGTGAAATCATAAGAATTATACCTTTCCGTCATCAATTCGGTTTAAAATCCTGACAATGTCCATAGGCTTCTTTATAATTTCATAATAATCGGGGTAATCCTTTCTCGGTGGTAGTTTCATAAACGGTTCACTAAGAAGACGACCATCACTAAAAAAAAAAATAAGAATAGAAGTTATCTTATAAATACTGTTAAAAATTGGTATATCGTAAAATATTCATACTTTGAAGCCACGATGAAAATAAACATATGCAGTTTCTCTCTTACATCTAATTTTTTAAAATTTCCGGAAATTTTTAAGCACTCGCAGTGGCGGCTCTTCAGGTGAAGGGGATAGTCACCAAAAAATAAAAATAAAACCAGGAGGAAAGTTTTTCAGCTACCATTTTAGCCCTTAAAAAATAATTATGTTATAATTAATATTAATAAAATAGTGGAATTTAGTGTCCGTTAAAATATATAAAGAAAAGAAGCTTAGCGGCAAGCGGACAAAGTAACGGACACTAAATTCCACTATTTTATTTATACTTACACACGGCATTTACGGAATATTGCTGCAAACCAGTGGGCGACTGCAGCGCGATCTAGATCTGAATCCACAAAGCGTGGAGATGTATAGAGAAGCGAAAAAATGTTTCCTATACTGGTGAAGTGGCCGTTCCGTGCTTGATTTATTTAGATTTATTTATATTTCTACATTTTCACGTTAGATGGCTATCTTTTGCATTGAGTTGATTCCTTCTGATGGCGTTACTGGGTTTTAATCGCGTTATTTCTTAAAAACGCATTGAAAGAACAGGCTCGCTGTACTGGGGGTCGCTTACGGGTTATGGCTTTTTGATGAGTTCTAACAAGAACGAAACAGCCTGTCATTGTCTACCTGTGCCCCAGGGATTCCATTACCTTTGGCGTCCCTGTGTACTTTAATGCAAAAGATAGACGCACTACTCTGTCCGCTTGCCCCTAAGCTTCTTTTCTTTATTAATATTAATAGTTTAATCCGAATGCATAATGCATATGCATAATAGGGCCATGGTTAACTCCGATGGACAATAATTCAGTAGCTTGTTTGCAAAACTGAACAAGTCCACTATAGGCCAAAAATGAGTTAGGATCGAATTTTGCTACAAAGTGTTAAGCTAAACCGACTTTATAAAAGTTTTTTCACAAATCTCGTAGTTACAATGGGAAGACAAGCATTTGCTGCAAAACTAAACAAGCCACCGACGTGATAAAATTGGATCCTTTTAAAACAAAAGTGAACAAGTCCCATTGATTCTTATTAGGGTTATTATCTGTTTACTGCAAAACCAAACGAGTCCTATCATTATTAATTCCATTTTTACTTGTTGTTTTTTATACTCGTGGTGCCATATGTTTATGAGTAGTCAAACCTAATTCAATAGTTATAATAGTAAACTATTTATGTGAACCGAATAATTGCTGATAATATTTCAGATGGCAGTCGAAAAAAGATGATTATGGACTTGTTCAGTTTTGAACACGTTATTCAGTTAAGCCGATCAGCTGTTTTCTGAAGAAGAGCAAACCCAAGACCAAGAAGTTTGTGAGTGTTTAGAAGAAGAATTCACACTTTATATTTAAAGTTTTTCAGTTTGTAGTATCTTTAGTTTACTTCAGTTCAACTCAGTTTAATATTCAATATTTGTTTATCAAAGCTCATCAAGTCCATAATAATATTAGGTCAAAACTTAACAAGATCATACTTTCTGAGCAAAAACTGATAAGTCCAAAGATTTTTGTTGAACAAAATCTACAATATTGTTTTGTTTTTCTTAAAAGTTTTGCCTAATATTTTAATATATCTTCCATGTAACCGCCCAAAAAAACAATAAATGTTTAACTATTTTTATACCCTCTACATTAAAAAATCGCTTTTTGTAAAATAGGCAAGAGTGGACATGTCAAGATTTGCAAACAAGCTACTGAATTATAAACACTCGTGCATTATAGCGCGCCCCAGCGACCGTGTCCGTTAGCTCAAAGCAAGTGAAGACCCTACACCCAACATGGCTTTGATATTCACCGTTGCTATGGTTACGTGACATCAGTTACGCAAACAGCATGTAACAATTTGCATTATGATGAAGGGCAATTTAAAAATAGATCAGTCGTATGCACCATTGTTTTAGCATTGGTTCGCTTTATAGATATCGTTTTTACGTGATTTACTGTGCGATTACATAGTTTTGTTTTTATCTTTCAGTTAATTCAGTAGTGTACGTACCTAATTAGTTGTGTGTTTTAAAAATGAACCCAATTAATGACATAATTTGTAATTAGTTTGAAACTCCATTCAGTCGTTGGACAGATGAGGATAAGAGAAACGTTTTGTTACACGGGTTTTTAGTCAATGTTTGTTTAAGTACCCGCACTATACCTCTTTACGATTTTTTAAGACCGCGAGCCGCCACTGAGCACTCATGGTATTATACTTGAAAATAAAGTGAAAATTGCATTATACTTATATTGTATTTAAAAAAAGTAGATTTTTCAATTTTGTCAGGATTAAATAAGCTTTTCTCTTCTTTTTGCTGAATAATGAGACAATTTTCAGACTTTGTTCCCACTAACTATTTTTAGCATTTAAATCACTTTTAACACGTACAATTAAAGTTCTTCTAAATGACAAAGTTTGTCGAAACGAATTTTATGTCAATTTAGAGGACATATTAATTAATAGCAGACCTACCATATTTTTTTGTTTCTGTTATGACGTGCACCCAGCCAGTAATTGTACGGACTATACTCACCTATCTGTGTACTTGGTAACAATACTCATTAGTTTTTTCATTTGCCTTTTAAGTTTGCTTTCTTCGCCATTATTCTTTCCCTTGCCTTTCTTTTTTGTGCTCGGGCCTGCATCACTACAAGATAAGATCGTCATTACTCAAAATTAAAATTTGAATGTCACATATTAAATTTAAATAAAATAGCTTAGCTGTCTCAGGAATTAAAATTTTCTATAGCTCGAAACGTTTATTTTGCTCTAATAGAGTCTCACATAAGATACGGCATCTGTTTTTGAGGCTAATGCTTAAACAATTTTTTTATTACAAAAAAGAGCAATTAAATTTTTATGCCCGCCTCACGAGTTATGTAATTTTTTTTATCACATTAAAGTTAACTTTGAGTTTGATATTTAGAGAGTATGGAAGATAGAATATTATGTTTCTTTAACAAAAAATATTATTGAAATGTAATTTGTGACAATTGTCATTTTGAAAAATTAAAGAAGCCAACTTGGGATTTTACCGTTTTAATTCATAAGGGACTATAATACCCTCGTATATATAGTATAACATAAATATTTACCTATCTGAGTCTTCTCCCCTTCTGCGTCTTTTAGATCTTTTTCTTTTTTTCGGTTCTTCCTCCTCTTCTTCTTCCTCCTCAGATTCATCAAGAGCCTTAACAAACGAATATGGGAAAAATAATTATTTACAATTTTAAAAGTTAAAATATTAGGTGTGATACTTCTACAAAATAATTCCTATTTTTTTGCATTAAAACACTGGCGTCAGTCTAATAAGTATAGTACAATAATAGAAAATTACCTTCATCCATTCTTTCTCTGTCAAACTATCTGTATAATCGACTTCCTTTCTCTGTCTTGAGCCCCTTCCCATAATAGTATCGTTGTCATCATAGTTCCATGGATCTACCTAATATATTAAAATAATTAAATGTATTATAAATATATACAGTGTGTCCACGGATAGAGTTTGGAAGAGGAAACACTTTTTTATTAGTAGGTTTAGAAAAAAAAGTTCTTTATAAAAACATCTGTTTGTGCTGGAACTATAATTTCGAATATTAATTTACTATACAGGGTTCCCCAAAAAATGATTTTTTTTTGGATTTCGTTTAAAATACATTTACGTAAAAACAAACAGCTTTTGTTGCCTTTTTACTTAGAATATGATTTTATATCTGGCCGAATAACGATTTTGTTATAAGAAAACTATTTTTCTGTGTCTACTTTTGAAGTATTTTTATTAATACATATCATATTTCTTTAATTTATTCAATCATAAATTATAAAAAATTAAGAATGTTTTTTGTCCAACCCTTTATAGTTATCGAAAATCTGATATTCAAAATTGTAGCTTAAGAACAAGCAAAATTGATTTAATAAATCAAGGAATTAAAAATTAGAATTGAAAAAAAAAATTCAAAAAACTAAAAGTGTTGCTTCTGACGAACTCTGTATAGTAATCGCAAATCTGATATTCAAAATTGTAGTTTCAGCACAAGCAGACGTTTTTATAAAGAATGACTTTTTCTTCTATACCTACTAATAAAAAAGTTTTCCTCTTACAAACTCTATCCGTGGACACACTGTATATTATTTTTTCCAAATTCATTTTTACAACGGGAACACTGTAAAAATTTTGGTTCTTCGGTTGGCTATGGAGATACTAACAAGAGACCAGAGTTTAGGGTAGGGTAGACATGAGGTAACACAAGATTCTTATAGTTATTAACCCCCCCGTTGGCCGAATGTAAGGATGGTTAGCCTACCTTCAGTCAAAGATAGATAGTAAACTGACTGAGTGTAAAAATAAGTTAACAGAGTTTTGAATTGTAGCTCCCAAACTAAGTTTAAAACGTAGATCTTTTTTTCCCTAACAGTAACTTTCTTTCCAAAAACAGAACCACTTTCTTCGCCCTGTTTCCACTAAGTATTTTCCCGGTATCTCCCTCCTCTTCTAAAATAGTCGTCACTAGAACCCACCCAATTCACAATAATTATTAAGATGTCAAGACAAAAATTTGTCAATATTACTATCTAAAAATAATTTGTTCGGCAACGGTAATTTTTTGACGCCAGGCGATATGTGTCATCTCACTAGTAAAAGTTGGAATTGTAAGAGTGCTCTGCGTAAAAACTTTATTATAGATGTGAAAGTTGTTGCTGTCGTATTTTATATGAATAAATCGAAGTAGGTGACACCCATATTTTTTTTTAAACATGAGCAGTTTTTATAATGTAATGTAAAGTAGACCGATGTACAGAGTGTTACAAATTCGATGCATTAGCATTGCTATCTCGGTAAATATAAGAGATAGAAAGTTGGTTAAATACAGACAAAGTTACATCTTTTAATCCTGAATAATTTGTTAAAAAGACATTCAAAAAAATCCGGTGACCAGAGATATCCGTACAAAAGCGAAAAAAATCAATTTTTGTTTTTATTTTTTTTTACGACAAAATCCTGACTAGAGAGTACTTTCTGAAAGCACTTGGCCCTTCAAGAAAATAACTGCATTTTTCAGATAGGACGTTTCATTTTTTAAAATATCCACATCAACTTAATTTTTTTAAATACGGAAGTTTGAGTCGCTTTTGACCTCCCAAAACTAGTGATTAGTGACAAGTGAGATATATCATTAGTTTTGTTAGCTCAAAAGCTACTCAAACATAAGATAATTTGTAATAAATAGGCATTTAAACCTCAAAATATTTTTAAAATATAATTAATTGAATATCTAAATTTGATATTTTTAAGAAAAAATCATAAAATAAATTTTAACAATTTAAAAAGATAATAATAATTTAGACATTCTTAGTATTTTTTAAAGTAAAGGGTAATGCCAAAGTAAAATTTTAAATTATAATTTTAGTGAAAAATGATGCCAACTTTTTAAAGGACGTCTTGTAATATTTCTCAGAAAAACTGATCTCCAACATACATTACTTACTAAAAAAACGTTTTTACCTTTATCCCAACCTTTATAAATCACCCTTCTTTAAAAATACGGCCACTGGCACCTAAAATGTTTACTTTAAAAATTTTTATTACGTTCTATCATGCTTCTAAACATCGATATATTAGTAAAAGTGTTTGGGATTACTTTGTATATTACTACCTCGTCGTCCTCTTTAACCAGCCAATCAGGCAATTCCCTTTCTTCAATAAGGCGTGGTTTACGAGCTGATCCCAATTTGGCCTCGTCCCGTCTTCTTTCTATGTCAAGTTTTTGAAACAAATCAAATTCCTCCACTGAACGGGCTACCATTTGGTTAACTGTCTCGTCATCTGGGACTTCATTCTCCTCCTGAAATTTAAGTTATCATAAACACCAGTTGCGAAATCCGGAACTGGAACAACTTTTTAAACTTCATCATAATTTTATATCTAAAGAAGTAGTCCATACTTGAAGTGAAGTGGCAAGTTAAATGGGGAGAAATAAGTAAGTCAACCTTCACTAGGATATATTTCAAGGACAAATATTTATTTTACTCTTCATGTTTCGAACGTATCTTCAGGAGAAGTATAGTTTATGTTGAAATACATATTGGGAAATTTTCAGTGACACCCTCATAGAGCTTTTGAGGAAATTAATTAATTAAAGTATTGAAGAACCAGAAGTAGGAGCGAAAAACATAAAAACAACAAACAAAGTTATATAGATAAAATTGGAAGAATGGTTGATAATTTTCAAAAATTCAAAGTGACGAGATGAGAAATGTTAGGTTAAAATGATACTGAAAAATGAAAACAACTTTAGTGGTGAAGCATATTATTGAAGAAAAATTCTTGTTAAACGGTGTAAGATGAAAAATTACATGTGTTTATAGGACAGAAGTACCATATTGTATAATGTATTGTATACATGATACATGACCTTGCAAGACGTCTCAGACGGAACTTGGTAGTATGTTTTTCTCTCCCACTTCTATGGAAGTTCTTCAACACTTTTCTTTAATTAATTGATTTTCTTAAAAGTTCTATGAGGGTGTCACTGACAATTTCCTAATATCTATTTCAACATAAACTATACTTCTCCTGAAGATAAACGTTTATACGTTCGAAACATATAGAGTAAAATAAATGTTTTTCATTAAAATATATCCTCGTTGACTTAGAGTATTATTTCTCCCCATTTATAATTTTATATTTTATATAGGGCAATTCCCCTTAATTGATACTTATTTTTGAACTGTATATTAAAACAAATAAAATTTTCAAATAATTTTTTTTAACAAGAGTTGCCCTTGGTCAACACTCCCGTAAATAAGCAACATGTTATAAACTAGTTTAATGCTTTAAAATGTTCCATTTTCGCGTTTTAAAAATTTAAAAGTAATAAAATACTCCCATAATGCGACTAGTTCAGAGCTGTATTTTATCTTTCTGCCTCCTCGGGAATGGTAGAGCTGCGTACCAATTCCGATAAAACCGAAAGTGCTACCAAATATGAAATTCAGAAACAAATTACTTTAATGAGACGTCCTACTTTAAATTCTAATTTAACTGACTTTTATCAATTTTTTTTACACTAAATCAGAGGTACCATTGCGCCCAAAAAAACTGGGACAGCAAAATTGTTGTTGTAGAGTAGCTCCTTGACTCTAAGGAATATGTAAAATCTATTGAGGAAAGGTTATTATTGTTGTTATAATAGTTGTCATGGAAGTGAAAAGATTTAACCCCAAAACTTTTTGATCGCAATGGTACATAGCAAAAAATTTAGCTTTGTAACCATGTCAATCTAAGATGGCTATGAATAAATGAAATTTCTCCAATAACAGTTAATTTCATTTTTGACATTCTTTTATGCATTAATTTCCAAAATGTGTCTATCTAATCGACGAAATATGAAATAAATATGTTGTAAGCTGGCCAATATTCTCGTGGTTACCCGGTAGGTTTAATGACATCGTTGAAATTCTTGTCACTTAGAAAAAACAGAAAACCCTAGCGAAACTTCTAAACCAAACTTATGTTACAAATGCATCAACATTTAAAGTAGAAACTTCATTAACATGAGACTAAGTTTTTACCATGTAAATATCTTTGGTTCATCGTTAAAAATATATGGCATTTATGAAACAATTACATGGTACAAACAACCAGTTTCGGAATATACACTTTTAGTGGACTCGATTTTTATCCTCTATACCTCTTCATCATCCCCATCTTGATGCAAAATAGTTTGCAAAAACTGCTGTCTTTCCGATCCAGTCGATTTTTGGTCAAACATGCCAGCTTGAATAACTTTCTCGTCCATATTTAATTTGTATCTAGCGGCAGCCAAAATCCGTTCTTCAACAGAGTTAACTGTCATCAAACGCAAAACTCTCACCTCGTTTACTTGACCGATACGATGAGCTCTATCTTGAGCTTGCAGATCCTAAAAACAGTATATAGTGTCAGTGGTAAAGTCTGCATCATGTGGGAAAAAAGGGAATAGTTTTTGCTTTAAACGCAAAATTCTAAAAACTAAAGTTTTTAAAAAAGTCTTTGATATATTTTTAAAAAACTGAAAAAACGTTAGGTTATTTCCAAAACTTGCACACCACGTGTATTTTTATTTATTTTTTATTTTAGGTTATGTTTTTTTTATGTTTTATCGCCGGTTTTCTGTTGTTCCAGGTAAATAAAGATTAAAAATGGTTCGTACTTGAAAAAAAGTAGTTGTTTTTAAGTTTCATGTATTTTGATAAAAAAAATATTTTTTTTTTAAATCTTGGTTTTAAATTGGTTTATGATGGCCCTTGTTATAAAATAGGTTCACTTTTTTTTCTTCATATAAATAAGGGGTAACATGCACAAAGTAGGCTTTAGAATGCAATTTATGAACATTTTTCCATGGATGTGCAAGTTGCCACAACCATGGGGTAACTTGCACACCCCAAAAACATTTTTTTTTGGGACCCAGGGCTGGATTCTTCCAATTTTTATACCAGACATGGGTAGCCCTTGAATAGGTAGGTACAATGTAATTTTTTCAAAGTTGTAAAGTTACAATGTACGGGGGTACACTGGGAAATGTACTGAAAAGGTGTGCAAGTAGCCCCAGTTTACGGTAGTATTTTATAATAAGAATAAATTAAATATGTCAATTAAAACTCAAAAAGGCTTAAAATCACTTAAAAACAGTTTAAAAAATATTTAATAATGCAACGGAAACACCTAAGGATGTTTCAAAAGGTCCTTTAAAATTTAAATAAAAAATATATAAGTACGTTGAAAAATATTATGTAGCCATGTGCTAAATAAATCTTGTTACTACTACTAATACTACTATTTGCATCCTGACCAATAACAAGCGAGCTAACCGTAAAAGATCAATATTTGTGACATTTAACTTCAAATAAAGTTCGAAGCGAATATGATATCGATAAAACCTTCTAACGTTATATCAAAATAGATGTGCCTATAGTCGGATCTGGTCTTATCGTGCGGGTCATACGATTCAAGAAAGACATACTCTCAGTTTTTGTTTTCTTTACTTGCGTTAAATTTTACCCTCTAAATAAAATACGTAATACGTAAGATAAATAAGACAGACTTATTCCATTTTGACATGAAAAAAGGGATATATATGTATTTACTTTCCAGCGATTCTAAAAAAGCTTATAATAGCACCAGCACACCAGCTGCGTTTTATTTTAAATATGCCAGTTTTGTGACTGACAGTTTGTGACAAAATGAAACAATTTTCTGGGTTTTTGCATCCCCAATCAAAAAAAAATGGTACTTAATCTGATAAGCTATTTCGAAAATGAAAGAAAAAGTGGACATTCGCCAACCAATATTTAGGAAAGAGTAGCCAAAGCACTGGGAATTAGTTTAAGGACTGTGCAGAAAATTGTGCATGAAACAAAACATAACATAATACCCAAGAATACTAAAAAGTGTAAACGAAGAAAGCCAAAGACTGAGGATGTAAGCGAAAATATTAAAATTGGAGTTCCAAATGTGATTTACGATTAAATCGTAAATCACATTTGGAACTTTATACAAATCAAAAACCAATGTAACTCTTCCAGTTTTACAAAAAACATTAAAAATTAAAAAAGCGTTAGCAAGATTATTAAAAAATTTAGGTTTTCGCGATAAAAAAGACGGTAACCAAAGATTTTTATGTGAGCAGCCACAGATAGTGAGTCAGCGTGTTCAGTTTTTAAAAAAATAAACAGACAATTACAAATCGAAATTTAGAAAAGTGGTATTTTTAGACGAAACGTGGATATTTTCGAATGAAAGTGGTTCAAAATCTTGGCAAGATGAGTCTGTAAAAAGTGTTAAAAGGAAAAAGGGGTGCGGTACGATCGAGAACAAGTACTAGATGTCAAAGTAGCGCCAATGATAATTGCTCCATTCGAAGACGACTCAGACGACGAGGACTTTTCAGATTTTATAAGTGACGATGAGAGTTTTTAGGCTATAATTATAAACGGTGTTTTTCGTTTACATTTTTTAGTATTCTTGGGTATTATATTATGCTTTTTTTTCATGCACATTATTCTGCATAGTCCTTAAACTAATTCCCAGTGTTTTCATTACGGTTTTCTGCATATTGGTTTGCGAATTTCCACTTTTTCTTTCATTATCGAAATAGTTTATCAGACCAAATGCCATTGTATTTTTAGGTTTTAGTAGTAAAATTGTTAAAATAAATTGCACTGTTTATTATTGTCGTTTTTAATTAAAGGGTAGGTACAGTAGGTATATAATTAACGATTATATAATTTTTTTGTAACTTTTTCAACTCCCCTGTACATAATTTTTACAAAAACTAATAATATTAGGTATATTTAGCTATCTTCGCGATAGCTAAAATAATGAAACTATTTTTCCTTCCTTCGGTATATTTGTAAATAATCTCACAACATTTTGATAGCCTCTGTGTTGTCTGATTTGACGCATATGATCAGTGACCTTTGGACCCGCACGTTAAGACCAGATCTGACTATACAAAATCCGAGTATTAGTTTTTCCAAAACAAAAAATTTGGTCTGTACCTGATGAGGATTCCAATCAGAATCGAAAATAACAACAGTATCGGCACTTTGTAAATTTAGACCCAAACCTCCAGCTCTTGTAGAAAGTAAAAATATAAAGTATTCGCTATTTTTGGCATTAAATTTCTTGAGCAATTCACCTCTATCTTCTGCTTTGGTAGTACCATCTAGCCGAAGATATCCAAACCCCCTAAAGTTAGAAATTATTATAAATTTAATTTATGTACAGGGTGTTCCTTAATGACGTGCTTTTAGAGTGGATTCCTCAAGTCATTTTATAAAGAAAAGGGATAAATAAAAACATGAAGTCTTTCTCCACTGGTTTATTAAAGTAATTAAATTATGGTAGATACTCTACATGTTTCGGGTGTAGTAACACCCATCATCAGGAATAAAATACAAAGAGAAAATAGTGATAAGTGAAAGGAACAAAGTTAAATGGTAGTGAACATCAATGGAGCCCTCATCGAGTCATGAAAGATAAAATGTTGAGAAAAAGGTTGTGATTGGTATACTTAAGAATACTGGGGTTCCAGTCCATTTGTTTGGACTTGTTCCCCACACTTCTTCGATAATCTTAAACTAAGATTACATAACACAATTTAATTGGTACCTCGAAGTAATTCTCTAGGTTATTTTTTAAATAAACACCTTTTTTCTTTCTACACCACCTTTCTTACTCTCCCCATGGTTTTTTCGGGATGAGAGTTCTTGACCCATGAGTCTCCATTTTTCTTATACATTTTTCTCTCTGCCCTCATGGGCCCCCTCTTGCCACTATTACCTGTTGCCCATGGTCAGTGTCAAGACTTAACCTCTGATTTTTAAGTATACCAATCACAACCCTTTTCTCAACATTTTATTTTTCATGACTCGATAAGAGCTCCATTGATGTTCACTACCATTAAACTTTGTTCCTTTCACTTATCACTATTTTCTCTTTGTATTTTATTCCTGATGATGGGTGTTACTACACCCGAAACATGTAGAGTATCTACCATAATTTAATTACTTTAATAAACTAGTGGAGAAAGACTTCTTATTTATCCCTATAAATTAACTCCACTTTAAGAATGAACTACTTCTTCAAAATTATAAAAAAAAGTTCATATAAACATATGTCCTAAACGGCTTAAATTCTTTGCTACAATTTACAAAATTATTTTTTTTAATGCGTTTTTTGTAATATCTCCAAAAGTACTTTAGATAATATTTTCAATTCTGGCATGTGCTAATAGGACATAAAACCACATATTTTAGTAATAAAAGTTATTAATTATTATTAAACCCAAACATTTCCTGATATTTTTTAGAAAAAAAGTGGTACGCCACTGACATTTTTCCATATGGATATCATTTCTGATTAGCCTGGCCAATTCTGCATCAAAAGGGTCTCTTGCGTTTTCTCCTCAGGCACACCATTCTTAATTAAAATAATTAAATTAGCTCTACTATTTATTATTAACATTGATGATGCAAAATGTTGTTTTATAAAAATTGTTGGAAATGACCACCTTTATTTAATAGGCATGCTTCCGCCCGTCTAATTTAATTTAATTATTTTAGTTAAGAACGGTGTGCCTGAGGAGAAAAACGCAAGAAACCATTTTTATGCAGAATTGACCAGGCTAATCAGAAATAGTATCTACATGTAGCAACAAATTTAAGTCGTTTAGGACATATGTTTATATGAACTTTTCTTCATAAAATAACTTGAGGAATCACACCCTAAAATATTAGTACATCATTAAGGAACACTCTGTATGTATACAGGGTGCTACAAATTCGTGTGCGTACAAAAGGATATCGAAAACGGTAAGAGATACGAAGATGGTTAAATTAAGGTAAAGTTGCATATCTTGAGGTTTAATAATTTTGTTTTTAATACGCGGTTAAGCTAATCGAGAACTATATTTATTTATGCAACCAGCTGTTAGTGTATTAAATCTTGGAAACAAATTTTACTTTTTTATTTATCTAAGTTACCTTAAGTTTAAGTAATCTTCCATAATAGTCATAAGTTGTGTCATTTGACAAAAAAGCAACACCCTATGATTCGTAGTTTTTAATTTCGGTAGAATTCGGTCCAGCAATTCGAATTTGCCTGAGGCTCGGTATATGTCAGGTCTGTAACAAGAAATCTATGATCATACTCGAAGTTGTATGATTAAATAAATAAGACTCATCACCAAGTTCACTGTAAGAACTATACTTTTTAATTTTAATAAATCATCGCGATCTCTAGACAAAACTTAACATTTCTTACCCAGATATGACTCCACCAACTAGCCCAATATGATCGCACCATTTCTCTTCAATATGTTGGAACATAAATGGGTGATTACACAATTTTCTTAATTGTACAATAGTATTCATTAAAGCCTTAGCCCCTCCCTTGCCTTTATTGCCCCTCTCTGAACCGTCGGTGAGTAGAACACCTTTACTTTGCATATGCCTAAAAAAAAATAAAGTGATGTTTATAAATGCAATGTCGTACTTACGAGAAAAAGTAGAGAGCCCTATTTACAGAGCTAAAATATACAGGGTGTCCCGAAATTAGGTGACAATATTTTAAGGGGTTAAAGTACATCCAAAAATAGGACTAAAATCCTCTATTAATATACCTTCAAAAATCTTCGTTATGGGGCTAGAGCCCCCAGAATGGAAGCTATGATAAGCGGTTATTTCAAAATATCTCAGAAACTGATTGAAGTATCAAAACAAAATTAGATACATGTTTTACCCATGACAAGACGCAATAAGCGGTTTGTTTAGCTTAGATGTATTTCTTCCAGTGGCGTCCCACTGGGTAGGTAGTGAGGAGAATATTGCCCCAACTTTTTTATTTATAGGATTTTTTAACGCCAGGTGCAATTTTCAAAAGCACTGAAGTCTTCTATTAAAAAAAGGTACTCCTGCTTCATTTCGGTAGGATTCACCATTTTTCAGTAAAATCGATTTTAAAATTTTCGGTTTTTTACAAGCCGTTGAAAAGGCTAAGGTGTTTTTTTGCATATCTCAGCAAACACTTAATATTAAAACATGAAATTTATTAGAAATCCAACTAGCGACAAGGCATATTTATTTAAGGATGTGACATTAAAATATTTTTCCAGTGGCGTCGCACGGGGTGGAGCTTAAAGTAAATATTACTATTTTTTTTTTAATTTGAGCTTTCATACTTTTAATGTAATTTTTTTTAATTTTTAAATTTTTTGTTAACAAAACCTTCCATTATTGTAATTTGACAGAATATAAGGTTTTCAACAGTTTTTTAGACCTTGTTTTTTAAATATTTATTTTTATAAGAGACTTAAAACAAAAACTAATAACAAATTGCAAATCAAATTTAATTGTAAAACCACACGGGAAACTAATTCTTAAGCTAATGTTTGAAATGATTTCCATTTTGTTGAAAGCAAAATCTAGACCTGCGTGTTATGTTTTGTGAGGCACAGAGAATTTGAAAATATTATGAAAGGAAAGCCCCTCAAATTAAAAAAAAAATTGTAATATTTACTTTAGGCTCCACCCCGTGCGACGCCACTGGAAAAATATTTTAATGTTTTATCCTTTAATAAATATGCCTTGTCGCTAGTAGAACTTTTAATAAATTTCATGTTTTCATATCAAGTGTTTGCTGAGATATGCAAAAAGCACCTTAGCCTTTTCAATGGCTTGTAAAAAACCGTAAATTTTAAAATCGATTATACTGAAAAATGGTGAATCCTACCGAAATGAAGCAAGAGTACCTTTTTTTAATAGAAGACTTCAATGCTTTTAAAAATTGTACCTGGCGTTAAAAAATCCTACAAATAAAAAAGTTAGGGCAATATTCTCCTCACTACCTACCCAGTGGGACGCCACTGGAAGAAATACACCTAAGCTAAACGAATCGTTTATTGCGTTTTGTTATGGGTAAAACATGTATCAAATTTTGTTTTGATACTTCAATCAGTTTCTGAGATATTTTGAAATAACCGCTTATCATTCGGGGGGCTCTAGCCGACGACGTACGACGAAGCGTATTCAAGGTATATTAATAGAGGATTTTAGTCCTATTTTTGGATGTACTTTATCCCCTTAAAATATTGTCACCTAATTTCGGGACACCCTGTATATGTACTTATGAATGAGGGGCGAAGGCTGGTGTAAGTTTCCGAACCGAAAAGAAGAAGTTCCGTGACTTCGCGATAGACCCCTGTAAATGACTCGGGAGAATGTTGTCATGGAAAACCATTATCGACTCATTAGTAAACGCAGTGAGGCCAGAAAATATGCTGCGTGGGCGTAAGTAGGAGAGGGACAGTCGGGACTACATGTATTTCATGATATTGTACCTAGTGCAAAAGGCGAAAAAGCGCCGTAGGCGAAACATTTTCGGGGCCACGCCTAAAGTTCGATTAAAAACGTAACTAGTATCAAATTTCGAAAATTAAATTGTTAGGTACCTCTCCCCCATGCATGGTTGGATTAAATTTATTTTTGTAATTTTTTTTTTACCTTTTTTTGATATTCCTAGCTGGCTCTTTATTTAAAAAAAAACATTTTTTTATATTTGTGAAAAATATTGGTGTCAATCCAAAATTTCAACATAAGACGTATGTATGACTGTAACCAGCGTTTTTCGGGCTCGGTTTTTCGTGTTTAAAAATAAAGTAAATATCGCTTACCACGCCCAAAATTGATGATTTTTTCAGAAATCATGTATTTTAGGAACGTAGATCTAAGAGCAGTTTTCGGTGCAAATGCTTAGGTTTTAAAATACTCCTTCTTAAGTGGCGTTTTGTATATTCATAATAAAGCATTCTCGTTTCTTCCCGCGCTATTTTTTTAATTATAAATTATCACACTTCTTCCATAAAAATGTTGCAATTAAAATTTTTACTAAAATTTTTCTGTTTAAAAATAAATACATAATTGTTTTTTGTTTTTGTTGTAAAAATATTTTATTGCATTGTGTTATATTTTTGTTAATTTAAAATAGCTCTAAAAAAGGGAAAACGGAAGACAAGTATATAATAGAAAAATACTATAAAATATTATTCTTTTTACTGGTTTCCCCATTGCATTTGGCGTCCCTGTGTACTCAATGCAAAAGATAGATGCACTACTTTGTCCGCCTACCGCTAAAAAACCTTCTTTTCTATTTACTTATACGGACACTAAACTCTGCTACTTTATTATTTAAAAATTGAAATTAAAGAGTCCATGCGTGGGACGAAAAATTAGGTTGCAATTAGACTTTTATACCGGAGCTCCTAGGCTCACTGAGTAAACGTAATGTGTATAACATACAAGAGAAGGAAATGCCCAAGTGTAAGTATGATGTGTAGAACGGTAATATTGGAACTTATTAGTACCGATACTAGTAGCATCCTTATTTCCTTACCTATACAATACTTTCTGAAGACCAGACATATCACATTTAATTATATATTCAACTTTATCAGGTAACTGTGATTCAACTTCCTTCTTCAAGCGTCTCAGTAAAAATGGTCTTAGTACTTTGTGTAAACGACGAATAATTAATATAGTTTCTTCTTCATTGAGTTCTACCTAAAAATTAATAACATCCTTTACTCCCAACTTATTGTTTGTAAAAGTTTAGTTAATTAAAAGACATATTTTTTTCTAATTCTATCTTACAGTTGCTTTGCTTTCAATGATAATAATCTTTCTGACAGCTTATTTACAATCACATATTTAACTTTAAAAATTTATGTCGGTAATTGGTATCTCCGGAGTGTAGACAAGATTTTTAAAATTGAAAAAGTCTTATGCCTCCGCTAAGAATCGAACCCAGATTATCTCGAATCCCAGCAGACGCATAAAACTTTTTCAATTTGAAAAATCTTGTCTGTACGCCGATAAAACCTTTTCATTAAAAATATATAATAAAAACAATACAAGATTTACTTTACCTTACCTTCTCTCCAGTGGTGGCAAACGGCGCATTAAACCACTGCTCGAAAGTAGAGCAACTTTTGAAAATTGATGGCAGCAAAAAGTTAAGCAGGGCCCATAACTCTGGTAATTTATTTTGGAGCGGTGTACCTGTCAAAAGTAATCTGTGGGGGGCCATATAATGCGTGTTTAAAACTTGAGTTAGTTTGCAGTGGTGGTTCTTCATTCTGTGACCTTCATCAATAATCATATATTTCCACTGAATCTGTAACAAAATTATTGCGACAATATTTGCGATCGAGTTTGCGTCTAAAAAGGGGTATTGTTAAATTAGTCGAAAAAATCGTTAAGGGCTATCAACACCTATAAATATTGTATTTCAAAATTTTCTTCGTTAATATGCAAAATATCAAAAAATGATTATATATAAAAATCGCATAGATTTATTTTCTCTCGGGTGCTATAGAGCCCAAAACTGCAATTTTTTGTTTTTATATTGTAAAGTAAAAGATATTTTAAAAAACTGGCTCTATAGCACCCTCGCGGCTATTAATTTAGACATGCTGGCAAAAAATTAAAAATTAAAATGAAATAGTTTGCTCAAAATCCTTGAAAAACCATTTTGCGAAAAAGTCCTGATTTAATACGCCATCTGTTAGCGCCAAATCAACTAATTGTAACGCTGGCAACGTCGCAAGATGCAAATATCCGGGCGACCGAAGAAATATTCTAGGAATTTTCTTTATTAGGGGGTTTTTGTTAGAGGTTGATGGTTTATTATTAGGTAGATTTTTAACAATAATAATGGGATTATCCCATAAATTCATTACATCTTGATAATGTGTAATATAGTAAATAAGTAATATTCCCAGGTAGGTATTTATATAATTACTAGTAATTACAATAATTTTTTTTCCTTCGAGGGTCTGTCTGTAGCTAGGGGTATTCCCATTTCAAAATATGGTTTTTGTTATGCGTGAGGGATAAAAGAAATTCTTCAATCCCAAGTTTTTTACGTAGAATTCAGTGGCGTAGTTAGTATTCTTCCAGGTATCCCCATTTTTGAAAAATATACCAAAGTTATTTTTTTTAATGACAAGGCGATTAGTTAGGTTACTCCTAAAGGCTATACAAAGAAGTTTGCTGAAAAGGTAAAAATCAGGAGATTCAAAATAAGAGCAAAAAGGATATTTATTAAAAAAGCAAGGAAAACACATCTTCCAGATAAAAATTATGGACCAGAAGCTAATGCTGATCCCGATCTGACAATGCCAAATTAAAAAAGAAGTGTTTTTAATGGATCTTATAAGGTCAGAGCAAGATATATTTCAATGCTGGAAAGAGAGACGCGGGGGCAGTCTGGTAATCCACTGTGGAAGCAAGTCTTAGCAGAGGTTCCCAAACTTTTTTTCTCATAGAAAACTTTTGCTGGTTCCGGTAGACCCCCTGCAGCTACATTACCACCATATTCCCAAAACACGACAAAAAATGTAAAGATTAGATCTAACTAAGAAAATTTGCGTTGCGGCTGAGTTCCAACTACAAATTAATAGTTTAAAAAAAAAAGTGATAATTGATTGGTTAATTCATTAATTGATTGTGCTGTGAGTGGATGTCAAAAAAGTAAAGTTGGCCAATCGAAAAAGTGATTCCATCAAACTTTACTTTTTTACTCACAGCACAAGAAACAAATCAACTCTTAGTTAAAAAACCCCCTGAGTTGTAAAAATAAAAATAAAAATAGTATATTTTCTTGTGTTCTCGACACGTTGTACTGAATATGGAATATGCAAGTTTTTACAAGTAACAGTCGCTGAGCTTCTTAAAATATTATCTGCCTCCATTGATAGGTGAAGTCAAGCCAACATTTTAGTTCTTTACTATCAAAACCAAATACATTTTTGTGGACCCCCGCTTACGAATTGTTAACCCCCATTTTTTTGTCACGCCAACGTAGACCCCTGTCGAGTCTCCCGTGGCCCGTGGACCCCTGGGGGTCCACCTGGACCACTTGCGGAACCAATGTCTTAGACTAACGGCCTCTAATTTTGGAGCTGTTTGTAAATTACGGAAAACCACAAGTTGTGAGAATGTGGTAAAGAATCTATTATATAGCAAATTTATGGGAAGCTCTGCAACAAAATATGAAATCAAAAAAGAACCTATAGCTATAAAAGCATTTGAAACAAAAACAAATAAAAAAGTTAATCCTTGTGGTTTGCTTGTCCGTAAAAAACATTGCTTTTTGGCAGCTAGCCCAGATGGACTTTATTGAAGACGATGGAATAATCGGAGTAAAGTGTGCTTCGACAGCGAAAATGTTAACACCAGAAGAGGCCATTCAACAAAAAAAACATAACTTTTGTTACACTAAATAATGCAAATTATAATTAAAGAAAAACCATAATTATTTTTATCAAATACAAGGACAGCTCCAAGTAACAAATAGGTCATATTGCTATTTTCTGTTGTGAACTGCATTAGGACTCCTTGTAGAAAAGATATAATTCTCCCGGACTATTTTAGTCCTAAAATTGAATAAATAAGAAAATGTTAAAATATAATAAATTACTACCTGTTTTGGGTTATGAGATGAGTTAATATTTCTGTAAATTGCTAGCGTCCCGCAAGCCAAGGTCAAATTAAACATCACTGTTGCCAGTGCTACACCCCCGGTCAAGGGTGGAGCGATTTGCATACATATGACGGAGTGGATTTCCTCCGCGACGCCGGAATTTCTGTTCACTGATGTATCGCCTTAAGACATCACCGCTTGTAAAATAAAGCCATGCTCACATGGGAATGTCTGTTTCCTGTATAACTAAGTAAATGGATAATAGGGCTTTACCAGTTAACGAAACGAATATAATTTCATATTATTTTTGTTAGGATATGAACTTCACAGTGGTCAGCACATTTTAACTTAAGACTACAAAGAAACCAAACAAATATATTATAAATTTTACGCGTAAAAGAAGTCATTTTTAGCTATAAAACTCACCTTTGCTAACACTCCCTTGTCCTTAATAACATACTCGTATGTAGTTAATAAAACGTTAAACTTTGTAGATCGCATTTGCCCCTGGATTTGTCTTCTGCCCGCTGGCGATCCTTTATAAGATACAATAATTACTGATGGAGCCCATTTCTCGAATTCCAGTACCCAGTTAGATAAAGTACTAAAAAACAAAATAAATAGTTATTTACATAAAGTTAGAGAAAGCTAATTTTTAAGTAAAAAAGCGTTATTAAGCAACGCGAGTTAAACAAAACATTCTTTCCCAATGAGTTTTATACAAGTATTTTCTAATTTTAACTAATAAATCAATAAAAATGAATATCTTTGCCGAGAACATTCCTCGCCGTATATACAGGGTGGGGACTTTAACTGGAATAAATTCGATATTATTAAAACTGCTGAAGTTGCGCCTACAAAATTTGGTATGTGGGGGTTTTGGAGCATGTGGAATTGGATTATGATGTCGGCGTAGTTGCCAGATTTTTCAGCTTTGCGCTACACGTAGTAATTTTGTTATTTTAAATGGAATGCCCAATTTATTTTTATTGCAGTGAATTCGGCGTCTCAAGCTTAGTAAGTTCCCAAATTTTTAAAATTTTATCTCTACTAGTTGCTGAGATATGACAACACAGCATTTTCAAAAAAATTAAATTGCATTATTTTATTATTTTCGAATGAGCATTAAACTTATCGGAAACGCCCGAAAATATGAATACAATATGAACAGTAAACGCTGCTTCATATTTTCGAGCGTTTCGGATAAGTTTAATGCTCATTTGAAAGTAATAAAATAATGCAATTTAATTTTTTTGAAAATGCTGTGTTGTCATATCTCAGCAACTAGTAAAGATAAAATTTTGAAAATTTGGAAACTTACTAAGCTTGAGATGACCAATTCACTGCAATAAAAATAAATTGGGCATTCCATTTAAAATAACAAAATTACTACGTGTAGCGCAAAGCTGAGAAATCTGGCAACTGCGCCGACATCATAATCCAATTCCGCATGCTCCAAAACCCCCACATACCAAATTTTGTAGGCAGAACTTCAGCAGTTTTAATAATATCGAATTTATTCCAGTTAAAGTCCCCACCCTGTACATATTCCTTGTAATTTACCGTGTATCCAATCTGACTCAGATCTTCAAATATACTGGATAATGTAGATAAGATTTTTCCCAAAGAAACATTTTCAACAAAAGAAAAAACATTCTGTGACTTAACCAATCAGTTTCAATAGTTATATTATTTAATTCTACAAAATGTAACAGAACTTACGACAAAGGTACAATTATTAGAAATGGACCGTTCACTTTCTTCTTTTCCATTAGGTAAGTAATCAACCCAATGGTTTGGATAGTTTTACCAAGACCCATCTCATCTGCCAAAATTCCATTTAAGTTATTGTTATACAGCGAAACTAACCACTCTAAACCTAGAATTAAAATATAGTTTATTTTATATAACGTAACTTGTGAATAAGCCATGTCTTGTTATTTACCTTTTTTTTTTAAATATTACACTCTACAATATTAAATAAGTGTATTTCAAATCAGGCAATCCAACGATGTGTCAGAATGGCGGCTGGTTGGCAAATACTGCTTTATAATTGGTACACGTGACCATAAAAATAATATTGCTGGTGGCATTTAACAGGCGACTCAATGTTTTTTGCCATCCGACCGCCATATTGAATCACGTGGTTTAGATTCCCTAATAGTATTAAGTTCGGTTGTCATCTGTCACATTTTCAGCTGTTAATAATTACGGTTGTAGAGGTGGATAACTTCGATAGTGATTATCGACATTTTTATTAAAAATATCGTACTGTCGATAGTAATATTCGCCTATTTTTAAGAATTGGTAAGTTTTTTTGTGTTGGATAAGTTTTTTTAGAAGTCACTTTTGATCATAGTAGAAGTTTTTCATTCGGCCGATCTGACTTCTCTTTATAATTTACACTATCAATAAAACTATCTATAGTACTATCAATAGTTTCCCATCTCTACACGGTTAATAGCTGATCATTTTGCTGTGCGCATAAACAAAAGTTGTTTATATGCGCGTGGTCATAAACTTGGTTTTAACCTCTGCGGATTCATAGTCGTGGTCAGTGGTTTATATATAAAATCTTGTTTTACTTCCATAACCGTTCGCGGACGATACAAAAATATTGGTTGGAAAAAATAAATTTTAAATAAATAAAAATACATATCTTGCTTTAGGATGGGTCTTTAAGCTTTTTTACAAGATATTTCCCCTAACCACATAATTGCGATTAGACCTCTTATTTATGGAACTTTTACACCCCCTAGTTAATTAGTAGTAAATAGAAACTGGAAAAACGCGATATTTATCCATAAGGGTAAGAAATATTTGAAAAAAATCAAACCTATTTACCTTTGACCTGATACTCCTTCAATTGTCCATTAATCATAATATTAGCTTGTTCGGTAACGATTTCATGAACAGTATGAGCAATACCGTAGTAAGTGTGCTCCTCTCCCGATTTCTTCAGATACTCGTCGTCCTCAACCTTGGCTTTTCTAATAGCCGCCTTTGCTTTGTCTTCTTCAGTTCTAAATCCGTCGTTATCTCGTCTAAATCCTGAAATAAATAGCATATTTCAATGTTTAAAATGAAATAATTGATGACTTTAGAGGATCATTTCCTTACTAGTATTGACAACCTAAATAGTATATTACATAGCAAGCGATGAAAGTGATACTTTACAAATGAGGAGATATTTAGCACGAGGCGTTAGCCGAGTGCGGAATTTCTCCGACTTTTAGAATAATCACTTTTACACGAGTAATGTGCACTATTTTTCCTACGACCACAAAGAATTATTAAAAAAGCCTTTGATTTGTGAAAAAATATTTCAACAATGGCGTTGAAAAAAAAATTATCAACACTAGTGTTGAAATTAGCATACTTAGGATTATAATAATAATAATAATAATAATAATAATAATAATAATAATAATAATAATAATAATAATAATAATAATAATAATAATAATAATAATAATAATAATAATAATAATAATAATAATAATAATAATAATAATAATAATAATAATAATGTTCCACTTAATATCTGGTTTCATAGTTTGTAAATAGGCTTTTCCTTTATTTGTAGTTTAACTTTTTCATTTTTTCACGTTTTATATATCATAGGAAGAACTAATCCTGGATTGACTTCTAGATTAACCAGAATGAACATTTTTTAATTTAATCAAGGAAAGAAGCAATAAACATAAATTTAAAAAATCCACCCAACAAGGAAGATTTCAATTTAAAATAACTCTATAAATTATTTAATGTTTTTATAAAAAAAAGTCAAATACTCCTCATGGGATTTGAACCTGTGACCTTGCGAAAAACATTAAATAACTTTTTGCGACCTTGACCGGGCATAAATTATTAAAGAATTTATAGTAAAGAACATTATAAAACCAAAAAATTAACAAAAATATAAGTTTGTAATTTAAAAATATATATTTTGGAAATGTACATTATTACAATATTGACCCTTAACAGTTTTTGTATTTTAGACAATTTATCATAAAACTGAAAACTTTATTATGAAACAAATTACTTTTTTAACAATTTACGCAGTTTTATTGCGGCGCGCCAAAATGCACGAGTATTTATAATTATTGTCCATCGGAGTTAACCGTGGCCCTATTATGCATAGCTACATTCGAATTAAATTAATATTATTAATTCGAACATAATTATTTTTTAAGGGCTAAAATGTTAGCTGTATTGGTACATATTTAATATTGTCTTGTTTTTTTTTTGGTGAAGACACCGCCTAGTTCTAATGTAATGAGCCGCCACGGATAAAAACAACATAGAATCACTTAACTATTAGATCTACTACAAATTTGAGGTGTAAATTTGTGATAGAAAAGTGTTTAATATGAAAAAACGTATGGCCTGAACGCTTCGAGAAAAATGCACTGTCAGAAATGACAGAGCAACATATTTATAACAAAAACAAATAACCTTGATCATCCAAATCGTCATCTTCATCGTCCGTATCAGCAATTTCCCATCCAGGATTTTGTTGTAGCCATGCCTGCAACTGGGTCATCAGGGGTGCGTCTTCTCCAGATAACCTTTTACCAGTAGTTAATTCAATGACGGTAATAGGCTTATCTGAACCTTGGCTACCTTCATCGTGTTCCAGAACGCCTTCGGCTGCAAGTCTTTTTCTCTTTTTCTACGGGATAAATAATTAATAAATAGGTCATTATTGTAATTTTAAGAAAAAAAAAATAAAAAATCACAATTGACGGAGTTGAAACTTATTATTAAAATTAGCCTTCAAACAACAATTAAAACAACAAAAATTATAGTCTTCGCCTAACTCAGGAATTGCTGGACTGAATTGATGAAATTCGGATAATGGTTTTGGTCAATTCTATTTAACGCTAATTAAAATCAAATAAAAGACGACAAGAAAGATTATTGCTTTGCGCCAACATCAAAAAGCTTAGCATAAGAAACAAGTAAGTTATGTTGAATGATAGATGAGTTTTGGACTTGGACTGTCTTTATTTGTTTTACATCCCAACGTTGTGATGTAAAACAAATAAAGACAATGATAGTCCAAAGCTCATCTATCATTCGAAAAACATCATTGTCTCCATAGTGGCGGCTCGCGGTCTTAAAAAATGGTGAAGAGCTAAATATAATGCAGGTACTGAAACAAACACTGACTAAAAACCCGTGTAACAAAACGTCTCTCTTATCCTCATCTGTCCAACGACTGAATGAAGATTCCAACAAATTACCAACTATGTCATTAATTGGGTTCATTTTTAAAACACACAACTAAGTAGGTACGTACACTACTGAATTAACTGAAAAATAAAACTTTTAAATCACATAGTAAATCACGTAAAAACGATATCTATAACTATAACTATAGTTTCGCGAAGCCTCAAAATAAATACCGCGAACCAATGCTAAAACTATGGTGCATACGACTGATCTATTTTTATTGCCCTTCATCATAATGCAAATTCTTACATGTTGTTCGCGTGACTGACGTCACGTAACCATAGCAACGGTGAATATCAAAGCCATGTTGGACGTTGGGTATTCACTTGCTTTGGGCGAACGGACACGGTCGACTGGGGCGCGCCAAAATGCACGAGTGTTTACAATTATTGTCCATCGGAGTTAACCGTGGCCCTATTATGCATAGCTACATTCGGATTAAATTAATATTATTTATTCGAACATAATTATTTTTTAAGGGTTAAAATGGTAGCTGTATTGATACATTAATATTGTCGAAAAACTTTCCCCTTGATTTTATTTCTTTTTGGGAATAGCCCCTTCACCTACTTCACCTGACGAACCGCCACTGTGTCTCCAACTTTCAAACAAGTAAGTTAAGTAATAGTATTAAAAATTTACTACAATATTCTTAACATTAGAGTATTTTATAGTTTATAAAGTGCCTTTAATTTTTTTTTTGTTCAATACCTACTGGAAAAAAAACAACAAGTGGGGGAGAGTGGATTTCATAGAAGCGTAATTAGTAATATCACAATTTTCGAAATTTAATTTATTTTTATATTGACATGAACGGCACTGTGCGGTATGGGTACAGTAAGTACCTAACATAAAGCTTTAACCATTACAATAATAAAATTCATTTTCGTATTTTAGAATCATCATCAAAATCAGCAGATTTTACACAGCTTGATATTTTAACCATAACTCCGTATAAAAAAGAAATAAAGTGAAGTCACACACATTGTACTTAGTGGTCCAAGAGACAGGCTACCCAATAAATTGAAAATGGAACCGATTAACTGAATTTTAATGAAAATACGGGCTCTTAAAATTACAGTTATTTTTTAAATATTCCATAATTAATGGGCATTAAAAAAGATAGATGCGAAAGTTTTAAAGGAATATTATCAGTGAAAATTTCCCAACCAACACTCGTCGTGAATCACAATTATGTTTAATTCCGAGATGTATTATTTTCAAAAACATTAATTTTTCTACCAACCTTTTTTCTGCGTTCTTCTTCTACCTGTTTTCTTCTTTGATCTAATTTATGCTGTTTGACCATCTCCGTTAAGCTCGCAACATACTCATCGGTTTGAGAAAGCAGGAAGGCCAATCTCTTATCTTTTTTTTGGTCAATAAGTTTTCTATATCCCTCTTCATCCTCAGCCATTAACCTAAAATGATTAAGGGTATTTTTGACTGGAAAAAAAACAATTTCTTCTTAATTAAAAATTACCGACGTTTCGACCTTTATTGAGTCCTTATCAAGACTATTCCTAAGTAGCCTACTCACGTTCAGTCGACCGGCCGGAATTCACAGGAGAGATAATGGCCGGTCGGCCGATTTCGCTACACACACACACACACACCCACCCTCACACCATCACACCCTCTCACACACCCGCACACCCTCTCACAGTTAAATGAGGGGCTAGGGCCAGCCGGCCGGCGGTTGTTAAAACTGAACGTGTGTAGTCGTTTGCCGGCCGGCATTGGACTGCAGGCCTACTTTACTTCGGACGAAAATGTTGTTACTGAAAATTGCTGAAAGAACTTTAAAAGGTTAAAACATCAAAGATTTTAATAATTTGTATCATAAAAGACTTTATATACCAACAGAACTTATGAACAATTTATTTTAGTGTATAAAACAGTAGATGTTGAAGCTACTGCAGAATATGTGCAATATAAGATACATAATATGAGAGGTGCATTCAGAAAGGAACTTAAAAAGGTTAAAAAATCAAAAAGAAGCAGAATGTAATAAATACTCGAAACAATAATAATTATCATTCACCCTAACAAAGGATTTCAAATTACTTGCACTCGATTGTTTAAGTTCTCGTATAAGCTTCATGTAGGAGAAAATGCAACGTCTTTTTAACCACTCTTTCATCCAAATTGTTTTTCCTTTCCCTTTTTTCTGCTCGTGTAGTATAATAACAATTGTCGCTGCGCTCTCTTCTTGTGACATGTTTGAACTATCAATAAGAAAAATGTGCGTGTAGTGAAATGGACGCCGCAATCGAAACCGGCCTAGAACTACCGGCCATTATCGGTGAACAAAACTGAAGGTGTAGTTTGACAATCGATAATTGTCGGCCGGCGGACAGGGCGTCCACGGACTGAAGTCAGCCGACCAGCCGACGGAACGTGACTAGACTCTTTAAAGTATAGAAATATTTGTTAATCAATTATTCAATAAAACGATCTCTAGCGACCAAAACTGTCAAGTTAAAGTTTAGAACAGAACCTAAATTAACACAAAATATTTTTAACACGAAAAAAATTAGTTTGAACTATGCGAGTAAATTTCTAAAAATGCTTTATTATCATTTCGTTTTGAGTTAGTAAGTCTATCTTTTCATACTATCCTCGGCAAAATCTATATTCATTTTAAAAATGTACTTGACAAATCTAGTAGATCTTCATAATGAAACGAATCTATTTATTTTTATTCTCTTAAGAACCTTAAAAAATATTTTTATTCTTCCACCACTGGCAAAATCAAGTAAAAATGTATATTTTTCCCATATAGGAGCTCCATAAAACCGCATCATAGCCGGTAACATTTATTTAATATTACCTCTTATGCATAGCCAAAGGCTGCGCAAGAAAGATGATACGACTATGAGCGAAAAAGATAGGAATACCAACGGCAACGTCTTAAAACTTATACAGGGCGATCAAAAAATTAAAATTGACCCAAGATAATTTTGGATTTATACCTTCTCATACGTTCCTTTTCTATTCTTTCCTGCTCCTTCTTTTGCTCTCTTTCAGCGTTTGCGTGATAGTTTAGAATAGCTTTATTGACTTTTCCTATTCTAGCCTGATTATTCCTATGGAAATCCTTAAAATCTTTGCCATGTTGCAGAACTGAAGTTAGGAACTCTTGGTGTTTTTGTCTTCGCTTCCGCTCGGCTTCTAGTTTCTGTTGTTTTTCAAGTTTTTCTGTTGCTCTGGCTTCGCGAAGACCTTGCCGCTTTGTCCGCTTGTAAGCCTAAAAGAAGAACATTTTTGAAAATATTTTACGCGATAAATATGTTAGGAATATGAGGTACAAAAAACAAATAAATACAAATTATAGTATAATAAATGCTTCGTATTTAAATAGGTAATAATTTAATATTGAATATCAAGCCGGTTGTTCCCAGTATTTACTACTTATTACTAAGTTACTAAGCAAAATATTCAGTTTTATTTAACTAATTTTTATATACAAATAGAAAAATCTGGGTCCTTAAAAAAAATTATGACAAATAGCAGAAAAAAAATTGATAATGCCATTTTGCATAGAAGAAAAAAATACTGTTTATTATTATTATTATTATTATTATTATTATTATTTTTATTATTATTACAAAGAAGAGTTGAGGTTGAAAACCTATAAACTCTATTATACTTAAACTAATAGTCTTGAATATATCCAATCGCTAAATGTCAATGGTAAATTTTTAAAAGGTTAACAAAAGAGTGAGAATAAATGTAAACTAATAGTCTATAAAAAGAGTCATGTCAATTCTATTTTTAAAAATGTTTAATGATTCCGCACCAATAGCCTCATCAGGCAAGATGTTCCAGAGATTAAAAACTCTGTTAGAAAAGAAGAACTCCCGGACTCGTGTGAAAAAATGTTCACCTCGCAAGCGATTGTCTGTATTAAGGGTGAAAAGGGAACTTAAATCAACAGAGAATAGGTTGTGAAGTATCCTATATGTAAGGATAAGATCTCCCCGCACCAATCTATCCATTTCAGAAATGAGTCCAAAAATTATCAGTCTGTTCTCAAAAGTTGGTCTTACAACACCATACGGCATCCTAGTGGTAAATCGCTGCACTTTTTCAATTTGGTCTTTTTGTTGTTTTAACACAGGCCACCAGACACCAAACCCAAATTCAAGAATTGGGCGCACATAAGTTTTATAAATTAAAGAGCTAGTTCGGATATCAGGACGTGAAAATATTTTTTTTATTAGAAACAAAGACTGTTTAGCTTTATTACACGCATTATTAATGTGTTTACCCCACGATAAGTCACTGCTGATCACTATCCCGAGGTCCTTTTGTTGATTGACCTTCATAAGCACAACGTTGTTAAGATGGTACTGTAACTTAGGATTTGTACGACCGAGATGCATAACCACGCACTTTACTTCATTTAGGGGCATGAGCCAAGCATCATACCAAGTGGCTATTATATTTAAGTCATTTTGCAAAGTTTGCTTTAGCGGGTTACAATATAATTTAGTATCATCTGCATAATTTGATACTGTGCTGCCCTGAAGTGCGCTGGTAAGGTCAGCTGAATACACCAAAAATAATAACGGGCCCAAGACCGATCCCTGCGGCACGCCACTCAAAACTGGACGCAGCGAAGACATACTGTCACCTATCCTAACGGAAAACTCACGATTTTTTAAAAAAGCCTCTACCCAGCGTAAAAGATCGCCTCTAACACCACAGCTGTTCAGTTTATACAGTAATCTTTGTTTTGGTACCCTGTTTCTGGGTGTCAGTTTTTATTTAAAGATTTTTTGTTAAATTTTGTGAGCACAAATGGCCCTGTGTCTCATAAATCAAAAACAATTTGGCAACGCACATCTACTAGATTTTTAAAAAATGACCCCCCTCCGTCCATCCCCTTGATCTGGGCAATGGCGTAAATTCACTTTTTTCAGAAGTCATTTTTGACACGAAAGGTTTTGAAACGGCGCGGCGGCGTTCATATTTTTAGAATTCGCTAATTAAAATTTTCCAATTTTTTTTTTTTACCTTAATATTTACTGCGGTTTCCAATGTAGTATCTCTTGCGGTGCAAGCAATAATTTCACTCCGGAGTTGTCTTTGAAAATTGAGGCAACGTAAGGCTCTTAGTTCGATTTGGGCTTGCATCCGTAATTCTTCGGACATATTGACTGGGAGATTTGTGAGTTGTTCCATTCGGGCTGCTATTCTAGCTGCAACTCTAAAATTGAATAAAATAGAGTCTTTTATGTTGAGTTGCACAAAGAATTTTAATATTAATTAACTAATTAGCAAATCTGACTGTGACATACATGATATTAACAGAAATAATTTTCTCACAATCATACTGGCCCGGTGACCTTAATTTTTAATTACTAATTAGACACCTTTAATTGTGAGTTCATAATGTATGTTAATGTCAGTTATGTCACAGTTAAACTTGCTGGTTAGTTAATTCTGGTTAAAAATCTTTGTGCAACGCAACATAAATTAATTAAAATGTCTTGCAGGTAAGGACACCTATTGCTTGTAAGCAAATAATGGATGATGACTGGGAATGAGTATATTTTGAACATGGTTGTTTTATATTTTTCAAAACAAATATTGTAACTTAACTGGTAAAAATAAACATATTATATTATAATTATACAGGGTGATTCCTAAGTTGATACTTCTTTTTTAGCTGTGTATAGAATGCATTAAAATAAACAACATTTTCAAATACCTTTTTTCCAAAAACTCAAAAATAATGTAGTTAGGTACTCACCAATTTAAAATTAACTTGCTTCAGAAAAACACACCGCGCGGTTTGCGAAATAACTGACGACGATCCGTAAAGTACATGACCAATAAGAGATAAGACAAAACAAAAAAAACATAAAGTAAAGTAGGCTACGTTTTGTTGACCAGGCCCGCACTTAGATTTTTTACTTCTCTATCTCGCCTATTATTGAGTTTTTTGAAAAAAGGTATTTGAAAAAGTTTTTTATTTTAATGCCTTCTATATACAGCTAAAAAAGAAGAATCAACTTAGGAATCACTCTGTATTTTAATACTATTTTATTAAGGCCGACCCTATTTATAGTTTTTGCTAATTTACCTAGTTTTATTACAGCTGATATTGATAATGATCTATTCAAACTCGAGAGGCCAGACGTAAACAGCGTTATTACCGCCCACCTTACTACACCCATTTTCCTAATCGTCAGAGCGCCTGCTCAGAATATGACAAAAAGGGGCTCGTACTCGCAGGTGGTTCATCACTGACTGCGCGATCAATACATTTGTTTGTTTACCTTTTTGGCCTCTTGGATTTGAATTTTACTATAGATGCCTTTATATGACTAGTTAATGTTCCAACACTTCTGACTTTCTACAATTTTTTTTTTAAATTTAAGAATAGCTAACATTGGTTAACTAGGTTTTAAACAAATTTACTATATTAAGCCTACTTTTTCTTACAATTTCTTTTAGACTTGCCATTGGTTGAGCTATATCTTCTTGTTTTGATTTTGCCCCTCCTGACCTGGCTCGTTTTTAATAACAAGTTTTACTTTATACTTTATTAATTTTTTATATATTTAATTTCTAGAACCATCACACTCATTTTAAGGTCTTAAAACTATGAAATGTTATTGTATGCATAGTTATATTCAGGGCATACAGTGCTTTTAAAACTAAACATAACTAATGCATATACACAATTAAAGTTGATAATGATACGAAGGTTTGAAACAAGATATTGTATTGACATTTTCAAAAACGCCAAAGTATCTACAGATAGACAATATTGCCCTAATAATGCAATTCTCATTATTTAGTTAAAATTAAATTGCCTAAAGCAAATTAAAGAAAAACTAAATTTTACTTCTTTCCTAACATTTTGTAAACTCAATCAGATAGACTAGTTTTTTTTACGTTGGCACTTAATTCTGCAACTTTGTCACAATAATGACTGACGCTGTACCTCTTGTAGTTTCTATTCTAATGATGAGGCTTGGATTTGGGACACACATATATAAAATTCTTCTTTCCCCTTCTTGAAAGTCGATTAAAAATAAATACCTGTTTTCCCTTTCTTGGAGTAGTAAAATGGGATCCAATCCTGCAGGCTTCGGTAACGTTGTGATTCTACTTTGCTTGGAGACATGTTGAATTGGGCCCCCAGGTCTTGCTTGCTGGCCACTTGACTTATATGGCTACAATACCAAAATAATAAATGAAAACTATACAATCATACAACATATAACTTATGAAAATAAATATTTTTTATAGTAAAATTAAAATTTTAGGTTTAATATTAGTTTTTACACAATATACATTATAAAAGCTTTGTAACGTATTTGTAAATGTTTAAAGGTTGGAGACAATGACGTTTCTTGAACGGCAGTAGAGTTTTGGACTTGCATTGTCTTTATTTGTTTAGAATCACTACGTTTCAACTGGTAAGCATCTCCAGTCGTCTTCATATACTGAGTATTCACCTGTATAGAGCGAAAATTTTGTCGGTTACTGAAGAATAATAGTATATTGTATACCTAGTAGGAAAAGTTGAATATTCCCGGACGACCGAATATTTTTCCGTAAATCGAAAATTATTAAAAGAACATAACTTATTACAATCAATTTGTTAAAATTTTGTAACAAATATTATTAAAAGTAAATGTGTTCTGAAGAAAGGAAAAACGTTGTATTTCAGTGTAACTGTTTATTTACTGACGCCAAGCACTTTCGGCCTTATTTACTTAAGGCCATCATCAGGGCTTAACCTAGTCAAAAAGAGTTTTGAAAGCAATGCTTAAAAAGTTACACTGAAATACAATGTTTTTCCTTTCTTCAAATATTATTAACTTTGTTCACAAATAAAGAATGCCATTAAATATTTGTGTTGTAACTATGGAAATACAGTAATATTGAATTTTCAAGCTTAACACATTTTAGTTACAAATAGCCGTACAGAAATAATATTTCCTTACTGTACAATAATAAATATTTCCTAACAGTTATTTTCCGTTGCCTAGCAACGACTAAGTGTAAGGAAATATTGACTTTTTCTTTCAGAAATGTTATCAAAAATGTACCAATATTTCCGATCGATTTTCGGAATATACTTTTAATCAAAAAAACTTTTTAACCCATTTTCAATCTATGATAATACGAACGCCTCGCTGACACATTATGTATCTACAAACCCAGTAAGATGTGTAATTAAATACACGTAAATGAATATTGAGAAAAACATTTCTGTGTTTAGAATTAGTTAAAACATGGTTTCAAAATGTTATTTACAATAATACACATATATCCTGCTCCTCGGAACAAAAACTTTTTATATTGCTATGCTTTTTAAACTAGGTACCTACTATACAATAATACATTTGAAATTAATAAATATTAATTTCTCACATATATAAACTGTCTTTAAGTGTCGATTTTTTCAAAACACCATAATAATTTTTAAAATGATTGTAATTTATAAAAAATGAAATTTATTGATCAAAAAACGGATTTTTTCAAAAATAAAAATACGCTAAGGCAAGGGGATAAGAAATGACCGTTTACTCAACCCACTCCTTTTTAACTACGTCTACCGGTTGGTATGTACTATATTTAAAACAATTCTTAAAACCTCCAAGATAAAACTTTAAACAACAAATTTAATACTGTACTTTCCTGGTAAGACGTTCCAACAAAATTTTTTTATATGCAACGATATACTTGAATAAAAAGAAGAATGAATAGGAAGAATTATTGTGAAAACCGCAAGGCAATATCTTTTTTTAAAACCGAAGATACGGGAACAGTTATGTAAATTATTGTTCAGTATATTGCCTTTCTTTACAACAATCGAAAATTATTTAACAATCATATAATAGTGGCTATTATTCACGAATATAAGCTTTATGATACGAGCCGTAGGCCAGTTTTTGTTTGTTCTCTAATATTTTAACATCTACAATAATTCGCAAAGCTGCTGTTATTAAACAAAATCTTCTGTACCTTTTATACACTTACCCACGTGTATAAACAGACAAATCTGCTGTTTCTAACAGTAATATTCGTTGTACAATAAATAACGTGAAAACGACAAGGAAAGATGCGATGTGGTGCCAAAATATATCCACTTCTGTCTCTTTAGATATACTTTTTATTTTTTAACTATTCTAATTTACAACTAGGCTAAGGTCAGTCAAAATGTTTCCTTATCTGTATATTTGAACCAAGCGACGTTTAAGGTTGGTATGACCTATAATAGGGGATCGGAATCTTTACGGGAATATGACGCTTGGGATTGCTTACAATTTTAGTTTATTATTCTGCCATGACTAGTTGCTATACTTAGACGTCAAACCGAGAAAATACGGCTTATGTATAATTTTATAATTTATTTTTTAATCAACTATCCCGGTTACCTGATGTGGTAGAATTGGTCCCGGTGGACCTTGTGGATGATGAAAAGGTCCAGGTTGTGGATGGGGCATAGTAGGCGGCCTCATAGGTTGAGACTGAAGTGGAGGTCCAGGTCCTGGTCCAGATCCTGGACCGGCGTGTTCTGACGCGGCTTCAGGAGAATCTCTTTGACTTTCCTGTTATCAGTTAGTTATAATGCCCCATTAGTATTGTGATATCTGCGATATCTACTTTAAGGCAATCAAGCAAAGCTATTCATGCATAAAGCAGTGTCTACTGAAAAGCTATTGGGCGTTTAGTCTGCAATTACGTTATATACACCATAATTTCTAAGTAAAATAAAAGAATAAAAATATTGTATTGTCGTGGAAATACATCATGTCTTGCAACAATTACTACTCAGTAGCATATTCATTATTGTTAGCTTTGTTGTGGTAGATATAAAATTTAAGCTCAATCACAATTTCTACCACTGACTCTACAATGTAACAAATGAACATGCTGAAAACGAAACTTTAATTCATCCAACTAAACAATTCGGTGCTAAACCGGAAGTAAAATCCGATTAGTAGTATATTTTATTGTTATATTATGCCCATGATTACAATAGACCTTTATGGAAACTTTGATTAGGATAGTAAAATCTATTGAATTCAGATGAGGTTAGAATACTATGTACGTATGTATGTATATAAAGTAATATTTAACAGTTTCTGCGTTTAAAAGTTCTATGAAGCAGAGCTAATAAGATATCACGACAACTTGACTTTTTGAAGGTTGGAGACAATGATGTTTCTTGAATGATAGAATAGTTTTGGACTTGCATTGTCTTTAATTTGTTTTACATCACAACGTTTTAACTGGTAAGTATCTCCAGTCGTCTTCAGGTGAATACTGTATATACTGTATAGTATTCACCTGAAGACGACTGGAGATACTTACCAGTTGAAACGTTGTGATGTAAAACAAATTAAAGACAATGCAAGTCCAAAACTATTCTATCATTCAACTTGACTTTAATTAGACGAAATCTAAAGTTATTATCACTAGAGGATAGAAGGGAAATGTACGACGTTAAATATGCCCACAAAATTTTCAACAACATGATTGATTTAACGCCAATTATTAATTTACTAAATATAAACGTTCCATCCTATAACACGCGAAATAAACTTTTTTTTCATATACAACCTAGTACTAGCAACTGGATATCTGTTTTCTCTCCCTGATGGCACTGACCAGTGCACTCAAAAACTATTATTTAGATCATATTTCATAAGAAATATATTGTGAATTTATTTATTATAATAAAAGCACTCATCTCATAGCATTTTGTTTATTATTTTGTTTGTTATTTAATTCAAAATTATATATTTATATATCTTAATATTTCTTTACCTAGAAAATACTATTACATTAGAACTATATGTTTTTTTTTGTTTAGGAATACTGTTTCTGGATTAGTCCCGTTTTGTATTCTTTAATGTAAAATAAATAAATCATAATAACTATGATGCTGATGCTAATAGAGTTAACAGGATATTCTGTAAGGTGTGCTTGTACTCAGGATATAAAAATTCGGTTGTTTGACGGTATTTCTGTCTCTATATGAAAATTCTAAATTTAGTGTCCATCATTGACGATAAGAAAAATATTTATTCCAACCACCCTGCAAAAAATATGAAAATTTAAAATTTTTTTTTGATTTCAAGAGGGTTGGAAAATAAACTTTTTTTATCTCAAAAAATGGTCAACTAGAGAAAGAGTTGATAGTGCCCAAATTTTACTTTAGAATATAAATGTTTAAAAAAACTCTAACCGCAAATATATGTTTAGTGGGTCGAAAAACATATTTTCCCATTTTCTTTACATTCTTTCATTAGAAGTTTTATTTCTGACTATTGTTGGGTTGAATAAAGTTTTAAGACAATTATTAACCAGGTCCTTGGATTGTGACATCAATAACAGTGGCAGAAACACTTTCCTTACAGTTAAAGCTGCCTGATTAGCAAATTAAAAATTAAGGTATACGGACTACTTTGTGAGAAAAAAAAATATGATAATATCATTTATGTCAAAGTTGGTGATTAGTTAAGTAATGTTTAAAACCTTGATCTCGGTTACATCGTTTTGGGTTTGTTTTATTCCCCTATTTTTTCTCAATATCCCAAATCTTTAAATTTGTCTTCCAAATTAGACTTAAGAAATAGGTATTTTCGCGATAAGGATAGCAAATGTACCTTAATCTGAAACTTCTAATAAGTTGTTACCTGGATACCCTGTATAATAATAGATTTCCCAGCATATACTCCTATTATTCCTTATTAAATGTGAGAAATGTGAATCCTGCAGCTTTAAACGTTTAAAAGAAAAAACCTTAAACTAATGGAAAATAGAGCATTTATAAAATCGAAAATGTTAGCATAAAACTGATAATTTATGCTATTTTACGACCAATTTCAAAGTTGTAAAGTTTAACATGGCTGCGCGGGCTCAACAAGAAAAATCACATTTTTTTCTAAATTTGATACTTTATTTTTAGATTCCAATTTATGTCCTAGGCTAACTAATAAAAATCAAAAACGTTTCAGATTTGGTAAAATTTGCTGTCCCCGTAGTCCAATTTGCAAATTTTAAAATGTTTTGGATGTGCTAAGATGTTGAGTAAAGTTGGGTTGCATAAATATTTTTAACAAAAATTTACTAACTATAGCAAGTTTGACTGTGACATAAATAACATTGATAGCCATTACTTACTCACAATCAAAGGTGCATATTAAGGAAATTAAAAATTTAGGTAACCGGGCTAGTATGATGAGAAAATTATTTCTGCCAATGTCATATATGTCACAGTCAAACTTGCTGGTTAGTTAATTGTAATTAAAAATCTTTATAAAATCCGACAATAGTCGAATATAAAAAATTTCTAATAAAAACTGTAGAAAAGCTTTAAGAATATATTTTTAGACCTACTAACTTACTCCTTTAAGCGATAAACAAAAAACATTAAAAAATAAAGATAAATACAGAAGCTGAGAGTAGGTTTTTAGTATACAGTAGATAAAATCAAATACCTAATTGAGGTTTTTTCATTCTGGTTAGCCTTGAGCTAATTTAATTATGCAACACATCCGCGATTTGTATGTTTAATCATTCGGTTTAATAAAAAAAATACCTTCTATTAGGAAAACCGATGGATAAAGATTGATGTTATAGTTCGTACATTTACTGTCTGGATGCACGCCACAACTCATAAATACATAATCCTAACAGAAACAAAAAATAAGGTAGGTCTGTTATTAATTAAAGGGTCCTGTCAATTGACATAAAATTCATTTTGACAACCTTTGTCATTTCGAAGAACTTTAATTTTAAGGGTTAAAAGTGATTTGAATGCGCAAAATAGTTAGTTGGTACATATTCTGAAAATATGTCTCATTGTTCAGCATGAAGCATTGAAGCTTATTTAAAACCTGACAAAATTGAAAAACATACGATTTAATCATGATTCGAATCAAAAATTACGTCAGTAGCTGTGACGTGCATCCAGCCTGTAATTGTACGCACTTTAGTAGGAATCTTGTATTATAATAGATTGCCCCTAAAATTACTTTAACACCCAAATATACGAAATATGTTACTGAATTATAAGAAAAGGTTTGTCGTGGTATTTTTTTTGAAAATATGTTTAAGATCAAATTAAATTACAAATAACGGCAAAGAAATTTAAGGAACTTGGTGTATTGAAAAAATAATAATTGCTCATTTTTACAAGAAAATAAATAACAACGAAAAAAAAAAACGAAACATGTAAACTAAAGTTAAGGGGCGGATTTTCATTTATTTTTAAAATTTAAACATAATTATTTCACCATTTTCATTGTAACCCTGATTCACTTGGTCACCACAATAACACCGAATACACAAAATACTGCTATTTGTAGCGGCTATAAAATATTAAATATAACTGGTATTATTTATTGGAAAAAATGCAGTTTAATATTTCTACTTTCTATATACATGGAAAAACTGATGAAATGTCGATAACAATAATTAAAATAAAACAATTTTGCATATTGATATTTTTCATGGTCACAGCAAAAAACCATAAATATCAATATTTTATGTCATCTATTCACATTGTTCATAAATTATTTAAAAATACAAAAATATAAAAATTGTGTTTAATTCATAACTGCTTTTAATTCCATAAATTTGTTCCTCGGCTTATTTTATTATTAAAGTTAAAATTGAATTTAACAAAAATAAGTTCAAAGGACCACGCACAAAGCTTATTGGAAATGGCTTTAGGATAATTTTTTTGAATTTTTAGTATTTTCTACATCTTGACGTCCTGATTAAAAGTGTCCATGGCCGTAATCCAATCCTATGACTAGTTTTTGAGTTATGGCCTTTTAAAGTTGGAATTTCTTACTTTAAGGTTTTATGCATTGTCTGAAGTTTTCACTTGTTTCTTAAAAACTATCAACTTTTTTTTTATTGGTGGAAAAGTAGGCCTTAAGTTTTCTTTCACTTATATAGAAATAAATATGTAAAAATTGAAATTCACCCGAAAACGTAATAATTAAACGACTTTTAATTGATTCATTTAAATATTATGCCAATCTATAACAATTTTCTTTTACAATAATTATTCTCTAACACATTCCTATTTTAGATATACAGGGTGAACCAGTTACAATAATTTACATAAGTGAAAACTTTTAAATATAGGAAAATAAAAAATATAAATTATGAAAAAAAACATTTTGGTATGACTCTAAGATAATCTAAACGTATTATGTACAGGAGCCAAGGTATTTTACGAAAAAAATACTTTATAATTTAACAATAATATTTTGTTTTTTGATAAAAAAAAACATTTCTTAAATTTCCTATATTTAAAAGTTATCACTTGTGTAAATCATTGCAACTGGTTCACCCTGTATATCTAAGATAAGAATGTGTTAAAGAATAATTATTGTAAAAGAAAACTATTACAGATTGGCACAATTAAATGAATCAATTAAAAGTCGTTTATTACATTTTCAGGTGAATTTTCAATTTTTTTTTGAAAAATAAAATATCCGGAAATATATTCTACGTCAATCTCTACCCATTTTTTTTTATTCACAGGTTGGTGCTACAAGATATTAAAATATGAACAAAATCTAGCCGTTTGTTTTTAAAATTCAAAAAAATGAGCCAATTTTTTTTTTGTTTTTCATAATTTTTTAATAATAATATTTATTTAATACGCCTATAAATTATTCAACATCCTGTACATATTTTATTTCTGTATAAGTGAAAGAAAACTTAAGGTCTACTTTATTGAATATGTTTGGGAATATGATTGATAGTTTGAAATTGAAAAAATCTCCTGGTGCCGATGGTATAACTACTGAAATATTAAAAACTATTAAAACTACTATTTCAAAACCACTTACATTTCTAATAAATAACATTTTTAAAACAAGTATATATCCAGAAGCTTTTAAAATTGGTGTTATAAAACCTATCTTTAAAAATGGAGATTCAAATAAAATTAATAATTACAGACCTATCACATTAATATCTTCATTAGCCAAAGTATTTGAAAAAATTTTAAAAGCAAGAATTGAAAATTATTTAGAAAGAATAAATTTTATTTCTAATAAACAATTTGGGTTTCAAAAAAATAAATCGACACAAAATGCTATTTGCTATTTAACAGAACAAATATATGATGCATTAGATAAAAAAAAACCTTCTATTTGTATTTTTCTGGATTTAGCAAAAGCATTCGATACAGTTAGTCATGATCTATTGTTGGAAAAAATTGAAAATATTGGATTTAGAGGAAAACAATTTGAATTAATTAAAAATTATCTAAAAGATAGACCAACTTATGTTCAAATAGATACAGAAAAAAGCTCTCCTAAAGTAATTAAATATGGTGTTCCCCAAGGAACAATTTTAGGACCATTATTTTTTAATATCTATATTAATGATTTATTTAATGTGATTTGTGATGGAGAAATTCATAGTTTCGCAGATGATACTGCAATTTTTTATACAGATACGAATTGGGATAACCTAAATAACAAAATTAAAAAAGATTTTAAAATAATAAAAAATTGGTTTGATAAAAATTTATTAACCATTAATTTTGATAAAACCAATTATCTACCTTTCACTTTAAATCCAAATAACGTACCACAAAATATGAATAGTATTAAAATAACTGATGACATTGAAATTTTAAAAGTTAATCAAGTAAAATATTTAGGAATAATCTTTGACAGTAAATTAAATTGGAATTTTCACATAGAATATTTGATTAAAAAATTAAGAAGTTTACTACCTATTTTTAGAAACATTAAAAAAATTTTGAACGTAAAACAACTGGAAATATTATATTATGCTTTAGTTAAAACTCATTTAAATTACGGAATTTTAGGTTGGGGAGGAATAAATAGAACTTTAGTTAAAAAATTAGAAATATTACAGAAAAGATTTCTAAAAATTATATTTAATAAAGATTATCTTTATCCTTCAATAAAATTATATTCTGAAACAAAGAAAATGAACATTAGACAACTTTACATTTACAATATCTTAATATATATATTTAAAAATAAAAATCTTATACAATTTAAAAACCATAATCATAATACTCGTCATAAAAATGAAATAACCATAAAACCTAAAATAAATAAGTCCATAGGACAAAAAAATTTCAAATATTTATGTTTTTATTTAAACGATTATTTACCAACAAAAATTAAAAAATATATTTCATTAAAAAAATATAAAGTCGAAATAAAAGCATGGATATTGGAAACGGATAATTTAAAAATATTTTTGGAAATGTTTTAATTGATATTGTTATGAATAATATATTTTTCAAAATTTAATTATACCTATATCTTCAAAAAAAACTGCGTTTATATTTATATACATATATTAAAAAGTTTTTTTTTTTTTTTTTTTTTTTTTTTTTTTTTAAATTTACAATTTAACTTTTATATAATATTAACAAATATTTAAACAAAATATTTTAATATTCTCATATATTTATAATTTAAAATATTAAGATTTGCCCCTAACAAGCACGTCTTCAGGGGATCAAAGAAGAAGTTTATTAAGGAAGATAAATAAACAAATGTATTATATTATAAATATTGAAAAATAAACTCTTATAATTATTATTATTATTATTATTATTGGAGTAATTAAATAAAAATTCCCTTTCAGTAGCGTCAAGTGTCTATTAAACATATTCGTAATAAATAGCGTATCTGGCTTATCGAGAACTGAAAATTCTTTACAATATAAGTGGATGATGTTATGCAAAAATGGTCTAGTCTACAAAAAGTGTTAGTTTTAGGGTATTATAACGGGTCGACTAGTAACATTTCCAGTCATCTTTAAATAAAAATTGTATACTTTTGGTATCTTCTAAATGGTAATCCATAAGTTTAAGTGATATTAAGAGAATCACGAAATGGTTTGTCTTCCCTAAATTTCGTCTGTGGACTTTTTAGTCACGTCCGTCGATTGTATATTTTTCCCAAACGAAACATCAAATCTATCAGCTGTTTTGAATTATAACAAAAACAGACTAAAACTAAAAAGAAATAGAAATTCTATATGTATAAGTTTCTTATGTTTATTTTCGTAAATAACAGGCGTCAAGCTGACATGTACAAAACAAGTAGAAATACCGGGTACAATATGTTTCTTTTAAGTCGATGGTCTTAGCTATAATAAAGACCAAATAAAGGTCGAAACGTCGGCAAATTTTTAATTAATAAGGAATTGTTTTTATTGGTCCTATACCCGCTACTTAATTTTAATTGGGGCGCTAATCTCAACAAAAAATTAATAATTCTACTAGCTAAGAAAATAAATGCAACATTTTTGTAATAACGCGTTAAAAGGCATAGCAATATTTTCTCTAAAAGTACGATTAATTAATTAGCAGAAAGTAAGCTCAGCGACTAAAATAAAATTAGTTTAAAAAATAGTTTTTCAGAGTAATTACAAATAAAAATAGAAAACATTTTTTATTAAAAGTGTCCTCCAAGCCATAAAAGTATTACTTTTATTCTTGTTTTTACGACTTACTTGTTTTAAAATTACGGCAAAATTAGTCTGTGTGAACTACTAGTTCATCATATTAGTTGTATAAACAAAAAATGTTTTCCTCAAACCTCCCAGAAAAATTAGGGGAATTTTAAATTTTTATCTACAAGCGTGCGAAAAATTTAATTTTCAACATAGAATTTAGTGTAGAAAATTTGTTTTTCAGCACTAGAGTTTTCAACCGTGCCCAAAGTGTAGGTTTTCGCCCGAAAAAATCTAAAATTTTGACTGAAGATGACATTAACAATTATTTGACAGAAACTCTCGATCATGTTGATCTGTTAGTTAGATCTGGGAGTTCGCAGACTCGAAGAATTAATAAATGTAACGTTAAACAATATCCAAGAACAGGATTCTATGACTTCCTTTTTAAAATCCCAGACAACAAACTTTTTGGAGCAGAAGCGTTATTTTCACTGGTGGCAATAACCTAAATTTAATAAGAAAATATGTATCGTTACGACCCAAAGGTTTCCCTCATCAAAGATGTTTCGTTAACTAACAAAACGGAAAACGTACTGTTTAATACATTGGTATAATCAATTTGGGAAAATGCCATCGGAAGTTACAGCATATTATATAAAATTGCCTATTCCAGAACAGTATACAGGGCACTATTACAGGCGGTCGTCTACGACTATATTGGCGGACGTCGGAGTGGGCATAACTAACTTATAACGCCGTGGGGGATTGCTCTCTACTAACGGGGCCGAGGAATATTTTGAAGACCATGTAGAGAACAAAAACAAAAGGGCAAATATGATTTTAAATCCAAAAGATATTCCAACACCTTGCTTATCAACTTGCTCACTGCCTCCAACCACCTTTCAATCAAGCACAATGTCTCCAAAACCGTGGCCTACCGCGTCCTTAAAAACCGATATTCAAACAATGAAATCTGAAGAAATTACTATTTTTTTTTTATGATAAAACACCTGCACTGTAGGAAAAATCCTTTAAGGCGCTCTGGGAGCGGTGCGTGTGCGAAGAAAGCGATTAACGTTGGTCTTGAAACGTTGAAGATTGTATTCATTGGAAATGAAAGAATTCTTGAACAATGAAGTTCGAGGAGTACTAAGCTAAACAACATATGGATGAGCGGCAGTGGTTCGCCGTGTATTTCTGTTTTGCATTGCTCTAGGTGGAATCAAGTGGGCAATGTCAGTCGAACACCTGCCATGGAAATATCTGTAAAAGAGAGCCAAATCACCAACCTGTCTTCGATGCTCCAGGCTATCGAGGGTCTTGGTCAGCTCGGGGTCGCCGATCAGACGAACGGCTCTCCTTTGAATGGGATCCAGTAGCCGAAGGGTGTGCTTGGGTGCAGAGCTCCAGACATGAGAGCAATATTCTAATGATGGTAGAGTGTCAAAAGTTGATGAGGTGTGTACAACCTTTTGGTGCGGAATAGGGATAAAACGAACAAACCCGAACAGCTATCAACTTAATTAATGCAACGAATTATACTTTTATGACAAATTATCAGATACATAAGTAATAAAATGTTTTTAAATACAAATTAAAATATAACTGTGGATTTCCACACGCTTGTTATGATAAATACTATTTTAGGAAGTTTGAAAAAAAAACTTTTCCTCTCACCAAGAGCTGTTCAGAGTACAGGCAAAATTTACTGGAGTATCGAGTACAAGTACAAACAGATAATTACTCGAGTAGTAAGAACTAAATACATAGGTTCAGCAAAAAAAGTTATGGAAGGTAATAAATAACAAGACACATCTATCATCTCTAGACCAATTGTATTTGCTTTTAAAGTTACTCCAAATTATCATCCGTGAGGACGAAAACGTAAATGGTATAAGCGTAATTTCTACAGACACCACGATATTTCAAGTGAAAGAATGTGTATGTATAGCCTACTTAAAAAAATAAATTGAAATACCTGGCCAGGAGGCGGCGTCGGCGACTGCAATGGAGATCCATCGGGTCGCTTTCCCTGTAAGGCCATTAAAATTTGTGGAGGTATAGGTTGGTTTCTGGCTAAATATCGGTATGCCATAATTTGATTTCTAGAAAATATTTATGATTGTAGTATGAGCTAATGATATAGGGTGGAATTTTTAACTGGAATAAATTCAGTATTCGAAAGACTCTTTATTTGCGGAGAAAATACGAAAATACAAGTGCCGTTATTTTTAGTTTGGTACACTTTTTTCATTCATTATTATTGATAAAGCATTGTATTGTGGAATAAAACCCTCAAGAGCTGAAGTGAGAGTTTTCTGGCTAGTTCCTTTTAGAAGAAGTATGTTTTTGAGTAACGCAGATAATGAATTTATTAAAGTTTCGACAATCCCTGCTGTTCTTTCATGCCATTCAAGTAAAAAACTGTAGAACTGAAAGTTAACAGTTAATATGAAAACAAGAAAAAAATGTCCATTGCATTCAATGGGCTTTGTTTAACTTTAGTTCTTTGATTAGGGTAACATTTGTTTTAATCCAAAAAAATCAAATAAAATATTTTAAAATATTCACATAGCACTTACTATTACCATGACTTATTATACATAGACTCCTTAATCTAACAAAGTTGTGACAGAACAATGTTGGGTTAAATATTTCGGGAAAGTTAATTTAACAAGATTCTATCTTCATTTATGACTTAGAAATTTGGGTACTAGAGGAACTTCTATCCATAATCCTTTACCATTAAATCCATTATAAGGATACTTTGAAAAGATAAAAATGATCTCCATTTATTATCATTAATTGTATAGTGAATTATTAGTTACCCTAATTTTAGCCTTTGATTTCTCAAAATGGCTAAATGTCCAGATATAACTTTATTATTCTAAGTGGACGATCTGAATCTGAATTAGAAAATAAGATAATTAGGTAATCAACTACATCACTTGTTACAATAACCATATAATAATATAAAACCTATTTTTTTGCACTACACAATAATTAACAAAGCACCACTGAGAATTGCGTGTGAACTTGTGGTTAATCCCTCTAGCAGTTATCTGCTATCCTATATGGGTTTCAATTTTACGAATTTATTGGGACTGACAGAAAAAGAAGGCTACAAGACTACAGAGGGCGAAATAGCCCATTCCTTGGAAAAGCAAAATTTGCCTAAATGTCATAATGATCATTGCCCCATCCTTGTAGCAAGCAAAATAATAGTAAAAAAGAATCTAAAATATGATATTGAAACAAAATAAAAACTTCCGTACCTCAATTGGCTCATTTGCATTTGCGACAGTGCTGCATTGGTTCCGTTTGCCCTGGCCCTTAAAGCCAGCAACTGGGAGTATCTTGGATCTTCTTGCATCCCTTTCTCGTCCATAGAGTCAATTGCGCTTTGAAGGGCCCGTAAGTTCTCTTGTCCTGGTGGAGCTTGTACTTGGGGTGGCCCTGGAAACAAGTTCGATACTTAAGAAGTAGTTACCAAGGAATATAGCAAGTCAAATTAATATATTTGACTAATTTTGAGAACTTTTTAAACAATAGGGCAGCGATAGTGACTGGTGGCTGAACAGCTGATCAGTGACAAAATTATCGGTTTCTCATAAGAGACCATGCTAATTTATTTACGTTTTTCTCTGTTTTTTGACGGGGATTAGTTTGTTTAATTCGTTTAAAATTGTTTTGATTCTCTAGGAATAAAATTAAGAAATGAAGGTTACCTACTTTATAGTGTAAATCGACACATTCATTACACCTCAGTGATTAGCTTAAGTTGTAGGTTTTCAGCTTTTGTCTTTTTAAATTTAGTCACAATTTTAATAAGATCGAACTATCAATTATTGTCGAGTCATCGAGTCAGCAGAAATGAGATGTACGACCTAAGTTCGTCGTTTCCCTAAAAGTGGAAAAAATCCTGACTTGATGGAACGGAGTATTATTGGTAGAAGAGAGATCTTTCGACACTAGTGCTCGAGCCGTGAATGGTGACACACCATTAGAAGAAAAATTGTGATGAGTGTCATTCTTCAAAAAAGCTGCAATTTGCGGTAACCAGTAAAAAATTACTTTATTTAAAATATATTATTTTTTTTTCCCAATAACAAAATTAATACAAATGGTGTTTATACTGCACTTATATTACTTTTACCTAAATATAATTTGTTGTTTCTGGTTTTTGTATAAAACTCTCCCAACGTCATACTCCGTTATCGTAACCAACCATATTTGTGGAAGATAACTTACAAGAAAAAATAATTCTACCTGCAAATTCCTAAATTTTACTACTTCTAATTATTGCATATAGGTTAAATTGTTTATTTCCGATCAATTAATATCAATTTAAGTTCTGAAAACTGAAAAAAATACAAATCTTTTTACGTGTACCACCTACTGGCATTATTACCGTTATCAGATTATAATTCTTCGTATCAAACACTAGAGGCGCTACAAGCGGCGCATGCATGCATGTTGATTCTCCGTAACGATGGAGCAGTACAAAGCTAACAACGTAAGGGTACGGTTGCTGCGTGTTTCGTGATAAATACGATGTAAACACATGCTCAGTAGTTTGTTCGATCTTAAATCGTCGTTACCATGATCAGTTTTTTGAGGTAAGTAATATATAAGTAATTTTGTATTTATTTTATGCGTCTTACCAGAGATTATGCCTTAAGATAGAAAAAATACATTTTTTCGTCCTCAATCAGCTGTTTTTAACCAGGTCGGGGCGTCGGCTGTTACCGCTCTGTTAAGAGCAAGGTCCGTCCATGTACTCTGCAAATCTAGGCATAACGATTCAGTTAGCAGTTCAGTTTGGCTAATGCATACGTCTGATGCGTGCCTGATCTCTGTAATGCATTCCAATTACACCCGTACGTAACGTCATATCGATTAAGGATCAACCACACCTACGCGACTAGCGCGGGAGAGTAACAAGACGCTTATATTTCGAATAATTCGCCTAGAGTTCACGTACGTCTGTGTGATCCTTTACTACTGCTTTAATGCTACATGCAAAATAATATTAAAGTTGAACATAAGACCATTATAAAATATTTAAGAATTTATTTTATTGTGAATATAAGATGCAAAGTAGTGAGAATTTCTTAAAATATTCTGAAGATATAACTCAAATATTTAGTCATTTTATATTAAAAATGTTTCTGCTTGAAACTTGTATACAGGTGTTAAACACTATTAAAAAACTTCCCATATTTTACAAGCCAACATTTGCAAATTTATTGTTTTTAAAAACGATTATTATATTTGCATTTTTAGAACACTTCTGGGAAATATGTAAAAACACAACTTAGCCAACATATTAGGCAAATTACCTTGAGGTCCTTGATGTGTAGGAGATGGATGACCTTGGGGAGCATGACCTTGTGGCGGGGGATGACCTTGAGGAGACAAATGTCCCTGACTGGGATGACCTATTAAAAAACAACAAATAAGTCAAAGCACAAGAACAAAATATGGCCAATCTTTCCTAACTGTTATTATAGGGAATTGACGTTGTCTTAAAAAATTAAAAATTGAGAATGTATGGGAGAGCCAGAAGCAAAAGAATTCAAGTAGCTTTTTTTACAAATTAAGCTAAAGGCAATAATACAAATTAGGTATTCGAATCTGTTTGGCGCTGGTGGGATGTTTTTAAAGTGATGCGTCTGACAACTTGTAGAATGTTTAAATGTTAAAGACAATGATGTTTCTTGAATGATATAAGAGTTTTGAACTTGCATTGTCTTTAAACAATAAATTTTAGAAGTATGAACCCAATGATATTTAAAAAATATATGTCAGATATTGATAAATACTGTTCTCTCTCTTTATGACACTATTATTTTTATTAGCACAATTGGTTGGACTATATTTATCGGATTTTGCTCAGTCACCGGTGTTTTCTTCTTCGAACCGACGTTTTCCATACCATGTAAATTGGTCAATAAAATAAAAGTTTCTTTATTTTTTTGTTTTTAAAACACAACGTTTCAACTGGTAAGGATCTTCAGTTGAAACGTTGTGGTTTAAAAACAATGCAAGTCTCCTCTATCATCTCACTTGTAGAATACTGTGGAATTTACTTTTCAAATACAATTTTGTAAAAATTGTTGTCTACCATTGGCTTCCGACCTAAATAATAATAAAAAAATTCGGTTAACAGGGTATTTCACGATGTGCCTTCTTTAACGAAAATAGTGACAATTTTCTATTCTATTAGTAGCTGTCAACTGTGTGATTTTAAATGTGATATAATTATTTACATTGTATTTTTGATTGCGGCCCAAGTATAAAAGCAAATAAATGTATTTTCAATTCGTACCTTGCTGTGGATGACCCTGTGGCGATAAGTGAGGTGGAGGATGACCTTGCGGCGGATGTTGTTGTTGTGAAGGATGTCCCTGACTTTGAGGTGGTTGGTGCCCTGGACCCGCATGTCCTTGAGGTGAGAGATGACCTTGTGGTGGGTGTCCTTGCTGGGGGTGCCCTTGAGGTAGATGGGTTTGAGGTGGATGCCCTTGTGGTGGGTGGCCCTGTGATGGATGGCCTTGCGGCGGATGACCCTGTGATGAATGGCCTTGTGGGGGATGACCCTGTGATGGATGTCCTTGTGATAGATGTCCTTGTGATGGATGTCCTTGTGGCGGATGACCTTGTGGGATATGACCTTGTGGTGAATGTCCTTGCGGAGGATGACCCTGTCCGGGGTGTCCTTGAGAGGGGTGAGGTAGTGGACCAGGTGAAGGTGAAGAATTCTAAAATAATGGAAATACATTATATTTCGTACGTGTTTGCTCTAAGAGCACTAATATTTTTCATTATTAAATAAAAAGAAGATCATACTCTTTTGTAAATTGTATAAGTAAATAGTGGGTCATATTCCTTTTTTTATGCCCTTTCCAACGAGCTATCGTAATACATACTTTTACGTTTGAGAAAAATAAGTTGGGGGCGGTTTGTACCCCCAAAAGAGGGGTAAATTTCATGACGGAACGAAAAAGTACCTATACCAAACTAAAAATAAAGGTACCCGTATTTCCGTATTTTCTCAGCAAATAAAGAGAGTTTCTAATAGGTACTGAATTTATTCCAGTTAAAAATTCCTCCCTGTATATTATTATATTGGTAGGGGATAGGTACCCCAAAGCCTAGTGTACACCGGGCATTTTCCGCTGATTATCTCACGCTGAATAAAAAAATAAAATAAATCGTGTTTCGATTGGACATGGTTGATATTTGAGAAACAAAGCAACAATAACCTGCCCAGTGTTATGTGCAATTTAAAACTGTTCTTCTAACAAAAAAGGTTAATTCGAAAAGCATCGGAAAAGCAGTTTTACCAATGCTTATTTTCTATGACCTTTGTGTGATTTACACAAACACTGCCTGATTTTGACATTTGAAAACGACTGAATAGCCAAGGTCTTTAGATAGATAGGTTGCCTTGTAAGCTTGGTGTCATGGCAGGCGAAACGTCATCGGCTACGTCACAAAACGTCTTTTCAGACATTTGTATACCGAATTAGCATTGTTTATTCTGTTATTTCTGTTTTTGAAGTGGTTTTCAGCGAATTTTCAAAGTTGTAAGGTGTTTTAGAGACTTATATTTAAAGATAAAGAGACATTTTATCAATATATTAATCAGTACAGTACAATAAAAGGTAATTAATTATTATTCTCTTTAAATCTTAATAAATACCTACTAAGTAATAGGTATATTATAATTTTTTTAAATTTTAGATAAGAACGAGGGGGGCCTTCGTTCATGACCACCCGGCACCCCTTAATGCTATAGATAGAATAAGAATGATAGTACTTGGCAAAAATCCCGGAATGGTACAAAAAAATACTAATGTTGAGGGGGAGCAAAGTGAAGAATTTATCTTGTCTACTGCCTTAAACCGGGCTGGTTATAAAGGCTAGCATAAAGTGACTAAATTAGTGATACTTTCTCTACTTCATCACGCAGATCTGCTACAAATATAATATGTGAAAAAGATGGGTTAGTGTATGTGGCAAGCTTTTTAGCATGAAAAAATTGCAAAGGGTTTCCTAAGCTGGGTTGCTACAATTATGAGCCAAAAAATGCATTCGTATGCTTTGCCATCTTGTGTTCAGAGTCTTTCTTTTGGGGGTTTATCTGATCCTTCAGTTTCATGGAAGGAAAGTGTAGAAGAAATGAACAAATGGTTTAATAAATTGAATTGTAATAACTTTAAATTTAAAACAAACATTATAAAACGAACTGCAAAAATTATATTTCGAAAAGTTTCCAATATTCTCTTCAAATTAGTATATTCTTTTGCGAGACAACTGGTATCTATAAGAATTAAATATTTAAATACCAAAGATGATTCCAGAGTATTAAAAACAAAACATTTATAATGCAGGTGTTGTTATTTTTATATGTTTCTTTCCTTTTTGTAGTTAGATCTCATGATGCTCAGTTGCCAGCGAATCATGTAACCTCGACGTTGTTAAAGGGAATTTTTACAAGACCATCTTTATGTGTGTATATAGTTAATTACTTGCGTTAAGCTATGTAGTTTCCCTTATAATTTAGCTTAACTGAGTCCTAAGTTTGATCTTTATAACTGTTACCTTTTGCTTCTTTGTAATAAATTAAAGTTGTTTTAGTAAAATTATGTATTTTATATTCAAACAATAATTTTTTATCTGTACAGAACAATAATATATATGTTTTATAAGAAATAAACAAAATTTATATATATATTTTCTGAAATAAACATTGAAAACCGCAGCTACATACACATGCGTTTTTTTAAAGTAAACTTTAAAGTTAGTAAAATGAAATTGCACCCTGTGCTCCGTCTGTATTTGTAGACTTATCTACTTATATTAAAAGAAAAACAGAAAACTGAATATGTAAAATTACGGTCTAAGTTTCAGTTCAATTTTATTTTTATAAAATTCGCTTTCAGAAATAGGAAAACTAATTTTTTAGGTCCATAAATACTAAAATTTTCTAAAAACGATCAAATATATATACCGTGCTCTGTTCATTTCATAGAAAGGCGTATCTGTCTCTCATTGTCTGGTGCATTCATAATAGACCCGTATAACAAAGACGTTTTGTGACGTCATCAGCAGGCAGGCTCTAATTGGTCAGAAGTTACCAGACAACCGTTCTTTTTAGTAACCGTGCTGAATAGCAACCTATTTTTTTTTATCGATGTCAACAATGAGAATATTTGCATTGTTAAATTTAAGAAACTTAGTCTCTACAGTTCAAAAAATCGAATTACTTTTCCCTATTACAACTTACAACACCAATCATTTAGATGTTTGAGTAGATACGGAAAGAAAACCAACACCTTTTATTAAAAAAAAATGTGTGCTATTATCAGAACAGAAATTATCATAAGAACTGGTATAGACAACTTAAGCAAACTTACACCAATTTCTAGAATGCCCATGGTTAGAAAATTACCAATTTAAGTTCTAAATAAACCACTGTAAAGTAAACACTCTTGTTCGCTTAGTATTACATATTAGTACATATTTTTCACAAGGTTAAATTGAAACAATGTCAGCATATTGTACACGTAGATTACTTGAGATATACATTTTTCGACTATTTGCACACCGGTGTATTGAAAACTAAGCAATTGCCATCAAATGCGAGATACAAATTATCTAAAACGTTTATTAGGTAAACATTAACAGCTGATAAGTTTTAGAAATAAAATAAATGTCATTATTAACGCTTACTCACGTAAGTAGTGTTTAGTTAATTAATATTATTTTTAGCTCCTAGAATTCATGGTATACAAAGTTTTTTTTATCACTAATGCATAAATTAAATATGAATGTACTTATCGTAACAGATTGAATATTAAGTATTTTGAAAAAAAAAGAATTATTGTTAATTTTAGTTATTTGGCTTGTTCTGCCGGTTGACTTGGTTTTCCGAATACGGTTATTCTTATCGTTTAGAAAATGATCTCAAAGTTCATCACAGTCAAAAAAAAATTATTCGGGTTGGTGTCATTGAATATTATCTTATTAACATTGATAAACATAACACATTCAAATAAAGAAATTAGGGTAAATAGAACCCAAAATTAGTTGATTAATATATAACCTCAAAAATACTACCGGCGCGGCCATGGCCTTCTAGAATTTAAAGAAGAGTGAGTGAGAGACAACATATGCCAGTTCATAAAAAAACAAGTGAATATTTGACGATGCTACATTTTCTGCTGCGCTACACATTCTTAAGTAAACAAACCGATGTCAACGTCTTGTAAATTGACGAGCAAAACTAACCCTAAAATATATTTTCTTGTCAACGCCTTGTCGTCTTGCCTTGACAAACGAAAATAACCTTAAAATATGTTTAATAATTGACCATTTTCACATGACGTCACAAGGTAGTCGCCATTTTGCCTGGAGAACAAACAATTAGGGAATCCAAACCACGTGATTCAATATGGCGGCTGGCTGGTAAAAAGCATTGAGCCACCCGTTAAATGTCGCCAGCAATATTATTTATATAGTCACGTGCACCAATTATAACGCAGTATTTGCCAGCCAGCCGCCATTTGGACACATCGTTGGATTGCCTAATACAAAACTAGGTTAAGTAAAGTGTTGTGTTTTTATGTATTTTCGCGGTAATTTAAGTGGTTTTATGTACTATTTTCTTTAAATCATAAAATAATAAACTTAAATACTTTAATTTTGAAGAAGTAGTCCATTCTTAAAGTGGAGTTAATTTATAGAAATAAATAAAAAAACATAAAGTCTTTCTCCACTGGTTTATTAGAAATAAAATTAGAAGGTGGTAGATACTCTACATGTTTCGGGTGTAGTAACACCCATCATCAGGAAACAAAAAGTAAAGAGAAAATATTCATAAGAGGAACAAACCTAAATGGTGAGTGGTAGTGAACCTCGATGGAGCTCTCATCGAGCCATGGAAAATCAAAAATTGAGAAATTGGATAATGATTAGAAAAAAAAATTGATATACTTAAGTCTTAACACTGACCATGGGCAACAGGTAACAGTGGTTAAGAAGATGCCCGTTTGGGCAAAGAGAAAAATTAAGAAAAGTAAGAAAAATGGGGATTCACAGGTCAAGAACTTTCATCCTGGGAACCGTAGAGAGAAAGAAAAAATTATTTATTAAGCCCTCTTTATTTTATGGGAAAAATTTTTAATTTAGAAGCGTAGAAGGCATAGAACTGATGTTAAATCTTAGTTCATAGCAGAAAAAAAATTAAAAAATTTTAGGGAACAAGCCCGAAAGGACTGGAACCCCAGTGGGCGTTATTTTCAGCATAGCTGAACTAATTAATAAATTAAAACTTAAAAAACTTTTAAAAAATCGAAAAAAACTGGAGAATCGGAGATATTTCATTAGACCTTCATTAGGCACGAGGTCAAAAAGGAAAAAAAATTCTTTTCACTACCACTCACCATTTAGGTTTGTTCCTCTTATGAATATTTTCTCTTTACTTTTTGTTTCCTGATGATGGGTGTTACTACACCCGAAACATGTAGAGTATCTACCACCTTCTAATTTTATTTCTAATAAACCAGTGGAGAAAGACTTTATGTTTTTTTATTTATTTCTTTAAATACTTTAGTAATACCATCATTTTGTGCAGTAGTCAGTTGTGGGATGAGAGGAAATCGAGACAATGTAAGGTGTTTCAGAATACCTGCTGCTTGAAAAATGCTGAAATGAACACATCTATCCAGACACAGGCAAGAGATATGGATAAAAACAATTAAAAGGGGACCATTAAGTGTAGTAGTCCATACTTGAAGTAAAGTGTCAAGTTAAATAGGGAGAAATAAGGTTGCCTTTGAGTATTATTGCTCCCTATTTAGTTTTATTATATAGATGGCTCATGTAATCCTAATCTATGTATGTTTTGAATTTGTAATTGGCTGAATCCATTAATATTAATCTTTAATAAAACTTTGATTTGATTTGAATTTACTGATGTGTTTTATTTCGTAAAAACTATCTTCTGTACATTTGTTTAATTTACAAAATATATAATTTAAATTCCTACTTTAAAGTATGCAAGGTGCATGCTAAAATATCAACATTAAGATCCGGTTGTACAATTACAGCTTAAGCTTGGTTAAGCGTTGAACCAAGCGAAGCTTAAGCCCTAATTGTACAAATTTTCCTAAGTAAAATAAACAATATTTAAAACACAAATTGGTGTATGTACCTTTTAAGAATATTCTCAATCAATAATAAACTTTTTTTGGCACTTGGTCCAAACGGCTAATGACTGAAGTTTTCCTACCATATACAAATAAAAAAATATGTAATAATATTATACTACAAATGTCACTACTTTACATTTAAAAGTATGTTTATATAACTATATGCACATAAATATTGAACAATAATAATTATAAAAAATGCAAACAAAAATACACAAATGTGCACTTGGGGCAATATACCACAATCCTTCAGGAATTTCTGTAATATAAAAACATGAAAAGTGCTACCAAGCAAAGTCACATTTTTCATTATCACACTTTATCATGGGGCTACTGTCATCTACCTTTTCACACACACAACACAGAGACCTTTGCTGTTCCGGCTTTTTGTGTAAAATATTTTCCCAGTAGTTCAGGTTTGTTAATATATTTAAAAAAGTCCCATGCTTTTGTTAAGTTTACAGTAATAAAATGTTCATTATACAAAATCCTTTCAACGAACAAATTTTGTTTTGACCATAGCACAAAGTCACAATATTTTGTTTCGGTTGCAAACATTTGACACTGAACTTGGTGGAAATACATGTGGTTTTTATTCAGTTTGTATTTACCATTTTCCACCATAAAACATAACGTTCCTTTTGCAGCAAACTCTTCAAAATCCAGATAGCATAGAGAATATGGACATTTCACTTTCATTTTTCTTCATTTGTTGTTCAGTATAAATACTATGTGTTAGGATTAAATAATTTTCCCTGTTAATCATAGTTATTTCAGGCATGGAATGTAAATCTACACTAAAGTCTTTCAAAAGGTATGGATCTTTGTCATCGATGATTTTTAATTGTATGTCTTTCACACTTTGAGATAAATTTTCATACTAAGCACTTCCCTCCATTGCTAAAAGTCGTTTCGATTTGCTTTTACTCGAGTTAAAACACTTATTTCCACTAAAATAGGTATACACAGATTAAGAATAAAATCAGTTAATCACAACAAATCAGCTAAAGCGTCGTTTTAAACCACTTTTTAAACTAGTAAACTCAAAACTCAACTGATTTGCATTGCTTTTGCATGTATTCTTTATACGGTGTTTGACCGTGTTTGTCCTCCAGCCAAAATGGCCGACATGTCAAAGTCAGCTGTTTGAAAATGATCAATTAGGCAATCCAACGATGTGTCCAAATGGCGGCTGGCTGGCAAATACTGCTTTGTAATTGGTACACGTGACCATAAAAATAATGTTGCTGGTGACATTTAACTGGTGGCTCAATGCTTTTTACCAGCCAACCGCCATATTGAATCACGTGATTTGGATTCCCTAATATGTAAATGTATTGACCGTGGTCTTAAAGCCTTGTCATGATTTCACAAACAAAACCAACCTCAAATTATTTAGTTCTGGCTAATGACATGAAGGTCACCACTGCCCGTTAGTTAGTTATCGCACACCGATCCTTCAAAGGGCCCAAATGAAAGGGCTAGAAATTCTGTCTCACTCACTCTTTTTAAATCGAAAAGGCTATGGTGACAAACGATATAAAAAAATTCTAAACATTTTTCTTTTCTGGAAAAAGTAAGTATAAAAAAACTGGTTTTACTGTTTAACATGTTAAACCGGAAGTTGTAACTTTAAGATAGATAATAAAAAACTAAGATAAGGAGGAGGTAACCATTTTTCTCTAAGATGCGCCGTTCCAGTGTTACAGCCTGTCAAACTCTGAAAGTGGTATTTTTTAAACGTCAATATCTCAAAAACAATTGAATTTCAGACATTCAATACAAAATATACGGGGAATTGTATAGGGAATTAGAAAATAATATAAAGGGTGTTCCATTTAAAATAACGATGTTGCCACATGTTTCGAGCAGAAACGGCAACGCCGCATTGCTGAAAATATTTTAAACTTAGAGTTGGCGTTGTTCCTGTTCGAACCATATATACAGTGTATCTACTTAAGTTGGCAACTAATGGGAAACTTTTATTAACTTTACAAAAAAAATTATGCCTTATAAAAAGTCCTGCATGATCCAAAACCTAAAATGCAAGCATCAGATGTTAAATTTTTTCGGTCGTATACGAGGTTTGTCGAAAAATATGAATTTTGCCCAAGAGTAAAGTACCTTTATTTTTGACAATACCGAAAACTGTAATTATGAAAAGTTTTTCGGTATGAAATAATTTGTTATTTTTACAAATTTATCGGTAATTTAAGCCAAGTTTATTCACGGCCATCTAAAAAGACAAGTTATGATGCCTATTTAAAAATTCTTTTTAATTTTTAGTATGAAGTTCAGAAGTTGAGCAAAAATATGCTGTACAACTCGAGTGAACTGTCCATATTACGCTTTAAGCACTCCGCCTACGGCGTCGTGGTCAATTTACTTCCTCGTGCGATATGGACATCATATCCACTCTTGTTGTACAAACTATTATTTTACGCCTAAACTATTTGATATAGTCTGTAGCCTCAATAATGAGCCACAAGATGGCAAAACAAGCCTGGGGATGAATATAACGAAATAAAAGGAAACTCTTTTCTATTAAATCTAATTGCTTGAATCTTAGTATAAAACGCCGTGGACGCTCGCACTGACGTCAAAACATGGGATAGATATACAGAATTTATGCGCAATGGCATATTGGTGTTAGTGTATCGTGACTGAATCTAATATGCCTTTCTACAATTTTAGAAATATTTTTTTAGGTAAAACTCCCACTCTATATGAACAGTAATATACAAAAATATGGACCTATTCAATAATCTAGAAGATTATTATAATTTTATCGTACCATTGATGAAAGAATGTGGACAGGTAGGTAAAACTTAAATTATAACTTTATATCAAAGCCTTCTCAATTTAAAAAAAGTGAGTGAGACATAATTTCTGGCTCTTTCATTTGGATACTTTGAAGGATCAGGATGCGGGGACGTCTTTGAGGGGTTCTAACTGGTGATCCCCATGTCAGCGGCTAGAACTAAATAATTTGAATAGGAAGAAATAATACTCAAAGTCAACCTTCACTAAGATATATTTTATAAGAAAAATGTATTTAGTTCTACATGTTTCGAACGTAGAAACGTTCATCTTCGGGAGACGTATATTTATAGTAAAAGAAATTGTGAGTGACACCCTCATAGAGCTTATGATTGAATACCATTCTTCAAGACTTCCCTAATTAAGTAAGTCAAAAAAGATTTTTTCATTTTTATTTAAAAAAAAATTTTTTTTCATCATGCACGTGAAGAACAAATAAAATTCTATAACAACATAATATCTAAACAACCCGTTTTCTTTTTTAAGGGCGTTCCAATTCTTTTTTAAAAAACTAAAACACTAAATTCCACAATAAAACCATAAAATCTTCACTTACATAAAATGTTTTCTTAAGATTCTTCTAACAGTTACCATATTATAAACTGCCCATGTCACTTAAAGTGGTCATACTCTAATATGTCTTTGAACACCACAGTTCATACTGTTACGAAAACAATGGTACATCTATCTTACCAACACTCATAATCTGTCATCTTTTCGTTCTACCACAACTTCTCAACAATATACTCAACCACTCAAGTTACAGTTACTTCTCTAGGTCATTCAAACATAAAGTTTCTCATTTTTCACTCTGATATACCATTTAAACTCCCAAATTTATCTTCAGAACCTGGTAGTACCATTTTATCCGCTACTTCGATGTAAGCATTACTTTCTTTAAATATTTAACTTCCTCGAAAGCTCTATGAGGGTGTCACTCGCAATTTCCTTTACTATAAATATACTTCTCCTGAAGATGAACGTTTCTACGTTCAAAACATGTAGAACAAAATAAATTTTTCTTATCTTAGTGAAGGTTGACTTTGAGTAATATTTCTTCCTATTTAACTTGCCACTTCATTTTAAGTATGGACTACTTCTCCAAATTAAATAATTTGAGGTTAGTTTTGTTTGCCAAGTCATGACAAGGTTTTGACATATTAAATATATTTTGAGATTAGTTTTGTTTGTAAATTGACAATACGTTGACATCGGTTAGTTTGTGTAGCAGCAGACGCCCACCTACGTCATCTACGTGGTAAACGTCAGTTTCCCTTGTTTTTTTATGAACTGGCCTGTATTGTCTCTCACTCACTCTTCCTTAATTTAAGTAACTAAAATCTGCTTTACATTGCGAAATTTTTTGAATGAAGTTACGATAAATCATTCTAATTTTGAGTCGCGTGAACAAAGGTTAAGTTATTTATCAAATTTATGATGGTCCTAGCTTGTAATAAAATATTACTGTCTGTAAAGCGCCCTTGATCATACATAAAATATTTAAAACAAAAATGGGCAGGAATAACACTTTTTCTGAAGGCCTAATATAAAGACTACACCGACGGGGGATTTATCCCCTCAAGAACCATTAATACCAAAGGAAAAAAAAACAGAAAATAAAAAAGCGACTATCGGTAGTTTCTTTTTCAATTTTATAAATAAATAGTACCTAATAAATTAAAGGCATTTTTGGGCGTGGCACCCAAAAAATGTTTCGTCTGCGGTGCTTTTTGTTTGTCCTGCATTCTGCCCTCCCCCCTCCCTCCCTTTTCCACACCAAAGACAAAAATCTAACTACGCCAGGGAAAGACTAATACTATCATCAATATAAACATTTGAGTAAAGTAACAGTAAAGCTGTTATCGACAAGTTTACGTCCACTTTCAATCGGCCGTTCGTGGTCAGTCCGGACGGTGCGGCGGCCGTCTGTTAAGATTCAAATCGATATTCCCACTGCCATGCGGCATTTAGTTTTACCCAAATTTTTAGACAGTCTATTTAAAAAAAAAGTATGTAGTGTTAATCTTCATAACTATCTGACACTTCCTTTTCCTTATTATTTTTTTAGGTTTTTCTCAAGTCTAAAAATGAAAATATAGAAGTTGAAAATAAATCAACCCGTGAGTTGGTAACTAAATATGACACGCTAATTGAAAAAACTTTAGTGCAAAAAATTAAGGTTAAATATCCAAATCACAGGTTTGTTCACTTTTTTAAATAATAATAGAAATATATTACATACCTACTTGGTTATAAATTATAAAAAATCGTTTACTGGGTATTCACCTGAAGACGACTGGAGATGCTTACCAGTTGAAACGTAGTGATTCTAAACAAATAAAGACAATGCAAGTAGAAAACTCTACTGCCGTTCAATATTTTACATGTTATTTATGAGCTTTTTAAAATGCTGTTTGCAAGCGAAGAAGCTTTTGATATGTTTGATCCATGATTGATGTTTTTAGATTTATAGGAGAGGAAGAATCAGAGCACACCAATTTAATCCTAACTGATGATCCGACGTGGATTATAGATCCGATAGATGGCACCACTAATTTTACTAGAAAAATGCCACACTGTGGAATTTCTGTGGGACTGACTATAAACAAGGAGCAAGTTGTGGGATTGGTTTATATTCCATATGCAGATAAACTATATTCTGCGATAAAGGGACAAGGTGCGTTCCTTAATGGAGAAAAAATTAGGTGTAGTAACGTGGAAGGTAAGAAAAATATTAATTTGAAGACATAAGATATGTACCATTAGTGGCAAAATGGCCATCAACTTCTTATTTATTATTTACGCTCTATTAACCTTGTCGTGCCCGAACGAGGTTCTTTTGGACCCCTATGTCAATTTCTTGCATAGGTACAGGGACATTATTTTAAGTGTCTCACCCGATTGGCGACTTTGCTATCGACCACAATAAAAAAAACAATTATATATTCCCTAACAGCTTTTAGTGAAGAAGCCAAATTTGATGTCAAAAAAAATTTATGTTTACAAATTTGACAGATACGACGCCATATTGGATTTTCTTAAATGGGAACCCTACCTGATAGTAAGCCAGCTGCATTCGCCTATTTGTTCCAACATTAAAAATGTACAATTGTCAATATTTATTTTCAGCCGTTCCGGAGATACGAGGCTTCGAAGTTGGTAATTTTGTTATCATCGAATTAACAGAAGCTTTGAGATTAGAAACTCAAATTTTTTCTGGAGATACGTAATTTTTTATGGCGGAGCCACCCATGCTATTGCCATATGTCAGATGTCAAAAAATGACAGATACGACGCCATATTGAATATTTTTAAATGGCAACCCACATTTATAACTACGTCAGTAAATAGCATATCGCGGTCCGATTTCAAAAATATATAGTTGTCGATATTTATTTCCAACCCTTATCGAAATACGACCGTATCAAAAACTGCATCGTACGATTATTTTACACTTACAACACATAATCGTACGATGCAGTTTTTGATACGGTCGTATTTCCGTAAGTGTTGAAAATAAATATCGACAACTATATATTTTTGAAATCGGACCGCGAAATGTAATACACTGACGTAGTTATAAATGTGGGTTATCATTTAAAAAAATTCAAAATTGCGTCGTAACTGTCATTTTCTGACATCTGACAATAGCATGGGTGGCTCCGCCATAAAAAATTACGTATCTCCAGGAAAAATTGAGTTTCTAATCTCAAAGCTTCTGTTAATTCGATGATAACAAAATCACCAACTTCGAAGCCTCGTATCTCCGGAACGGCTGAAAATAAATATTGACAATTATATATTTTTAATGTCGGAACAAATAGGCGAATGCAGCTGGCTTACTATAAGGTAGGGTTGCCATTTAAGAAAATCCAATATGGCGTCGTATCTGTCAAATTTGTAAACATAATTTTTTTTTTACATCAAATTTGGCTTCTTCACTAAAAGCTGTTAGGAAATATATAATTGTTTTTTTATTGTGGTCGATAGCAAAGTCGCCAATCGGGTGAGACACTTAAAATAATGTCCCTGTACATTTTTTCTGATTGTCAATCGCTTAGGTAATCATGACGAAAGGGTTTCCAATACTGTCTTTAAGAGCCTTGCATACCAGCGTGAAACGCGGCATCGTTTCCTGTCTTATATAATTGAAACTTTAATACAAAAATTTTACTAAGGGGTTGATAAGAACTTTGAGTCTAGCGGATGATACCTTATTTATTGTAAAAAAAAAATTTCAATATACAGGATCCTGCAATAATGCGTCAGGCTTCTATAGCTCCTATACGAATTAAGTTAGGAATTTCATTTGAATGCACACATACTGTATCATAGGGAGTATTTCAGGAAAATATTTTTACATAAGTACAGCAGTGGCCCAAAAAAGTGTCATAACAAAAAAATTAATCACCCAGTATGTTACTGCATATTTAGGTTTGTATTGGAGTTCTATATAATTGTCCAAAATTTTATTTATTTTGCATTGATAGTTTAAGTAAGAGTAATAAATTAAAAATTACAAAAATAAAGTTCTATGGTCCTGCAATAAAAAATCAAAAAATATCTAATTCATTTTTAAAATCATGGGATTGGGCGAGATTTATGACAAGGAATCTAGAGATATTATGAATCTAATAGTGTTTATCTGTTTTATACAGGGTGTTCATAAAAAATTTTAAATTCATTTTTCTTAAGTTTTTCAAATGGAACACTCTATACAGGGTGTCCCATAACCCATAACTTATGGGCCGTAGAATAACTGGAGATACTAGACATCAAACTAAGCCGATTATGTCATATAAGTTGTTTTTTGATAATTGAAATATTAATTTAATTATGTATGTACTATGTTTTTTTATGCTTTGGGATGTTTAAAGGGAAATATCTCGAAAACCGTTAAAGATATTAATATCAATCAAGTACACTTTTTTGACTCAGAAAATGCCCTTCTTTAAGAAACTATAATTAAAAAACACCTAATATCACAGGTAAGAAAAAAATCATAGATTTATGAAGCCCAGTGTATGCAACTAGCGCCCTCTAGTTTAAAACTTAAAAATTTCTACAAATTTTTATTTCTTGCTCATAAAAACATAATATTGCCAACTTTCAATTCGATTCATTAAACCGTTTTAAAATTATGGCTTAATTTCGAGAATAATTTTTTTCTTTCAACACCCTGTATCTCTAGAACGAGTAACTATCCGAAAAAACTTATATGACTTAATCGGCTTAGTTTGATGTCTAGTATCTCCAGTTACTCTACGGCCCATAAGTTTTGGGACACCCTGTATATTATGAGACACCCTGCATGTTATTTCACTATTTAATGTAAAATTATTAAGCAATTTTTTTTGTGCTATAAGCATATAGGTACTTTATTAAAGAAAAAAAGGAAAGACAACAAAGTCTCGGTCTCAACAAATATAATTAAGTGGTTACACGTGTTTCACCCTTTCGGGCATCATCAGACCCAGAATTTAAAACAAAAAGAAACAGTTACAACATATTAAAATTTAAAAATGTAAATTTTGTTATTTATTAAAATTTAAAAATGTAAATTTTGTTATTTACATTTTTAAATTTTAATATGTTGTAACTGTTTCTTTTTGTTTTAAATTCTGGGTCTGATGATGCCCGAAAGGGTGAAACACGTGTAACCACTTAATTATATTTGTTGAGACCGAGACTTTGTTGTCTTTCCTTTTTTTCTTTAATCTATATCCGGTCTCTTTGAGAAATATGGACGATTTCTTCGAGGTACTTTATTTCCAACCGTTTCCGAAAAAATTTCAAATTTCATAAATTATGTTTAAAAGTAAAGTTTTATTAATAAAAAAATTATATATAGGCGACTAGACTAAACTACAGTAAATGTTCAAAATGTCTTTCATTTTAATCTATGCCCAAAATCTTTTTGTGTGGAAAAATATTTACCAACATTTCTCCTTAAAATAAAAAATGGAAGCACGGTCAAGGAAAGGTACAACAAAATTTGTAAATGTTTCAGGTTTGTTAAGCAAAATTTGATTACCTGGTTTTGGTTCTTTACATTACAAGGCATTTTTATTCTATGATTAATTATTTATCATGTCAAATTATGGGTGATAAGATCATTAGGACTTTATCAACTTAATTAAGGTGTAATTAAAAAAACTAGTGTTTCTAATAGAGCTAGGTACAAACATTTCTAGAAATATCTAATATAGGAGAACGCAAGGATAAAGGTGGATTTATAGTCGCCGTAACGTAAGCCGTAAGCAGTAGTCCGTAAGACGTAAGAATTAAGCCGCAACAAGAAACCCATTTATAGATCAAATTAGTTAAGAAGTAACAGAACAAATAGTTAGGTTATAATTTAATGTTTTGCTTTTGGTTAAAAACTCTTGTTTCAAAATAGGAGCTGTTGTGTCTCAAAGTCGGTCTTTTTTACAAAGTTACGTACGAGAAAATTAAATTTTAAAACTCAAAACAACTGTAAATCAAAAGAAAATGTCTGACAGTTCATTGCGGTTATGTTCGAGTATGACCGATCCCGGCCGAAGCCGTAAGACGTAACGTAAGGAATGAAAATAAACCATTTCCTTACTGCTTACGGTTTGGGCTTAATTCTTACTGATTAAGTTTTTTAAACTATAAATGAATGTGTTACTAATCATATGTTTATTTTTCTTACGGCATACGTTACTTCTTACGGCTTACGTTACGGCGACTATAAATCCACCTTTACATTTAAATAGCCAAAAGCACTATAGTCTATTTCAGAAAGGTGTAGTGTAATAAAACGGGAAATTCCGTCCACTTCGACTCAATTTCGGCGTCGGCCATAGGCGCTAGTAAATTTTGTGTATTAAATTATTTATGATGACTAACAAAAAAAAAAGAAAATGATTTGATAAAGGAGAAACTATTAGCTATAGCAAATTTACACAAACATCGTTCTATGAAATATGCCGTGGAGAATATAGCTGAAAAACATAGTATAACTGTAACGGCAGTAGAGTTTTGGACTTGCATTGTCTTTATTTGTTTAGAATCACTACGTTTCAACTGGTAAGCATCTCCAGTCGTCTTCAGGTGAATACTGAATAGTATAACTGTGCTGCGCACACCGTCATATCATTGCGAGCTAAATCCTATAGAACTTATATGGACGCAAGTGAAAGAATTTGTAGCAAGACACAACACGACATTCAAAATGAAAGACGTTAAGCTACTGTTTGATTAAGCCATTAAGAAAGTAGCACCAGAGAACTGGCGAAAAGCAGTCCATCGCGTCATTAAAGAAGAGGAGAAAATCTGGGATGGATTTTGACCACCTGATCGATCAAACCATCGCGTCGACCCGTCAATTATAACGTCGAGAGGAGATGACAGTTCCTCAGATTACGAAGAATATTATGATTCTTTATAATTTAATTTCTGCATAATGTATTTTTTATATTTTGTATTTTTTTATAATGTTTAATAAAAAATAAGTGTACTTAATACTATGTACATATTGCACGCCTTTGTCACACCATTTTCAGTTTTTGTGAATGGATAACAATAGGCAAAACACATAAATTGACATAACACCCGGGTGGTACTACCTGCACTTGATGAAAATAAAGAATTTTGCAATGACATCAATACCAAATTATGAAAGTGGCTTAAATATTTGTTGGGTCACTCTGTAATCCCTTTGCATATCTAATGAGCTTTTAGAAGAGTGTAAAATGTATCATGTCCCAACCCACCCTATTCTTGCCGGTAACCAGACCAGATGAGATCGGACATCTCATGGGGTGCGGAAGAAGGTACACACTCCCCAATCGGTAGGTCTAGCAATGACGAAAGAAACCGAAGGTTGATAGCCCGTGGGGGGAGTGTTGCATGACTGAGGATTGTACTTCGGAACCCACGTTAAGCTGTAGGTCTTGTAGAGAATAGCCCAGGCAGCAAACGAAGAGATAAAAAGCATAATTCGAAAGAAGGGCAAGAAATAACAAATGACAACCTACTTAACCTTAATAAAAAATTACTCTAAACCTTTCTGAAATAGACTTATAACATGCAAACTGAATTGATTGATTGCTTTATGAAAAAAAGAACAAATGTGGTACACACTTAATTTTTGTAATTTATTTTAAAAATATGTAAGTTGTTTTCAAAATAAGATTTCCATGTTGCGGTTAAAAATCACCTTTTTTTCAGAAGTCAAAAAGTCTATTTTTTGTTATGAAATTTCGCTAGCAGCAAGAAAAGGCATGCACAGTTTTATTATGACCCGGCTAAGTCATTTAATAAAGGAAGTCCTTGCGTAAGTATTACCAGTAAAGTATTCTAATTTAAAATCTTATTAAAAAATTGATAGATCAATATTCAAAAACTAGATTTTGAGGCGTTATTATAATCCGACCAAATAAAAAAGTTTAACATTAATCCTTTGGACTAAGGACCACTTGAAATACGTACGCATTACATAATGTAATTGCATAAACTTAAGGTTAACTGTCACGTCTAGTTTAAACTGAACCTATATAAGTGGCCGTAAATATTTCTTATTGTTTACTTAAGTTTTATGTTTTCGTTTAACTGAGAAACAATACAAGCTTTCTCTTTATTTATTTTTGTTTTTTCAAAGAAAATGGGCGGAAGCAAGAAGCCAAAAAGTAAAACATCTGTGAAAATATGCAATGCCTGTCGACGTTTAGTTTATTACCAAGGCTCAATATAAGATGCAGTGTGCTGGCGATTGTCAAAGTTTTTTCCACAAACAGTGTACTGGATTAACGGATGCTGAATTTAGAGATTATGAGTTACACAAGACAACAGAAAAGTGGTTGTGCGACAGATGTATCGATAGTGGAAGTGATGATGATGTAATTACTGAGTCTGATAGGGAAGAAAAAGTAGATAGAAGGCTAAGTGGAGGTCTGAGTAGAAGATCCATTAAAAGCTCAGATAAGTTGATCAACATCTTTGACATCCCTGAGCCTTCCAATAAAGAACTACTAACCGCACTGAAGAATATGTTTGATGAATTACAGAAGTCAGTTAGTTTCAATGGCACTATGATCGAAAACCTGAGAGAAGACGTCAGAAAGGTCAAGGAGGAGAACAAAAGCTTAAGAAAAGAACAAATGATTCTTAAAAATAGAGTATCTGAACTGGAGCAAGAAGTAATTCATATAAAAAAGACTACAGTACCCTCTGTCATATATATGGTATAGACTATACTTTATAGACACTTAAGGTGATATGAACTCTACATCTTTTTTTAGTGCATTTCCATTTTTTATCTGCATTCCCTTTGTTATCTTGTTGGTGTGATTTACTTGAAAGCAGACGAATAAAATCAGTTTATAGTAAACGGTATTTTATTTAACATGGCGCTGCGAAAATAAAATACATATAGCGGCTTTAGAAAAACGTAATAATTATAAAATTTGCGTCGCGTCGGCGTCGGTATGGCAGAATTTAAAGGTATCGCACCTCTAGATATGAGTGGTGATGTATCCAAAAATTGGAAATTTTGGATACAAAAATTCAAAAACTACCTAAAAGCGACGGAGATTAATAAAAAAGCGGAGGATGTGCTCAGTTATTACAGTATATCGGTGATGAAGGTTTGCGAATTTTTAACACTTTTAAAATTAAAGAGGAAGAAAAGGATAAAATCGAAGTGCTTATTTACTATTTCGATGCCTTTTTTCAACCGAAAACCAATTTAATTTATGAAAGGCATCGATTTTTAACCAGAAAGCAGTTAACGGGAGAAAGTATTCAGCAGTTTTTGACAGATTTAAAAAATAAGGCTAAGGTGTGCGACTTTGACAAGCTTGAGGATTCTCTTGTTTGTAGTGTGCTAATTATTGGATTAAATAGTGATTCCCTACGGGAAAGGTTGCTAGAAGAGCCCGATATCACTCTTAAAAAAGCCGAACGTATTTGTCTCGCAGTAGAAGAGTCCAGAAAACAAGGACAAGAGATTAGTGAAAATAAGGATGTAAATATCGTGCGAGCAAGGAGCAACATGAGCCAACTTGGTACGAGTGGGCGATATCCTAACAGCTAGAAAAGTTATCCCAGCAGTGTCCCTGGAGCAAGGTCCCAAGATTTGAACTCTCGTTTCAGCTGCTACAAGTGTGGCACGACCCATCAAGTAAGGAAATGTCCTGCATTTGGAAAGCAGTGTGGACTGTGTGGTGGAATAAATCATTTTCAAAAATTGTGCTTTAAAAGGAAGTTCGTTAATTCTATTCAAGACAATGATAATCAATCTGAACTATATGAACCAGCTAATGATGACTTTTTTATTGGTATGATTAAAAATAATAATTATAGCGTAAAAGAGTGGAACATTAGACTATTGGTAAATAAAAAAAAATATATTCAATTTAAAATGGATACCGGGGCGATGACTAATACGATCAGTTATAAAACATATTCAACACTAGGCTGCGATGATTTTTGCCTAAAAAAGTCTAATGTAAAGCTTACTAATTATTCCAACGATATTATTCCAGTAGTAGGTGAATGTCAGTTAAACTGTAAATCTAAAGATCGCGAATTTTGTTTAGATTTTGTCGTTGTTGGTACTGATTCGCCTGCTTTGATTGGGTTAAATAGCTGTATTAGCCTTAATCTTATAAAAAAAATCGATTTAATTAGCGATAGTTCCTTTATTAACCAATATTCTGATGTTTTTAAAGGTATAGGTTGCATTCGAGGTCAATATCATATAAAATTAAAGGAAAGTGCCCAACCTGTTGTGCATGCTGCCAGAAAAATTCCTTTTCCATTAATTGAAAAATTTAAAAATACTTTAAATGATTTAGAAAGTCAAAAAATTATTTGTAAGGTTAGTTACCCAACAGAGTGGGTTAATCCTATTGTATTAGTAGTTAAAAAAGATCAGTCTTTGAGAATTTGTCTAGACCCCAGTGATTTAAATAAAAATATTCGCAGGGAACATTTTGCCCTTCCCACTTTTGAGGAAATCAGTTCAAAACTTAGTGGAGCAAAATTTTTTTCGACTCTGGACGCTATGTCGGGTTTTTGGCAAGTTGCATTAGATAAATATAGTTCGGATCTGTGTACCTTTGCTACCCCTTTCGGCCGCTATAAGTTTTTGAGGCTCCCATTTGGCTTGACATGCGCACCAGAGGTTTTCCATAGGAAATTTAAAGAAATATTTAATTTGCCAGGAGTAGAAATTTATTTAGATGATATTTTAATTTGGGGTACCACTAAATCTGAACATGATGATCGTTTACGAATTGTGCTTGAAATTGCGCTTCAAAACAATATAAAATTTAACAAAAATAAATGTAAAATCGGTTTTAATAATATTACTTACATGGGTCATAAAATATCTGAGTCTGGTTTTAAACCTGATGATTCTAAAATAAAAGCGATAACAGATATGCCTTTTCCCAAAAATAAAGAGGATTTACAGCGATTTTTGGGAATGGTTACCTATGTTGGCAAATTTATAGGTCACCTTTCTACAATAACTGCGCCTCTACGAGAATTATTAAAGAAAAATGTTGCGTGGGTGTGGGAAAAAAGGCATGAAGATTCAATAAATATTTTAAAACAGCAATTAATAAAACAGCCCATTTTGCAGTTTTACGACCCCACACTACCTATAACAATTTTAGCAGACTCATCTAAAGATGGCGTGGGTGCTGTACTACTGCAGAAGGGGTTGCCCTGCATGTATGCCTCAAAATCTTTATGTGATTTTCAATTAAATTGGGCCCAAATAGAAAAAGAGTTATTTAGTTTAGTATTTGCATGTGAAAGGTTTCACCAGTACATTTTTGGTAAAGAAATTACTGTAGAAACTGATCAAAAAGCTTTAACTCAACTTTTTAAAAAACCTTTACATAAATGCCCTCCGCGATTGCAAAGAATGTTTATTAGACTGCAAAGATATGACATAAAATTAGTGTATAAACCGGGAAAAGAATTAATTTTTGCAGATACTTTATCTCGAGCGTATCTACCGCATGGCTTAAATAATGAAGATTATATAGAAGAGGAGATTGAAACTCAAATTTGTTTGTTACGTCATAACTTAAATGCAACGGAGGAAAAAATTTCAGAAATCACTTTTTATACTGCTCAGGATAAAGAATCGGCAATTTTGCTGAACTATGTAAAAAATGGTTGGCCAAAACTCTATAAACAAGTCAGTCCTTTTGTTAAAATATATTTTAAATATAAAGACGAGATAACGGAAGCCAATGGCTTATTATATAAAAATAGAAAATTAATTGTTCCACCAAGTTTACGTAAAGATGTTTTAGAAAAATTACATTACGGTCATATGGGAATGACTAAATGTAAAAGTCGAGCTCGTGAATATTTCTTCTGGCCAAATATGTCACGTGATATTGAAAATTTAGTATCAAGTTGTTTAACGTGTCAAACTTATGAAAAAAATAAACAGAAAGAACCCATGTTGCCTCATGAACTACCCAATTTGCCATGGGAAAAGGTTGCCTGCGATTTATTTTATTTTGACGCTGAGGTATTTTTATTAGTGGTTGATTATTTTTCCAAGTATATTGAATTAGCTAAGCTTATTGATGGGCAGTCATCTAATGAAGTTATATTACATCTTAAATCGATTTTTGCTAGACATGGAATTCCAAAACTTGTCATTACTGATGGGGGTCCACAATTTAATTGTATTTTTTTTAAACAGTTTGCCAAATCATGGAACTTTAACCATACAATGTCAAGTCCGTTGTACCCCCAATCGAATGGCTTAGTGGAAAGACATGTTCAAACATTAAAAAATATGTTACGTAAGGCAAAACATGACAACAAAGATTTATATCTTACACTTCTGTCTTACAGAAATACACCAATTGATAGCAAGCTGGAATCTCCAGCACAAATTTTAATGAATAGAAGGTTAAGAGATATTTTGCCTAGTGAAAATATGCTTTTTAAACCGGTAAAGTGTGATAATTCACGAGTGAAAGAAGTTTTAAAAGAAAGACAAGTGATACAAAAGCAAAATTATGATAAAAAGTGCAGTGTTCAAAATAATAATTTTAAAAATAATCAGCGGGTGTTATACAAAACAAAATTAAATGAGAAAAAGTGGCATAAGGGTTATATAAAAAATAAAAATAAATTTAGGCCAAGGTCATTTGACATAACGACAGATAATAACAACGTGTTATGTAGAAATACAAAATTTATTAAAAATTATCCTTTAAGTTACGACTCTGTTCATTCTGATTCCGATGAGGAAAGTTTCACAGATTGTGATAATGAAGAAGTTGATCAAAACTCAAGTCTGGATGATGATGTTATTTTTGTACCTACAACTACCCAGTCGGGTAGAGTAATTAAAGCTCCAGAAAGATTAAATTATAATTCATAGAATTATCCTCCAGAATTCAGTTTTGAATAATTTATTATTAATGGTCTTAATTGTATTTACAATGGTATTTTTCTTTTCTTTATCGAGGGGAATGTCATATATATGGTATAGACTATACTTTATAGACACTTAAGGTGATATGAACTCTACATCTTTTTTTAGTGCATTTCCATTTTTTATCTGCATTCCCTTTGTTATCTTGTTGGTGTGATTTACTTGAAAGCAGACGAATAAAATCAGTTTATAGTAAACGGTATTTTATTTAACACCCTCCACTGATGAGTCTGAGAGGCAGAAAAATATTGTTGTGGTTGGTATTTCTGGCGACGAAAATGTAAAGGGAGATATCAGGAAAATCCTGGGTGGACTAAATCTGGAGAATATTCTGGAGAACGACTACGATGTTAAAGTTTTACCCAGTAGGGAGGCGTGCAAACCTGTTTTGTTGACATTTAAACAGCAGGATGTCAAGAAAAGGGTGCTAGAGAGAGGAAGATTAGTTGCATTGAACACTACGATGTGTGATATAGCAGCAGATCCTCCCAGGAGAATATTTCTTAATTTAGATTTACCTAAACATACTAGTGATATTTTTAAAAGGGCTAGAGAATTAAAAAAGCATGGATATAAGTATGTATGGTGTAGGGAAGGTAATATCTTTGTTAGAAAGACAGATCAGGGATCTGTGATTAAAATATTAACTTCCAGTCAAATTGATAGTTTAAAGGCTTAAAAAAATTTTTTTTTACATACTTATGTTGTCTATGTTTCTCTAGATTTACAATGGCTAATAGACTTAACGTAGCTCATATTAATATAAGGTCATTGGTTCCAAAATTGTTTGAAATAAAAAATTACCTTAGGTTTAAGAAAATTAATATACTGGCAGTTAGTGAAACCTGTCTTACTAGGGAAATACTGGATGAGGTTGTCAGAATAGATGGTTATATTACTGTAAGGAGCGATCGTTCTGTGGGTCGCGGAGGAGGAGTTTTATTTTGCATAAGGCATTCAATAAAATTTTCTATTGTAGATAATATCACAGCAAATAACGCAGAACAACTTTGGATTAAATTTAAACTAAATCAAAATAATAACATAATTGGTGTTGTATACAGACCTCCTCTTGTTGGCTTTACAGATTTTTTAACTGAGTTTGAGGAAAATGTGTGTCAATTAATGTCCGAATGTGATAACTTGTTTTGTCTGGGTGATTTTAATATTAACGTACTCGACTTAGATTCACATAATGTTGACCGTTTTTTGACTCTGCTTAGAAATTTTGAGCTGGAGCAGATCATTACTGAGCCTACGAGAGTGGCTTCTAATTCACTCTTGGATCTTATAATTTGTTCTGACAGCAATCTGATTGCTGATTCTAATGTGGATTCAAACATTATTCTGTCAGACCACTTTTTTGTTAGATGTGGCCTTAAGCTGCAAGTAATGAAACCTGAACCTTTTTACCATACATACAGGGACTACAAGAACTTTGATAACGTCCTCTTCGATAACGATTTAGCAAGGGTTCCATTTGATAATGTATATTATTTACCTACCTTAAATAAAAAAATCGAATTATTTAACTTTTACCTGGAGAGTATTTTTGATCATCATGCGCCAAGACGAACTGTCAGAATTACTAAGCGAAGAGCTCCTTGGATCTCACCGAATTTAGAATATCTTATGAAACTCAGGGATAAGGCTCTGTCTAGATGGAAGAGAAGGAGAACCAATGAGAATAGAGAATATTATAAACAGCTAAGTAATTATGTTGTAACTGTTCGTGATGTTGAGAAAAGGGCTTAGCTCGAGGATAGGGTCAGAGTAAATAATTCTAGAGATAACTGGAGATTATTAAAAAATCTCAATATGTATGGCAAAAAATCTCATTTAATTCCGGAACATCTTGGTGACGTAAATAAAATTAATGATTATTTTGTAAATATTGACAAAACTGATCCAAACCCTGAAACTTTACATTTTTATTTGAATAACAGAAGGGAGAATGTTTCGGATTTTGGTTTTAGAATGGCAACTTTGGATGAAGTTAGGTTGGCACTTTACTCTGTAAAATCCAAGGCTGTAGGCACTGATCGGATCGGCATAGACATGTTACTTCGTTGTTGTCCCGTGACCTTGCCTGTCATTGTACACTTAGTAAACTCGTGCATTGAGACATCTACAATTCCGGATGTGTGGAAGTCCTCTCATGTAATTCCCCTACCCAAAGTTAGTTCACCTATCGAATTAAAAGATCTGCGTCCAATAAGTATCTTACCTACGTTGTCCAAGATCATTGAGAGGGTTTTATGTGACCAAATTAAGGCTCATGTAGCGCAGTGTGGGATCTTGCCGGGCGTACAGTCTGGTTTTCGTGCTGACTACAGCTGTTCGACGGCGTTACTTAAGGTGACTGATGATATTTTTACGGCTATAGACCAGGGAAAACTGACCACTCTAGTCCTCTTGGATTATACCAAAGCCTTCGACAAACTGGATCATTCTCTAATGGTTGCAATTCTGCGGTACCTGGGGTTTCAGGACGATGCTTGTAACCTAGTTAAAAGCTACTTGACGAATAGAACGCAAATAGTAAATTCTAATGGAAAATTTTCTGAGCCAAGAAATCTCTTGTGTGGAGTACCACAGGGCTCGATATTGGGTCCTTTGTTGTTTTCTCTTTATACATCTCAGTTTTATACACATCTAAGATATTGTTCAGTTCATTTCTATGCGGATGACACACAGATCTATATATCATATACACCTGATAGCATTGAAGAAGCCAACATGAAAATAAATGCCGACTTAAGAGCCCTCTTGAATGTTTCCCTTTCTCATTGTTTAAGTCTGAATCCCGGCAAGTCTCAAGTCTTATTATTTGGGAAAAGTCATTGTAGAGATACATATGTAGACCGTGTTAAGGTGTGTGTTAATGATGTTCAGCTGGAACTCTCTGGGGTTGCCAAGAACTTGGGTTTAGTTATGGATACAGATCTCAGATTTTCTGCTCACATTAGCAGTTGTATTAAAAAAGCGTTTGGCAATTTGAAACTAATTTATGGTCAGAAAAATCAACTGAATGCGTCACTTAGGACAATGTTATGTGAATCCCTAGTCTTGTCACATTTTAATTATGCGGATATAGTGTATGGTCCTTGCCTATTGGACGAGGATGTTCGTCGTATTCAGCTGATACAAAATTGTTGTGTAAGACTAATAGATGGCATTCGAAAATATGATCGTGGTGTTTCTGCCAAAATACGGGAACTTAAATGGTTAAAAATGGACGAAAGACGGGTGCTGCATGCTCTTACTTTATATAATAAAATTATAAGTAAAAAGTGTCCAGATTTTCTTTATCAGAAAATTAAGTTTCGAAGTGATTCACATAATCTTGATTTACGTCATAAGCTCATTATTACCCCCCCCCCCCCCCCAATTTATCGAAGAAATTATTTTCAAAGATCTTTTTCGTTTAATATAGCAAAATTGTATAATAAGGTTAAACCAGAATTAAAACTGTTTACAGGTTATAAGTTTAAGCGATTAATAAAAGCTTCAATAGATAGCTATATGTAATAATAAAGTCTACTGTAAATTTTGATCCTCATCCAGTTCTCTCTTAGGTGCATATCTGTAATAATTAATATGTACATTGCTAAATATCTATTGTATTTTTTAACTATTTGTTTTTCAGTGTAACATCGCGGTTTTTTTCTTGTATATACCAAATTGCATGTCAGGTTTTCTCTGCATACTTTGACTGCTTGCTGTGTTTTGTATTATTTTTATTTATTTCTTCATATTTTGAACACAGCAGGCTGTTAGGACTATGATACCTACAGTAATGTTAATTAATAGTGGTTATATTTAGGTTAAGCTAGGAGGCCCAGCCTCAACTTCGCCTTTTGTAAAAATTCTCCTTTTTTTTTACAATAAAGTATTTTATTATTATTATTATTATTATTATTATTATTATTATTACTTCTGCAGTATATCCTAACGGTGTTTTCTCCTACCCCCGATGCGATGGTAAGATTTTCTAAATTTTCGACTGTATTAGATCATTAGAAAAAATTTCTTGTAATATTTATATCTAAAAACGAACACCAAATAACATTTTTTTTAGGATAGAAAACCGAATAATAATTTAATAATATACAACATACAATCCGATAGACTATTCTGCTTTTAAAAGTCATTTTAAAAAACATTTTCCTATGGTCCGATTGGAATGTAGCATACACATTCTTTGTGCCAACTAGTACGTTATTTGAACGACAATAACGTTTTTGACTGGCATTGTATTTAGTTGCTTTGAATCACACGTTTCAACTGGTAAGTATGTCCAGTCGTCTTCAGGTGAATACTAAATAAGTATGGTAACTATAGCTCCATTTATAACAGAAAGGTGCAATCAGTTGGTATGCGTCACTGCACCTAGCTAGCATAAATAGAGCGTAGTTGCCTTACTTATTTAGTATTCACCAGAAGACGATTGGAGATACTTATCAGTTAAAACGTTGTGATTCAAAACAAATAGAGACAAACTACCGTTCAAGAAACATTATTGTCCCCAACCATCGAGATAAAATAAACAAGGAAGCGACATCACGTGACCCTACCTGCGCCATATTGGTACGACACTTATGCCATTCGTGTAGTAAGCTGTTCGATATATCATAACCAAGGTGGTTTTAGATTTTATGAGAAGTTTTTCAATTTTTGTGTAAAACCATTGCTACTGTGTGATAGATATTAATTATTTCTTGTGCCGTGCGAAGTTGTTCCAGCAGAAATGTTGTGGATAAGAAAACGGCGAAAATTACGTTTCATAGGCTAGTATAAATAAAGGGTACGACCGTATTTATAAACTTTGGGTGCTAATTATTGTTGACTTTGGGTGCTAATTGTTGCCTATGGTTGCAATTTAAAAACAATACATTTACAATTAAGTTAAAGCAGCTTTGGATTTTTTAGGACCCGCCGCTTAACTGTAAATTCACCATTTGTTTATTGATACAGGTCATTATTTTCTATGTGCGAAATAAACAATTTTGGGTTCCACAAAGATTTTTAACCAGAATTAACTAACCAGCAACATTGCTTAATGAAATTTTATTATTCTAGTTGACCCAAGCATTTTTAGAATTGTTCAAAATAAATTAAATCAGGCCCTTATGAATCGGCCATATTGGTTTGACACTTAGCCCCGCCCCCTTGTACTGTTTTTTCGCAGACGAAATTAAATGGTACTAGCGCCCCCTTGTTTATTCTACCTCGATGTCTCTAACCTTCAAATAGTATGTTATTGTCATCAATGGTTATATAATTATAAAATAATTTTAATTTGGTTTATTTTATAACACATAATTAAGTCCCGATAACAATTTTTGCCGGAAATGTGCATTTATCTGGATCATAGAACTCTTAATTCCATGAGTTTCGGCACAGAATATATAGCTACGTAGCATATATTCAATTTCAATAAATACAAATTATTATTTTACAAACCAAAATTTTTTCATAAATTTTAAGATAGAAACAATTTCCATTTGTAGCAAACTTTTACATAATACATTATATTACATTTTAGTTTAGTGTTTTAATGCAACATTAAAAAAAAAATCAAAGAACTTGATCAGTTTCTTTTTAATATAATGATAATTTAAATTTTATCATTTGACATTTTTGAGGACAAATTTCTTTTTAAAGGGTAAGAAGCTATGGTTGTCCTGTTTTAAGCTTGTGCTATGTGGCTTCGGGGAAACTGGATGCATACCAGTGTGACGGACTATACCCTTGGGATGCCGCTGCAGGAACCCTTATAGTCAAGGAAGCAGGGGGATTCGTAATAAATTCTTCAGGTTTGTAAAGTCTTATAAATCTTTCTTTTGTTTATTACTTATGCGCCTTAGAAAATTGAATTAATAGAACAGTGGCGGCTCCTTCTTGAGGTCGTGTGGCCGCCCGCCTCTTTGCAGCCTGCCAAAAATTCAAAAATTGTATTTCATCATGTTTATTGTTGAAGAAACAATAAATTAATTTGGTCGATCTACTGATAATTCAGGCGCCAATTTGCGACTGCCTGCAACTCTCTCACTACCCTCGTTACCTACTGATCTACGCGCCATCATGTAATGCACTCGATAACGAATACTCTGCGGCCGTTCTTTCTGGACGAACGCGTAAAATCAGCGCCCTGACACGGCCCTATTCCACCCGCTGTCTAACTGAAAACAGGCTGAAATAGCGTTGATTTATCCGCGAAGGTACCGCGGCAAAGCACCAACGTGGGAGACGCGGTCAGTGAATCCGACCGAGTTAAATTTGCCATGTAAAATAGCGGATTATTGACCCAAATTACAAAAAAACTAAGCAAGACATTGAATTTCTGTTTTTACCAATGGATGGTATCTATGTGCGCGTAAGAAAGTTATTTTTATGAAAAATCCAATAATAAAGATTAACCAGGTTAATAAAGATTGGCCAGCATTCGATCCAAGAGAACTCAATATTTTTAATATACATATACAGGCTGGGGACTTTAAAGGGCACAAATTCGCTAGAAGTTTAGGATAAAATATTTTGGAAAAATGAAAAAATACAAAATTATATGTTTCTGTCACCTGACATTATGGCAAATTTAAATCAGTCACGAATCCGTGATTTAGTCACACCAATCAAAATAGGTACTGTAACATTCTTGTTATCAATTTTTTTTAGCTATACGATAAAACAATATAAAGTATCGTTGTTAATTAGTATGATCTAGGAATGATTTAAAAACAGATTAGGCCATCTTTTTGTTGAAATGAAAATAATTTACACAAAAAACACCTCAAGCAACTAGTTACATTGTATCATGATCAATAAAAAAATCATGCACGAATAATCATTTTTACGATTTAAATACATAGAGGTAGTCCGCATTTTTTCTTTGTGTTAATTATGAAACAAACATTTAACAATAAATGTATTATTGTGTCTATGATTAAAGCTAAATTAGGCTGATGCAATTTTATGGAGGTATTGCAATATTTATCATTGGATGAACAAAATTAAATATTAACATAAAAAAATTATTAATTTTTGTCTAATGTAAGTTTAAAATTAAAAGTTATGAAATGTATTTTTTTCTTTTTCCGAGAGCCCGTCCGTGCATTGGATGCACTTAGGTCAGGTTTGGGCCATTGTGCTCACCCTGGTTGGTTGTTACACCTACTCAGTGATCCCAGTTTCTTGCACTAGTTTGTGTAGGTCAACTGGGGAGAGGGTCGGGATGTCCTCTGGTTCCAGTTTTGTTTGCCCAAGTATTTTTTGCCTCTTTCAATTTAGTGACTCGCAATGGCAAACTATGTGCTGTACAGTTTCCCTGACTTGTCCGCATAATCTGAAGTTAAGGTCTTCATTGTATACTTGTATTCTATGCATTACGAAATGCTATTAAAAATAATAAAATATCTATATGAAACGTTAAAAATTATTTCAGAAAAAATGAGTTCTTAAATAGGTTTACGAACCCATACAAAATCTCATAGAATATTATCTGTGAAAATACTGGAAGACATTTTTTACTTCTGGTTTGGTAGAATCCCAAATTTTATAATTTTAAGGGTAAACAATGTCTGCCAATGTCATTTATGTCAAATTCAAAGTTGCCTGGTTAGTTAAATATTGCTTAACATTTTTTGATGTGTATAAAAAATAAACTTAATTTTGTAGGTGAAAAATTTGATTTAATGAAGCCTAATTTTTTGGCTACAAGCACAGAATTACTAGCAATAAAATATCTGGAAATAGAAAAAATAGCAGATCAAGAACGAAAAGCAAAGTGTTAAATGCAATTGTAAATATTTTGTATGAAATAAATATTTTAATATTTAATTTTATTATTTATCCGTCTCACTGTGTTTTTTAATACGGCGGGAAGAACAGTTTCAAAATGTATTTGTGTGTAACATAAAAACTGTTTTTTTTTTAACGACTAGGTGTATTTAAAAATATAGATTTAGTAATTGTGTTATTCAAAAATAATAATGACTCAAAGCTAACCATATAATGAGTGGAAAACACTTGTTATTTTGTATTTAAGTAGCAGGGGTTTTCACCTTTGAACTCAAAATTATAAACATTTTTTACGGTTTATGTGCTTTGTATCTATGTAGGGGTAGTTTTTACGCCACTATAGAGTCTGTTTTGAGTAACAAGTGAAAAGGGTAGCTCGGAGTCACTCAAGATTCATATCTTATACTCAAAACTACAGAAACCCCAATTTATATTAAATAAGTAGTGAAAACGCTGCATCGCCATCCGTCGTGCTTTCCATAGAGTCCTTATAAAAACTAAACGGCCGTCATTGTCCACCTGTACCACAGGGTACCCATTATTTTGGCGTATATGTGTACCCTAATTCAAAAGACAGATGTACCACCTTGCTTGCCGCTAACTTTTTTTTTAAATTTATTACTACGGACACTAAACTTCTACTACTTAATTCCAATAATATTTTTTTCTACTCCCGCATGGACATTTGCTGTTTCCTTTACACTTAAGTGACGAGTAAAGTAGGCTACTTCAGTTAACTGTATGGCAAAATTTCATATTCTTACTGTCAGTGCTGCACAGTGTTGCAACCTCTAAAGATAAAATTTCCCATTTTTAAAGAAAAATTTCACGAATGCACACAATACGGAAAAGGTCTTTTTCTAGCAGATCACAACCACAAGTGAGCCTAAAGAATATCCTACGAATATAACACTGTGCGTAAAAATTTACCTTTTTCCTTTGGAGACAGCGCCGACCTATCATTCCTCTGTGCTTTGTTCTCATGATTTCGATATAACTATTATACTAATAAAAATTAGATTCCTCTGCGGCATCTTTATAAGGTACTGACCAATCACAGTTTATCGTATTTACTAAGGCTCCGCCTTCTATTTCATTTCAAGACACTAAATTATATAATTTATGTGTATATGGTACAATATTTTATTAATTTGATTAATATAACAAAATATCTACTCATCTATAATATATTTCTCAATAATGCAACCTGCTGAATGTGCATAGAAAATTAATTTCATGTAGTGTTATCATTGAGTTGGTGTTACCATAATTTTTAACATGATCCTGTGGCCGTAGATTTTCGGAAAAATAGTATGTACACCTCGTAGAAAAAAATATACTGTTCAACTCGAGTGGATTGTCCATATCGCACCCGGAAGTTTAAGTACTCCGCCTATGCCGTCCTGCTCAATTCACTTCCTCGTGAGATATAGACATCATATCCACTCTTGTTGTATGAACTATAGAATATTTCACGTACTTTTTTAATGCTTTGACGTTTCTCTTGTCAAACAACAACAAAATTTCCGAAACGACTTTTCCTCACCAATAGTGGCTAGAATCCTAAAAGATGGAAATATACCTTACCGTATATTTACATATACACGACAAAGATACATGCTGAACACTGGATCTGTTGCCCTTCAATAAGCTAAAAACTCGTTAAGAGACTATGGTTATCGAACCGACCATCGACTGCCGTTAGTAGTTGATCTATTTCTTATTCTGTTGCCCTTACACATCTCTTTCCGTACTCATCAATACAATTGTCTTCTCTCCGTTCTTTCAATATCACTGAGCAGGCATTTATTCGTTCACGTGTTGAATAATAAGTGCAGTATTGTTCTATGTATTTGGTATATTTAGAGACCATTTAGCTATTATTTTGTGCGTAGACCATCTGGTTATAAACTATTGGACTGTGTGTATCTGTAAAGTGTTCTTTTTATAAAAAAGCAAGTAATAGTTATTTACGATATAAGTGTTGTAAAGATTCATATTACAACACGAGATGTTAAAGTTGTCAAACGAGGCGTCAGCCGAGTTTAAAAAAACATCGAGTGTACTAATATGAATTTACAACAAGAATATTGTACAAAATTTTATCTACTTTCATCTATGAATAAAAATATTTGGCAAAAGGCATTTTAAAAAATAAAAATGCAGCTGTAAAAATGCACCTGCTATTAAGTTTACTAATCAAGTTTTTTATGTTACCTTTCGCATACGTAGGGGAGAGTAGGGAGACTTGATCCCGAGGGAGACTTGATGCTCCTCTTGAATTTCGCGGTCAAATGAGTTTTGTTAGTTTCGTTGGCAGCACTAAGTATGTGACATCAGCTGTAAGTAATTAAACCATATTGAACCATATTTCACCTGGTTGTTTTGTTTTTAAGAAGGCTTTGGTTTTTTTGACGTGTAGAACATCTTTTACGGTCAGTTATATTTTCTTTTTTGTTCACTCTTCATAAATGGGATTTAAATTTTTGGATTCATAGCAGCCCTATGCGGTCTCTTAGTGTACTTTAATACAAATTTGGGTTGCATTCTTGACGTTAGGTTTTTTATATTGACAGTTTAAAAATTTGTTGTACTATCGAGAGAGTTGATCCCACCTCCTAGAGGGAGACGTGATCCTGGGATCAAGTCTCCCTTATTAAATTTTGCTTGTAAAACATTTTGCGTTTTGTGCAAGATTTTAACTGAGGCACCTGAGAAAGTAGAGAGAAGCACGTGAGAAGAACGTGTGTTGGTTGAGTTTGAGGGAAAAAAAGGAAATACTTATTTTGTGGGGAAGTGACAGAACTAGTTTCCGAGATATTTGTAAACTTCTTAAGAAATAGAAAGAAACACTTTTACTTTCTGGCGATTAGAGATGAGGAACTTATGCCAAGAAGCAAAGTAAAAAAAATTCTGCCGGTGTCTTACATCAGACGTGGATACTACAATTTTAAAGTAAAACTTCCTAATGTTTCCATTGGTTAGGTTAGGTTTTAAAATTGAAATTAATTTGTGAATTTTATTTATTTCCCTTCATAAATTGAATTGATGCATAACAGCTTATCAGACACAAATAATTAAATGAAATTACAGACATGATCAAGTCTCCCAGCAAGGGGGAACAAGTCTCCCTGTTGGGGGTAGACTTGATCCCTGATACAATATGCCAGTAAAAATAGTTTTGCTTGGTAAATAAGAAATATTTTACGGCTGAATGAGTGTTATTGCTTGTGTCAATGCAGCTGGAGTAAAATATGGTCCACAGAAATTTAATGTGGCTTTTATGGTTTAAACTATTTCCAAAAAACATAAAAAGGGATCAAGTCTCCCCACTCTCCCCTACTGTTTCGCATGGTTACTGTCGAAACTTTGTCAAACAAATTCAAAAATATAAAAAGCGTTTTTATCAAAATGAGCGATTCTGATGGAAGTTTACCCTCTGATATAGAAGCAGCGGCAAACGAAGCGATCTCAAGTTTAGTTCCGACAAAATTCAAGGCGCGGTATGAGTTGGAGTATCAGAAATTTGAAGATTGGTGCAAAGCTAACAAAATAAAGGAGGTGTCTGAGAAATTCCTTTTGGGTTATTTTTCCGTAAAGCAACGCTCCCAGAAACCATCTACACTATGGACTCACTACTCATGTTGAGAACTATGATTTCAGTCAAGAAAAATCAAGATATAATTGTTAATAATAAATCATTCTTCTAAAAAGTGTGGTTTTATTTAACAACATAATTTTAATAAAACAGTTTTTTTCCATTACAGCACTAGTGCTGTAAAGGCATCTATTACAAAACGATTTACAAAACTGTAAAATTCATATTACTACATGAAAGTAGATAAATATATTATTGTTTATTGGGTAATTAACTATTACAGGATTACCAGTCCGGCCCTAACCAAACCTTGAGTTCGGTAAAATAAATGTTACCAGAAATGACATGTGTCATCGAAGGCCAAGCTTAAATGAAATACACTATATTATTTCCTATAATAGGGAAGTCCAACATTCAAAAATTGCATGGGATATTCTATGTCCCGCCCAACGATGCAACACGCTGTATACTTCGGATTATCGAACCCTTTCTGATAACGGCAAAATCTAAACATTTTAAAAAGAAACAGAATATACAAAATTAATAATATGTAGTTATTTATCCACAAAGACTAATTTATTTTTAATAATACTCTGACCAGTTTTAAACGAAACAGGAAAATACTAAACCAAATGTAAAAAACGTCGGCGTCACAAAATGACGGCGTCCCCCATACACAAAGAAATAAATATTTTAAAAATTATTGTTCCCAGTCGCAAGTACACAGTAAAAGTTCGCATTTTAAATAGGTAGGATAGTTTTACATAATTATTTACGGACAGTGATTTTTCTTGCAGTATTATTAGTAGTATTTATAAAAGCAAAACAAATATTATTTAAAAAATCAAAATGTGTCAAAGCGATATTCAAAGTTACATGGATTTTGTGATGCCCCTAGTACTTGAATCTGGAAAGGCAAGTATTTTTTTATAGAAATATTTTTAATGTTATAAAGACAAAAGTATACTTTTAATTGGCGGAATTTTTTACCTAACCTTGATCGCGAATAATAAACTTGCTGTAATAGTTCCTGTTACTTATTGTATCATTGCTGTACCTAATAAATTTATCGTTATATCATATCGACTTTGATATGGTCATAATTTGAACAGAAAATATTGGAATTGTTTATAAATAATTTTAAAAATGTATACAAAAAGTCGAGAAAATGACAATTAGGTTAAAAAAGTTTTTCCGATTTTCAAAAAAAAAGAAATGTAATTTAGAAAAGATCCAAATCATTTTTGAAAGTTGATTTTAAAATAAAGTATCTACAAAGTGATTTCTTTAAAAAGGGGGTTTTAAATATTAGGTTATTTTTTGCAATATTTTTAACAGTACAACGCAAGTTTATATTTATGTTTTCTCTAAAAAAATTGGCGGTTGAAAAAATAAACAAACTTTAAAACATAAAAATTTTTAGGAAAAGGAGAGTTTAGAGTTGAAAAATATGGACAACTTCTGAGTTAGGCCATTCAAAATAACTTCTTTAGTATAGTAGAAAAACATATTTACCAATAAAAAATATATTGCTAAAATAGAATTATTCTTCCCTTACCGCACAACATATTATTTTTAATATTAATTATTTTCCTCCATGTTTTTTTAGCTTTTATTAAAATAAATTCCGTTTTAGGAACTTTTAACAGTAGAAGATATAAATGTCGAGATAAAAGATGAGTGTATTTATGATGTAGTGACAGTCTACGATAGAAAAATTGAAAAATTACTTATAGACAAATTGAAAAAAAAATATCCGAATCATAGGTAAGCCTTAAAATATATTTTTCCAAAAATCGATCTGAAATATTAATATTTTTGATAACATTTCTGAAAGAAAAAGTCAATATTTCTTTACACTTAGTCGTTGCTAGGAACGGAAAATAACTGTTAGGAAATATTTATTAATATATTGTAAGGAAATATTATTTCTGTACGGCTACTTGTAAACTAAAATGTGTTAAGCTTGACAATTCAATGTTACTATGTTGCCATAGTTACAACACAAATATTTAATAACATACTATATTTGTGAACAAAGTTAATAATATTTATTTCAAAATTTTAACAAGTTGCTTGTAATAAGTTATCTCCTTTTAATAATTTTCGATTTACGGAAAAATAGTATGTATACCTCGTAGAAAAAGCCACATTCCCGGACTCCGTATTGTCAGTCTCGGCTTGCGCCTCGACATACAATTTTAACGGTCGTCTGGGAATGTTCAGCTTTTCCTACTAGGTATACGATGTACTATTTTTCGCTAGGTTCATAGGTGAAGAAGAGTCAGCCGCGAAAAATGCCATTTCAACATTGACAGATTCGCCTACATGGATTATCGATCCAATAGATGGCACTTCAAACTTTGTAAAACATATGCCGATAACCTGTATATCAGTTGGACTATTAATAAAAAAACAACAAGTAATGGGAATTGTTTATAATCCTTACATGAATGAGCTTTTTACTGCAATAGAAGGAAAAGGAGCATTCCTAAATGGAAAAAGGATACTTACCAGTGGAGAAAAAGGTTGGTATTTATGTTGCCTATTTTTCAAAATAATTAAATACAAAAATATACTTTCGCTACGGTTTGTTCAACAATATGTATAATAACATTGTCTGTGATTTCATGATTACAAAAATATATATACCTATATACACAGGGTCCTGCACCTCACCTCCCGTCTTATAGCTCACTAATTAATTAAGTTAGGATTTTGATATTTTGCAGACTTCACCAATATCCTAGGGCGTATTTTAGGAAAATATTTTTGTTTATGCAGGGTGTTCCAAAAAAGTGTGACGTCATAAGGATCTATTTTTTTAGATTACATGCTATATAATATAATATCCAAATAGGTAAGAATATAATATATTCTTACCTATTTGGATGCCTCTTATAGTTGTCTACATACCCCCAAAATTTAAATAAAATCGGTTTAGTATAAAAGGCGAAAAAAAAAAGAAAAATCAGTTTTGTACCCCTGGTTTTAAAAATTAATAAAAAATTAAAATAATGTCTCCTTAATAAAATTATACAAAGGTACTTAATAAATAACATCGAACACTCTCGTTAACCAAGTTTGATTAATACGAATAGTACAGGGTGGCCAACTAAGAATGCGAGGTACTGTATCTGGGAAACTATTAATCGTAGAGGCTTGCGGCAAAAAAAATTATTACTAAAACGGCTAAGAGAAAAACATGGAAAATATTTTCAAGTTTCTGAAATGGCCGCTAGGGGGCGTAACTGCAATCTTGAATCTAAAAAGTCATATTTCTGTAAAATCCGCTATATTAACCTAATTAAAAAAATTCTGATTTTTAAAGTTAAAGATAATGTGAATCGTTTTTGTTTAACACTTTTTGCAGTATCTCTAAAAATAAAGTGGTGGGGGTATTCAAACGTTTCCGTAAATAACATCATGTATCTTCGAAACGGCTAAGCCGATTTAAACAAATTTGGGCTCGTTAAAAGGAGCTATTCTTGGGCTATAAACATCAATATATTTAAAGTTTTGTAAGGTTTACATATCGCCGCTAGAGGGGTTTTTCGACATTCCTGCAGAAATGGTTAATTTTCTCAACAAAATAAAATGCATTGGTATGATTTTTTTCTTATGAAAAAGTAGCTAAATGATGCCTACACTAGCTTGCGAAAACCGCATCTTGATATCTTATTCCTAACCCAAAATATCGGCAATAGAAAATTTTATACGACAATCCCTTAAATTTTTATTTTATTTTAACTATATTTTTCTGAAATCCTTTCAATCTATATATCTTTTTAATCACTTTAGTAAACGTTAATACCAATAAATTGTTTTTCAAAGCCATCTTTGATATTTATTCATAATAATGACTGTTGGAATAGTTGATAAAATTAGTTTTCCGCAAATAAATTTTGATGAGTTAGAAATTGTGATAGGGCTGTAATTAGAACAAATGTTTCATTTTTAATTCTGGATCGAATGGCGTAATAATATTCCAATTGGTTCCAATGTGAAATAGGAAAAATAAATTGATTTATAGTTTGCAAAGTTTAACATCCTGTACAATTCGTATTAATGGTTGGTTAACGAGACTGTTCGACCTTATTTATTGTACAGCTCGTGCAATATAGCTTGAGCTCTGACTTTTGGGTGCGCAGTAAACAGGTGGGAGGAGCTAGCCGAGAGCTCATTATTGTGATGATCTTTGAAACGCACACTTCTGTACAGTCTGTCAGAAAAGTAGGACGTTCATTGGAAAAAAAGTTATTACTATATTTATTTGTAATAATGCCTTTTAAAAGTAAAGTCTTAAACCGAGTATTGAGCGGTCAAAGCCGTGAAATAGTTTATAATTTAATAAAATTTATGCAACAAGAGGCAGATACAGGAAGACCAAAAATTGATATCAGGAAGGTTCACGAACGTGTTTCAGCCGCTACAAAGATTAGTCTAAGCGCAATTAAACGAATTAAGCAAGAAGCCAAAAATATCGAATCCGGAGCAGTTAAATCTTTTTCCACGCCAAACAAAACGCGTGAAAACAGAAAAAGCAAAATAGTCTTGGACGTTGCTTTTCAAGGTGTTTTACGCAGAACAATTCACAATTTTCATAAAACAGAAAAGCAAGTGCCAACTCTCGCGAGAATTCATAAAAAATTTCAAAATGATATCAATTACCAGGGATGCTTGAACAGTTTAAGAAAAGAAATAAGAAAAATTGAATTTCGTTGGAGAAAAATCAAAACCAATAGAAAAATTTTAATGGAGAAACCTGACGTAAGGCATCTCCGCATCCAATTTTTAAAGAAAATGAGAGTTTCCGTGTTATGAAATTAACCGACACTTTTTTTGAACAATTTTCGGTGGACCAGTGGAAATCACGTTGCGAGCGAGCAAAAAGATTTGAATTAGAGTATATGGAAAACAAACCCATGGTGGATATTGTTGTAGAAAACCTAATAATACATTTGAATGACACTGACAGCAGTTCAAGCGAAGACTCTGATGATTATGTAAACGAGGGTTCTCTGTCCGGAATAGAAGAATTAGACAGATGAAACTGATAAATATTATATAATAGTCATACATGTACTTTTAAAACTTAGACTCTTAATATGTTATGTACATACATCTTTAATTATATAAAGCCGAAATTGTGTCGGCCATAATAAAATTATAAAAAAAACAGGGATGCGAAGTAATAAATGCTCATTAAATATGGAAAACCCATTACTGAGGATTACCAACAATTTAAACACATATGAATAGATGCAAATATGTATATTGTTTCGAGAAAGGGCAGCCATAAAAGCATAATAAACACATAATTAGGCCATATTATGCAAAAAGCAACTAACCCTCAATGTATCTAAGTTTGCATGGTCAAAATATATAAAATAATTTTACTGTTAGAATAATAGAATTACAATATAATTTACATATTGAATAGTTAAGTTTAGTATTGAAAAAATTTCCGATAATTTAAATTATTATAAAAATAATTAAAAGGAATTAACTATTTTGTTGGTTGGTTGATTTTTGCATAACAGGGCCCAATTAGCAAACACGATTAGCAGTCACTACGGCTTTATCAATCAAATCCCACTTTTATTTTCTACGCGGACTGTACTTTACTAAAATTCGGTATTAGGTATCTCTGTCGTACACCGACTCTCCTTTTCTATCATCTGCGCATCTCAGGGCTCATGCTACATTGCATGACCTGTACCTTTGTATAATTTTAATAACGAGACATGATTTTTATTTTTTTATTAATTTTTAAAACCAGTGGTGCAAAACTGATTTTTCTTAGTGTTTATATTTTTTCGTCTATAATACTGTTTAGGTTTCATCTCAATAATATTTAATTTATAAGTTTACTTATTTTTCATAAGCAAAAATGTTGGTTCTTTAATATTAATTCCCCGCGTAAGTCGCTGTAGTCGTGTTAACCACGTGACAATTTGTATTTGGCCGATTGGACCTTGCGCGGGCGTCTAAAAGACAGTTCGAAAAAGTCGTTAAAAAGAACTCACGCAAATTTCGCTCCCGGAATATTTTCCGGCATTTTTATGTTATATAAAACTCTCAAACTAAGACAGATTGTGACGTGCAGTGTCCCGATCCAGGGTTGTGGCATCCCTCTTCTCTAGGATCAAGTTGGTGGCCACCAAGCCGTAAAGGATGAACCAAAGGTAGGCCATTTTTATACTTTTTGTCACGCTGCCGCCGTACTGTTTTATTTAAACCTCTACTCTCAACTCTCATCTCCTCAACCAATCATATATACAGTCCATTTTTTATGCTCTTTTTAATTCAAACCCCTACATTTTGGTTACTTCGACCACGGATTTTATATTTTTAAAAATCAATTAAAAATTAAAAAATTTAGTCATTGGAATGTGTAAAATATTCCAATCATTTTGGACATTTTAGTTTAGATCGCAGAGACTCGAAGGCGCACCAGTTCACGCATTATACTCCCTCCTTAGCAGCGCGGTCTGAAGTGCAATAGTCATTAAATTCGCATTAACAATTTTGTTTACGTTTGTTGTGCGAATTGTCAAACTCATGTTGATAAAATATATCGTTCTATTTTCTCGTATTTAAATAATTCAAAAATACTAAAAAATGTCTAAACTCGATGTATATTATGCCCGCAGAAATGCTGCAATTTCTCGTGTTAAAGAATTATTGGCTATTGCTGTAAAGGCTCAACAAGATCAAAATGCACGTATGCATTTTAAAATGCGCTATAAAAAACTTGAGGAATTGAACGACGATTTTGATAGAAATCATTCACTTATTATCGATTTAATCGCAGGTAAAGAAAATCAAGAAAATCTATTGAAAAGCGAGGCAACTATAAGGGAATTATTTGACTTTGATTATTTTGAAATTCAAGCTAGTTATTTTGGCCTTTTTAAGGACGAACCCGCTGTGCAACTAAATGCCTCAAATTCGGGGTCCTCGCTAAATCAAAACAATGTTCGATTACCCAAGTTAGAAATCCCTATTTTTACAGGAGATATCAAAAAATGGAAAACGTTTTTTGACTTGTACAATTCACTTATTCATACCAATACGCATTTAAGTAATGTCGAAAAATTTAGCTATTTGATAAACTCTTTAGATAAAGCCCCACTTGCTTTAGTTAAATGTACACCATTAAGTGACGTGAATTATTTAATTGCCTATAATACTCTTGTTAGTAGATATGAGGATCCTAGACTTATCGCAATAACTCATTGGCAGGATATACAAAATACAAAAAAATTGCCCGAGGATTATTTAGTCGGCGCCTTAAGAAATCTTATTGATAAATTTGAAGAAAACTTGGCGGCGTTAAATGCTTTACATTACCCTGTTCAACAGTGGGATTTTGTATTATTTAATATGCTCATGGAGCGTTTAAATCAAAGTACGGCAACCCGTTTTGAAATTGAATGTCATGCTGAATTAAAAAATCCCGGCAATCGCTCAAAAAATTATACAATCTTAAAAGAATTTTTGAAAACACAATGCGAAGCCCTAGAGGCTGTTTATATAACCTCTTCTCCCGTAAAAATTCAAAATACTCAAAATATTCGAAATAAATTAAAAACATTTGTTAATAATACTGATCGCAAAGAAACTTGTCCTGTTTGTAATAATCCTCACCCCATTTATAATTGTCAAGCCTTTTTGGCAAAAACGCCCCAGGAACGGTATAATATGGTGAAATCTAAACGATGGTGTACAAATTGTTTAGGTACCAGGCACATTTCCCCCGCGTGTACATCTTTGCACACTTGCAGAAAATGTTCCTTAAAGCATCACACACTTTTACATTTTGACTCACAAAGTAAGTCTCAATCGTCTCAAAATAGGTTATCCAATGCTCCAAGCTCGACGTCATATATGTCAACCCCCCTTACTTCCACGCCATCCCTCGTTTCACGTGCTTTACATGCTACTAATGCCGAAGCTGAAGCTAGTTCTCCCCCTACGATGGATAACTTACATAATAACTCCTCTATAAGTTCTTTAGTTGCTAATCTACCCCGCAATCACACGGTCTTATTGTCCACCGCGATGATACATGTTAAAGATGCTTGGGGACAATTTCAAAGCGTCCGTGTTTTATTAGATTCTGCTAGTCAGGCTAATTTTATTACAAGAAAGTGTTGCAAGCGACTAGGTGTTACTTGCTACTCCCATAACACTTCCATAGGTGGGCTTGGGCCCCTGAATACTAATGCCACGCAAGCCGTCACTTGTGTAGTTAAACCTCATTTCTCCTATGAACCTTGTTTAAATTTGGAGTTTGTTGTTTTACCCCAAATATGTGCAAACATGCCCAGTATTGACATACCTCAAGAAAAATTTGAAACTTTTTTAAATTTAAATTTAGCTGATGCACAGTTTAATACTTCATCTCCAATAGATATGCTTATTGGTGCTGAGGTTTTTGCCTTTTTATTAAAAGGCGAATCAATCTCATTTAATCCTCAGGAACCGTCAGCCCTTAACACTGCCTTTGGTTGGGTTATCATGGGCAAGGTTTCTCTCCAAAATGACTTTAGCGTACACACATTTTGTACGTCAATTCAAATTGAAAATTCCATAAAACGGTTATGGGAACTGGAGCAAGTTGCTCAAACTCCTCAGCATAACCCCGACGAGCTAGCGGCAGAAAAAATATTTATAAACACTCATTATAAAACTCTTACTGGTCGATATGTGGTCTCTCTCCCCTTTAGGGACCAAGCTTCTCCAGTTTTTAGCGGTTCTCGTGATATTGCTTTACGAAGATTTTTAAATCTAGAGCGTCGTCTCAAAAATAACCCCTCTCTTGGTAAAGAATATTGTGATTTTATGAAAGAATATTTATCAGCTGGGCATATGGAAATTATTTCAGATCCTTTACAAGCTCCCCACTCTTATTATATACCTCATCATTGTATTTTACGCCCTGAAAGTCTCACAACAAAACTCAGAGTTGTGTTTGATGCTTCCACGAAAGACTTGAATAATGTGTCTTTAAATGACACCCTATTAGTTGGCCCAAAACTACAGTTGGATATATTTACACTTTTGTTGCGATTTCGACTTCACGCTGTAGTTTTTACTGCTGATATTCGACAAATGTATCGCCAGATTTTAATTACTCCGGCTCAGTGCGATTATCAAAGAATTTTATTCCGCTTTTCCGCCGACGAGCCTGTCAAAGATTATCGTTTATCGACAGTTACGTATGGTGTCTCTTCGGCCCCGTTTCTAGCCATTCGCACTCTTCAGCAACTGGCTAATGACAATCAGCTAACTTACCCTCTTGCTTGCCAGGCTTTAAAAACTTCTATCTATGTAGATGATTGGCTCTGCAGCTGTGATAGTATCAAAGAAGCTTTAGAGCTTCAACATCAGCTGATGGAGCTCCTAAACCTGGGTGGTTTTGAATTACGAAAATGGGCGAGCAACAATCCTAGATTGTTGACTCATCTCCCGGATTCTCTGCTCCAGATTAAGCCTCTCTCCTTTGATGATAAAGAAGAACAAGTAAAAATATTAGGTCTTCGGTGGCAACCATCATCAGATACATTTACCTATAATGTAAGCATTAAACAAACCCCTTGCACAAAACGTAATATTTTGTCCGATGTAGCTCGTATCTTTGATCCCGAAGGTTTTTTAACTCCCATTGTTCTTTTTGGCAAACTAATTATGCAAAACCTTTGGACTCTAGGTATTCATTGGGACGCGATACCTCCCGATGACATTATTATAAAATGGGGTAAATTTAAAGAAGAATTACCCCTGCTCTCTAAAATTCAATTACCCCGTCATCTTCTCGCGTCTAAGTACCTAGTTTGTGAGATTCATGCATTCTCGGACGCTTCCTCTTATGGATATTGCAGCGTCGTATATTTTCGATTTATGGATTCAGCCAACCAGATAAAAATATCATTTGTAGCTGCAAAATCTCGTGTTGCTCCCTTAAAAAGAATCTCTATTCCCCGATTAGAGTTATGCGCAGCAGTGCTGCTCTCAGATCTGGTGATCTCAGTTATGGAAGCTTTTAAGAATGAAATTAATTTTCGACAGATTTATGCTTGGTCGGATTCCACTGTCACTCTAGCTTGGATAAAATCTTCCCCTCATAAATATAATACTTTTGTTTCTAACAGGATTACCCACATACAGGAAAAGGTCGCTCCTGATCGTTGGTTTTATGTTCCGTCAGAATATAATCCTGCAGATTGTGGTTCACGCGGTCTCTTGCCTTCTCAATTACTTGACCACTCGCTATGGTGGGCGGGACCTGATTTTCTCAGCAAGACCGAAGAGTTGTGGCCCAACTTCAATAAACGCTTTAAGCCCGAAGAATCGGCCTTGGAGCAAAGAAAAATTGTTTTCGCCACTGTGATTCAACGCCGGGACTATCTCCTCGAACTATTAGACAGATTTTCTTCCCTCGACAAAATTCTGCGCATCGTCGCTAGATTCTTACGCTTTATGTCTAATAAAAATTCCTTAACTACTCTAAGTGGGGCATTTTCGGTGCAAGAGTTAGACAAAGCGCTTATGCGCTTGACAAAATATATCCAAGGAACTGTGTTTGGTGATGAAATTAAAAGACTAAAAAATAATAATCCCCTTCCCAAATTATTCAGAAAATTGAATCCTTTTCTTGATACCGATGGTATTTTGAGGGTGGGCGGACGCCTATCCTATTCTCACCTCTCCTTTGAACAAAAACATCCCGCTCTCTTACCCAGTCTTCATCGACTAACTACCCTTATTATTCAAGACACCCATAATAAATTTCTACATCCAGGTCAACAAACCCTCCAATATTTAATCGTTCAAAAATTTTGGATTATATTTCCAAAAAGGGCTATTCGCCACGTTCTGTCACATTGTTATCGATGTTTTAGAGCTAATCCCAAGAGCCCTCAACCCCCTATGGGGAATCTTCCCGAGGCTCGTTTAGCCCAATGCAAACCGTTTCAGAAGGTTGGCATAGATTTTGCCGGGGCTTTCACCACTACGATGGGTAAACTACGAGGAGCAAAAACTTACAAGTCTTATATTTGTATATTTGTGTGCATGGTTACGAAAGCTATACATCTTGAGCTCTGTTCTAGCCTTTCAACTGATTGTTTCTTAGCCTCCTTGCGTCGTTTCTTAGCCCGCAGAGGCAAAATTACTGATATTTTTAGTGATAACGGCACAAATTTCGTAGGAGCCCATAATGAACTTGTAACTATTATGCAGCAGGTTGCTGAGAAAGAAAACATATTATGGCATTTTAATCCCCCCGCTAGTCCCAATTTTGGAGCTCTTTGGGAAAGTGGCGTAAAATCAGTAAAAACCCATTTATCTCGTGTTGTTGGCACACAAATTTTAACCTATGAAGAATTTAATACTGTTTTAGTCTCAATTGAGGCGTTATTAAATTCACGACCACTTTGTCCATTAAGCTCAGATCCTAACGATCTTAAAGCGCTTACACCCGGACATTTTTTAAATTTGGAACCTCTAAACTCTTTTGTTGAGCCTGATTTAACCTCAATCAAAATCGGACGTTTATCTCGATTCCAACTATTACAAGCATTACATCAACAGTTTTGGATACGTTGGAATAAAGAATACTTGCATACTTTAATGCAGCGTAGTAAATGGACGGAACCGTCCACTCCAGTCTTACAAGACACACTCGTGTTGCTTAAAGACGCGCTGATACCACCCTTAAAATGGCCTTTAGGTCGTGTTACTGAGGTGCATCCGGGTTCGGATGGAGTAATACGCGTTGTAACTGTGCGCACCGCCAAAGGTCTGTTAAAACGACCAGTTACCAAAGTGTGTCCCCTGCCTCTAAACTAAAATTGTTTTTTTTGTCTTGTAAAGTAAATTTAAATGAATTTGTTTTAAGTTTAGCTTCGTAGAATTTATTTCACTTTTTTTTTGGTAAAATGTCCCATTTTAGATGGGCGGTATGTTTAGGTTTCATCTCAATAATATTTAATTTATAAGTTTACTTATTTTTCATAAGCAAAAATGTTGGTTCTTTAATATTAATTCCCCGCGTAAGTCGCTGTAGTCGTGTTAACCACGTGACAATTTGTATTTGGCCGATTGGACCTTGCGCGGGCGTCTAAAAGACAGTTCGAAAAAGTCGTTAAAAAGAACTCACGCAAATTTCGCTCCCGGAATATTTTCCGGCATTTTTATGTTATATAAAACTCTCAAACTAAGACAGATTGTGACGTGCAGTGTCCCGATCCAGGGTTGTGGCATCCCTCTTCTCTAGGATCAAGTTGGTGGCCACCAAGCCGTAAAGGATGAACCAAAGGTAGGCCATTTTTATACTTTTTGTCACGCTGCCGCCGTACTGTTTTATTTAAACCTCTACTCTCAACTCTCATCTCCTCAACCAATCATATATACAGTCCATTTTTTATGCTCTTTTTAATTCAAACCCCTACAAATACTGAACCGATTTCATTAAAATTTTGGGAGTATGTAGGCAACTATAAGAGGCATCCAAATAAGTAAGAATATTTATGGCATGTAATCTAAAAAAATATATCCTTATGACGTCACACTTTTTTGGATCATTCTGTATAAACAAAAATATTTTCCTGAAATGCGCCCTAGGATACAGGTTGTAAAATATTCTCACTTAATTAATAAGTGAGCTATAGAAGACGGGAGGTGAGGTGCAGGATCCTGTATTATACACTATTGGCAAACTCGAATCTAGGGTGCCGATATAAACGCATCAGACGGAGATTATTAGTAGCTTTTAATACGTTAAACAGAGAACACGCTATTCCCTACCTCCCACCTTCCATTCTTTAGAACACGCGGTCGAAGCAATCGACGTATCGAATGCTGCGATCGCGTGTTCTAAAGAATGGAAGGTGGGAGGTAAAGAATAGAGTGTTCTCTGTTTAACGTGTTAAAAGCTGCTAATAATCTCTGTCTGACGCGTCTATATCGGCACCCTAGATTCGAGTTTGCCAATAGGGTATGGTTATATTGATATCTGTTTTGGCAAAACCTTTTTCTGCCAGAACCAAGTACTATTTATGATTTTTAAAATTTTTTATTAATTAATTTTTTTTACGTTGTTAAAATGACGATTCTCTGTTGCATTTAGAAATGAAGAAATGTATATTTAATTACGAGATATCCTTAGCTGTAAGAAGTGCTGAGCTGCGGCAGTTATACATGACTAGATTAAACCATATAATTAAAGAAGTATCAGGGTAAGTCTCCTTATTAATATTATTCAAAAATTTTGAATGCCTATTTCAACTACTAACTCTTGTTTGCCAATTACGCGAGATAATGACATAACGATCTTTTATAAAACAAGTTTTCATTTGAGAGCTTCCATGATTATAACACCGAATATTGAAAAATAACTAGAGGGAATGCAGGTAATGTTTTCAAAAAACTAAGTGGTATCAACTGATATTAAATTTTTGCCAAAATGTTTACTGAAATTAAAGGTTAAATCAATTTTTTGCCTTTTCTTTTTTCGTCAATAATTTGTGTTAAATACATGCCTAATATTTCTTCAATTAATAGTCCAGCATTTTAAGTATTTTCAAATATACCACTTTGGCTTTGGTTTGGTGACACAAACTTGTCAAAAAGAGAACATTATATTCCTTCTAGTTGTCGGAGCTTGGTGAATTAATAATAATCAAACCAATTTTGTACCAATACCATAAATGAAAAGAGTTCCCTTTCCTTCATCAAACTTCATCCTTAGGGATTAAGTTCGGAAGGGAAACAAAACTCTTTTCATTTTAAAATTGATTCGGAGCTTTGTACCGACGACTACGGTAGGGCGTAACACTTGGAATTGTGACGAATGTCTTTGCAAGTGATCTTCTCTGACAATTTGTGCTTATTACTATAGGCTTTGTTAGAGGTGCAGAAACTTGGTCGAACATTGACTAGATGTCGCTACTCGTAAAACTTCACTTCTTTAATACTATAAATATTTATTTTAGAATTCGTTCGTACGGATGTGCAGCTCTAGGTCTTTGTTACGTGGCCTGTGGAAGAGTTGATGCATATCAGTGCGATGGACTGTATCCCTGGGATGTAGCTGCAGGAAGTCTTATTGTTACCGAAGCTGGAGGATACGTAATTGACTCGTCAGGTATAAAGAGCACTTCCTAGGTTTTTTAAACTATGAATTATAGCAGTCATTAAAATAAACCAAATTTTCAAATAACTCAAGAATAAGCGAGATATAACCTCAACAAAATGATAAATATCTCAATCCTGACCGATTATGTTTAATTTTTTCTAATAAATCACTCAATGTACCAGTCAGTTTGTAGCGTTCATCTGAAGTGAGTATCTAGTTACTTTCAAATTGTTAAAACGTGAAAATAAAACATTATGAAAACAATAAAATAGTGAATTATATTGTTTATTTACGGGGACTGTCGTCAAAGTGCAGCTACTATGTTGGAGTTATTTAAAAACATTATGTACATAATTTCTATGACTGTTGGTTTTATTTTGCATGAACTGAACAAGTCAAAAATATAACTCAAACTTCTGAATAACATTGAACTTCTGCAAAAACTGCATCAAACTTCTGCATTGAACATAACCGTATCAAGTTTTTAATGCTGGACGATTATCTTTTTATACGCTATAACATATGTAGAACCCCCGCGCACTAGCAACCCAAGTTGACAGCCCATAACGCTGCAACAAATACGAATTTGGTTTATATGGGGCAGATGGGCACTGCATTGTGGCCATCAAGATACCGACTGCCATGCAGGCCAACATGTGCTGTATTGGTCGCGAGTGTGTGGTGGCTCTTAAATCATGTCCTATTGAGTTCTCACGGATATTTTAAAAAACCTTAAAAGCAAATAGAATTGATCTATAGATGACGGATGGGTTTGTGTCTTATTATTTTTAACTACAGTTACCACTAACTTTTCTGCGGAACCTTTGTATTCGATCCTTAGTACTCAAGTACCGATATTTTTGTAATTATTGTACTCAGTCCTCAATTACTTTCAGTATAAAATACTTGTACTCGGGTAATAATGCAAACTACACTAACAATAACGTTTCTTTCCATTTTAGGTAGTGAATTCGATGTAATGAATCCAAACTTTCTGGCTTCATCCACAAAACAACTCAGTGACCAGTTTATGAAAGTTGAAAGAAGAGCGGAAGCAGACTTTATTGACCCCAAGATAACATCATTTATGTTAGAAAAATGTAAACCTAATTTAGAGAAAACAAAATGATGTTAGACGTAAATGTAGTTGGCAAAGTTATACCGAGGAACTGTTTACCATTAACTATTTTATTTATTCATAATATCAAATTCAAATCCAAAATTATAATAATGTTATATCTCAGCTTTAGCTTTTATGGCATGTAGGCACATTACCACAAAATTTAGAACTTCCTATGTTTCAAACGCCGGGGACTAACGCTAAATACAGTAAAACAATAATTTTTTGTAGCTATAATAAAAATAAGAAATGGTCTATTTCTTTTCGATTGCGAATGATGACAGAAACCCGTTTTACAATAAAAAAAATGCAAGAATTTTTATTTTTGACAAGTTGAAAAAGTAAGGTTAGGGATTTACGTCATAACTGACATTTTGTAGTTTACTGTTTATAGCGGTTAGAATTTTAAATTAACACTTGTTAAGGCCGCTTTACAGTTTGCAATTTTTCTTTCACGCAAGAAAAGATTGCCCGGGAGTATGCGCAGAACGAGGCTAATGATCAGCTAGCGCAATTTGTATTGCTTGCAAGAAATATAACTCGAACCGTATTTTTATTGCCATTGCAAGCGCAATTCTGAGGATTTTCTGGTGATTTATGAGACACCAAACTAAATATAAAAATCCCTGACATTTATTTATGTTTTTTCTAACCTATAGCGGGTACGTTTTGTTTTTGTTGGTGTGCTTTCACACACAAAAAGCGCCGGTAAGTCCTAACCAAATGTATTTTTATTTTAATGGTTGGCAAGTGGTACATCACCTACGATCTTGGCAAGTCATTGCACGCTGTAAAACGAAGTGAAATTTTTATTGCCGCAATATTAATTGCTGCAAGACAACTTGCGTGAAAGAAAAATTGCAAACTGTAAAGCGGCCTTTAAGAAGATGAATTTTTAGGTTATGTCACAATGTTTGGCGTTTGGCATGGCCTTCTATATTTTGTCGCTAAATCGGGAATCCTTTTTACTTCAACACAAAGTAGGCATAGGTTTACTATTTTATGTTGCAGAAAAACGTAAAATTAACCGATTTTATGTACAGAAAGTTAATAGATCGATTGTTTCGTAATATAACTAGAGCTAAAAGTTATTTTTAATTGCTAAAAGGTTTATAATTAGCATATATTTGCTAGAAATCAATCGAACGGAAATTTCTTATTCTTCTTCTGTGATTTAAAAAAAAAGACCTTTAATAAGTTGGCTTTGCATTTATGTAGTGTAAATTGGTCCATGATTTAACCAATTAGGTGAATTTTTGTTCAATTTTTTTTTCTGTCATCGTTCGCAATCGAAAAGAAATAGACTCATAGTTACACAACTAATATAGATCACCGAATATCAGAAATGAGCTGAGCATGTTACATAATAAGTTAATTAATTCATGTGTTTTGTAATTTTTTACTATCAATAAAATTTGAAAACAAAAATACTTTTATTACAAGCAGAAAAAAGTTTCAAGAGCCCCTGATTTGAATATGTAAACTGTAATATGTTCTGTTAAGTACCCAATATACATAATATAAAATATAGAAAATATGAAACACCGGACATTATAGCCTCATTTGGGAAAAATATAACAATTGGTTATACCGCACAAAATATGTTTCATATCACAGTATAGATAATTCAGAAAGTTTATTGAAAAAGTCGGAAAAGGACAATGAAGTTTAAAAAGTTATTTTACTTTAAAATGATATATAAAAAAGGACAACTCTTCTTAAAACTCATTCTAATTTAATTTTTTTACAACATTATATTTGAAACAATATTAGCACATTTGAGTCGTTTAAAATGGCTATGCTAACTTCAAGTTTCCTTTAAATGTGACGGCACATTAATTTTTTTTCACCTTCTTGTGTTAATGGTTGTCAAATATAATCTTTAATAACATCAGTGTCGTCTTCGTATTATATCTTTGTAATAAAACAACTTTTTACTTTAAAGGCCTTTTTACATTGGATGCAATTGCAAGAAAAAATTGCCTGAAAGCATGCGCTATGTCGACGTTTTAAACAGCTAATGCAGGTTTTAAATGGAAATACGTGCATCAGCTGATTAAAACGTCGTCGAAGCGCATGCTTCCAGGTCATTTTTCTTGCAATTGCACCCAATGTAAAAAGGCCTTAAGAGAAATAACACATCGCTATGCAATGCAAATCTGCTTTGCTACAGCTACATTACAACCTTTAGTACATTTGCAAGAAATTAATTTTACTAATACTTGCTAATTTTACTCCGAAAAAATAAATTATACGATATAATTATGATACATAATCGAAAAGTAGATTAAATTTGCTAGAACAAATATTAAAACCGCAGCTCGATATCTCCGTTCGTTTTAGCATTATCGCCAATAGAATAATTTTTAAAAGTAAGCGATTATATATTTTTTAGAAAAAAAGTGGGACGCCACTGATATTTTTTCATGTGGATATTATTTCTGATTAGCCTGGTCACTTCTACATAAAAATGGTATCTTGCGTTTTTCTCCTCAGGCACACCGTTCTTAATTAAAATAAATTAGCTCTACTATTTATTATTATCATTATTAACATTGATAATGAAAAATTTAGTTTTATAAAAATTGTTGAAAATTACCACCTTCACTTCCGCCTGTCTAATTTAATTTAATTATTTTAATTAAGAACGGTGTGCCTGAGGAGAAAAACGCAAGATACCATTTTTATGCAGAATTGACCAGGCTAATCAGAAATAATATCCACATGAAAAAATTTCAGTGGCGTCCCCATTTTTTTCTAAAAAATATATAATCGCTTACTTTTAAAAATTATTCTATTGGCGATAACGCTAAAACGAACGGAGATATCGAGCTGCGGTTTTAATATTTTATCTAGCAAATTTAATCTACTTTTCGATTATGGTATCATAATTATATCGTATGATTTATTTTTTCGGAGTAAAATCAAAAAATGTGTTATTATTACAAATTGCGCCCTCTAGCATTTTTTTTGAGAACTATTATGGACAACTAAATACGATTGGTGAAAGTGCATACATTTCTCTTATAAACAGTCTTTAGTTTGCTAAAATCGGATAAGTCGTTTATAAGTTACAGCGATTTACCTGATTACACATTCAACCGCTTCCCCCCCTTTTATTAAAGCCAGTACGCCAATGAGCATAAGACCAAAATGATGCATAATTGTCCAAGCTTTTCAATGGTGTTATCAAAGATATACCTTAATGTGGAATTTTCGGAGATATGTAAACTTTTAAAATTTACTTTTCAATTACGCCCTCTTGCGGCAAAATGCGGAACTTAAACATTATTTCCAGGATTTTCTCAGACCACTTTAGTTATAATTTTTTTTTTCCTGAGTTTCTATGCCCAGTAGTTTCCGAGATACGGCCGAGAGCCATTCTTAGTGGGACACCCGGTACATTTACTAAACCTTTTTATAAAAACAAAGATAGGTTTAATACAATTATTAACCACAACTATAATACAAGAACGAGCGATATAAATTATCCAATACACAGATTAACATTGTCCGAAAAAAATCCATATTACATGTGTATTAGAATGTTTAATAAATTGAATGTTAGAATTAAGGACGCATCAAACGAACGCCTTTTTAAGAAGAAACTCAAAAATTTTCTAATTGATTTAGAACCCTATAAGTTAAGCGATTACTTAGACACTTAAGATTTTGTGAATTGTAACTATTGTTGCTTTGTTTCTGTTTTTTTTTGACGACATTTCTTTTTACTTTGTTTATTATTTATTTGTATATTACAATGTAATTTTAAAATAAAGATTAAATAAATAAAATACTTCGTTTCTTATAAAATTTTTTTCAGATTATAGCACTTAACAAGAATTTTATTGGGTTTTTGAGTCAAAAATAAAGGCGCAAAAAATTAAAAATCAAAACTGAAAATATCGGTTTTTTTCGGATATTTCCGAAGGCATTCGAAATATTTAGAATTTTTTTCACCAAATTATTAAGCCCCAAAATACGCAACTTTGCCTCAATTTAACCATCTTCGTATCTCTTACCGTTTTCAAGATCCCCATGCATGCACGCGAGTTTGTAGCATCCTGTATAAGCAGTGCAAGAAATCACAAAAATCATGAATTTAGTTGCGCGCTTGAGTAAAAAAAAAGTTTGTAAATGAAAAAACCTGTTAAGAAAAGTGAAAGTGCATTTAAAATAAACGAGAATAGGACATGACAAACAAAGTTTGGAACAAATATCTAGGCCTGGTGCAATTTTTAATTAAGTATTGTACATAGAGACAGTAAATATATATTCTTTAATGAAAACAATAGCACGCATTTACACATGTCTAAATATATTTTTACGGAATCATTTACCTCGCTAAACAAACTAGGGATTAGGAGGCCTAATTTCTTTAAAAGATAATAAAACATTTTAGTTAAATATGAAGCATTGTAGTAACTACACAAAGTGATACTAGTACAGAAAGGAGAGTATCTGCCATTTAGTAACTAGCACAAAAAAAAGTTAAACAATGCCTGATTTAATGGATGAAGTTAAAAGTTATTACGACTTTATTTTACCTCTAGTGCTTGAGGCAGGAAATGTAAGTATATAATTATAACTAAGTGAGTTACAAAAAGAATCGGTGTTAAATAACATATATCATTAAGTAGGTGTACTTTCCCGTATTTTGACAATCAAAGATATCGTCCGTGATGTGCCTTTGCGCAAAAATTACCTTTAATTTAAAATTAGCATTTAAAAGAATTATACAGGGTGTTATGATATTGAGGCTTAATATCTAAATGGGTGACTTCTTGGATATCCTGTACACGCTCAATACTTTTTTTTAAAGGACCGTTTAAAAAGTTGGGCAAGTAATCGTAACCCCGAATTTAGCGGACGTCAATTGTGAAATCCATTTAAAAGAATCTACCGTCACGATAGGCACCTCGATGGAAGCGAATTTAAATGACGCGATACCTGGCGCATCGCCGTTTCACCTCTTGCTGTTTAACAACCAGTCTAATAAATAATGCATGACTATGACGTAGAATTGATAGGTTTGTTTGTTCCTTTAGTTTTACACTATTTAAATGTTTTACACTATTTAATGTTTTACACTTTTAAATGTTGTGATTTGTGTTTAAAAGATGTAAAAGTTTATTGTTACGTTACGTTTCCGTAGAAGTAAAAGTTTTAATTTTATACTGGATTTATAGCAATTGTTTTTATTATGGTTGTGTCCGTCTTGAGATTTTTGAGGTAGTTTTAATTTTTATATCTTAACTTAGAACAGCCAATCACGGGTCACTGACTCTTCCTTTAGAACTCCTTCAGTGGCGACGTGGTCAGGCTATTATTAAAAAAAAAAATGTTCTCGGTTATTAAAATGATACGATATTTAAAAATATTATTATCTCCAATATTGTCATATCAAGATATACTGGATTAAATATAATGAGTCAATTTCATACCTAGTTATATCATCGATCAGTTGGTATGGGAACATAGATACTATCATCAATTAATAATAAATGAGGAATTACCTATTATATAATTTTTTAGCTGCTAACAAATGCCGAGGAAGTTGATATAGAATTTAAAAAAGACCAAGTATGGGATTTAGTAACTATATATGACAGAAAAATAGAAGAAGTTCTTATCAGAAAAATAAAAGAGAAATATCCTTCTCATAAGTAAGTTGTAATCGTGAATGATAGAAGAGTTTTGGAGAGTCCATTTTGAAAACAAATAAAGACAATGTGAGCACAAAACTCTTCTATCATTCAAGCAACATAATTGTCTCCAAATTTCAATCAGACACTAAGTTGTAATCAGTAAAAAAATATAATAGCCAAATTTGAAAATGGAACAAATATATTTAAGAATCCTGTATAAATATTGACCTCTTAATCTGAATTTTTATAAATAAGAAAGTATAAGTGAGAAAATCCAAAACATTTTCATTTGAGTTTGACGATTTTATATGATATCGGTTTAGTATTTAGTGCCGAGATACACAAGCATTGTACAAAAATCCAATTTTCCGAAAATCGATCGGAAATATTGACATTTTTGATAACATTTCTGAAAGAAAAAGTCAATATTTCCTTACACTTAGTCCTTGCTAGGCAACGGCAAATAACTGTTAGGGAATATTTATTATTGTACTATAAGGAAATATTATTTCTGTACGGCTACTTGTAAACTCAAATGTGTTAAGGCCTTTTTACATTGGGTGTAATTGCAAGAAAAAATTGGCTGAAAGCATGCGCTTTGTCGACGTTTTAAACAGCTGATGCATGTTTTAAATGGGAAAACGTGCATCAGCTGATTAAAACGTCGTTGAAGCGCATGCTTCCAGCCAATTTTTTCTTGCAATTGCACCCAATGCAAAAAGGCCTTTAAGCTTAAAAATTCAATATGTTGCCATAGTTACAACACAAATATTTAAAGGCATCCTTTATTTGTGAACAAAGTTAATAATAGTTATTTCAAAATTTTAAGTTGATTGTAATAAATATAGTTATGTCCTTTTAATAATGTTCGATTTACTGAAAAATAGTATGTATATGCCTCGTAGAAAAAGCCACATTCCCGGACTCCGTATTGTCAGTCTCGACTTGCGCCTCGCATACAATCTTTACGGTCGTCCGGGAATGTTCAGGTTTTCCTACTAGGTATACAATGTACTATTGTTTAGGGTCTATCGGATATCGAAAACATATTTGTACCTGGGTCGTTATATAAAAAAGAGCAATATTTAAGAATATACATTTTTGTTTGAGTTTTTTCAAAATTAAATTATATTTTTATTTTTTAAATTTCATATTCCATACCAACAATTTGTCCAAAATATAATTATTGGAATATTTAAAATAAAAATTTTAATAAACTATGGTTTCGAATTTTTTTTTTATACTGGGAATAAGTACAAAACTTAAGGTTTGGTCTGGACCGGACCGGATTGGTGTTCTTGTAATTGTTAATTACCAAATAAACAATATATTTACGTATTTTTTTATAAAAAGAACACTTCACCAATACACACAGTCCAACAGTTTATAATTAGAAAGTCTACGCCCAAAATAATAGCAAAATTATCTATAAAAATACCAAAACTTATAATTTTAAATGTAAATATAGCTTTGTTTTGTATGTCTAAAATTGGAAGTTTGCAACAGTATACAGGGTGATTCCTAAGTTGTGTTCCTAGCTGTGTATAGAAGGCATTAAAATAAACAACATTTTTAAATACCTTTTTCAAAAAACTCAAAAATACGGTACTTACATTCATTTATTACACTATGGATTAAATACGGTCCTGCCTAACTTGCCCATTGAATAACATTAAGAAAACTTCTGGGTGAAGGATGAGCCCGCAATGGAAAGCAATCTGCGTGTAATCTCGAAGCAGCAGCCGTACTTTGATGACACTCACCGTAAATTAGCACCATATCTACGAGTTCAATGTTTTCAAATTTTACCATTTTCACGTGTCACCAATTTAAAATTAACTTGCTTTTTTGAAAAAGGTATTTGAAAATGTTGTTTATTTTATTGCCTTCTATATACAGCTAAAAAGAGTATCAACATTTTTTTACAGACATATTGGTGAAGAAGAAACGGAGAGAGGGGATTTTACACCGAAACTTACCGACAATCCCACATGGATAATAGATCCGATTGATGGTACTGCAAATTTTGTCAGGAGTATGCCAATAACCGGTATATCGGTGGGGTTAACTATAAATAAGATACAAGTAATGGGAGTAGTATATAATCCTTTTATGAATGAACTTTTTACTGCAATTAAAGGACAAGGGGCGTTTTTAAATGGGAAAAGAATACAGACAAGTGGATGTAAGGGTAAGCAAATACTAACTTTTTCTTAAAAGTGTCTTTCCTGACACAGCTTACGTAATTTTTAAGCTTCCCCAACTTAAAAATAAATTTAAAAAACCTCTCTTTTACAGAAATTCAAAAATCTGTTATGAACTACGAAATAAGTATAGCTAGAAGAAACGAGTACTACTACAAACAATACATGTTCCGGTTTAAACATCTCATTCGAATAATTCAAGGGTGAGTAAGGTTGGCTCTTATTTTTTTGGGCCTTAGACATTCACAATCGGCATCTACTTGTCGCAGGTTTTCTATTAAATTATTCTTTAAACTGGTACTATTGTGCCGATAAAAAACTGGGACAAGAGATTTACAAAAACAATGTAAGAAATACATATCCCCTAGACTATAAAAGGTGTCTAGAGCTAAAAAGGAAAAACATTCAAAATTTAAAAAGTAACCTAGGTTACATAATGGAATGTTTTGTATTTTTCGATACGGGGTGGTTAAATTTGAGAGACATCATATAATATGGATAAAGTAAATTTATTAGATTTTTTTAAAGTCAAATATTTTATAAATTATTATATTTACCATTACCACAAAATAATAAATAAAGCTAATACAGGTAATAAAAAACATTTAATAAAAAGAAAAAAATTGCGAACACAAAGTTTGTCAAAACAACACAAAATTAATATTTGGTCATAGAACCATTTCTGTTTATTACTTTTTGGAGCCTTTGTGGCATACTTAAAACTAAGTTTCTACATAATTCGACAGTTATTTCATCCCAAGCTTGATTTATCCTATGACGTAATTCATCCCTGTTTCTAGGTTGAAAATCATGTTTATACATAGATTTGACCATGGCACCCCAAACGTTTTCTATCGGGTTCAAATCGGGACTCTTCGAAGCCCAGGGAAGAACTGCTATGTTATTTTCTTGGAGAAAATTTTGTACAATGCGCGCTGTGTGTATTGGAGCATTATCATGCTGAAATGTGTAATTTTGACCGTATACAGCGTTTACCGATGGTATCATCACTTCGTTTAGTATATTAACGTATACTGCTGCAGTTAGTCTTCCTTCGACGATTTGGCAAAGTCCTGGTCCTCTAGCGCTAATCCAGCCCCAAACATTTATGGAGAAACGCCCACTTTGGTTGGTTTTGTGGGTGTATCTCTCATCATACCGCATGCCGGAAGGCCTATACACCCGAATTATCCCATTATTGCATGACTGAAAAGTTTTCTCGTCAGAAAATATAACTGTTTCCCATAAATTTATTTGATTAATATATTCATGTTCAAATTCTAACCTGCCCTGTTTATTTATTTCCGTTAAAAAATTTTTATTGGCAGCACAACGGCTTCGTATATCGGAATTTCGAACCCTGTCTCTAGCGGTATTTGCAGAACCTGGAAAATTCGTCTCTTCTTTTGCCTTGATTGCAGTTTCGAAGGGATGATCCCTTAGATAATTAACCAGTCTTCTATCATGATCATCAGTAGAAATTTTAGGGGGACCAGAACCTGCATTCCTAATAATAGTCCCATGTCTTGCTATTTTTTGTTTTGCCAATAGCACGGTATTCTTGCTTACTCCCAGTTCATCTGCAATATCCCTAATAGCAACACTATCTCGCAACCGACTATAAATAATTGCCTTTTGCTGGGGGGTTAATTGTGGCATATTTACAAATAATATATGATTGTATGTTTGACGAGTCAATCATAAAGTGACAATCTTTATTGACATGCAAATTTTCATGACATTTTACTGGTACCAGGCTTGATGTAAAATTATTCTTAATAGTCTAGGAGAAAATAGAAAAATTTCCTGTCCCAGTTTTTTATCGGCGCGATGGTACATATTTCAATAAATCTAAATAAGCATAACCAAATAAACTTTTAAGTGGTGTGTGTCGCGCCATTTACCGCTGTTCTGAGGCACCGCGGCTAAACCATTACCGCTACCGCCACGCCGCCCCGCGATGGTCTGGGGGATCCTTAAGAAAGGTCGGAGAATAAATAAAGTATGGGAATAATAAAAAATGGTCATACCATCTAAATTTGCTTGCGCCGCGCTGCCGCCGTTAGAAAATCTCTAAATTGTAATAAACTGTTTGAAGTTTATGTACCTGCTGAACTGACCTCGAACCGAGTCTGACTTTCATCATAGCTCTATAAGAAAACTTGGGCTGGGGTCGCTCATTATTAATTGGAGTCCACATTTATTTTATCTAAAACCGCCAGCGTTTCGCCCCGACATTACCCAAATATACCACAAGCCGAAGCTAGTTAATTTCGCGCAGTGTTTCTTCAATTTGATGAATTTAAAACTTGATATTAATTTTGAGTTAAATAATCCTGCTTTTGTAGTTTCCGATCCCTGGGATGTGTTGTCCTAGGCCTTTGTTATGTGGCATGCGGACGAACAGATGCTTATCAATGTGATGGACTATATCCTTGGGACGCAGCTGCCGCATCCCTTATTGTTACTGAAGCTGGAGGTTATGTTACAGATTCTTCAGGTATAAAACGCTTTTAAGGTGGTTCTAAATAAATAAACCGCTGGAAAATTGCTTTCAAGCAAGAAAAATTTCGCCTTAATTTAACAGTTAATATTTTCTGAACCAGATATGATATTGACCTATGGTTTTGAATGGTTGATAGATCATCCCTTGGGAAACATTTGTCAATGTTGGATTTTCTTTAACTGTCAAAAAATTTTATATACAGCGTGTAAAATAAGACGATGATTTTTGCTCCAATTTTAATGGCGTGTAACTTTCACAATAATATTTTAAATTTGATCACTCTACGTCAATTGAATCACTGGTTCATAGCAAAGAAAGTAATTTATAAAATTTTTGATATCTGCTATATTTTAAAAAATACCGATTTTTTTGGAAAACCTTGCTTTATTTTAACTTATTGGTAGCTAGATCTCACTGTGCGTTGTATCGTGCAAACTTTGCCAGTGATTAGTATACCTTATGAAAAGCTTTATTATGTTCAGTAACAATATTTGTACCCAAATATTATGATGTACAGTGGCGTACTTATAAACACCTATGTCTATGGTTTACGAGTATCTCACATAAATTTACGAGTATGTCAAATGTTTTATATTGGAAAGTACTCGCCCCTATATATTTTCATATCGCACTACAGGTATATTATACAGTGTGTTTACAAAATTTTAACAAAGAAAATTTTTTCATTTAATTTTTGGAAAAAATGTATTTATTAATTTCTAACACTATTCCTAAAATTAAACTTACATTGAAAGGGATCCTTAAAATTAAGTAACGCTAGTTTGATTTTGATGGGATTAATACCTTGTAGGCCCTCCTCGGATGGACGGGGTTTGGTTTGACGGCATCTAGTGATATTTAATATCAAAGTATCTTTCAATATAAGTTTAATTTTAGGAATAGCGTTAGAAAGTTAGAAATTAATAAATACATTTTTTCCAAAAATATTAAATTAAAAAAAATATCTTTTTAAAAATTTTGTAAACACACTGTATAATATACCTGTAGTGCGATATGAAAAACTAAAAAACTATTGTTACTGAACATAATCAAGCTTTTCATAAGGTCATCACTCGCAAAGTTTGCACGATACAACTCACAGTGAGATCTAGCTACCAATAAGTTGAAATAAAGGAAGGTTTTCCAAAAAAATCGGTATTTCTTAAAATATAGCAGATATCAAAAATGTTACAAATTACTTTCTTTGCTATGAACCAGTGATTCAATTGATGTAGAGTGATCAAATTTAAAAATATTATCGTGAAAGTTACACGCCATTTAAATTGGAGCAAAAATCATCGTCTTCTTTTACACGCTGTATATAAAATTTTTTGACAGTTAAAAGACTTAAAATCCAACATTGACAATTGTTTCCCAAGGGATGAATCTATCAATCATTCAAAACCGTAAGTCGATATCATATCTGGTTCAGAAAATATTAACTGTTAAATTTAGGCGAAATTTTTCTTGCTAGAAAGCAGTTGTTAAATTTAAAATTATGAAGTGCCATTTAAAGATTATAATAAAAAATACCGCCTGGTTTGAATATTGTGAAATATCATTTTACAAAAAGAAAATGCCCATAATAAAAGTATTAACAGATAAATATAAAAATAATATAAAATAAACTTGCCAGTCCTAACGGATCAAGGTCCTTTTGGTCAGTCGCTAAGGCCGTCAGCCAAAACTTTACAAAGTCAACTATTCCACCTCTAACACGTTCCGACGGCACAATAGCAACCACAGCCGGGGATAAAGCAAACCTACTTGCTGAACTGTTTTCCTCCCATTCCACTGTAGACTTTCAGGGAAAACCACCACCCGATATTCCCTCAGTTCAATCGCAAATGTCTGAAATCGTGTTCCGTCAGCGTCTTGTTAAACGGATTCTTAAAGGACTCGACGTCAATAAAGCTTCTGGTCCAGACGAAATTCCTATCATTGTTCTCAAGACATGCGCCGATGAACTTACACCAGTATTTTGTAGACTTTTCAACTTATCCTACAAAAAAGGAATATTTTAATCCTGCTGGAAGTCGGCGCGTGTCCAGCCCATTCCAATTGCTTTCAGTAATTTCAAAAGTAATGGAGAAAGCTATTAACCAACAACTCCTAAAGTATCTGGAAGGGCTAAACATTATCAGCGACCATCAATACGGTTTTCGTAAGTCCAGATCAATCAGGTGACCTTCTGGCATATGTCACCCATCTTTGGAGCAACACCATCGAACATCATGTGGCATCATCGGGCTGTTACAGTGGACACCTCTAGGGCTTTTGATCGTGTTTGGCACGATGGGCTTCTAAGTAAATTGCGATCCTACGGTATGCCTAATGGATTTTGTTTATGGTTAACCAGCTTCCTTAAGAACCGTGCTCTGCAAGTGGCGATTGACGGGTTTCTCTCAGACACCTTCACCATCAATGCCGGTGTTCCTCAAGGGTCCATATTGTCGCCTACCCTCTTTTTACTGTATATTAACGACCTTCTAGTGAAAACCCAAAATCCAATTTATAGCTTTGCTGATGACAGCACACTTGTCTCATCTTTTACCTTGACTCCCCAAACATCCGCTGCCGACACACATCTTCGCAGGCCGCATGAAGTATTGCGCCTCAACAATGACCTGGAAGAAATCTTGGCTTGGGGTGACAGTAACCAAGTCGAATTTAATGCTAAGAAAACCCAGGCAGCAGTTTTCTCCAAAAAGGTTAACCTTGCAGAACCGGATATAGTCATGGCAGGACACGCAATTCCCCTGGCACCGTCTATTAATTTGCTGGGGGTCAATCTGGGAGGTAATATGTCTTGGCATGATCACGTTGCCGCAATTGCCAAGGCAGCTGCACAGAAACTTGGTGTACTGCTGCACAGAAACTTGGTGTACTTTTCCGCACCAAAAGGTTGTACACACCTCATCAACTTTTGACACTCTACAAAGCCCAGATTCGACCATCATTAGAATATTGCTCTCATGTCTGGAGCTCTGCACCCAAGCACACCCTTCGGCTACTGGATTCCATTCAAAGGAGAGCCGTTCGTCTGATCGGCGACCCCGAGCTGACCAAGCCCCCCGATAGCCTGGAGCATCGAAGACAGGTTGGTGATTTGGCTCTCTTTTACCGATATTTCCATGGCAGGTGTTCGACTGACATTGCCCACTTGATTCCACCTAGAGCAATGCAAAACAGAACTACACGGCGAACCACTGCCGCTCATCCATATGTTGTTCAGCTTAGTACTCCTCGAACTTCATTGTTCAAGAATTCTTTCATCTGGAGAACGTCATCTTTGTGGAATGATCTTCCTGAGGTCGTGTTTCCCAATGAATACAATCTTCAACGTTAATCGCTTTCTTCGCACACGCACCGCTCCCAGAGCGCCTTAAAGGATTTTTCCTACAGTGCAGGTGTTTTATCATAAAAAAAACAGGATCTCGAAACAGTTTCACAAACACTTATAATACAGGATTCATATTAAATTGCTGTGAGCAAATATTAAGATTATTAAAAGAGACTCTATAAATTGTAATACGGCCTTCAGCTTTCGCATTGGAATAAACACGTTTCCAATTTTATTGTAGCTTTATCTTGCAGAACAACTGTTCTATTAATTTATAACTTATATAGATTTTGGCAATTTGGATTTACAAAGTGCAGTGCTTGACTTGTGGTGCAAAATAAAGCTACAATACAGTCGGAAAAGGTGCGAAAGCTATATGCAGTCCGGTCCTCATTGCATCGAGCGTTTTGTGGTTACATTTTTGTGTACTGTCGGTATCAGTTAAAAATAAATACACTATACAATAAAATATGTTATTAGGTAAAGAATTTGACCTAATGGACCCCAACTTCCTGGCATCAGCAACAAAAGAGCTATCAGATCAGTATATGGAAATAGAAAGAAGAGCAGATGAAGAACAAATTAATTCAGAAAAGAAAAGTAAACCTTTTGCACCATAATTCAGTGGAAATAATAAAATTTTAAGTATGTAGTTAAATTATTCTGTATGTATATAATGATAATCAGAAATTTGAGAAACTTGATTAAATATGTTAAAATGTAGGAAATTTTTGAATAATTTCGAATGTAATAAAAATTTTGAGTAATAAATTTTGTAACGCTTTAAGGTATACGCTAATGTATTTCTTTATTCAAACTATTCAACATAAACTGTAATTTGTGAATGTTGCTTAAGGGTAGAAATGCATCCACATGTCGTCAAAAGTATACTATGTGAATGAAATTCACAATTCAAATTCCAATGTAGGTATCTTATATCCCCGCTTAGACTGAGGAATATATAAAACTTTTTTTAATAGCACATGATAGCTGTAGCTATAAAACCACATTTAACTAAAACACATTGCCGAAAAATTAGTTGCCGTAGTATAGAGAATAGAAACTTTATAGGTTGCACTAAATTGCAACTAAATCTAAAACAAATAAATATGTTCACGCACAGATTGGGGATTTCTTTCTATTTATTTGATTAATAAACTTACTAAACACAAGGTCTTATCAATACGCATCGCAGTCAAAACAATACCTATACTATCTTAAATGCAAACACAATGGGTCTACATTTTAATCCTGTTCTAACATTAACGTCCTATTTTAAAATTACATTTTTATCATGCCATCTAACAAAGGAATGGAGAGAGATTAAATGGTTTAATAAGGGACCAATTAAAGTCTTAACCTACTCAAAAACCCATTATGCTAGGTCTACTCGATGATAAGTTTTGAACTTCTATCGTCTTTTGTTTCATTTATATTCATTTCACTACAAGCTTTAAAATATTACGTATCACCACTTGCCTTCAAATTGGAAACTATAGGAAAACGGTTAAAAATTTTAAATAATGTAATTACAATGAAAGTTTAAAATACCTTAAGGGTCAATTTTATATTATAGATTGTCCGAAATGGTGGTTTTAAAATGTAAGTTTGATAGCAAAGTTCGATTTAAGGGTTCTCAAAAGAAAACCGCAGAGCAATTGAGACACAGTCGGAAAGACGTGACAAATATTACAGCGGTTGTTACCGGACATTGCCTCTTCGGCAAACATGCCGAACGTATGCAAATACCCACTAAAGACTTCTGCAGAAGTTGCAGAGATGAGGAAGAGGAAGAAAGTATTCTACATTTTCTGTGTAAATGCCCTGGCCTCGCAAGCAGAAGGTTCATTGCTCTGGGTAAACCATTGTTCAATAGCCTGGAGGAACTAAGCAACTTACAACTTGGACGACTGAACAGGTTTCTGAATAGTAGTGGCTGGTTTGAAAAAGTTGTTTAAATCCTTCTGCAGTGTACGCCGCACTAAACATCAGAGACCTGATGAAGGTGGGTTCTACGGAACACGTGTGGTATCACAACGGACATGATAGGACTACGTGAGACTGTTTGGCCAGAGCCAAAGGTCTGGTACTCTAACCTAACCTGAGAGTGCTCACTAGCACCGGTTTTGCCATTAAGCGCACGACTAGGGCCCGGAAGCTCAATGCGGCCCGGAAATTCATTGTAAAAATAAAAAAAATATGGCAACCTTGCGCTGCGCGTCGTGAGACTCAACACACACAACTGTAGAAAGCTATAATACGTTTAACAAAATTATAACGGGTGGCCCCATCTCAACGCAGGATTACATAGCATATAAACTACTCATTTTTTAAATATTTTTTGAAAACAGAGTTATAGGAAGGCATTAAATCTTCAATTTAAAATTATTTTAAATTATACAGGGTGTCCCCAATAGTCAGGGCATATACTACATATTTTTTTTTTTAAATAGAACGCCCTATATATTATAATATTTTCTAATTCCCTATAAAATTCAACGTATATTTGGTTTAAAATGTCATATGTCTAAATTTAATTGGGTTTGAGATATTGACGTTTAAAATATGGCATTTTAAGACTTGCGGAGGCTGTAGCCCAAGGTAGAAATTAAGAGAGCTGTGCTGTAGCTATGGAACAGCGCATCTTATAGAGGTAAAGTTAAAAGACCTGCTGGTTCTCAGCAACCGTCTAGAACTGGTTTCGCTTCGAATCCGAGCGGTGTCGGCAAAAATGTAAATATGCGAATAGTGAATCCACAGTTTCTATATCTATATTGTGCTTTTATGATACAAGCCAGTTGATTATAAGAACGGGCAATATTTCTTTAAAAAGAGGACGATTGAAAATTTACAAATGGTCCAGTTTAACCTCTAATTTCCAATTAGGACGGCGTAGCTGGTGGTGATATATGTTTTTTAAACGTTTAATTATTTTGATATTTTTGCTATTAGTTTATCTTGCAAATTATGATAGGTGTATAGAGTCTGACCATGATCTTAAAGTCAGTGGCGGTGCCGATAGGACTTAAGCAAACTACTAACGATTTTAATATAAAATATCAGTATCAGCAGCTCTATCCTCTGGCCGTTGTTAGGCGATGAGCGTAAACAAACCAATGCGGAACTTGTGCCGAAGCCATTTAATGTAACTTTCTGATTTTGGTCGGACTCCACCGACAAATTATTCACAGGGTCAGGATTAGCTAAATATCTCATACAATCATAATATAATAAACATTGAACAATAAGTAGGGGACACTCGGAGAAAATCGGGTAGTATGATAAAATCGGGTGCTGATTTTTTTGTCTAAACGGCTGACGTCGTCTCTCCGAGATGGTTAAGGTTATTCACCATTACCATCCATCCATAGTTTAAATCACAAGGTTTCAACTGGTAAGTATCCCAGATGAATATTGCAAGTCCAAAACTCTTCTATCATTTAAGAAACATCTGAAACCGACCTACCCCAGGTGTGTTATTCACCTGCTGAAATCTGTCACTCTAGCTGTAATCGTCAAATATTGTGGTACGACCCTGCCTACGTTGTGTTTTTTTTTTAGGTTCTTTTAAAGTTTGGTACAACGGTAAAATTATTTCAGATTTTAAGATACCCTAGCCTTATTCTAATCCTTCCGGTTTTCCCTACTCATTCCTCGGCATTCCAATGCCAGATAATTAAAATCAAAGAGGTTTCATAAAACACTTATTTATTACAAATCGATATTCCAAAAATATACATGTTCAAACACTTTACAAAAGTATAATAAATATCGATTAAATTAATTATTACATTGTATAAACTTAATTTAAGATAGTCTGTCTCCCATAATTTAGCCCGTTTGCATCAACACATGTCTGCGACATTAAGAAGTGATGCGATTTTACCTTTTGTTGCCAAGTATGTCTGCAACTCTAATGGCAACACTCTTCCCTCTTAAAACCCATTTCCCATTATTTGATTGGTCTGCAACCATACGCTGTTTTAGATTGATCCCCTGTTAATCTGCAATTTATTTGTGTTACCTGTCGCCCAATTCTCGTGTACGTATAATTAATATTGTTTATCAATTTGCGTATATCATATGACCCTAAATTAACGTACACGTTTGGTATAATGGTACTACGTAGTATAGTGAAAAGTCGGGAGACAACTGTCCAGTGGTGGTGTCCCACTGCCGAACGATTCAACATATAACTTATAAAAGTGCAATAAAATTTAGGAGCTTGCTCACTTTCCGCATGTGTCACTTTTCTTCTCAAGTGAGCATTGTTTTTTAAATTACTAGAAAGTCAAAAGACAACTGTCCAGTGGTGGTGTCCCACTGTTGAACATTCATTCCTATGAAAAACCCGTCACACCATTTCAGTACACCTATTATAAATTAATGTTCTACAGGCAACATCATACCAAATAATTATAACCCTTCCGATAACTATATTTGTCATAATATTATAAAATAGATTATTACTTTATTATATATATACCTTCCTCCCCCAAGTCTTTATCCAACATTGCAGATCATTAATTTTACAAGTAGCATTATTACTGCATAATAATGTCTACCTTTGTTCTGAAGTACCCCGTAATAAATCCCATGGAAGACAAACTAACATCTGTTACAGTTAAAGGTTCCTCGACCCATTTTTATGACCCTATATTAGAAAGCAAAAGTGTATTGATTTTTGTTACATGGTACCGTTATACTGTTTTCACTCTTTAATTTAACCTTTAATAATCAATTTTGTCTGACGACAACTTTATTGACCTGCGGTCAGTTGCCCTTTATAACCCTTGCACATTTACTGATTTCAATTTAGTAGTAAAATTTGAAGTACGAGAGTTAATATAAAAAGAATATTTAGTTTTACTGAAATTACATGATTGAACCGCAAATACTGGGTTACCGTTTTAATTTGTAATTGAATAAAAGCGACTTTGGTCCTGCGGACGTTTTAGTCGGAATTTAGTAGACATCTATTGACCTGCGGTCCTCCCCTCAATTTATTTATCCCTTGAAAAATTGATGATTTGATTTATTTATAGTAATATGTGCAACAATGAAATTAATTAAGAGAATATTTAGTTTTTTTTATAGGTTCGGCATTTAAAGAATTAATAATTTAGAATAATAGCTGTATTGTCTATTAACCGTATTAGTTGGATTTTTTTTCTGCGCCTTCTTCAACGGGAAACACCGGCATTAGCTTCCGGAACCGTAGGGCTAACTCGGCGTTGATCCCGTCTGGTCAAGTTGCAGTTTACCCAATTAATTATTGTCAATACATCAATATAGCGTTTGGATTTAATTCCGTTATCAAAGATTTCTAGCGCACCGTCTCGACGTCCGGAGCCGTAGGGTCGATCGGCGCAGAGAGTCATCTCGATAAGTAGAAAAAAAATCCAACAGTTTGAATGATAATTGAAATGGAATATATTACCGAACATACAAAAAAAACATTCAGGTCATGAGTTTAAATTAAAGAATATTGAATTATTTATGACATTTTACCGTAAAAAGAAAAACAATTTATTTTACCTGATAAGAGCTTCATTTGCACTGCGCGTTCTACCACTTTAGCACTTCTTCTTGTTTTCATTGTATTGAAATAAATTTATTTTAATTTTAAGAATTTTATGGATGCGGCACTAAGTTTTACTTAAAAATTGAAATATCTGACTGGCAGCGTAACCGCTTGATTTTAGTACGACAAAATTTTGAATAATCCTCAAGAGCGTAGCGTCTCTTGTTTTTATACTCACGACCCCTCCGCCCTCCGAGTCGACGTATGGTAGCGTCGCTTGGGTCATATGTTTTTGATAAAACTAAAGAATTTGACCTGACTTATCCGTTTCCCTAAATATATGGTAAACTTTTACACTTTTGGTGGCTTTTAAGCTCTTTTAAAACGAGGATTCCTCTGTACATATTATTGGATCTAAAAATATTAGCTTCTTGGTTTTTGTCCTAAAGAAATATGCGGAAATTTTTTAGAAAAAAAAATAGCCCCGGGTCTGGGGCGTTTCACATCATTGTCTAAAATCTTTAAACAGACACAAACAGTTTGTATTTCTTCGTTTTTCTAAACATGTAGGATATTTTACCTTCAAATTATTGCTTAATACACATGATATAATGGTTACCCGGTATTATCATACTGGTTGGATAAAGTCTGGTAGTTTCCCATTTTTATTAAATATTTGGTTTTGACTAACTATGGAAATTTTATTAAAATTTAACAATGGTTAGCAAAGCTACAGTAATTTTGTAAAGTTAAATTTGAAGGAATCTTTGTCTCTGGTATCTCGAGAGTAGCAAGGACTAGTAAAATCCATTAAAAACATTTTTTATTAGTCAAGTAGTGTAAATAATAATGTGCACAGACACTGAGACAAAGCTTACCATTAAATTCTTAGCAAATAAAAATGTCTATGACGCAACTTTTAAACAAATTACAGCCTCATTTAACAAAAAAATTTAAAACGTTTAAACAATGGAACGCATTTGTATTCGTTATAAAAATATATTCAGCGAATCATATTCTTACAATTCAAAATGAAAAATGAAAATATTTTATTTAAAGGATGCAATTTTGCTCATAAACATTCAGTTAAAGGTAAACGAGAAGTATAGATATATTTAGAAAAAGGTAGAAAACGATGCCAGATCAAATGGAGGAGGTTAAAGGGTATTATGATTTTATTTTACCCTTAATTCTCGAGGCTGGAAAGGTAAGTAATTTACTTTATTTACAACCATGTATGTAATGTTTATATTTTAGACTTTTTAAGTTTGAAAGAAACATGTTTCTAACTTTAACATTTGTCCAGGTGGAAAGTGATAATTTTCCACCAAAATGTGTGTTTTAATTTTATTCGATTAATTAAAAATTTCTTATTATAGTACCTACCTACACTAAAATATTCTCAATAAATTTATTAACTTTTACAAATTATTTTACTAAGTTAATTGTAACACATTCGATTGGCGGTAATGGAAATTTTTAGTCCATGCTGAACATTCTGCGTCGAAACGGTAACTTTTTAGAACTGGAGTTTGGCGTCTTGTGACAATTTTACCTGAGAATCTGTAGATTTGTCGACGTACCCTTCCGCTACGGTCGAAGATCCCCCCCCCCCCCCCCCCCTATCTCTTGAACTAAAGAATGTCACCATCGTTATTTACCAATAGTGTGGCTACTGTTCGTCAGAAGAAGTGTCCCGTATATGTTTTACAATGCGGGGACTTTTAAAACACTGCAATTTTTTTGGGAAATTGACCCTATCGAATTATGGCTAACTTTAATTTAGAACGTCTATACGAGGGACAACATATTTTTTAATTAACCTTACCTAGTCATTATTCAATATGAATACTCTTGACTGGTAGGTTTTTGATGTTGGAATTTCGATGTGAACCTTATTTTCCACGATATTAACATCAGTCACTTTAATTTTTTACAGTTCGTCACTTCGACATGCACCTGATACACCAATTGTGCAACCTTTATACCGTATTGGCAATCTCGAATCTAGGGTGCCGATATAAACGCATCATACAGGAATTATTAGTAGCGTTTAACACGTTCAATAGAGAACACGCTATCCCCTACCTGCCACCTTCCATTCTTTGAACATGCGGTCGAAGCAGCAACGGGAGCTGTCGATACGTCGACTAGGCCGCACCACACACATATTCCCCCCTTCCAGAAATGTAGGAGAGTGGTTAGGTGTCTCTTTTTAACTGAAGGTTTTGCCCATATGTGCCCTCTCTCTTGGAAGCATTAGAGATTTCGCACCCTAGATTCAAATTTGTCAATACGGTATATACTTTATTATAAGGTGTATTCTTGAAAAATGCAGCAATGTTCTCAGTGAAGAAAATGCTGAGATTTTTGGATTTAGATCCTAAATTTTGTTGCTTTAAAAATGCCAAAAGGTTCGAAAATTTGAAGATGTCCACTTTACAGTAGTACGTAATTATTCAATAAATTAACCAAAGAGGGTTACCGGATTTTTGGTTTTGGCAATTGCGTTAAAATATGAGAGTACAACAGTTTCAGTAAAGTTTCACAAAGATAGTAGTACCTTACACGGCTCTTGTTAGGTAACAAATCTTTTTTCAAACTTTCCGCGGCTTCCCTTAATTGAGGAGGAGTACAAATGATTTCTTCTGAATTGCTTATATTTATTTATAAACACCCTTTTGATGATAAAATCTATCAAAAATGCAACTAATTTAAGTTTGTATGCTTGACTTGTTTAGTACCGTAGTAACCATTGTCAAAATATCAACTTGATGTTTTTTTATTTGTGGATGGTGGAGAAGCTTGTGGTTATCCAGGGGTCTTACTGTGTTTATTTTTCATTGTTATATTTGTCACAAAAACAATATTTGCATTTATGTATAGTTGTAAATAAAATAGAATACAAACCTGGGTGAAAAGTTTCATTCCTGTCTCGAGAAAAGGTTCACATCGGCGCTACCCGACTCAGTAAACCATCCATTTCTCTCGACAATAATTAAACACTTTCCACCTCGGTATAACGAATATAGTTTTATATTAATTTTTGTTAAAGTATGAAACTGACAAATCACAGTTTGTGTTTACTGAGGCTCCGCCTTCTTCATTGAAAAGTATTTTAATTACTTTTTTCTACTCCCACATGGAAATTTGCTGTTTTCTTTACACTTAAGTGGCGGGTAAAGTAGGCTATTCCAGTTAACTGTGCGGCAAAATTTCATAACCATCCTAGTTAGGTTATGAAACTGACCAATCACAGTCAATTACAGAGAAGCCAAATTTACATGTCGTAAATTCGTTTTCTGACAGTTGAGAGAAGTTAGGTTAACAATATGCTTCAAAAATATGCAAATCTGTCAGATGAAATTTGTTCTTGTTAAATTTAAATCAAAACATTTATCCCAGAGTCCATGTATACACCATATTTTCCTAAAAAGTACACAAAATGGTGCAAAAATTGAAGGTATAATAACAAAATTAATACCAAAATATATTTCTACCAAATTATTGTTATTTTCTGACCGAACTAAAGATTTGCACACAGACCCACTTTCTTATTTCAAAAATATCTTTATTTCTATTCATTTCAATTACTACAAGTTTTGCATAAAATGTACTATATACCTACCAAATGAACGTTTCCTTACTAAATTTTTTTCCATATAAATAATATATTATTATAAATATTTGTGCACGGGGATATTTTCCAATATATTTTGAACAGGGATCCAACCCCAATTGATCTTAAAACTTTTATTATACGCAACAAACATAGAAAATTAATTGGTAATTCTTCCTTAAATGGTTTAAGATAACCCAATAAAACAGACGAAATTATAAGATTTCTAGAAAAAAAATCCATTTTTCCGTTTCCGTTAACAGTGTTGCTAGTTTGTAAATTGGCGATTATTTTAAAAAATTTGACCATAGCGAACGTTAAAAATTCATATTAATGCACAAAATCCAATTTTAACTGTTTAAAACGAATTCTACAGCTATTTTGTTGTACTCTCGGAGTTATAATTTATACGCAAGCAGAAATAAACCCGAGAAACCTTTTTTCTTCTGTGCAATTCAGTAAAATCGAAATACCTACGGTTGAGAAAATAAATTGTTCGTGTTTATTAATATATATATCGCTTTTTGTCTGTTATTCTGCAAAAAGCCGAATGTGAGAAAGATAGATATATTCAAAAGTGAGTTTGTATAAATATAAGAACTTACCCAAATCGATAAATATGTTACAATGTAATTTGGTCAATGGGTTTGCCATCAAAATTAATTTTTGTTCAATTGTTTCTTATTATCGTTCTCACAAGTTCATGGCCAACCCAAAAGACAAGTTATGATGCCTAATTTAAATACTTTTTTTAAATTCTTAGCATGAAGCTCGGAAGTTAAGTCGTAGAAAAAATATACTGTACAACTCACGCTCAGAAGTTTGAGCACTCCGCCTATGGCGTTGTGCTCAATTTACTTCCTCGTGCAATATGGACATCATATCTACTATTGTTGCACAAACTACAATTACTACATTTTTTAGCAAGTATGTTTGTTTAAATGGTAAGGAGCTAGATTTTGGACCGTAGTCATTAAAACCCCACCTATCAGTTAACGTTACTAACCCACACAATACCACAACAATTCAATGAATGAAGCAAAGCCATACATATTACTTATTGTGCTCTTCTGTAACCATTTTACAGCCTTATAGTGCTTTTAGAATAAATGGAAAAATGACACCTAAATATCTCATTCTTTCGTCACTGTTATAGTGATATAGATTTCCTTACAGAAGCGATTCATATATTTTTACTAAAACTACGTTTTTCATTGTATGTGCAATATGACCAAAAACCGATGTTTTTCTCTATTATACTGTAATAATACATATTTGTACTATTTTTTTAAAGGAATTAGTAAATGCTAAAAATGTTGTGCCAGAATTTTCTAAGATTGGTGAAGTGTTGGATCTAGTAACTCTATATGACAGAAAAATAGAAGACGTTCTAACCAAAAAAATAAAAGAAACATATCCTTCGCATAAGTAAGTTTACTATAAGCTTTTTGTTTCTATTGTGCATATGATCCTAATTGCAGGGAACAGGGAAAGGAGGTGGAATGTCCAGCCTCGACCAAAAATACGATACCAATAACTAAGTACAGCAAATGTACTATTATAGTTATAAAATTGTATTTTTGTAAAGATGCGTTGTATTTTGGTCAAGAAGCGTCTGACACTCAATCGTTTAGTAACTAAAAACATTAATTAATTCAAGTACAAATCAAACTGTAGCTTGACAATAGTTAGACATAACAACCATAAACAACAAAAACTGCACCATAAAGCTAAGTACAAGAAACTGAAGAATCAAAAGTGGGTATGTTTCTTGGTTAGGTAGTTCCCATGATACAACTACAAAAGATAATATGATACCGCGCAGGTGGGCGTGACTTTCGTGACGTTACCTAGTGAGTAAAAACCGCCATATTGCGATATTCTCCGTTGTTTACGTTAGAGTTTGAATTATGTACCAGTCGTTTATTTCTGATAACTGATTTGTAAAGTTACTGAAAAATGAGGTGTGCGGTATATGGTTGTATAATGTCGATTAGTTTAAAATTAAAAATGCTGGTGCTTGCTCCAAATATTTCAGTGACGATGACCATAAATGAAATTTTGAAACACGAATTGTTGAAAAATACACCTGACAATATCGGCCTGTTTATTTTTTTACTCTGCATATTTATTCTTTGAAATCAGCTCTTCAATATTATGTTCGAAGGGCAAAAATGGTATTTTTTTATTGTTGATGTATTTTTGTAGCAGAGAATTCGAATGATGCGACCCTTTCTAGAAAAAGAAAAATAGGAATAACATTAATTTTGTATTAAAACTTTTTATGTAAAATAAATCCAGAACAATTTTTTTTCTTGAACGAATACTAGACACGGGTAAAAATATTTTAAGCTCTTTTCTATACAAAAAAATATTGGACAGTGTGTCGTTTTCCAATTTCCATATTCGCAATGTATACCTACTTAACTTGTTCGTGTTAAGTATATCAACTTTTAGAGTGAACGGTTAAATATTCATTTCTATTGTTTATTTTTATAATTATTTTAAATAACGATATTCCTTATTATTATTTTTATTATTATTAACTTTTCCAAACAATGCCATCATTTATTATTAATTCTACTTGTGCATGTCATCTTTAAAGTACTCGGAGTCAAAATATTTATAGTTTCAAATAATTTAAAAATAAAATATTGTTGCATATAAAATAAGTAACATGCTGTTTCCATGTAAAATTTTAGTCTAAATGAATTCCTACGTACTTTAAAGAAGTTTTCCCGTTACCATAATCACATCTAAAAGTTTGAGTTAAGGAACGTAAGTAAAAAGAACTTTTAATTTTTGATTACAATAATCAATCTATCTATATAAAATGTATGTTTCAGGATTTAAGTCACAGTAGACATTCTAAGGCTAATACGATTTGAAATAAATTTATTAAAAATTTCATATAAAATTGCCTTTTAATAACGTAAACTACGCTTTGCCGTATAATTCGGCGCATTCAATTCAAAAATTCCTCACTAGGTGACGTCACGATCCACTGCGCACCCTGTTGATATTATATCTTGTGTAGTTGTATCATGGGTAGTTCTTGACTTCGGCCGGCGCTGGCGCGGCTTTCTGCAAAGTCTAGCACAAGTTTTTGATAAATTATTTATTTAAAGAAAGGGAAAATAAACTACTTTTTCACAATTTAATCCTGAAAGAAAACTAGAGCAAACACTGTTTATGTATATACTTATGTCAATTTACAAGCTTGATGTCAGATTGAATCTTATATTTTTCTTACTAAAAAGTTTCAAATTATAGACATTCTACCTTCTATACTGTTATAGATCTTAGTTCAAAAAACATAAAAAAAAAGGGAATTAAAAATGACTCGACGAATTTTGTAGGCATATTTGTGAAGAAGAATCGAAAAAAAGCAAATCAAAACCAAAACTCACTGATGATCCAACGTGGATAATTGACCCGATAGATGGCACTGCCAACTTTGTTAGAAGCATGCCAATAACTTGCATATCGGTAGGGTTAGTGATAAATAAGATACAAGTTATGGGAGTGGTATATATTCCGTATATGGATGAACTTTTTACTGCTTTTAAAGGACAAGGGGCTTTTCTCAATGGCAAAAGAATATTCACAAGTCGATGTAAAGGTATTTATCTACATACTAACAAAAATAACATGTTTCATTTCAAATCAGAAATAGTAATGTGTGTTAGTTTATAATAATATCTGTTAATAATTAGGATCGATAAAGACATTTTATATCCTTTCCTATTTTCGCTTTACAACTAGAGTGTTCTATGATATTTCTTCTAAAAATCCACATTTTTTTTCATTCAAACCTCTATAGATAGTAAGAAAAACAGGTGTTCTGGTTTCGGAGGTATCGCAAGTAGATTTTTAAGCCCTCCATAGAGTAGTTATTACGGGGCTTAAGGCCAAGCAGAAATTGGTATAGTTAACAATATACGTAATGCAATCGTAATGTTTGGGAATGAGTTGGTTAAGTTACTTTTTGTAATGTGATTGACTACAGACAGTGTAACTTTTAAAAATAAAATATTTCTCGAAAACGATGATAGATTATCTTTTTAAAGAAAAATCCCACGAATACACGAAATACTGAACAAGTCTAATTTTAAGAAAATCACAACCACTAGTCCGAAAGAAAATACCACAAATATAACATTTGGCGTAAAAAAATTTACTTTTCCCTTTGGATAGTAATATTTCCCACTATTTGGCAACTTGGAATAAAAATTAGGTTTCGCATTAAATTACTGACCAATCACAGTATGGGTTAACTGAGGCTCTTCATGCATGGAAACTAAGGGGAAACAAATCGTAATTAAAGTTACCATGAGAAAATTCTGGAAATAATTCCTATGAACGGCAGTAGAGTTTTGGACTTGCATTGTCTTTATTTGTTTAAAATCACTACGTTTCAACTGGTAAGCATCTCCAGTCGTCTTCAGGTGAATACTGAATAAGTACGGTAACTACAGCTCTATTTATACTAGGCAGGTGCTGTGACGCATGACTAGTGGGTGGAGTCATGCGTGTTGCTAGGTGCAACTCAAACGAAGCTCTCAAAAGAGAAACTAACCACATCAAGACCGACCTCAACAAGAATGGCTACCCCATGAAATTGATTGACACAATATTGGAAAATCGCAAGAATCGGCCAAACACACGTAAAGCAGAGAAAGATATACAACCAATACTCAATATTCCTTATGTCAAAGGAGTATCCGAGAAAATAAGAAGACTAGGACAACGATAAAACATCAACACAGTATTCAGCTCAAGAGACACTTTAAGAAGCCACCTAACGAAGACGAAACCAGCAAGCCAGAAAGACAAGAAAAATTGTGTCTACCAGATTCCCTGCGAATGCGGCCAATCTCACATTGGTGAGACACTAAGACCACTAGAAGTAAGGATTAAAGAACATAGAAATAAAAAGGAGAGACCTAAAAATCAGGTGCAGCTGACCACGCGGACGCACGGCCATCATATCATGTGGACAAAAGCGGAAATCCTGCAAAAAGAACCGCACTGGAGGAAGAGGAAGATTAAGGAAGCTGCGACCATACACCAAAATCCAGGTTGCTTTAGTAAGCCTTCATTAGATATGAGAAACGTCGGGAAACCCTTGTTAAGTAAATGTAATCTTAGAATAGGACCACCCAAGAGTTAAACGCATGATTCATCGAGCATGACGTCATCGAGCATGACTCATCAAGCATGACTCATCCAGTTATGCGTCATTACCTAGCAACACGCATGACTCCACCCACTAGTCATGCGTCACAGCACCTGCCTAGTATAAATAGAGCTGTAGTTACCGTACTTATTCAGTATTCACCTGAAGACGACTGGAGATGCTTACCAGTTGAAACGTAGTGATTCTAAACAAATAAAGACAATGCAAGTCCAAAACTCTACTGCCGTTCAAGAAACGTCATTGTCTCCAACCTTTAAACAGACAATAATTCCTATGTTCCGCATTTTTCCGCAAGAGGGCACAATTGAAAATTGGTAACATTATTACAAAGCTTAGATAATTTTGGATCATATTGGTCTAAGGTTCATTGATGTACCGATCTTGATAACAGTGGGGGAAGGCTATTTAAAATATAATCATTTAAATAACCGATTTTAGTAAATATATGTAATATTGTTTGGAAGAAAAACGTAAGTACTTTTAATTATCATATTCATTGGTACACGATAGTTCCTAATAAAATTGCTAGAAAGAGGGCGTAATGTGTAATGGTAACAGTTTTTTTTATTTTATCCCGAAAACTCAAGTCATACGGTATAACTATGATATCATATTCGGAAAGTAGACTAAATTTGCAAGAAAAAATGTGAAGACCGCAGTCTGGTATTTTTGTTTGCTTCGGAGTTATTTATAACAATAACAGTTTTTTTTTATTTTATTCCGAAAACTTAAAACATACGGTATAACTATGACATCATAATCGGAAAGTAGATTAAATTTGCATGAAAAAATGTGAAGACCGCAGTTCAATATGTTCTTTCGTTTCAGAGTTATTGCCAAAAGAATAACTTTTAACACTTTAATTGAAGAAGTGATAGTTTTCATAATTGTCATCAAGCATTCCACGACCATTTTTTTTAACACCATACTAAAATTATCATGCCTAAATTAGAAATTTTTCTTAATTATATTATTAATTCTAAAGTAGTTTTTGGGCCATGAAATAATTAGTAACAAACTTGCACAAACATAAGAATTAAAAAAAAACAGTCACTTTTTTATTTAAAGTGATTAAAGTTATTCTTTTGGCAATAACTCTAAAACGAAAAAACATGTTGAATTGCGATCTTCAAAGTTTTCTTGCAAATTTAATATAATTTGCGATTATGATGTCATAGTTATATCGTATGATTTAAGTTTTCGGGATTAAATCAAAAAAACTTATTATTACAAATTGTGCCCTCTAACAATTTTTTTAGGGACTATCGTGTACCAATGGAAACGACAATTAAAAGTACTTACCATTCTCCTATAAAAAAGCTTAATTTTACTAAAACCGGATAAGTCGTTTAGAAGTCAGCACTTTAAATGCAGAATAAAAATTATTTCCACAATTTTCTCATAGTCACTTTTATTACGATTTTAAAGTTTCTATGCCCAGTAGTTTCCGATGTATGCCCGGTGGCCAGTCTTAATGAATCACCCTGTATACCAGTAAGACGCAGATTCTTGTGCGTTGAACGTTATAAGGTTAAGTGCTTGCTGGCTTGCTAAATATCAATAAGCAGGCACAAAATTTTCTAAAATACCACTGTTCATATTTTCAATAGGTTTTCTATATTTTACTTTAATTTGTAGAAATTCAACAATCCATTATGAACTACGAAATTACCGTAGCAAGACAAAGTGACTATTACTACAAGTTATATACTTTCAGGTTTAAACACCTTATCAGGATTATTCAAGGGTAAGATTAATTTTATTTCATGTGCAACTTTTGTTAAGAACGCAGTGGTTTTACGCATATTTAGACATGTAATAGATTTTTTCCTATTCGCTCAGTTATAAAAGATGCTTCCATTGCAATATTGACAAATCAGAATTTTCCCTAAAAAAATAAATAATAAATTTATTGGTGTGCCTACCACGAATTTTTAAGACTTTTCCAGCTGTATTCACTAAAGGGTTCTGTTCTGTCCTCGTTTGCTGCACATATATATTTAGGTTTATAAATAATATTAATTTTAAGTTTAAAATTACAATTCCTATAAATGTTATTTGTTTTGAGGGTATTTATTTGAATTCAAAATTACGCGTTTTGTATATTTATTGCATTCTAATTCATTGATTTACCTTTTCTTATTACGTCGAAACTACATTGTTCTCGACTTTCCATGTCCTACTTTTTAACCGTTCCCCGTACCCACCGTACGCGAAAAGTACCCGATTTGGAAGGTAGAGAGAGAGATACAGCAGAAGCAAATCAACTAGCGACGGTACCGCGCCACGCGTGTGGGTGTTTATCCATTTTTTCCCAACTACAAATCCCAAACTTGGTAAGTCGTGCATATTTCATAAAAATATATACTTATTTTTTTTACGATATTAAACGTTGCTAGACCTTGTGGTGGTCCCTAACCGGGGAGATCCAGGCGTGGGCTAACTAACACCAGCGCAACCTATGTTCATACAGTCTGTATTTGAGTGGCTAATAACGCCACAGGTTCTAAATTTAAAATCGTCCTAAATTGACACTTCTGGATTTAAAATAACAAGTGTTAGACTCAGTCATTTCAGTTTTTTATTGTAAATATTTTTTTGATTTTTCTATTAATTTATAAAGAAAAAAGTATTTTATTACGTACTATGTTCTTTAATGGAACTAAAACTACATATATTGCAATAACATCCCGACAGAATTATTTATCGGTAAAACGATTTAATCCCAAAAAGATCAAATTAATACAATACCGTCAATAGTATATCAAAATAATGCCAAGGTGAAAATACTACTGGGCGACTATGATATCTAAATGTATAAGTGAATACAGATGTTCAGGTTTAGAGGGTATACTTTTAATTTTGAGATAAATTTAAAAGAAAATATACATACCTATATTATTAACGACCTCTTTAATTTAACAACCTACTTGCCTCTGTATTTCCTTTTGTATTTCATCGTTCTATTGTAGTTTATAATAAACACAACTGTGCCAAAAGACTGTATAACATCTTTAACTTGATATTGAAAATTATCCACAAAAAAAAGTAGTAAAGTATAACTATCATTAATGCTTACAAAAATTTAGTGCAGTTGACGAATCTATAGTAAATACTGTAATTATCATGACCGGCTAATTAGTAAATGTAAGAACAAAACTTAATCGAAAATGCTATATTACAGATTTAGGTCGTTTGGATGTGCTGTCGTGGCTTTGTGTTACGTAGCATGTGGACGAACAGATGCATATCAATGTGACGGGTTGTTTCCCTGGGATGCAGCTGCAGGCACTCTTATTGTAACCGAAGCTGGAGGTCACGTTACAGATACCTTAGGTAAATTATCTGTTTAGTTAATTGATTATCAATAAAATCTTCGTGCAGCTCGACATAAAACTTGTTGGTTAATACCTTAGAAACCAAAAGTTCAATTTTCTAAGGTCAATACAGCAACTTTAATAACAAAAATATTTTGGAGTAATCGTTGTAGAGTTTGTGGGATACTGGTCTACCTTAGAGTTAAGGTTTATCAATCACCAGTATCCAACAAACCCTACAAGTAAAATTTTGAAGTAAATCTGATCTACGTTTCCAGCCATCTTATTCTATAGTAAATGTCACATACTTTTTTAATGATTTGACGTTTCTCTCGTCGAACATGTGATTTAAAAATTCCTTAATTCCGAAAACGGCTTTTCCTCACGAACATTTGTGTGAACAATTGTCATTAGTGACTGAAATCAGAGACTTGGGTATTACCTTTAACTCAACACTGTAATTTATTCCTCATATAACAGATATAGTTTCTAAGTCACACTCACACAAACTATGAAACAACTTTATTTCAAAAGCTACAAGAATGGCCAACCTAAATCAAAACATTGACTTCTTTGGCAGTAGCTACTTTTCTTTCAATAGGCAACTCAGATTCATGAACCTAGCTTAGAGTGATTTAATGGTTTAATTTGTACTTGGTTATTCAAGCCTTTCATGACTTTTCTTGCCATTTAGTGTTTTACTTTTTTTTATCACTTATGTTTTAGTGTTATATTTGATTACATAGTTATCAAAATTTTTATTATACAACGATGTTTATTGTACTGTTTACAAAATGGGCTTGCCCGTAAATAAATAAATAAACATTCACTAGATTAATGAGAGATGGATATATAACTTACCGTGTATTTGCATGTACAGGGTTAGTCAATGATAGAGTGAAGTTCATTTTCTCCTATATCTTAAGAATTAGATAAACATTCGAATTAAAAATGAATATTTTTAGAGAACCTGACATCGATCCCGTTAGTATATATTATATCTCTGCCTACGCATATCTCTTTCCATGCTTCATCAATCGGCGTGTCATGATCTCCTCTGGTTCCAGTTTTGCTTGCCCGAGTATTCGTTGCCATTCCGATCTAATGACTCGCAAGGCAAACTATGTGCTGAACTGTTTCCCTAACTTGTCCGCATAATGTGCAGTTAAGGTCATAATTGTACAGTAGCATTTTGTTCAGATGATTCTTGACAGCCATCAGATTCTCTGCGTTCTTTCAATATCACAGAGCCGTCAATCATTCGTTCACGTGTTAAATAATAAGTGCAGTATTGTTTTGTATTTGGTATTTTTAGAGATCATTTTACTATTATTTTGTACGTAGACTTTCTGGTTATAAACTGTTGGACTGTGTGTATCTGTGAAGTGTTCTTTTTATGAAAAAGCAAGTACATATATTGTGTATTTGGTAATTCAGTATTATAGGAACACCAGTCCGGCCCTAACCAAACCTTAAGAGCGTTTTCACACGGCACCATAAATCGCGCGCGACAAATGGTCGCAATATTGCTTTTACACCAAATTATGTGTTTTCTAATGAGCCATTTTCACACACAAGCGATATTAGAGAACACATAATTTGGTGTAAAGCAATATTGCGACCATTTATCGCGCGCGATATATGGTGCCGTGTGAAAACGCTCTAAGTCCTGTAAAATAAATGTGACTAGAAATGACTTGTGTCATCGACGGCCATTTTCACACACAAGCGATATTAGAGACACATAATTTGGTGTAAAGCAATATTCCGACCATTTATGGCGCGCGATATATGGTGCCGTGTGAAAACGCTCTATAATAGGACGCAACCTGTTGTGTGAGGTTGCTACGGCCCACTACTGAATTGAACACTGTACAGACTGAACTGGGAATTTTTTTTGAAGGAACCAGTATCCGCTTTTGATCCCATCTGTGGTTAATTAAATCTTCAATCGCTAAGTTTTATGAATATATAGAACATTTTCTGTATGCAGAATTCAATGTTAGATGAATGTAACATGTAACTACCTTTCATTAAAGTATATTACAATTGATTTTTAGGTAAAGAATTTGACTTTATGAACCCAAATTTTCTTGCAACCGCTACAAAGGAGTTGTCAGATCAATACATGGAAGTAGAACGAAAAGCAGATGAAGAGCGCATTAATTTGGCGAAGGAAAGTGAGGCTATTGCATAAGTTAATACCAAGACATAAGAATAGGTTTAAAGAAATATGTATATAATCATCATCAATATCATTATTAAATAATAAATCTCTTTCACTCGCAGTTTATAATTCATTTACGACTGACATCAATCAGAGTGCCCAGACTAGCTAAATAGAATATGACATTACTTGAAATATGTGTCTCGATGTAATAATTTTCTACTTGGAAATAAACTCAGCATAATTTTTTCTTAATACGTTCAAAAGCACTTAAGTATTTTAAAAAGTGACGCCTTTAAAGTGTAAGAACTTTGCACATTATTTATTAATATATAAAATAAAAGTAAATTCCGAAAAATGGCGAACATTATCTACTTTTTTGGATTGCCTCGCCATCGTTTTCTTGAGCAGTTGAAACTCAATACGGTGCTGTTTCGAAATTAATTTGGAATGGAAGATATGGGTTCAACTTTTGTAACTGACTTTTATGAAATACTAATTCCCCTTGGTCATCACAAAGTGCTACTAATTCAACACATAATTTCACACATACATATTTTTAAATTTTATTCAAAATATTTGAGTCAAATGCTGGGACCAGCAGTAATAACATGGGGTGAGGTTAAAGCAGTTAAATACATACGTGAACTGTTGTTCTACATCTTTGTAAAGGAAACTTTCGAATCCAAATACGTATATTATATTAAACAAAAAATAACTTTAAATACTAAACAATTAAAAATATATTCTTTTAACGAAAACAATAACAACCAGATATTTGCACAGTCTAACATTATGATATATAAATAAAAGATTAAAATATTTTGTATAACAGATAAAAGTACATCAAGAAACACTAAGTTAATTAGGCTACGTTGTTAAAACAATGCATAGTAGAATACATAAAAGCAATGTCAGTAAAAAATTAATGTTTTAATAAAAAGTTTATCCGAAAGAAAGTCAAAATAAAAAATCTAGACAAACTAAAAAAAGATGACGGATGTAATGGAGCAAGTTCAAGATTATTACCAATTTATTTTACCTTTAGTACTTGAAGCTGGAAAAGTAAGTAGACTAAATCGTTATTAAGTGGGTTATAGTATTTTTAAGAAAGCATGAAAATTAAATAAATTCAAACCACCTGAGAGTACCATATACCATAAGGTTGAATTGCATCTTACAGTGTTAGATATTAAAATATATATCAGATTACATAGTATAACCAAGAAGTGAAAACTATTCTATTCTCGTCAGTACAGTATAGGTGTGAACAAAAGAGTTCAAAACCGGTCTGCAGGTGGTGACATCTTAAGTAAAGTTCCTGTGTCTGTTTAAAGGTTGGAGACAATGACGTTTCTTGAACGGCAGTAGAATTTTGGACTTGCATTGTCTTATTTGTTTTGAATCACTACGTTTCAACTGGTAAGCATCTCCAGTCGTCTTCAGGTGAATAGGTATTCAGTAGAATTTTGGACTTGCATTGTCTTATTTGTTTTGAATCACTACGTTTCAACTGGTAAGCATCTCCAGTCGTCTTCAGGTGAATAGGTATTCAGTAGAGTTTTGGACTTGCATTGTCTTTATTTGTTTAGAATCACTAGGTAGGTAGGTAGGTATTCACCTGAAGACGAATGGAGATGCTTGCCAGTTGAAACGTAGTGATTCTAAACAAATAAAGACAATGCAAGTCCAAAACTCTACTGCCGTTTAGTAAAGTTCTTACTTCTTGGCAGCAGAGCTGGGCAGTAATTGCTTTAAAAGCGCTCGAAAAAATGCTTCAAGCGCAATAGCACTCCGAGCACAGTGTTTCAAGCACAATAGTACTCCGAGCACAGTGCTTGCAAGCACATTGCAAGTGCTCGGTATTTGGTACCTACTTAAAGCCCTTTATAAAAAGTGCTTGGTAATTGGTAATTTAATTTCTCATTTCAAGCGTTCGCTAGCACTCAAAATCACTCAAAATTTCTTTTCTCGGTAATTGGTAATTCCAAGCCCTTAGATTTTCCAAAGGGCTTGGTGCTCGAAGTACTTTTTTTGAGTGCTTTATCCAGCTCTGCTTGGTAGTACTATGCAATCTGATTTGTATTTTAATATCTAACATGGTTAGACGAAATACAACCTTATAGTATAAGGTACTTTTCACTTTCATGTGGTTTTTAAAATATAATATTTCTTTAAGGTATTAGCAAATGTTGAGGAGATTTATATAGAATTTAAAAGAGAAGAAGTGTGGGACGTAGTAACCATATATGACAGAAAAATAGAAGATATTCTTATTAGGAAAATAAAAGAACAATATCCTACCCACAAGTAAGTCCTACGGCTATTTTCTAAAATTGAAACAATTTAGTTATTGTCATATAAAAACCATACTCCTTAGTCATTTACACATAGCGTAGATATACTACAAAAATTATCCAAGTGTACATTTCGGATAAAATATACTAATACAATCAGTCTGATTTTTTTTATTTTTCTGACATGTAAAGTTCAGACTACAATAATAAAATTATAAGATTTTAATACACAAGGTTTAAAATATCGGTTTTCCTGAAATTTCATTTTTGGTATGCCATATTATGTAGACCAGTTATATGTTACAAAAAATTATAATTATTAGATTCAACACGACCAAAAATTTTGCAGGCATATTGCGGAGGAAGAAACTGATGGAGGCGAATCAACACCGAAACTTACCGATGATCCCACCTGGATAATTGACCCGATAGATGGCACACACAACTTTGTAAGAAGCATGCCAATAACTTGCATATCGATAGGGTTAGTTATAAACAAGAAACAAGTTATGGGAGTGGTATATAATCCTTATATGAATGAACTGTTTACCGGATTTAAAGGACAAGGGGCATTTCTAAATGGCAAAAGAATATATACTAGTGGATGCAAAGGTATTTAAAGTATCTTGCATATTTTTAATAGTACGAGTCTGTAATCCAAGGCATCTTGCGATTTGAGGAATGAGAAAGATACAATACAGGCTTGTTCATAAAAAAACAAGTGAGATTTTGACGTTCGCTATAGGACTGACCACAGCATTTTGCTACTTGACTACGGCTAGTAAAGATACAAACGAAATAGCTGCAAGGAAGATGTCGCCACTTTCTCTAAAAAGACGCCCCCGCGCGTCAAAGTGACAAAATTAAAGGGGCTAGCAATTATGTCTCATTCATCTTCTTAAATCGAGAAGGCTATGCTGTAATCGATGTTGCAGCACTTTATGCCTATAGAATAAATAGAGTGAGAGGTAGTTGTTACCGCTGTAAACTTCTTATGGCGCATATTTCGGTACAGAATGAGCTTTTTCACTATTATTAAATTTAATAGTTTTGACAGTTGTGTTTCATCAATATGTTATTTAATTACTTTTTTTTAATGAAAAAGCCCTTTCAGTAGTTTATCCAAATATTTAAGTTTGATAATCAAATTAGTTTTATGGACAATTCTGTATAGTATTTTAAAATAATTTATTTCCCTAAAGCAAAATAATTTTTGTAGAAATACAAAAGTCTGTGTTAAACTATGAACTGAGTGTAGCACGAAGAAACGAAACCCTCTATAACATGTATATGTTTAGGTGTAAACATCTTATTAAAATTATTCAAGGGTATGTATTGGTGACGTTTTTAAATTATGTTAACTATGCAGACGCTAGGTGTAAGAACTGCAAATACATATTCAACAACATCATATCTGCTAAAAAACTTATATCTATTTGGTATAATCCTTATATAAACCCCTAACCTTAAGCTTAGGTCACTGAGTACCGAAAACAATTAGAAAGATACAGTTCCTACCTTAGCAATATATTGATAATTGTTCCGATTATTCGTATCTTCGTATCGAAAACATTTTTGTATTTAGAAAGTTACTTGGAACGATTGGGAAACTGACCGAGAAAGAGAATAAGAAAAGAAAAAAACACAGATTGATGCTTACCATAAAAAACCCTATCGTTAAAACATTTTACTTAACACGGCCCTGAGTTTATAGGTTGATTTGGTCATTGTTAAATTAGACAGCGTATACAGAGTATCAAAAAGTCTGGAATAGTGCAAATATTTTAAAAACTACTTAGTCTATTTTTTTGAAAATTGACACATCCATATTGTGGCTCGCCTAGGATGGTAGACGAAACAAGTTTTTGTAATTGTAGAGGGTAAATTAGCAAAAATTATCAACTTTTTTATTTGAAATTGAACGTCTTCTATACTTTTAAAGAATCAAATAGTCCCTTAAGGTCTAGTTATACAATCACGGCTTAAGCTTAGCTCAGCATGGATCTAACCTTTAAATTCCTGTTGAGGTTGCACAAATGAAGTTTAAGCTTGGTTCAACGCTGAACTAATTGTACAACCGGATTTAAAAGACAAATTCAACGATATAAGGTTCAATGGTTTTATCTGACAAAATAATATATTTATGTAAAAAATATCATCATCTATTCTTGAAAATTAGGAAGATGAGAAAACCCTTGAAATCAGGTAATCATTGAACGGTAGTAGAGTTTTGGACTTGCATTGTCTTTATTTGTTTGGAATCACTACGTTTCGACTGGAGATACTTACCAGTTGAAACGTAGTGATTCTAAACAAATAAAGACAATGCAAGTCCAAAACTCTACTACCGTTCAAGAAACGTCATTGTCTCCAACCTTTAAACAGACACCAGGTAATCATTGTTAGGTTAGATAATAAACAGATAGTTAAAATTTTATTCATGGTTGGATATGGTGACCAATTCTTGAATCAAATGTTTCAAGGAGAAGGAGGAGAGTGGCCTGCCAGATTCCCAGACTTTACCTCTTTGAACTTTTATTTGTGAGGACATTTAAAAAGTAAGGTCTACAAAAACTGACAGGTTAATATATTGAAGATTTCAAGTATTGTATTAGAAATGACCTAAAATTCGATACATGCTAAAAATACCGTATTAAGAATTTATGGACAAGATTCTGCCTAGCTAATAATTATAGCCAAAAGTAATTTTTGTTCAATTTATAAGTATTTCCTGTTTACATTGTTTGCTTGTTAATTTATTTAAAATTTGTTTTCCTATGTCATTTTGACAGATAAATCCATAAAACTCTATATCGTTGAAATTGTTTTTCTCAGGCCAAATCATTCGGATATCATTTCTTGTTTTTTGCTCATTTCTGAGCGTCGATTAAACAATTAATCTTTGTAGCATTAGATCATTAGGGTGTGGCGTTCTAGGCCTCTGTTATGTGGCGTGTGGACGAACAGATGCATATCAAGCGGAAGGATTGTATCCCTGGGACGCAGCCGCAGGAACTCTTATTGTTGTTGAAGCTGGAGGTTATGTCACAGACTCTTCAGGTAGAGGCAATTCTGCTTTGACAGTTTTATGGTTGGCTAGTAATTAGCAAAAGAGCGTTAATTCCCTAAGCCAAAATGACATAAAGCAGAGCCTATATCACTTATACTACTGTGAAAATGTTTTAGACTACGAGGTAGAATTTTAAGTGTTTTTTCAAGTATTAGTTGCTACAGGAAAGAAAAGTATCACATCGTGTGTTTCTAAACACCTGCTAAAATCAGGTTTAAAAGGATGTGTCCTTCGTAAGTCCCTGTTTAGGGGTGGTAACAAAGGAATACCTTTAAAATATGCCAGAGACCATAAAGATTGGACACAAGAAATGTTTTCGCGTGCTTTCTACCGATGAGTTGAAATTCGAATTGTCCGGTAGTTAAAGACGTCAGTTTGTAAGAATTAGAAAAGGAGAAGCATATCAGCTCGAATGGTTACAACCAACTATAAAGCACGGGGGAGGTTCGGTGTTAGTTTACTACAAAATCTTTACACTAGCAATTTTGCTTTGGGTATATTTCTCAAGATATTTTTAAAAAACGTATAGTTGTTTATCGTCGCACAAAGGTGGTCAAAACATTTTCACAGTACTGTATGTCGCCTACATTTAAACAAAACTCTAACTTAATGACCCGAAATATTAATTTAAAATATAATCTCTATAGTCCTGTAACTAATCCATTTATTTTTGCCGGTTGAAGACTTATACCTATATTTAAAATAATAAAAGAAACATAATGCCGTTTTCAATCTGATTAAATAAAAGCAAAAAAAAAAAAGAAACACTTGCTCTGTAAAATATGTATACAGGGTGTTACAAATTCAACGCTCACCATCGGAATCTCGTAAACGGTAAGAGATACAGCGAAGGTTCAATTGGGGAAAGTTGCACAATTTGGAGACGCCTAACAAGACGTTGACAAATTTGAAAAATTCTGGGTACTTCCGAAGATATTTGGAAAATAACGAAAATTCTTGTTCCTGTTCTTATTTTTTCCTAGCTCTATTTAAAAAGACAGCCAAAAATTAATTATAAGTTTTCATTCCCACTTGTTTTCTATAGCTTATTATTGATTATGCCGTTTCGTCTTTCGAGTACCTTCATCGAGTTTTTTTTTAAATATGGACCTGAATTTTTTAATGCAGTTTCGTAGACCAGGTAGATAAATAATAATGCAATAGTATGTACATACATTAAATAGCAACGTTTCAATCCCAATAATTATATCTGCAATCTTTATACACCTAAGATTAAACGTCAGCACAGTGTCACAATTTGGAGTCGCCTAACATGCCTTTATTAAACTTGAAAAACTCCGGGTACTTATAAAAATATTCATAAAAGATCGAAACTTGTCTTTGTGGCGTTATTTACAAAGATGACACAAGTTTTACATTTTTATATCCCACTAAGTTGATGTTCCGAGACATTAGTCCGACGTTTCGTCTGTGTCCTATCATTAGGTTTGTTATTTAAATAATCATTTACAACTTTTCTCGCAATTTTGTCAACCTCAGGTTTGTTCATTTAATTTAAAGGTGATATTAATTTTTATTAAATAGTAACTTTTTAAATCATTAAAATTACAACAAACCCGATAATAGCCCACAGAAGACGCAGCGGAGGACTCGGTACATCAAGTTAATAGGAAATGAAAAGCGACAAAGAAAATGTAAAATATGTGTCATTTTTGTAAAAACCGCCATAAAAAGAAACACAAATGATAATTTTCGATCTTTTACGAATATCTTCGGAAGCAATAGGAATTTTTAAAATGTCTTCGAGGTCGAAATGTTACTATTTGATTGAAGGTAGTATTATTGCAATACTGTTTTATTGATACATGGTCTATGAAACTGCTATAAAAAATCCAAGTTCGCATTTAAAAAAAACATACCTGATGATGATACCCGAAAGACGAAACGTCATAATAAATTTCTGATAACAAGTTATAGAACATAAAAAAGTGTGAATGTAAAATTATTTTTTCAATAGATGTAGCCGTTACTTGATGAAGATCCATTATAGAAACTAGGTTAAAAAGAATACAAAAATGTATAAATCTTCACTTATTTTTTATTGTACTATGACAATTGTTTCGACACACAGTGTCTTCGTCAGATAGTAGAAATCTAATGCAAATAATATTCTCTTAAAATATAGTGGTAACCTACTCCAAAATAATGTACCTATTTTACAACTTAATAATAAAGACATTATAGTAATAAAGTACCGAACCCTAATTATGAAAACACACCTTTTCTTAACTATTCTGAAAAATATTTTTAAAAACTATTGTTATAATAATGTCAGGGAATACCGAATGGTTATAGATTTAATAATGGGGAATTATTCAAATCGAGCTGATCGTTTAATAAAATATTTAAATTTTTGTATTTGTTAATTTCCATACTTTCTAAAAAATTAAGTTTTATTGATTTGTTTTCTACATGTAGAATTTCAAATTTGTCATCAAAATTATGTTGTTCGTTATTAAGATGTAAGGAATAATGAGAATTGGTGAGTTTTTTATTATAGCTTGCTTTGTGTTCTTTAATTCTTGTTTCAAAACTTCTACCTGTTTGTCCGATGTAAACTTTTGGGCAACTACCACATTTTAGTTTATACACTCCACATTTTTGTTCTTTTTTGGTTCTGCTTTTGTTATTTTTAATTAGTTTGCCTAACTTATTATTGGTTTTATATGAGATTTTAAAATTTCTTTTCGTTAAGTAGTTTTTAGCTAATTGTGAAAGTTTTCCAGTATATGTGAGTGTTTTGTAAATTAAGTTTTCATTGTGTTTAAAAGTTGGATGTGCTAAACTAATTGCTTTATTTAGTTGTTTTTTGTTTATAATTTGATCTATTACATTAGGTTGATAGCCATTATTTACTGCTAGTTGCTTTATTATATTTAACTCTTGAATATAGTTTTGTTCTGATAACGGAACACTTAACAATCTATGGACAAATAAGTTAAAAGCTGCCATTTTATGGGAATATGGATGATTCGAACTGTTATGTATTAGAATGTCTGTATGTGAAGGTTTGTGATATATCGAGAAACTGTGTTTATTGTTTACTTTGGTTATTGTAAGATCTAAGAAATTCCTAGAAACACTTTCAGTTTGTTTAGATCAAAATTATTTTGAATTTAATAATAAAATTTATTTATCAACAGAAGGATTAATTATGGGAAACCCTCTTAGTCCGCTGTTAGCTAAAATATTTATGGACAACCTCGAAAATAGAATATTTAAAAATACTTTGAGTAGTAAATTTCTTTATTGGTATAGGTATGTCGATGACATTCTAGCTTGTTTTGTAGGGACGGAACGCCAACTTCTAAGTTTTTTTAATTTTATCAATACTTTACATCCTAACATAAATTTTACTCTAGAAGTAGAACAAAACAATTCGATAAATTTCTTAGATCTTACAATAACCAAAGTAAACAATAAACACAGTTTCTCGATATATCACAAACCTTCACATACAGACATTCTAATACTTAACAGTTCGAATCATCCATATTCCCATAAAATGGCAGCTTTTAACTTATTTGTCCATAGATTGTTAAGTGTTCCGTTATCAGAACAAAACTATATTCAAGAGTTAAATATAATAAAGCAACTAGCAGTAAATAATGGCTATCAACCTAATGTAATAGATCAAATTATAAACAAAAAACAACTAAATAAAGCAATTAGTTTAGCACATCCAACTTTTAAACACAATGAAAACTTAATTTACAAAACACTCACATATACTGGAAAACTTTCACAATTAGCTAAAAACTACTTAACGAAAAGAAATTTTAAAATCTCATATAAAACCAATAATAAGTTAGGCAAACTAATTAAAAATAACAAAAGCAGAACCAAAAAAGAACAAAAATGTGGAGTGTATAAACTAAAATGTGGTAGTTGCCCAAAAGTTTACATCGGACAAACAGGTAGAAGTTTTGAAACAAGAATTAAAGAACACAAAGCAAGCTATAATAAAAAACTCACCAATTCTCATTATTCCTTACATCTTAATAACGAACAACATAATTTTGATGACAAATTTGAAATTCTACATGTAGAAAACAAATCAATAAAACTTAATTTTTTAGAAAGTATGGAAATTAACAAATACAAAAATTTAAATATTTTATTAAACGATCAGCTCGATTTGAATAATTCCCCATTATTAAATCTATAACCATTCGGTATTCCCTGACATTATTATAACAATAGTTTTTAAAAATATTTTTCAGAATAGTTAAGAAAAGGTGTGTTTTCATAATTAGGGTTCGGTACTTTATTACTATAATGTCTTTATTATTAAGTTGTAAAATAGGTACATTATTTTGGAGTAGGTTACCACTATATTTTAAGAGAATATTATTTGCATTAGATTTCTTCTATCTGACGAAGACACTGTGTGTCGAAACAATTGTCATAGTACAATAAAAAATAAGTGAAGATTTATACATTTTTGTATTCTTTTTAACCTAATTATTTTTTCGACTATCACATAAATATTTGCTGTTTCCTTTTCACTTAAGTGACGAGAAAAGTAGGCTATTCCAGTTAACTGTCCGGTAAAATGTTCAATGTTTAAAAATAAATTTACCCAGTTTTAAAGAAAAATTCCACGAATGCACACAACATTTTTTTTATCTTTATTTCTTACGAATCCGGAAATTTCCCATTAGTTGACAACAGTGGTATAAAAATTAGATTTCTCTGAGGCGTCCTTATAAAGTACTGACCAATTAGTTTATTGTATTTACTGATGCTTCGTCTTTTTTTCAAGACCCTACTAAACATACATTTTTGTAGGTAAAGAATTTGATGTGATGGACGCTAACTTCTTGGCTGCTGCGACAAGAGAATTATCAGATCAATATATGGAAGTAGAACGAAGAGCAGATCAAGAGCGAATTAATTCAGCTAAACAAAATGAACCTTTTTCACCATAGAACATAAATGGCTAAAATTATTAAGTTTAATTTTAATGTTGGGTTGCATAAAGATTTTCAGCAATAATTAACTAACCAGGCAACTTCAACTGTGACATAAATAAAATTGGCAAATAGTATTTACTCGCACTCAAAATTACCTGATTAGTAAATCAAGAATCATTATTGCCAATGTTAATTATGTCACAGTCAAAGTTGCCTAATAAGGTTAAAATTAAAATTTTTATGCAACCCGACGAAAGTATAATACATTTCTTTAGAAAATATTAAATTAAAATTTAGTTGTAAGATTGTGTACCTTAAAATTTAATCAATAGTAACCATTATATTATATTATAGATTAAAAAAAATTAAAAAATAATTACATTCCAAATAATAAGTGTAATCACTTTTTATCGCCCTGGGGATGACCTCATAGAGGTCGAAACGTAGGCTGAATACAAAATTTGAACTTCTAAGCTGTTTTACTAACCATTACCCTACAATTTCTACCCCGAAATAAAAAAAAATAAAAATGTTGTTTTATAAATAAATATACAGAGTATGAAACTCCAAAAAACAATTTTTGTGGCACTGGCGATATCTTATTATTTGATTGTCTTGATAAATTATCTTTTATTATTATTATCTCGAGACAGAAAATAATATTTTCAGTTTTTTCTAAGTCATAGTCAAGCATACTCTTTACTTTTTCTGTTATTATGCTTAAGCGGACATACAAGTTTGTGTATTGATCATCGCTTTAATCTTTATCATTATTGACATCTCTATAAAAAAAACTTCCTGGAAGATCGTCCATAACTTCGTCGTCACTAGAGTACTTATCTGTCACATCGTCATTAGCGTTAACTGGTGGAATATCAATTAGGGTATCTGCTTTTCCAACAGCTTATTCCAAGTTAACGATTTCCTCCAATATCTAATAAGAATAATAGCCCGTTATACCACTGACCTTTTAAAAAGTCGGCGTAGTTTGTAAGTTTATGTAGCAACATAACTATTGAAATAAATATTTTATTAAAATATGTTTTAAAAGTACACTGATACTGTGGAAGGTAAAAAACTGCAGTTAAATTTAATAATAAAAAGTATATCCTACATTTGGCTTTCTATGACAATTTTTTTTTAATTGTTAAAAACAGCAATATTTGACTGCGGAAGGGGCTCAGAGGGGAGGTACAGGCATTCGACCATGCATGTCCGGGTTTGATCCCCGGAGTGGGCCTACGCATAATAAAAAAAGTATATCCGAAATTAAGTAGGTTTAAGAATGCAGGGAAAAGTGTAAAATGTATCATCTCCCAACCCACCCCATTCACGGCGGTAACCAGGCCGGATGAGATCGGACATCTCGTGAAGAAGGTACACACTCCCCAATCGGTAGGTCATGCAATGGTAAAAAACCAAGGGTTGATAGCCCTTGGGGGGTGTTGCATGACTAAGGATCGTGGTTTGGAACCCACGTTAAGCTGTAGGTCCCCTCAGGAATGGCCCTGGCCGCGAACGAAGAGAAAAAAATTACACAATAATGAATAATATTTTACAAATATCTGACCGAAATCCAAGTTAGTGGTGCCATTTCGAAGGCAAAAGGAAAAGTAATTTTAAGAGGTATATATTCTTACCGTCCTTTTAAAAGGACAGTGGTAGTATTTAGGTTAAACAAAAACCGCATCTAACTCTATTTTTTTGCCTAGGCACGAGCCACAATCCGGCAAAAAATCGCCAGCATTAATAAATTCATTATTATTGTTTTTAGTCTATAATATTTTTTTTAGATTTTCTTGAAAAATCCAAACTGTTAAAAGTATTAGCTAATTTAATGACGTTATTTGTAATAAATTTAAACAATAATTTTTTACAAATAACGAATTTATTTAAACGAATCCGAAAACCTATGTTCGCCTGGGTTAACTACAGGCGATATCTTGGACAGATGGCACATCTAAAATAAGAAAATGTGATTTTATACGAACATGAATTATCGCTGACGAAGATTATACCTTATTAAGAGAATGAGAAAGTAAGGTATCAGATGCAATGTCGATATAAACCAATTCAAGGTTTAATGTAAAAACATGCAATCAACCACCGAACGGCTTTACTTAGGGCGTCTATTCTAAATCAATATTACAGTGTATGGTCCCACACGCGGTTCTTGAGGTGCAAGGTCTGATGAGCCAGGAAATAAAATCGTAGAAGAAAAAATAGAATCGTAGAAATTTTTCTCTGCCGTTTATTTAATAAATAGTTAAATAAGACAGATCGACACAGGTACGTAATACTTCATTTTCGGTACAAAATCGTCTTACTTCAATAAGATTTAAAGCGTGACTGACACATACCATGATACAACTACAAGAAGATATGATACCGCGCAGGTTTTCGTGACGTCACTTGTGCCTAAAAACCGCCTAGGGCTTTTGATCGTGTTTGGCACGATGGGCTTCTAAGTAAATTGCGATCCTACGGTATGCCTAATGGATTTTGTTTATGGTTAACCAGCTTCCTTAAGAACCGTTCTCTACAAGTGGCGATTGACGGGTTTCTCTCAGACACCTTCACCATCAATGCCGGTGTTCCTCAAGGGTCCATATTGTCGCCTACCCTCTTTTTACTGTATATTAACGACCTTCTAGTGAAAACCCAAAATCCAATTTATAGCTTTGCTGATGACAGCACACTTGTCTCATCTTTTACCTTGACTCCCCAAACATCCGCTACCGACGCACATCTTCGCAGGCAGCATGAAGTATTGCGCCTCAACAAGGACCTGGAAGAAATTTTGGCTTGGGGTGACAGTAACCAAGTCGAATTTAATGCTAAGAAAACCCAGGCAGCAGTCTTCTCCAAAAAGGTTAACATTGCAGAACCGGATATAGTCATGGCAGGACACGCAATTCCCCTGGCACCGTCTATTAACTTGCTGGGGGTCAATCTGGGAGATAATATGTCTTGGCATGATCACGTTGCCGCAATTGCCAAGACAGCTGCACAGAAACTTGGTGTACTTTTTCGCACCAAAAGGTTGTACACACCTCATCAACTTTTGACACTCTACAAAGCCCAGATTCGACCATCATTAGAATATTGCTCTCATGTCTGGAGCTCTGCACCCAAGCACACCCTTCGGCTACTGGATTCCATTCAAAGGAGAGCCGTTCGTCTGATCGGCGACCCCGAGCTGACCAAGACCCTCGATAGCCTGGAGCATCGAAGACAGGTTGGTGATTTGGCTCTCTTTTACAGATATTTCCATGGCAGGTGTTCGACTGACATTGCCCACTTGATTCCACCTAGAGCAATGCAAAACAGAAATACACGTCGAACCACTGCCGCTCATCCATATGTTGTTCAGCTTAGTACTCCTCGAACTTCATTGTTCCAAGAATTCTTTCATCTGGAGAACGTCATCTTTGTGGAATGATCTTCCTGAGGTCGTGTTTCCCAATGAATACAATCTTCAACGTTTCAAGACCAACGTTAATCGCTTTTTTCGCACTCGCACCGCTCCCAGAGCGCCTTAAAGGATTTTTCCTACAGTGCAGGTGTTTTATCATAAAAAAAAAAAAATATTGCGATATTCTCCGTTGTTGAAGTTAGAGTTTTAAAATTATACGTAAAATTTTAGTCGAAAAGAATTCCTAAATACCTTAATTTTTCTTCCAACATAATCACATCTACAAGTTTGAGTTAAAAGGGTAAGTATATTAAGTTTTAAATTTTAACAATAATCAATCTAACTATATAAAATGTATGTTTCAAGATTTAAGTCACAGTAGAAATTTTAAGGCTAATATGATTTGAAATAAATTTATTAAAAATTTCATATAAAACTGCCTTTTAATAACGTAAACTACGCTTTGCCGTATAATTCGGCGCGTTCAAGTCAAAAATTTGTCACAATGTGACGTCACGATCCACTGCGCACCTTGTTGATATCATACCTTGTATAGTTGTATCATGTAGAGCTGTCGCATTCGGCCGCAGGTGACCCGGGTTCAATCCCCGGGACGGGTGTACGCTTAATAAAAAAAGTATACCTAAGATTTTAGAAGTAAGAATGCCGTATGACACTGGTTGACTCCCGAATACGACCCATTGAGGGCGGATAGTCCTGCCTTTAGGGGACTGACGGATAAACCAGTGCATACGCGTGGTTCGGATCCCACATGAAAAAATGTAGGTCCCGTCTGGCTGACATTACCCCGACGTTAAGCAAAAGGGATACAATAAGCCATTTGGCTGCAGTACAACAGGTCAACCATCCTTGAACCATAGTTGTATCATGGACACATACATAACAAAAGGGTTTATTCTTTGCGACAACAAAAGTAGGTATAAATGAGTCATGAACTGACATCACTTTTTGTTTACAAAATTAGCCTATAGTCTATTTCAAAAAGGTGTAGAGTAATAAAATGGGAAATTTTGTCCAGTTCGGCTCAATTTCGATGTCGGTCATAGGCGTTGGTAAAGTTTGTGTATTAAATTATTTATGATAACTGGCCAAAGAAAAAAATATAATTTGAATAAGAAGGAACCATTAGCTATAGCAAATTTACACAAACATCGTTTTATAAAATATGCCGTGGAAGATATGGCTGAAAAACATAGTGTAACTGTGCTGCGCACACCGCCATATCGTTGCGAACTAAATCCTATAGAACTTATATGGGCTCAAGTGAAATGATTTGTAGCAAGACACATCACGACATTCAAAATGAAAGACGTTAAGCTACTACTTGATCAAGCCATTAAGGAAGTGACATCATGAGTAAATATATTTTTGTACTATATACTATTCATCTAATAGTCTGTGCACATATAAATTGTTCTACAATTTAAAAAAGTGGATGTTTTGTGTGATCTGTTTTTTATTATAGTCTTGAAAACGGAGAAAATAAATTTCCGAAAACTCGGCGTTTGTAAAAAAAAAAGGCTTTACTTCAGACCCAAACCGCATCGCCAAGGGATTTTGTTGTTATTCAACTAATCCGTCAAGACTACCCTCCGACATATACAGGGTGCTACAAATTCGTGTGCATACAAGGAGATCTTGAAAACTGTAAGAGATACGAAGATGATTAAATTGAGGCAAAGTTACGTATTTTGAGGCTTAATAATTTGGTAAAAGAAAATTGTAAATATTCCGAATGCTTATAAGATAAATATCCGAAAAAAAAAACGAAATTTCTATTTTTGGTTTTTAATTTTTGCTTTGGAAAAAAAAAACAAAAAACCAAAATTCATAGCCGTCTCTTCTGTTCTACAAGATGGCCTTATTAGTTTACAAATTCAACGTTTCATTCTTTAAATACTTACTAACCTCAAGTAAATTTTTTTAAATACGAACCTGGAATTTTAAATACATTTTTAGGGACTTCTAAGCTTTACAATTTTTTTTTTATTTACAAATTTAATACAATTTACAGCTTCTGAAATTTTAACGTTTTGTCATCTAATAACACATTTTTTTTAAGTTATCTTTTTATGTCATTACGGTCCTGAACATTTAGAGCCAAACCAAAAAAAAAGATTTCTCATTTGAAAAATCCTTACTTAAAAAGGCCTGATTTTTTTTTTATGATAAAACACCTGCACTGTAGGAAAAATCCTTTAAGGCGCTCTGGGAGCAGTGCGAGTGCGAAAAAAGCGATTAACGTTGGTCTTGAAACGTTGAAGATTGTATTCATTGGGAAACACGACCTCAGGAAGATCATTCCACAAAGATGACGTTCTCCAGATGAAAGAATTCTTGAACAATGAAGTTCGAGGAGTACTAAGCTGAACAACATATGGATGAGCGGTAGTGGTTCGCCGTGTATTTCTGTTTTGCATTGCTCTAGGTGGAATCAAGTGGGCAATGTCAGTCGAACACCTGCCATGGAAATATCTGTAAAAGAGAGCCAAATCACCAACCTGTCTTCGATGCTCCAGGCTATCGAGGGTCTTGGTCAGCTCGGGGTTGCCGATCAGACGAACGGCTCTCCTTTAAATGGAATCCAGTAGCCAAAGGGTGTGCTTGGGTGCAGAGCTCCAGACATGCGAGCAATATTCTAATGATGGTCGAATCTGGGCTTTGTAGAGTGTCAAAAGTTGATGAGGTGTGTACAACAAATATTTGATATTTTGTAAGAGAAAAGACCAAAAGACTCGGCCTCAATTTTTTTTTGTCTGTTTATTTTTGTTACATAGTTCTCCAGAAACTGGCATTATCAAACCGTATAAACAGTAAAAAAAAATTTAAATTGTTTTTGAAACAAACTTAAGCGCATTACAGTAACATAACTAGACTTACACTCCAAGTTACCTTTTCTTTACTCGGAAGCATTAATTATTTTCTGTATTACAGTACTTCGGCCTAGGTCTAAGGCAAAAACCATAGGACTTAAGATGTTATATTAAAAAAAATAATATACTAATAAAAAATAGAATTACTTCTCATGCCTTAGAAACTTACTTACTTCCTAGGTCCTAGAGTATTGTTACGGTAACTCTTATTAAAATAAAACGGCCTAAATGCTATAACTTCCTGTAATGTAATTTTAATATTTCAGTATTTCAGGTATAATTGCCAGGGCCGTAAGAGTAACGAGAGAATAATTTGAAATATTAATGATGTAATATTTGATGACAAAACCTTAAAATTTTAAAAATCTAAAAATCGTATTAAAGTTCTAAAGCGCAGATGTCCCTTAAAATGTTTTTAAAATTCCAGGTCCGTATTTAAAAAAAGGGACTTAAGTTTGGCATCTAAAGAACGAAACGTCGAATTTGAAAACAAATAACGCCATCTTGTAGAACATAAAGAACGGCTATGAAAAAGTGTTTGTTGTTTTTTTCCCAATGCAAAAATGAAGGCGAACCAAAACTAAAAATTTAGATTTTTTTCGTATATCTCCGAAAGTATTCGGAATATTTAAAATTTTCTTTCACCAAATTATTAAGCCCCAAAATACGCAACTTTGCCTCAATTTAACCATCTTCGTATCTTTTACCGTTTTCGAGATCCCCTTGTAGCACCCTATATATTTATAGAAATAAAGGTAAACTCAAAAAATTGGCCCCTGGTCGGTTCCTGTTGAATGACCCTGTATAATTAAAGAAACGGTTTCGTTCTTCCTAAGTGTGTATATATATATATTTAAAAAAAAAATGCCATATTACAAAAAATTATATTTAGTAGGTTTTTGAAATATTTTAGACTTTTTGACACGCTTAATACCTCATTTTACAGATAACGAGAGCTAAACTCATATGACAATATTTATGTTTTGACGGGGGTGTCCCTTAAATTTAACCAAAAATCTGTTCAAACCAGTTTAATCAATGTTATCAAAATTATTATACTATGAGTTTAACGATTGTGTCAAAATAAATATTTAAAAGGTGGAGACAGATGCTAAATCAACAAAGTATTTGTTATACTAATAATTGTAAAATACCTCCATATTTAAAAAATACTTAAATTAACGATTATAATATTGCATTGTTAGATATTAACCTTGGTTTATTAAAATTTGAACCAAATTTTAAAAATATGTTTAATTATTGTAGTAATGGTTGTTAAATGTTCAAGGTTTTGTGGTAACGGTTTTCAGTATTCAAGAAACTATCAATTTGTTACTTGGTTACGATCTAGCTAGTTGCAATTTTTTATCTTATATATACAAACTAGTAAATTACGATGAGTGAAAATGAAATAAACGAATATTATGAATTCATATTACCACTAGTGTTGGAGGCTGGAAAGGTAAGCGTTATTTAATTTTAGTTTGGCTATAGTATCTTTGGTCAATATTTAACTTACTCTATCAATGCAAATGGTTTTTAGAAAAATACGATCCCCCGCAGTATTCATTACGGAGTCGACATAATTTATGTTTTATATTTGACACAATATGTGTATGTAATGTTTGTACATTTTGATGTTTTTAATTACTAAATAAAACTATGCAGTTGAAAATTTAGGGTCGAGAAGAAAGGGCGCCATTTTTCATAGAAATTCTATAAGTATATTTTCTAATCTTTTTACATAAAATCGTGTGTATATGATATAATTGTGATAAAAATATTATATAAAAATTTTTAATTTTATTTTCATATTACATTATTACAATTTTTACCAAACATGCGACATAAAAACAAAGGCATCTGTAATAATTAGGGTTGTGACGTCTCAAACAGTGTACTAGTTCAATGATCAAAGGACCCCTCACAAAGTTTCTAGTATTTTTTACACTTTTTTTAATATGAAATTGTGATTTTTTTTGTTGTTTATAGTTTACGTTTTGTTTAACAGATGTTTAAGTTTTAGTAAAATCTGTTACAGAGCCCCCTACAAAGTTTATGGGAAATGGCTTTCGGCTAACTTTTCTGAATTTTAGTATTATGTAGATCTTAACGTCCTGATTAAAAGTGTCCATGGCCGTAATCCAATCATATGACTAGTTTTTGAGTTATGGCTTTTTAAAGTTGACAACTTCTTACTTTAAGATTTTCTGCATTGTCTGGAGTTTTCACTTGTTTCTTAAAAGCTATTAACTTTTTTTTATTGGTGGAAAATTAAGCCTTAAGCTTTCTTTCACTTATATATGTTACCGGCCAAACCCGATTTCAGGATAGCCTAGTTTGGCCTTACCCGATTTCAGGATAAACGAGATTTGCCTAGGCCTGTTCGGGTTTGTTCGTATTCTAACAAACCCAAACAAACCTAAACAAACCCGAACAAACCCGACCAGACCCGAACAACGAAATCGGGTTTGGCCGGTAACATATATAAATAAAATATATACAGGATGTTGAATAATTTATAGGCAGATAAAATAATTAACAGTATTTAAAAATGATAAAAATCCAAAAATAAATTATTACCCATTTTTTGAATTTTGGAAACAAATGGCTAGATATTGTTTATATCTTATTATATATTGTAGTACCAAGCTAAATAGAAAAATAAATGGGCATAGGTTGATGTACAGTATATTGCCTGTTTCTCAAGAAAAAATTAAAATTCACCTGAGAACGTAATAAACGACTTTAATTTATATGTTATAATAGATTCATTATATTATTATCCAATCTGTAACATTTTTTTAGAATAATTATTTTTTAACACATTCGTAGATTTGCAGGGTTATCCAGTTATACTAATTTACTTTGGTGAAAACTTTAAAAAATAAGAAAATTAAATAGTTTGTATTTATCAAAAGACAAAATACTATTGTTAAATTAAAATTTTTTTTAAATGGCTACTATGCCGTTATTTCCGTGGTAACAGCAGCAATATGGAAACAGTATTTAAATTATTTATTTCGGTCATTTTATTCAAATGTTTGGGCTCTCTGCATAACACGAATAGTTAATGAAAACTATTTAACTACCTATTTTATTGTTCTAGGTCCTACTAGAAGCAAAAAATATAAAAGGAGAAGTGAAAAATGGCGTCGAATGTGACTTTGTTACCACCTTTGATACCGAAATAGAAAATTTACTAAATAACCAAATTAAAGAAAAGTATCCCAGTCACAAGTAAGTCTTCGGAATTTTTTTAATTAAAAATTAAATTTATAAAACTTGAAATATTTTTTGGAAATTCAAAGAATGCTAAAATGTTCGTAAAATTTTATTTACCAAAAAAAATAAATTCTTTTCCGAAAATCGATCGGAAATATTCACATTTTTAATAACATTTCTGAAAGAAAAAGTCAATATTTCCTTACACTTAGTCGTTGCTAGGCAACGCAAAATAACTGTTAGGAAATATTTATAATTGTACTGTAAGGAAATATTATTTCTGTACGGCAACTTGTAAACTAAAATGTGTTAAGCTTGACAAGTCAATATTACTGTTTTTCCATAGTTACAACACAAATATGTAATGGCATCGTTTTTTTGTGAACAAAGTTAATAATATTTATTTCAAAATTTTAACAAGTTGCTTGTAATAAGTTATGCCATTTTAATAATTTTCGATTTACGGAAAAATAGTATGTATACCTCGTAGAAAAAAGCCACATTCCCGTATTGTTAGTCTCGGCTTGCGCCTCGACATACAATCTTTACAGTCGCCCGGAAATGTTCAGCTTTTCCTAATAGGTATACAATGTACTACTGTGTGCTTTGGAGTAATAATAAATATAAAGCAAGGTTCGTAAAAGAAATATACTATACAACTCGAGTGGATTGTCCATATTGCTCGAGAAAGTACCTACTCTAGTTACATTACTATTTAATTTGTGTTTATGGTACTGTTCGGCTAAAAAAATTCGACACGCTGCGCTGATGAATATAAAACTATGATCTAGGCAAACTTAACTTAAATTTATTTAGTTGTACTCCACTAATCATATACATTAGACCGTTATACCTATTTTGGGACGTGATTAACAAGAATCTTTTATTAGATTTATAGGAGAAGAAGAATCATCAGCAAGGGACAAAATTTACCTCACAAACGATCCAACCTGGATAATAGATCCCATTGACGGAACAGAAAATTTTATGCATAGATTGAGGATATCATGCATTTCTGTGGGAATGACCATAAACAAGCAGCAAGTTTTTGGAATTGTGTACAATCCATTTATGAATGAACTTTTTACAGCAATTAAGGACAAAGGAGCATATTTAAATGGAGAAAGGATATACACCAGTGGACAAAAAGGTATAATTACCATTCGCTTTTATCTCTCGAGTAATCAGATTATAAGCCATGAGGTTGCAGTGTATTTTCAGTGTGTACCTACATCATTTTGCATGTCCTGAAATGTAAACTTTTTTGTATATTACTTTAGGCAAAAGCTTTGTTATTTGTCAGTTTGTTAGGATACTACAGATCTATCAAGGGTTTAGATAAGGGAAGGTTACCAAATAATAGCATATTCCTTCTCCCCAGAGGCAGGAACTGACCTTGAAATAGTAAAGCCAATGGAAACCGAAAAAAGAAATAATGTCAAATAGTCCAAAGTAAAATATTATCTTTTCTAGTATCTGAATTCACCACTTAACTCATCGGTTTGGTTGTTTATATGCCTATTAAAGGTTCGTGCGTCAAATAAATCGCAAACGACATACTCAAAACAGTTTTTATTTAATCTAATTAGTAGGTACCTGCCATTGTGTCCACTGTTTCTGTTTAATGTCCTAATCATGTAAAGGAGACCATTCCACCCCCTTTCCCCCAGAAGTTGACTCGATACATTGTCGTGAACAAATGTCATTTGGAAAAGGCGTTGCGGTTTTTTTTTAAATATCTTTTAGTTGCTTTTAAATTTTCTTTTGATCTTATTTATTATTTTATGCAAGCCCTGTTTAGTCTTGGAATCTTTTCAACCTTATATTTACGTACGTACGGTATTTATTCTGCAATGAGACTTCTTAATTCACATTTTTTAAAAACAGAACGGCTAAGTTTTTGTTTGAGTCTAGAGTAGATTTAATTTTTGAATTTCTCGCATTGCTTGTGTGTGTTGTGTATGCACGCCTACAAGAAAGAAAATACCTGTTTTATTTAAATCGGGGACGGGGATGCGTTATAAACAAACCGAATAGTGTTGACTCCTTGTTATAATCGCAACGTCAAATATTGTTCTAAACTGGGCCACAATTTTTGTAGGATACAAAGCGATGTAATAGCAGTTTCGTAATGAAAATTGGCTCCTACTCAAAGAAGTGCTTGTTATATTTGAACTCAAACTGTGTTTAATGAACAATTTGCCGTAACACTGAAAATCACTCCTGTACAAAACTGGAAGCTCGTTATACGCCGGCCCAGTGGCGTATTAAGGGGGGGGGAGGGGGGCTAATTTATGATGCAATTTTAAAGGAAAACGAGTAAAAAGAATAATATTTTATAGTATTTTTCGATTATATACTTGTCTGATTCGTTTTCCCTTTTTTAGAGCTATTTTAAATCAACAAAAATATAACCCAATGCAATAAAATATTTTTACAACAAAAACAAAAAACAATTAGGTATTTATTTTTAAAGAGAAAAATTAAAGTAAAAATTGTAATTGAAACATTTTTTATGGAATAAGTGTGATGATTTACAATAAAAAAAATAGGGCGGGAAGAAACGAGAATGATTTATTATGAATATACAATACAGCACTTAAAAAGGGGTATTTCAAAACCTAAGCATTTGCACCAAAAACTGCTCTTAGATCGATCTACGCTCATAAAATACATGATTTCTAAAAAAATCAATTTTGGCGTGGTGAACGATATTTATTTTATTTTTAATTATGAAAAACCGAGCCCGAAAAACGCTTGTTAGAGTCATACATACGTCTTATGTTAAAATTTTGGATTGACATCGATATTCATATTTTTCACAAATATAAAAAATGTTTTTTTTTTAAATAAAGAACCAGCTAGAAATATCAAAAAAAAAGTAAAAAAAAACATTTCCAAAAATAAATTTAATCCAACCATGCAGAGGGGGAGAGGTAATAATTTAATTTTCGAAATTTGATTGTACATAGTTAGGTGAATTTTAAACGAACTTTGGGCGTGGCCCCGAAAACGTTTCGCCTGCGGCGCTTTTCCGCCTTTTTCACTTCCTACTTACGTCCACTGAGCCCCCCCCCCGAGCATATTTACTGGCTACGTCACTGACCCGTCCTGACCATCTTAATTTATTTTTAGACTATACACGGTCCTTTTTTAATTATGAAATATCGATAGCAAGAATGGGAAGTTACTTGTATAACTTATATATGTATAGACTAAAGCATTTGATATCAAAAGTAATTGGGTAAGTGTAAATAAGTAAAACAAACAGGTACTCTTAACAAAAATTGAGTTGTGTAAATTAACACAGATCTGATTTATCGACGACACAATTAAAATTATTTTCTGTAATTATATATTTTTATGGTATATAAAAAGTTGTTTTTAGAAACTTATATAGTAGACATAATTCATATTTAAAAAATGTTTAACATTTATTTACGATGACAAATGTGTGATGTTTTTAAATAAATAAACTGATATGTTAAGGCGTATTCTGACAGCGATAACGGACCTGCAGGGCGAAGGCCCTGGCCTTGGCCTCGAGGAGGCCCTATAACTTACTTTTTGTGGTAGGAGAACTCCAGATAGCAGTAATTTCCTTGTTTTAGAACTTACTTTCATTACAAACGTTTTAAGGGGCCCACAGTGGTTGAAAAATGATATCCGAGAGATCGAAAAGGCTCAAAATGAAATATGTAAATAAAATAAAATTACTACAGTAAAAGATACCTTATTCCGTACATAATAAAGGTCCATTTTTTTTACTGGGGTTGGCGGAAGAGCCAGTATACTTGGGCCTATAAGGCCCATTGTATCCCTTATGGTCTGGGTAATGTCAGCCAGACGGGACCTACAGTTTAACGTGGAATCTGAACCACGTGTATGCACTAGTTATCCTTTTTACGTCCCCAGAGGTCCATGACGCCCTTCTCGGTCCCGATATTAGGAATCACTAGTAGCATACTGCATTCTTTTATCCACTAAATTTCGGACATACTTTTTTTTATTATGCGTATGCCCACTCCGGGGTTCGAACCCGGACCGCCACGGTCCACCAGTACCTCACCTCTGAGCCACTGCTGCGGTAATTTTGTGCTCTTATGACAACGTTCTCGAGCACCATGGTTCAGGTAGGTATCGGCTTCGGCGCGACGACAAACTAATTTTATAATTACATATATCAGTGGAGGAAGACGTTTCTTATTTCTTTCCATGTAAATTTCCACTCCAGTTCAAGTATTGACTATTTCTTCAAGTTAAATTATTATTGCTAACCTATAATAATAATTTACTTTTTTTCTCAAGTAATCTTCCAAGTGTATTAAATAAAAGTAAATACTATATAAAAGTGTGTTTACCTATATTAAGCGTATCCCTTGCCAGAATCACAAAATATAAACACTACTTACTTTCACCATCCCTCACTAAGGTTAATTACCAACTACCAGGAATTCGTCACGCCGAAGCCTGTGGGCCTTTAATACGTACGAAATAAGGTACCTTTCAAAGTGGTAATTTTATTTTCATCTTTAATTTTGAGTAATTTCGATTTGCTCAGATACTATTTTTTAACCACTGAGGAGCCCCCCGATCCAATTCGCCGCCACTGAGGCGTATAATACTTTGTTATAAAAAGCCGTATTTGTTTCTTTAACTAGTGAACTGCTCCTTTCGAAAACAACCATTTTTGTACTTTAACTAACACATTATTACAGAATAAGATGCTTGGGATGTGCAGTATTAGGTCTGTGTTACGTGGCATGTGGAAGATTCGATGCATATCAGTGCGATGGACTGTATCCTTGGGATGCAGCTGCAGGAACACTCATTGTGACAGAAGCAGGAGGATACGTAATAGATTCTTCAGGTATAAATTCACAATAAACCTCTACATACGAAATTGCAGGAGTATTTGAAGTGTAACATTAATGTATAGATTAGAACGCATAGGCAGTATCACAGAGTAGGTCGTACCAAGTTCATTTATACTTTCTTAAAGATTGTTTATGGGTCACCTAACCTAATTAAAAACTGAGCAAAGGAAACTTAGTAAGTAATTTCTAAGAACTAAATAGCAAAAAACAAATTAATTATTGAAGCATTCATTGCAACAAGGAAAAGCAATATTAATTACAAAATATACAAAAAAATATATGAATATAACAATATAAAATAAATAACGTTAAGCCCACTTTTTTCTTATTTATCATATCATGCTTATAGCGTTTTAAGTTCATCAAAAAAGGTGCATTTTATTGATTGACATTTGAATTTTCTCTTTTTATCAGGTAAAGAATTTGACTTATTGGACCCAAACTTTCTGGCTACATCATCAAAGGAACTGGCCGACGATTATTTAAAAATTGAGAGGGAGGCAGACGAAGAAATGAATAATGCTTTGAAAAACGGCATACCCTTTATTCCATGAGAAAAATGATCTAATATGGCCCTTTTAATTATATTTATATATTGATGAAATTAGCGTCTTAATTCACCTTGAGGCATGTAGATACTTGTATCTATAGAACTAATTAACAATTGCTTTAGAATTAAACAATTACCGACGTTTCGACCTTTATTAGGTTTTCATCAAAGCTATTTCTAGAACGTAGGAATGTTTTTCAAAACAGTTTCTTAGTAAAACCACTTCTAAAAATCAAAACAGGGTGACCCACTCTCAACCTAGGATTTCACAGCATCTAATTTTTAATATTTCTCAAAAACACAGTTATAGGGAAACCCTAGTTCTACAATCTAAAATTACTTTAAATCATACGGACTGTCTCAAAATAGTCGGGCATGTTAAATATCCTTTTTTTTTAATGGAACAGACTATAAATTATATAATTTTCTAATTCATAATATGTCTAATTCGATTGTTTTTGAGATATTGACGTTTAAAATATGGCATTTTCAATAACATTGAAACGGTTCATATTAGAGAAAACGTTTTAGTCTCCCTATCTGAGTTTTTTATAAGCTATGCAAAAGTTACAACGTCCGGTTTAAATTGTTAAACCTTAAAACCGTTTTTTTTTATTTAACATGTTAAACCAAAGTTACAACTTCCGGTGTCACATGTTAAACCGTAAGTAAAACCGTTCTGTTGGTTTAACATATTGAAATTTTTGATGTAAATACAAGCGCGCCTGATTCGTCTTGGCGGTCAAAGGCAGAAAATGATAGAATCAAGAAGGAAAAGCAAACTTGTGGTACCATGTCAAGAGCTAAAAAACTTAGAAGTAGTTTAGAGTAAGATTTTTAAAAGAAGAAAGAATGGTATTAGGTTTTATTAGAAAAAGAAAGTCGCAGTACATTGGATAGAGGGCGTTCTTACAAGTAAGGTGAAATTCGAGCAATTGTTTCAGTAATTTCCATTAAATATTAAAAAGTTAACGTTGTATACGCAACACCACAATAATACAACGAGTAGTTTTGCGTATATTTATACATAAATATTTGTTAATGTCTGTCACAAGGTTATTCTCCAGTTTTTATTCCTGAACTGATTTTAACAAGTAACTGCTTTGACAAATACTCCTACATTTTCGAAATAGCTTTGATAAAGGTCCAATAACGTCGGGGTAGATTTTTAATTCTAAAAGAATGTCGGGTTGCACAAAGAATTTTAATAATAATTAACTAACCAGCAAGTTTGACGGTGACATACATAACATTGATAGAAATAATTTTCTCACCATCATAGTGCCACGGTTACCTTAATTTTTCATTTACTAATCAGGTACCGTCGACTGTGCGTAAATATTGAATGCCAATATCACACTTGATGGTAAGTTAATTATGGTTAAAAATCTTTGTGCATAATTGTTTTATTACATCTACACCCATAAATATCTACCTGCCTCAACAGATTTACTTTACATATAACTTCTTTGCGTTAGCAAACACTCACTCGAAAATTAATAATCAAAAGTATGAACAATTTCAGTATTTTTATCAACATCTAGTGTTACCGACTCACTACCTGTATTTGGTTGTTAAATTATTGTTGTAAAAAAAAGTTGAAAAAAAATTAGCAAGTTCGAGAAATGAAAAATTGTTGTCAATTGTTTTTGGAAAACAAAATCGGTTCATTTCGCCTGGCTAATAATATTAATGTTTAGGTAAGAACAGTCACATTCATAATCCGGTTCGAAGGACCAGGAATGTTACTGTTCTTACGTAAAACATTAATAATATCCAGTGCTATACTTAATCATTAGGGTGCGGACTACGCACTTAATTTATTTTGTAAGATGTAAATTACCTGACAGACTTCCAGATATAAAGTTAGGTTCGCACTATTTTTATTTATGTATCAGTAAAGTATTTTATATCTTATTAGGTGCCGTGTCGTGTAGAGTGTAGGTATTGTGTACTGTTATTGTTAAATTAATAAACTTAAACCATATCAACGTTACATGTATATTTATGCAAATATTAGTAATAAAAACAATATGAATCCAAATAAAACACAATGTCGGCAAAATAGTGGTTTCCAGAAGAAAAAAGTTTCTAAAAGCCTTTTCTAAATTGTGTGCTTATTTATGCTTATAAGGGGCCACAAACTTATGTAACCCCGGACCCAGGCTTAATGCAGGCCTGCTTCTGACCAACTGTTATAGTCAGATTTTAAAATTATGTAAATAAGTACTAAATACTAGTATTATAATTACTTACCTCTCTATGTTGGCCATGACTCATCGGTGGCGGATACTGACCATGAGGCCCGCTGCTTGAAACTGGTGGCATACCTGGGTGGCTCTGTGGTGGACCCATGTGGTGAGTCATTTGCGGGTGATGTCCCTGAGGCTGCGCGTGTGGTGGGGGCAGACTGCCATGACCTTGAGATGGAGGTGAATGCATTGGATGGGAGGGTGGCGGGCTGCCTAGTCCTTGATATTGGATAAATAACGTTGTCGTTAATATATTATGTACATATACAGTGTGGTAACTATTTATTTGACCACTACTGGTATTTTCTAAACGGTAATTTCTACGATGTTGATTAGATCGGAAAAAATATGCTTTTTTAAAAATCCGGTAACTGCGTTGCCGAAATATTTTTGATTCATGAGATACACTGTGATTTGTTAAAAACGTCCAAAATTCATCTGAATGTTCCAGTTAATTATTTTTCGCTTTCAAATTACTTTTAACACATACAATTTAAATTATTCGAAATGACAAAGATTGTCAAATCGAATTTTACGTCAATTGACAGAACCCTTTAATTATTAACAGACCTATCTTGTTTTTAGTTTCTGTTATGATTATGTATTTGCGAGTTGTGGCGTGCATTCAGCAACTAATTGGATGAACTATATTAATTATTGGAACATATTACCTCCCATGTGATGTCCTTGTGGTTGTCCCCCTGGATGTCCTTGATGATGTGGGGGTGGTGGATGTCCCAAATGTGGCTGTGAGTGTGGAGGCATACCATGTGGTGGCATATGGGATTGTGGAGGCCCTGGATGTGGTGGCGGAGCGCCTGGATGAAGCTGTTGTTGAGGTGGTCCAGGCATACCAGGATGAGGCTACAAAAGTTAATTTTCTGAGGCTGATTGGGATATCAAAATCCTGAAGAGTTAAATTAGGGTTTACAATTTTAGAGCTTATTGAAAACATGTAAAAAATTTTTAAATCTATGCGACAAAATTTGAGGACCTCAAAATGGGTTATGCTGGGTTATACGTAAAATTATAAGTTTTGTAAAAAATATTAGTCTTCAATAAAGAAAATAATTTCTTTTCAATAAAAAAGGGCGTCGCGGCACGACGTGCAGTCTGATAATATCATTCGGTAGGGTTTTAAAACTTACTAAAACAAGAAAGTTTTCTAGTAAGTTTAGTTATCAGATAAATAATCTGTTCTTTACACATAAGGAATATTAAAAAATGAAAATTTTCAAGATATCTTTTTTAAATAACTTTGTAAGCAACCGCAGAATTTTTAAAATTTGTTTTCATACTTTGAATATACTCAAAAATACACCCAAGTTACGGTTTTCAATATCCCAATAGTGGGACGATTGTATAGACAGCCTGTGTAACAGTATAATTAAATAAAAATATCATTAGATGGAGAAAGTATACAGGGTGTTTTTTAATTGAGTGCCGATACTTAAGGTTGTGAATCCTTGGGTGATTTTAAAAAGAAAAGTTAATATTAACATATGTCCTGAAGCTCTTCATTTTTTATCAACAAAATATCGAAAGCAGTCTCAATGAACCGAAGAAAAAAATTGTTTTTTTGGTTTTTATTTTTTTATGCAAAAAGGGTGCATCATACGAAAGTAAGTCTAAGGACTAAATTTGCTCCAAAATAAATGAGGATTTTAAATATAAGTTTGGTTTTTAAAAAAATCAGTGGCGTACTATTTTTTTCTCTAAAAATATACAGTTCAAACCCCGTACGGACGCCACTGGTAAAAATTAAAAAAATCTTTTTAGTCAAAAAATGATCCTTAATGATTAAGAGATGTGTACAAAATTTTATAAAAATATCTAAGAGTTATATAATAATTATTATGATAAAAAAGTTACATTTTTAAAAAAATGTTAACACCCTGTAGCTCAAAAATGACGAGCTTTAGGACATATGTTAATATTAACTTTTCTTCTTAAAATCACCCAAGGATTCACAACCTTAAGTATCGGCACTCAATTAAAAAACACCCTGTATATTTAGCAAAGGGGTTGCAAGAAAGTGAGTTTTATAGTTTTCTAGACCATAAATATAGCAAGTTTTATGAAATGTCCATTTTTCTTAAGAAAATGGATACTTTAGGTCTCTCTCCGATAATACTTTAAAATAATATAATTGGTATAGAAGGAACCAATGAAAATTCATTTATAAAGGTTGCCGACGTCAAATAGCTTAGCCGGCATCTACCTGGCCCAACAAGTTAAAAAAAAGGTTATTCTACACCAAATTCGGTTTAGCTGATCCAAAAGCCAGATAAAATGTTAAAAATGTTTTTTGGCGCGGGTGTAAAAATTTTTCTATCCAGATATACACCCATATATTTAATATTTTTTGTCGGACCACTCGGACCTATAAGGGTGATTCTCTGGATAAATAAATGTTTACACGAGCACCGAAAAAATACATTTTTCACGTATTTTCTGGCTTTTGATCAGCAAAATCGAACTGCATGTAGAATAATTCATTTGTTGGGCCAGGTAGCCAGGTAGATGCCGGCTTAGCTGTATCATGTCGGAAAAATCTTAATAAATGCATTTTCGATGGCCTTTTCTATAATTATCTACATGTCTTGAATGTAGTAACATCTATCTTTAGGAGAAATATAAATTTGTTGGAAACAACAGTGGAAAGAAATTGGCGCGTATTACCTTATAATAGAGCTTTTCAGGTTATATTAATAAAACACCAAGAAATTTTTTTTAATTACTTAGTTCTACATGTTTCGAACGAACGTAGAAAAGTTCATCCTCAGGTATACTTATAGTAAAGGAAATTGTGAGTGACACCCTCATAGAGCTTTTGAGAAAGTTAAATACTTGAAGAGAATAATACTTTAAGACTGACATACTAACATGCCATGTGAACTACCTGCATATGTGGAGGAGGTCCATGTCCTCCCTGACCTGAAGGTGGCAGATGTGGCTGATGTAACATTGTATGTGGAGGCGCATTAAGGTGGCCACCCATTGGTGTCGTTTGATATGGGCTGTGAGGAGATGGTGGAGCCCCTGGGCTCTGAGTAGGAGGACCCATTGGGCTTGGAGCCTGGGGCGGAGGCATAGGACTGCTCTGAGGTGACGGGCTGGTCATTGTTTATCTGTAAAATGTAAAATATACTTTAGGGTTTATAATCGCATGTAAAATAAACACGATTTATTCCCCTTCGCTATTACTAAATGAAATTTTGGGACATACGATTTACTTTAGCTTCAAGATATTGACTGGCGCATCTTTAAACCTTATTTCTGATGTCACAGATTTTCAGATTTAACTTTAATTTTTGAAATATTCAGTAATGTATGTATGCTAATATTGGCCTTTGTTAGGACTTATTTTCGCCCACTGAAAACCCTAATTTTAAAATCTTTGAACTATCAACGCTTAAACCTTTAGCTATCAAGTTATATTTATAAATTTTATACCTGTTTAGGTAATTAAATTTTACTGGTGATATTTTGTGACAGCATATGCAACTATTTTTGAAATATTGTTCTTGGCGTTCGTTAAGAGCATAGAAAAAAAACTTGTTACTTACAAGTAGTACAATTGAGAGCATTTTATTGAAGTACAATAACCACTTAATGGCCTTAAAACTATACAGGGTGTTACAAATTCAACATACCAGCATTGGAATCTTGGAAACCATAGGAGTTAGAGAAACGGTTAAATGGGGGCAAAGTTGTGCAATTCGGTGCTGATTATACTGCCGCTTTAAAAGTTTTCAAATTCCGAATACTTCCGATTTTATTCATAAAACACCGAAATTTTGCAAAATCGTTTTTATTTTTTCCTGAGCTCATTTGACTAGCTACTTAAAAATAAATGACAATTTGTTATTGCCACTTTTTCTCCTCTACAAAATGACGTTACTAAACTAAAGATCCGTCGTTTCGTCTTCGAGCGGCCATCACAAACTTTACTATTTTAAATACGGACCTGGATTTTTTAAAACGATTTTTAAACCATTTTACCCTCAAAATGTAATGGCGATATTACTTTCTCATAATGATGAATTGTCCTTGCTTATTTTTTTAAATTCATATTTTTTACACTTCTTGTCAGTCCGGTCCTGGCAACGAATCACAATATTAATTAAAAACTTTATTTTATTTAAAACATTCATACATAATTAATATACCTCATTTATTTTATAAGAATTTTCTAATAGTTTTAAATTTACTAATTATAAATCCTAATTTTCTAAATGTTCAAAGAGATTGTCGTTTTGCTCATTTCAGATTTTTCCTCCAATTTTGGCGACAGCCCTTTCAACCGGTCTTCTTCTTATCCTACCAAATGCAACCTGTATGCGTTCTTCCATGGTATCTACGTCATTTTTATAAATAACATTTTTACACAATTAATATTCTGATTCGTTGCCAGGACCGTACTGACAAGAAGTGTAAAAAAATATGAATTTAAAAAAATTGGCAAGGACAATTCATCATTATGAGAAAGTAATATCGCCATTACATTTTGAGGGTAGAAGGGTTTAAAAATCCAGGTCCGTATTTAAAAAAGTAAAGTTAGTGATGGCCGCTCGGAGACGAAACGGCGAATCTTTAGTTTAGTAACGTCACTTTTTAGAGGAGAAAAAGTGGCAATGACAAAGTGTCATTTATTTTTAAATAGCTAGTCAAATGAGCTCAGGAAAAACTAAAAACAATTTGGTAAAATTTCGGTTTTTTTCGAAGTATTCGGAATTTGAAAACTTTTAAGGCGGCATTATAATCAGCACCGAATTGCACAACTTTGCCCCCATTTAACCGTTTCTCTAACTCCTATGGTTTCCGAGATTCCAATGCTGGTATGTCGAATTTGTAACACCCTGTATAATATAAATAGAGACAATTTTATAATGAAATGTTCCATAAAATATCTTATAATCTACAATTGGTAGTTAGCTTAGAATATTATTTGCTTTGATATTTTTTGGTTGAAAAGCAACAGGCAACTGACACAATAGTTGAATATTTTATAAATCGAAATAGGGTGTTCCGCTTAATCGAATAAAATCTTACTTAGACAACCGGTACCAATTTGTGAAAGTTAACAGGGTTTGAGGAAACACTAAATAGATCTCACAGGGTATTCCCCAAGGGTCAAACTTGGGCCCTTTTTTTCTTTACATTGCTTATGTGAATGACCTAAGTCCATAATCACTACAGAAATTCTTTGATGTCTGCTATGCAGATGATACTAACAACCTAATAGCTGCGGATGATCGGTCGATACTAAATGATGAATGTGAGAGTGTTTATAGTAAAGTAGAGAACTGTGGGCTGATAAGAATTTTCTAAAACTAAATGAAGAAAAAACGGTATTGCTTACATTATCAAGACGAATTAACTAAAGTACATTTATATTGTTTCAAGGAACTTTAGAATAACTAAACTAAACAGAGTCCTAGTTTTTTAGTTTTCCTGTACTTTTATTAATACCAATATAGCCCTCTTGTTTATGTTTGACAGTGGAATCTAAAATTGCCATTTAAAAAGCAACTTGGCTAGTTGTTGTTTTCCAATAGAACACACTGTATATTTTTAATTTTTATGAAAGATCTTTCTTTCCTGATTCCAAAAATATACAATTTGTCTATATTAGCTCAAACCTTTTTTTTTGGATATGTACAATCAAATTTTTAAAAAGCTGTGTTTATTACTTTAAATATTAAATCAAAAAAAATATATAATAATACACATTTTTGTAAAGATTCATCCTCTCAAATAATAATAACTAATAAATAAAAAAAACAACAAATAACAGTAAATAATTGACAAACTAGTGGCTAATCACAATACAAAGAACGAAATAGATAAAAGGAAACAGAGATAGTAAAAAATTACCATTAACTAAATGATAGGAAACTTGATAAAAACTTATAGACATCTCATAAGTAGTATGTATTATGTAACTGTTGTAAAACAGCCTACAAGAAATCACATCTGGCTGACATGACGCTTTAAATATAGTTTAAATCTTCTGCTATCCAAAGCTCTTACATCTTGTGGGATACCTTTATACAATGTTACACCCTTCACGTACAGTGACGCACTTGACATTTTTGAATTGAAATAAAATTTCACCACTATGTTTCTAGCATATGTGTACTACTATGTACTACTATGTTCACATATGAAACATCTGCCCTATAACCATATGTAACTTCTCTTTCTTACACCGTATAACAATATTCTCCTATAACAATATGCTTCACCCGTAAACTCTCTTCAATTTCATTATCATTTCCACATAAAGGTCTTACCTCGCCACTAAAATAACAACAGTTACCTATCCCAACTTTATCTACATAACTTGGTAGTATGTTTTTCTCCCCTACTTCTATGGAAGTTTTTCAACTTTTCTTTATTTAACTAATCTTTTCAAGAGCTTCATTAGGATGTCACTGACAATTTCCTAACTTAGTGTAACCTTTAATATTAATTATTCTCTTGAAGATGAACGTTTATACGTTCGAAACATGTAGAGAGGATAGATAAGTGTTATTTCTCCCCACTTAAATGAATTTATATTATGATGATTAGTTTTTAGTCTTTGATTAAAAAAAATATGATCGAGGCATGAATTACTATTGAATTTCTTTACAGACTTAATATATGGTTGAAAGCCCAATTGTGACATTGTTGCTAAATAATTATGAGTATCACTGTCTATATGCAATATATTTATGTTTAGGTACATCACCAACCAAAATTTCCAAATTGTTATTGTTATCACTCTTTCCTGCACTATCGAGATACATGTGAATATACCTAACTGATAAAATCAGATTTTAATATAGAGAGTGGTTTATATACAACTGTAATATATTTTTGGAAGCAGGAAAGAAAGACCTTTTATAAAAATAAAAAATATACATCTAGTGAAAAAACAACAACTGAATGCCATAAGCCAAGTTGCTTTTTAAATGGCACTTTTAGATTCCACTGTCAAACATAAATAAGATGGCTATATTGGATTCAATAAAAATATACGGAAAATCAAAAAAAATGCCCCTGTTTAGTCCTGGTTGGATGACCCTGTACAGGTTGAAAATCAAATTAGGTGCAAGTACAAGTACAATTGTGTAACTTTGATGGCTCTTTAATCAGCTGTTGCAATTTTTTTATTTTAAAGCCATTTTCCATTAGGTGCAAGTAAGTTATTCATACGATTCAAGTAAATTAATGGTCATTTTTAAAAGGACAAAACTGCATCAGCTGATTAAAAAGTCATTATATAAGTGCATGCTTTTAGGTAATTTAACTGACCCCTAATGTACTTGCACTTAATGTAACAAGGTCTTTATGCTCTTACAAAGTAGTAAAGTTAGTTTATATGTATATCCTTCTACATTCAACATCTGCTATAGAATTTTTTTTTGCCAATGAAATATTTATTGTATAACTATACCCTGTATAAGTATTTACTTATTGGTATATTCAATTAGGTACTACCAACCTCCCTATATATTCAATATTTCATAGCGAAATTTAAAGTTGCAGAATCTGATGCTCTTACAAAGTAGTAAAGTTAGTTTATATGTCCTATATCCTTCTACATTCAACATCTGCTATAGAATTTTTTTTTGCCAATGAAATATGTATTGTATAACTATACCCTGTATAAGTATTTACTTATTGGTATATTCAATTAGGTACTACCAACCTCCCTATATATTCAATATTTCATAGCAAAATTTAAAGTTGCAGAATCTGATGCGGATTTTATACATAAAAATCTGACGCATGCGCCGTTAGTTTTTAATTAATATTCGCAAATTATAACATAGCTCCATTTAGTTTAATAAAAAATCAATAATGTCATATTAAAATAACAAAGACATAAAGTAGAAAGGTTTAAATACTATGGTATAATTAAAAAAATTGAATTAATGGCACAATATAAATAGAAACATAAGTTATAAAATAATGTTCAAAATTGTACTCCAATCAAAAATTCAGTGAATAGGGAATCCCAATATAATGAATGAAATAAATATGATTGATTGGATTGATAAGGTCGATTGACATTTGAAGGTCATTATTGTCATACAAATTCTTAAGAATACCGGCTCGCCACCGGCCATACCAAAACAAACGAGTTAACCTTACATTCTGTGGTTTTTTGAATTACTTTATACACAAATTGCAAGATATTTGAATATAACAAATTATGAGAAAACCTCGCATAAGTAATGAATGAGTGTAGATAAGTTATTAAAAATTCAAATTTAAGATAATGCATTTTTACCTTATTTTCCCCTTATTTTATTTTACAAAACGAATTTCACACAATTTTTTTCCTGACAAATACACATTTTTTAAAATCATCTCCGAAAAATTTTGGATTTATGGAAAAATTATATTTTGGCGTTCGCCATTTTCTGTACGCGCACTTTCAATTTTTGATCACTTCTCCAATTTTCTTTTGTTTTGATTTTCCTGTCTCCCTTTTTCACAAACAAAATTCGGAATGTGGGCGGAGCAATGGAAAAAAGGAAAAACAAAATCGAACGTATATGATGTTTCTGAAGTAAAAGTCCTAAAATATAGAATAGTCGTTTGAAGTAATAGGACCGGACTATCAATAATATTAGTTAATTTTCGTAATGAAATGAAAAATAATAATTTAATTGTTTTGTATTCTATGCATAACTAATCCACGTTAAAATTATAATACCATCGGTAAAGTATTCCTGTGATTTATAGATAGTTTGAGAGGGGTACGTGGGCGATTTAATTTTAAATCTTCATTAATTTTGAGTAAAAATCATAATATATTTAGCATTTTTTCTGTGAGAGGTCATAGGTTTTAAAAACTACATATTACTAGAGGAGGAGGGCGAAAAATAACGTGCTGCTTAAGACAACATATAATTAATTAAGTAGAGCCATATACCATAATATACAAAATTATTTACGTTCACCCTAAGGTCATGCGATGTTCACAGTTCACAGGATAAGGATTTACACCTTGTAGTAATAATTATTATAAAATTATGATTGCAAACTAGCGTTGGCGACCTGCACTAAATATATAAGCAGTAGATAAACGAGAGCACACGTAGGCAAAAAAAATTAGAAAAAATATTCATCTGTAAAAACTACAAATTTTTATACAATACCATATTTTACTTTTAACATGTTTTAACAAGTTATATGTTAATATTTTGAAAGTAATACTGTCTACTAATATTTCCCAAGTTTGTCAACGTGACAACGTCGCGTCTCTTATATTTGTAATGTGATGGTTAACCTTTTCTAGTGGCCTTCATTTATTAACCAAATGTAACGATCAGTTGTCAGACGCGTTGGATTGTGTTAAGCATGCATTATTTAAAGTAATTTTTGTATATTGTGACTTAATCTGTTTTTACTAAATGAACCTACTGTATATTGGGTAAAGATTTAGGTCTTTTAAGCCCGAAAATAACATTTCACAGGTGATAACAAAATCAGCCACGTTCGTGACCTGGCTGAAGCACTTTATTAGTAGTATCCCCTCCATTTCATCCACGTCCCAGCGCGTCCAAATCGATCCCCCCTATTAAGGATAGGATGCTTACTTGTATCGCAAATATGAATTTAACCATGTTCACACAACAATACCCGTTTAATAAATAAACACAGTTTACTTCCCCACTACACTTAAAAGACATATGTGTACGTGAATATGTCCACTTTTCCAATTTTTTCCCGACAACCCAGGGCCACGCGCAACGTCTACAGCAAAAACACATATATTATATTCAGATTTTAAATCTATATCATCCACTAGATTGAATCAGCAATACCAAAAAGATAAGTAAATTATATAATTTAGGATACTTATTTAGATATGTATATAAACAAAAATTATTTTATATCATCATAAAAGTACTGCATATATTACGTTACCACTAAGATCTTAACTAACTCCTATATTAAAGCATATAGGGACATGTTTTATATCAAGAACTAGTAGCATTTTTTGGAAAATGTGATAAAACTTGAAGACTGGCACCAATGCACTTAACAGTCTCGAGTCCCGTGTATTTGTTGCATCTCTTTCTACCTTACCGCCTACCGTCTTCTGGCTCGCTTCCACTTTTGCTATCCGATAAGAGGCTAATAATAGAAAGTTAGTGTTTTAAAAGTTACTTTTAAGTAAAAATTTTAATTGTAGTTTCTGTGTCGGTGCTTTATGTATATCTTAATATCATTTTTTTTTAATTCTGGAAAAGCAATAATTAGCTACAAGGTTTAAAATAAAACCAAAACGTTGGCAAGAACATATTTTATTTAAGTTGTCTTTATTGCACAATCTGGTCCCATTCAAAAATAATACTGATCCCGGGTACACAGAAAATAACAAATGTGATAAATAGTTTTTAAAATGAATATTTTATTTGATACATCAATAAAATGCCCCTTTTTTTTTAACTCGTGTGCAACTTATAGATAGAAAGTTGAAAAATCTTGCGAATCAATTATAGTAAAACAGCACTTAAAGAATGAATAACTTAAAAACCAAGCTTGTCCACAAATAATCGTTTTTATCTTTGTAATCACTTATTATTCCTGAAAAATCATCAATCTTGGTGTGGTGTTCGTAGTTCGTAAAATAGGTTCCTAATTAAATGCTTTTCTTCCAGTGAAGACAAATAAGAATTGTTCTTTATAGTTCGGTCCTGGATTAGAGATCATTTAGATTTGTAGGATTTATGATTTGGATGTTGAAAAACGATACCAAATATTAATTTTGTTGTCAAGCTGTCATCTGTCAATTTCAAATTAAAAACAAACTTTTAAAAATGCTAAAAGCGTTAGCTTTTGCGTTGCTTTCCTTTGTAATTATTAGTAATTATTATTAATTATCTTAAACATTTCATTTTAATATGGATTCCCCAGATAGTATATCATTTATGATGTCATTCCTCAAAGAATTTAATTATCCACTGATACACAGCATGAATCATGAAGAAATGTCCAATGTTTTTCATATAACTAATCGATGTTTTTTGGTTTGTTGGGCTTTAAAACTTTTGGATGAAGAATGTTACGTAGACGTCCTAAAAGATAGAGAACAAGACACAGATTTGTTAGGAAACTTGGTCTCTCAACATGGGTTTTGTACTGGAAGTGAGAAACTTGTTTTCTTTAATGGCGATATGCCTGTTGTGAAACAGGTAATACATATTAAGTACATATTATTATACCTACATACACAATAATTATAATTTAGGCACATCCTTTTTTGCACTTGGAGTATTATAGTGCTGTTAGTTTGTGGCATACCTCTTTTTCTACCCAGGATATAAGTTAGTATTACTTACCATAGAAGTCCTAAACCAAGAGAAACCTTGCAATGTTAAAATCTTACAAAAAGTAATTTTTTATTTTTGCTTTTAAGGTACAAATTTTACATAGAATGTTTATGTTCATTAAACGAATAAAAAATGCTACCACTGGAGAAAACCAAGTACCTGTAACACTTGAAAATGTAGAAGCTCTTATAAACGTAAACCTTAATATATTTCCAACATTTGGAGAAATTAAAATACTTTCAGCAAAAGAAAAACTACTTGAAATTGATAAATTAAAGAAAGAAATTGAGTTGTTTAACGCATCGTGTGCAGATAATCTATTAAGTGAAGAAACTAATATACAATCAATATGTGAAACAAACAAAAATGAACTTAGAAATAATGTTGAAAAGCTTAGTGAGAACTTTTCTCAATTTGATAGGATAATTAAAGTTATAAGTAAAGAAAAAAGCTGTAAAGTCAAAAGCAATTATACAGTGGATCCAAGGTCTGAGGAATTGCTTACCAAGTGTAATAAATATTTGATAGTTGTGTCCCAGGTAAGCTAGTACTTATACTTATATACAGCGTGATCAGTTAAGGGTACGGAGCGGCCATATCTCGGAAAATACTGGGCATAGAAATTCAGGAAAAAAAAAATGATAACTAAAGTGGCCATGAGAAAATCCTTCCGTTCCGCATTTTGCCGCAAGAGGGCGTAATTGAGAAGTAAATTTTAAAATTTTACATATCTCCGAAAATTCCACATTAAGGTATATCTTTGATAACACCATTAAAAAGCTAGGATAATTATCCATCATTTTGGTCTTATGCTCATTGGCGTACCGACTTTAATAAGAGGGGGGGAAGCTGTTGAAAGTGTAATCATTTAAATCGCTGTAACTTATAATTGACTTATCCGATTTTAGCAAACTAAAGACTGGTTGGAAGAGAAATGTATGCACTTTCACTAATCGTATTTAGTTGTCCATAATAGTTCTCAAAAAAATGTTAGAGGGCGCAATTTGTAATAATAACACATTTTTAGATTTTACTCCTAAAAAATAAATCATACGGTATGATTATGATACCATAATCAAAAAGTAGACGAAATTTGATAGAAAAAATATTGAAACCGCAGCTCGATATCTCCGTTCGTTTCAGCGTTATCGCCAATAAAATAATTTTATTAAACTTTAATGAAGAAGCGAGTGGGACGCCACTGATATTTTTTCATGTGGATATTATTTCTAATTAGCCTGGTCAATTCTGCATAAAAATGGTCTCTTGCGTTTTTCTCCTCAGGCACACCGTTCTTAATTAAAATAATTAACAATTTTTATAAAACAAAATTTTTCATTATTAATGTTAATAATAATAAATAGTAGAGCCAATTTAATATTTTTTTTTGGATGACCCTGTAGCTAGCCTCCTTTTAAAACATTATCATATTTGAATTTTTCCATTTCTTGTTGTTGTGTAAATACCTATATGATTTTATTTCAATTTTTCTTATTTAAATATTCTCAGCAGAACACGAGGCAGCAGAGCATTCTATAACGAGTAACTTTATTAACAAAAACTTTTTTCTTAAAAACGGTAGAAAATATTTAGTTTCTAATAAAGAGCTATCAAAGCTATAGTCTAGATTTGACCATAATATTTTATATTTGGCTCAAAATAAAAAATTTTTGTAGGTACAGTCGCGCCGATAAAAAACTGGGACAGGAAATTTTTCTATTTTCTCCTAGACTATTAAGAATAATTTTACATCAAGCCTGGTACCAGTAAAATGTCATGAAAATTTGCATGTCAATAAAGATTGTCACTTTATGATTGACTCGTCAAACATACAATCATATTATATTATTTGTAAATATGCCACAATTAACCCCCCAGCAAAAGGCAATTATTTATAGTCGGTTGCGAGATAGTGTTGCTATTAGGGATATTGCAGATGAACTGGGAGTAAGCAAGAATACCGTGCTATTGGCAAAACAAAAAATAGCAAGACATGGGACTATTATTAGGAATGCAGGTTCTGGTCCCCCTAAAATTTCTACTGAGGATTATGATAGAAGACTGGTTAATTATCTAAGGGATCATCCCTTCGAAACTGCAATCAAGGCAAAAGAAGAGACGAATTTTCCAGGTTCTGCAAATACCGCTAGAGACAGGGTTCGAAATTCCGATATACGAAGCCGTTGTGCTGCCAATAAAATTTTTTTAACGGAAATAAATAAACAGGGCAGGTTAGAATTTGCACATGAATATATTAATCAAATAAATTTATGGGAAACAGTTATATTTTCTGACGAGAAAACTTTTCAGTCATGCAATAATGGGAGAATTCGAGTGTATAGGCCTTCCGGCATGCGGTATGATGAGAGATACACCCACAAAACCAACCAAAGTGGGCGTTTCTCCATAAATGTTTGGAGCTGGATTAGCGCTAGAGGACCAGGACTTTGCCAAATCGTCGAAGGAAGACTAACTGCAGCAGTATACGTTAATATACTAAACGAAGTGATGATACCATCGGTAAACGCTGTATACGGTCAAAATTACACATTTCAGCATGATAATGCTCCAATACACACAGCGCGCATTGTACAAAATTTTCTCCAAGAAAATAACATAGCAGTTCTTCCCTGGGCTTCGAAGAGTCCCGATTTGAACCCGATAGAAAACATTTGGGGTGCCATGGTCAAATCTATGTATAAACATGATTTTCAACCTAGAAACAGGGATGAATTACGTCATAGGATAAATCAAGCTTGGGAAGAAATAACTCGAATTATGTAGAAACTTAGTTTTAAGTATGCCACAAAGGCTCCAAAAAGTAATAAACAGAAATGGTTCTATGACCAAATATTAATTTTGTGTTGTTTTGACAAACTTTGTGTTCGCAATTTTTTTCTTTTTATTAAATGTATTTTATTACCTGTATTAGCTTTATTTATTATTTTGTGGTAATGGTAAATATAATAATTTATAAAATATTTGACTTTAAAAAAATCTAATAAATTTACTTTATCCATATTATATGATGTCTCTCAAATTTAACCACCCCGTATCGAAAAATACAAAACATTCCATTATGTAACCTAGGTTACTTTTTAAATTTTGGATGTTTTTCCTTTTTAGCTCTAGACACCTTTTATAGTCTAGGGGATATGTATTTCTTACATTGTTTTTGTAAATCTCTTGTCCCAGTTTTTTATCGGCACAATAGTACCTTCTCTCTTGAGTTAATTTTAAGGTTAATTTTCACTTTAGTTTTTTCATTGTTTGACCACCCTGTACTTATACAATATTACAAGTTTGAATAACTTTACTTTTATTTAGGAAGCTTTTACAAACACACTGTACAGGGTGTCCCAAATTCGATGCTCATCATGAGTATCTCGGAGACTATAGAAGATACAGCATGGGTCAAATAGGGGCAAAGTTGCAGAACTTTGTGCAATACCGTAAAAAAAATTGAAGCTTTTTTACTTTTCGAAAAAAACAAAATTTTTTATTTATTAAATTTATCTGACTTGTTTTAACACAAAAACAAATTCGAAAAGTAGTCTATTCTTGCAGTGGTCAATGTTACAAAGGTAGGAATAAAAATATTTCTAAACCACAAATCTTTAATGATAAAATAATGCGGGTTCTCTACAATCAAGTGAGAGAGAAAAAAGTACATGTTTCGACCTTAGAAAAGGTCCTTATGAGCAATTGACGAGGAATAATATAGGAAAGGTAAATAAGCTATGACACCAAGTTGAAGTAAACAATAGTGGCATATCTAATCATTTGCTGGCTGCCATATATAATATATTTACTTTCAAACATTTTGTCAAGTCCCCCCTTTCACAATTTAAAGTAGAGATCATATCGCGATAGAAAACGGCGTTTCGACAGTTGAAAGCCACAGATGACATTCACAGCTGATTCTAGTTCCGCCGAAAAGTTACTAGATTTAGTGTGGACCGTACCAAGTTCACATGTCAGTTCGCGTCCTATTATTTTCGTTGTTTTTTGGTGTTTTTTAGTATTTTTGTGGCTGTTTTTTATATGGTGTATATAGAGTTTTCTGATTGAAAGTTAGAATCATAACTAAAATGAAGAATAGTGATTGTTTTGTATACCAATATTTTAACCATATATACAATATTTTACGTATTCTACCTAGCTGGTGCAGTATTACCGGCATTTATTACATTATTTAATATTCACGAGCAAAGGAGAGTAGTGTGTCGATAAGTTAAATTTTTTAAAAGCTTTGTCGATAATATTTATGTTACTAGTACATTACTTTATTGTAAGTAATTCCTATCACCATATCTAGGTAGTATTCAGTGGATACCTAATAGGTTCTTGACTTTTGTTCCAATTTGGATAACATCTCCAAAAGTTTCTTGACAACTTTAGTTAAAAACGATGATTTAAATAGAAAAATTTGTACAGTCTTCTTTGATAAATTAAAATGGGAGATAAGGAACTTAATATTTAAATATTTTTTTAGTTAATGGAACATAAAAATAGTCCGGTCCTGTCTTTTTAGCCAACCTCTAAACGTAAAATAGACCAGACGTCAACAGGGTGCCATAAAGGACAAGTGACTTTCTTAAAAAAATTTGACTTTAGTAATCATTTTCACACTTAAAGACATTTTAACACTTATCTCTCATTGTTTACTGACCTGACTTTTACTTCTCTAAGAATTTTCTTATACTATGATTGGATACACCCAGTGGCGGCTCGTGATAGTTGAAACAGGTGGGGCCAAAATATTCAAATCAATAAAAATCATTAAGGAAAATAGGATTAAAAAACTTACCGAATAGTAATTGAATGGAACATACAGGGTGATTCACGTTAAGTGGCCTATTAGAAGATCTCGGAAACGAGTAACCCTATCTTTCTTAAAATTTGATAGCAGGCATACTTGGTTTTGAGCTTTTAAAACATTATATTTTAACGTTTATATTACTTCCGGTTATACCGGAAGTTAATGCCAACTTTGCTATTTCAAATGGAACACCCTGTATATTTTAGAATTTTTGATTACCTTATTAAAATCTAAATAACTTTTGTTAATAATAATCTATTCCTATCTCTAACCGTTTTTGAGATATGAATTACAAAAGGAATTTTTTGTGTAAAAACGCTCCGAAAAGAAAGTTTAGTAACTCTGAAACTAATAAAGAAAAACATTTAAAATTTTCTAAGCTTTCAAGTAATACATAGATCCTTAGTTTAAATTACTTAGGTTTCACGTTTTTTATACAGGGAGTTCTTAAAATTATGCCAATGTTTCCATTTAAATAAATGTGCAAGTCAATTTTTGCAAATGGAACACCCTATTTTTTAGCTTTCCAACGTCTAGACAATTAAATTACCTATCTAAATTACTAATATGTTATAATCCACATTTTTAGTCGTTTTGGAATTATGGGCAATTTAAATAAAAAATCTTAAAATTTCCTTTTGTGTTAATGCGACATTATTTTTGAAAAGAAGGCTTCGACTGGGATTTTCGTTTGACTTTGAGCTTTGTTACCATTTGTTATTAACTGCCTATGTTCGTTGCTTAGCTATTTCTCATTCAAAGCCAAACGAAATTCCCAGTTGAAGCCTTCTTTTCAAAAATAATGTCGCATTACCACAAACAGAAATTTTAAGATTTTTTATTTAAATTGCTCATAATTCCAAAACCACTAAAAATGTGGATTGTAACATATTAGGCATTTAGATAGGAAATTTAATTCTCTACACGTTAGTAAGCTAGAAAATAGGGTGTTCCATTTGCAAAAATTGACTTATGCACATTTATTTAAATGGAAACATTGGCATAATTTTAAGAACTTCCTGTATAAAAAAACGTGAAATCTAAGTAATTTAAACTAAAGATCTATGTAATACTTAAAAGCTTCGAAAAATTTAAATGTTTACCTTTATTAGTTTCAGAGTTACTAAGCTTTCTTCTCATCAATCCTTTTATAATTCATATCTCAAAAACGGTTAGAGATAGGAATAGATTATTATTAACAAAAGTTATTTAGATTTTAAGAAGGTAATCAAAAATGCTAAAATATACAGGGTATTCCATTTGAAATAGCAAAGTTGGCATTAACTTCCGGTATAACCGGAAGTAATAAAAACGTCAAAATATATTGTTTTTAAAGCCCAAAACCAATTATGCCTGCTATTACATTTTTAGAAAGATAGGGTTACTCGTTTCCGAGATCTTTTAATAGGCCACTCAACGTGAATCACTCTGTATACATATAACAACATTGCCTAAAATCACAACATATTAAACAGTGTTTTTCTCGATATTTCAGTAGTTCTAAAGAAACAATAAAAAGGAAATGTTCACTAAACACTTATATTTTCCTATAGAAAAACTCCATTCGTCTTTCTTTTTTATTAGAAAATGTTTCAATCACTTTGTTATTAAAATTGTCAATATTTTTTCTTTCATGGTATATCTTAAAAAGGTTTTTATTCTTTTTAACATAGAAAAACATCTCTCCGCTTCAGCGGTCGTCATCAACAAAGACAAATGTCGTCATGGAAATGTGTTATGTGATGGAAATAGTTTCCACATAACACATAAGGTGTTGATTTCCGAATTCCTTATGCGTCAGTAAGAGAATGCGATATATCTATTATCTCTTTCGTAAGCGATTAATAGTCTGGCCATACCTAGAATTGGTCGGCCGGGGAATTTTCGCGGCGTCAGGGAGTTTTTGCACCGTTAGGCGTTATCAGATATCAAATGTACGCAACGTCTTGAATTTTAAATTATTCACATGTACATAAAAAACGAAGCGTAAAGATACAAAGCAATGATTATGAGTGTGAGTGAATATAAATTGTTTATGATACAGGTAGGTAAGGCCATGGCATTATGGCCCTACAGTACGAGCCGCCACTGGATACACCACTATTGTTTACATGGTGTCATAGCTTGTTTACCTTTCTTATATTATTTCTTGTCAATTGCTTATGATGAGCTTCCCTAAGGTCGAAATATGTACTTTTTCTGCTCTCTTCCTTTTATGTAGAGAACCCATACTATTAGATCATTAAAAATTTGTGGTGACTTTTAATCCTACAACAATAGCTATACTTCTACTGTCGGATAACTCTGAACCTTGTGCTGTGATGCATAACTTTCATTTTATTAAATTATAAATAGTTTATTTCGAGAAAATAATGTAGCGCTTAAAAAATAACGTTTTACTTACAAATGTAATAGAAATATATAAAACAACATTCATGCTACTGCTACTACAATCTGTAAAATGTAGTATATTTCATTATGCTTTATCTTTCTTTTAGTATATAGAAGATCTTAAAACGATAAATAACTTTGTCATAAAGGATATTCAAGAACCAAATGATGAAATATCGCCGTTAATTGAAATACTTGCTGAACAGATACACAACAGCTTTGGATCCCTATAAGTTACATTTTGTTGTAGACATAATAAAATACATCCAACTTTCGTAAAATGAAAAACAAATACATTTTTTTATAGGTAGGTATATTTCCAACATACCCTTGGCCATGTTATGTTACTAAAGGAAAGGAGGAAGGTGCCATTGTTGATTCTATTTATACGGACTTCTCCAAGGTGTTTGATAGGGTTGATCATTTTTTGTTAATCGATAAATTGGCTGCGTATGGAGTGGGAGGTGTGCTACTGGATTGGATGTTGTCATATCTTGTAAATCGTAAACAAATTGTTAAAATTAAATCCTTCAAGTCAAAAACAATAGCACCTCTGGAGTGCCTCAGGGGTATCATCTGGCGCCTTTATTATTTAATATATTTATTAATGATGTAATAGTCTGTTTTCAAAATAGTCAGGTACTGATTTACGCAGTTGATTTGAAGATTTTCAATATTAATAATTCGACTACTTCACAGGAGGAGTTGCAGGGTCATCTTTAGAGGTTCCAGGAATGGTGCCAACTAAATAAAATGTGTTTAAGTAATAAAAAGTTTAAATATATGCGGTTTAGTAGAAAAAGGAACAAAATTTCAAAAAGTATATAACGAAGACGGCTGGAGATACTTACCAGTTGAAACGTTGTAATATAAAACAAATAAAGACAATGCAAGTCCAAAACTCTTCTATCAGTCAAGAAACATCATTGTCTCCGACCTTCATATTATATGTGTGTTTTTTTAAAATATTGAAGCTGCTACTAATTTTTGGTATCTGTATTATTAAAAATATTTTAGATAAATAGAGCGTGTCCGTTTATATAAATGACCACATTGTTAGAACGATTCTTTGGATGGTTCCTCATATACGTCTAACGTACCATCCACCTTGTATAGTATTTTCTAACATCTTAGTATTTCACCGAATGAAGGGATTCTTTCCTAGTAATTTGATAGATATTATCACATAAAATCGATTTTTTTTAAAATTTAACCTATACTCTTGCTCTGAGACGACAATTCTAGTTCATGAGGCAGTGACGATTTTCGGTACTTATTTTCCCAGTCAGCAAACATGGATAGAATAGGGGGGGGGGGGGGGGTTCCGATTGGTTGAGGCGGACTACTGCACTTTTTTTTTCCAGTGATAAAAATAGTTCTATTAGTGAGAGATATCTGTGAGGATGGGTATCTGGCAGGTGGAAATATGGAAAAAATTTAGCGAAACCATTTCCCTGATTTTCGCAGTCCTAAAAATTTGTCAGATGATAGTTTATATTATAATAACAGCTGAAAATATAGTCTGGCTGATGTGGAACACCCCGACAGCCTTGCCAGACTCGTTCAACGCTCGACAAGCGCACTAAATTCGGCATGTTCAATTCAACCTTGCCGAGAAAGTAGCCACGTAGTTATAAGCCATAACTACGATCTCTAAAATCTAAATGCGAGTAACTGACAGAGATAGGGATATAAGGGACTAGGCAGCTGCTCTCAGGTCACTCGCATTCCAGCGTCGTTACCTAAATACGCACCTGCCGCTTCCTCTCCTCATTTAACTATCCGACTTGTGAGTCTGGCGGGGCTTTAGTGATTGTAAATGACAGCCAGACGTGTATTTTCTATGAAATTATAGTATTATTTATTATGTGACAAATTTTCATTTTCCAGACTCATTTGCCAATTTCGTAAATCGGCCAGACTTACTTTTAAGTATAGTTGATAATCGTACCAAATGATTGGTACGATAAATTTCAAGCATGGGAAAATAAGGGTTACGGATTCTAAAAATCGGTCAAATTTTTGCATCCGTAAATTTTCAGCCAGGCAGACTTTCCTCCACTTGGGATGTGCCAGACTGTTATTTCCGTTAATAAAATTACTCACTTTAATTAATGTCAAATATTTATGACTGGGAAAATAAGTGGACTTGACTTTTTTTTTTATCTCGTGCACTAATCCGAAAATTTTAGCCAGACTCACAAATTGTCGTTTTGTGTCACCATCCGAGCAGACTAATTGATATTCACCGACTGGGAAAATAAGTAAAAAAAAAAAATTTACTGCCTCCTGGACTATTCGTTTTAAAATTTGAAAATAGACAGAATGAAATAGATTCAGGAACAAGTTTTAAATTTATAATCAAGATCTTTAAAGCGATTTATTATATCTAGCCGAACATATTTTCTCTAGCTGCTACAATCTAACTCTAAATTTCCCTAAATACAAATTTTAAAATAAAAAATATTTTTTAATTACCTTGCGGGTGTTTAGTTCCCGAAATATCAAATTAAATCCACAACAAAAATGTTTTAAAATACTTTATTAATTGTGTTTATAATAATATTAGTAAGTTCAAAGTCTTCGAAATACAAATTTTCTACTACATTAAAATGATCCACGTTAGATACAATGCTTAATTCTACGTTGATATTCTCTGCTTTCAGTTTATTATAAAATTGCTTTGATTGTTTAATAAAGGATGGGCTGTCATACTCTCCAGCAATTATGTGTATTTTCGTTTCGCCATAGTCCAAATTGTCAAAGAATGGACTGAGTTTATCTTTTGCCGTTTCTTCGGATAAATTTAATATTTGATTGGCAGACATTTTAGTTACAGGTACCATGTTGTATAGCCCGCAGATCAAAAAAGCTCCTTTTATTAAGTTACAGTCCTCTTTCTGCAGTGTTTTCCTTAAGCTTGTCAGAACTGTTGCTATGGCATGAGCACCTGCGGAATGGCCTGATAAATAGACGCCCCTAAAATTGATAAGAATACAAAATTACATGTACAGTACTTATCGTCTTTTGTATTAAAAAACGACCAGTGTGAATACACAGGGTGTTTTATTAAGGTTGGCCACCGGCCATATCTTAGAAATTACTGGGGATAGAAACAGGGAAAAATCTTAGAAATTTAAAATGTAGTTATGTTGGTGTCTTTAAATAATTTTTAAAATGAAAAGTGTTTACCGGCGTGCAGACAAGATTAAAATTGAAAAAGTTGTATGCCTCCTCTGAGAATCGAACCCAGAACCTCTCGATTAAGCTTTAAGCGCGCTGCCAATTATGCTACGAAGGACCTGATATTCTATTACCAGCTTCGGTCATATAACTTATTTAATTTTATGTTAGTGGGGAAAGCTATTAAAAGTGTAATCGTTTAAATAGCTGTAACTTCTAAACGACTTATCCGATTTTAGTAAACTTAAGCTTATTTGGAAGAGAAAGGTACCTAAGTATTTGTGAAGTGAAACAAAATTAACACCTTTCAAAATTAAATTACTTCACAACTATTTCAATTTTTTTATCTCCATGGAAAACTGCCAATTTTGTTTCACAGCTATCTACAGGGTGTTACAAATTCGACATACCAGCATTGGAATCTCGGAAACCATAAGAGTTAGAGAAAGGGTTAAATAGGGGCAAAGTTGTGCAATTCGGTGCTAATTATAATGCCGCTTTAAAAGTTTTCAAATTCCGAATACTTCGGATTTTATTCGAAAAAAAAACGAAATTTTGCAAAATCGTTTTTATTTTTTCCTGAGCTCATTTGACTAGCTATTTAAAAATAAATGACACTTTGTCAATGCCACTTTTTTTCCTCTACAAAATTACGTTACTAAACTAAAGATCCACCGTTTCGTCTCCGAGCGGCCATCACCAACTTTACTTTTTTAAATACGGGCCTGGATTTTTTTAAACCGATTTTTAAACCCTTCTACCCTCAAAATGTAATAGCGATATTACTTTTGCATAATGATGAATTGTCCTTGCTTATTTTTTTAAATTCATATTTTTTACACTTTTTGTCAGTCCGGTCCTGGCAACGAATTACAATATTAATTAAAAACTTTATTTTAAAAAAATGTTATTTATAAAAATGACGTATATACCATGGAAGAACGCATACAGGTTGCATTTGGTAGAATAAGGAGAAGATCGGTTGAAAGGGCTGTCGCCAAAATTGGAAGAAAAATCGATCGTTTTATTGAGCAATCTCTTTGAACATTTAGAAAATTAGGATTTATAATTAGTAAATTTAAAATTATTAAAAAATTCTTATAAAATAAATTATATTACTTATGTATGAATGTTTTAAATAAAATAAAGTTTAGTAATTATATTGTGATTCGTTGCCAGGACCGGATTGACAAGAAGTGTAAAAAATATTAATTTAAAAAAATAAGCAAGGACAATTTATCATTATGAAAAAGTAATATAGCCATTACATTTTGAGGGTAGGAGGGTTTAAAAATCGGTTTAAAAAAATCCAGGTCCGTATTTAAAAAAGTAAAGTTGGTGATGGCCGCTCGGAGACGAAACGACGGATCTTTAGTTTAGTAACGTAATTTTGTAGAGGAAAAAAAGTGGCAATGACAAAGTGTCATTTATTTTTAAATAGCTATTCAAATGAGCTCAGGAAAAAATAAGAACAATTTTGCAAAATTTCTTTTTTTTTTTCGAATAAAATCGGAAGTATTCGTAATTTGAAAACTTTTAAAGCGGCATTATAATCAGCACTAAATTGCACTTTGCACCCATTTAACCGTTTCTTTAACTCCTATGGTTTCCGAGATTCCAATGCTGGTATGTCAATTTGTAACACCCTGTATATTTATTTTTAAAACACCGTATTAGAATTATATTTTAATTAGAACTATTTAATGATTGCTATTAGTAAGTAGTTTTTGGGCCATTGGAATAATGAGTGACAACCTACATAATCATAAAGGCTAAAAAAAAAATTTGTCGTGGAATGCTTGGCCGCGGAATTATGAAAACAATTACGTCTTCAACTAAGGTGTTAAAAATTATTCTTTTGGTAATAACTCTGAAACGAAAGAAGTTATTGAACTGCGGTCTTTATATTTTTTTTTCCAATTTTACTATGAACTATCGTATGGTAATGGATATGACAATTAAAAGTACTTACCTTTCTCTTCCAAACAAGTTTAAGTTTACTAAATCAGATAAGTAAGTGTAGAAGTTACAGCTATTTAAATGATTACACTTTCAATCCACTCCCCCACTCTTATAATTGTCGGTACGCTACTTAAACCAAAATAATGCAGAATTGGTTAAACGTTCTAATGATGTTACTAAAGGTACACCCCACATAGCAAAATAATAAATAATTTAATACATTTTTATTAAATATCGATGTAACGTATATGTATACAGGGTGCTACAAATTCGTGTGCGTACAAGGGGATCTCTAAAACGGTAAGAGATACGAAGATAGTTAAATTGAGGCAAAGTGGCGTATTTTGGCGCTTAATAATTTGGTGAAAGAAAATTGTAAACATTCCGAATACCTTCGGAGATATCCGAAAAAAAAAATTTTTAGTTTTGGTTTTTAATCTACTCTCCAGAAGGGTCATCATTTAAATGAGAAAGCAAACTGGTCCTTCGTCTTCTTTATTAAAGATAACTTAAATTTATTGTATGATTGAAGAGTTTTGGACTTGCATTGTCTTTGTTTGCTTTAAATCGCAACGTTTCAACTGGAAAGTATCTCCAACGCAAATCCAAGACTCTTCAATCATACAATAAATTTAAGTTATCTTTAATAAAGAAGACGAAGGACCAGTTTGCTTTCTCATTCAAATGATGACCCTTCTGGAGAGTAGATATGATTTTGATATAACATTTTGTCTGTTTAAAGGTTGGAGACAATGATGTTTCTTGAATGATTGAAGATTTTTGGACTTGCATTGCGTGTATTTGCTTTAAATCACAACGTTTCAACTGTTAAGTATCTCCAGTTAAATAAGAATAAGAAAGCAAACTTGTCCTTCACCTTCTTTTTTAAAGAAGGCGAAGGACAAGTTTGCTTGTTTCTTTATCAAAGAAGGTGAAGGACAAGTTTGCTTTGCTTCCACCTTCTTTAATGAAGAAGGTGAAGGACAAGTTTGCTTTCTTATTCAGTTGGAAATGATATATAGTTTGTAGAAAATTGGGTAATAAACAAAATGTCACTTTACCTTGAGTTTAATGATCGTGCATATTCAATCGTTTTCTTTAGGCCAACTTGCAAGTGTTCGTGTATTTCTGTGACGGATCTTTTTGGACTTAGTTCATATCCGATTATTATAGTTTTAATACCATTTTTATATAAAGCCTTCGAAATAAACGAATTATTAGAGTGAGTTACCGTTTCTTCTTGGTAATAACCTCCATGAACATGAATTAATATGGGTGAATCTAAAACAGAAGAATAATGAACGACATTTAAAAACTTATTTAAATTCCATTATGTTTGGTTGCGCAAAGATTTTAAACGAAAATTAATTAACCCAACACAACATCAATGACATTAGCAAAAATAATTTACTTACAATCAAAGTTGTCTTATTAGTAAATAACGAATTAATTTGACCTTACTAATTTGATCGGAGAAAATAATCTTTGTCAGTCATTAATGTTTTAGCCAAAGTTGTCTAGTTAGTTAAAGTGGTAGTGCAACCCGACATACATTGAATAATGGATTTTTTAGCTAAACAAACCAATTGAGCAGAAAACGCTCGGACACGTCAATTTTTATTTTATTTTTTTAAATTTAATTGTTTATAATGTATAGACCTCGTTAAAACACAGAAGAAAAAATAATAAATTCTGACAAAACATTTTTTGTAGACAAGAAAAGATTTTAATCTAAACTGCTGGATAATTGCTTTCGAGCAAGAAAAATTTCGCCTAAATTTAACAGTTAATATTTTCTGAACCAGATATGATATTGACCTACGGTTTTGAATCGTTGATAGACTAATCCCTTCAGAAATAATTGTCAATATTGGATTTTTAGAAAATTTTATATACAGGGTGTTAAAGAAGACGATAATTTTTGCTCCGATTTTAATGGCGTGTAACTTTCACAATAATATTTTTAAATTTTATCACTCTACGTCAATTGAATCACTGGTTCATAGCAAAGAAAGTAATTTGTGAAATTTTTGATATCTGCTATATTTTAAGAAATACCATTTCTTTTTGGAAAACCTTACTTTATTTCAACTTATTGGTAGCTAGATCTCACTGGGCGTTGCATCGTGCAAACTTTGCGAGTGATTCTTATACCTTATGAAGAGCTTGATTATGTTCAGTAACAATAGTTGTATACCTTAATGTTTCAGTATTTGGTGAACACCACCAGCAAGATGTTGCGTGTAGTGGCATCCAGTGTCGCTGTTTGACACTATTATATATTATACTTGTTTTATTTAATACATAGATGCTCAAAATTATATTACTGGCGATCTACAGCAAAAAAATTGGACTGAATGTAACTTATAGATTTTATACAAGATTTATAATACGTTTTTAAGTTTCCACGTTAGGCAAGACAACTGACAAATACACTTGTCTTTTACGGTAATAAAAAATTATCTTTCAAATTGTTATTAAAATTACGACTCACACAAATTTGCGCTTATCAGAATTTGTCACCGTCGAGCGGAAAAACTCTCGTAATTAGAGTTGCCACCTTTAAAGATCAGTTAACCCGGAGATTTATGACAAAAAAAAATGAAAACGACTCAGTAGGTGTCTTTTTTTATTTTTATATAATAATTGCATGGCTGTATTCATTACTTCAACTTTTTAAAATATTTTTAAATTTAAAGCTATTATATTTGGTATTCTTTTGGCATGCTGTTAATAAAGTCTTTTGTTCACCTTTCCCTAAATATTAAGCAAATTCTTGACAGGTCATATTAAAATTTGCTTTAGTGCATAATTCTGTCTTTACGAAAGCTACTCTCATTCGGTTGCGTTCATCAGTCCACAGATTAAGCATTAATGAGAATATCCTTTCTGGATAAGCGTTGCTTATAGGAATTGACAGAATGTTGCTTACAATGTTGAACAATTGAGGCATATCTGCATTTTGAAATATCTTACACCATATTTTATCCATGTCGGTTTTAAGAGTCACAAAATATTTAAAAGGATAGTTTCAAAATTATAATACCGATTGAAGTAATCCAATGTCCTTTGGTAAACTAAACAAGCTTCTTTTACAAATGTTTGTTTTTCAGATGATGTAAGGTATTTTAAAGCCGATGTTATTTTGCTTCCGAAGAATTGATCTTTTAACCGCTGTTCTATTTGGTCCTTTAAATCTAATATTATATTATGTAATTCTAAACTTGTTACATAATTACTCTCCAATTTAAGTATATGTGTATTTAAACTCCATATGTTTTTTTGGCAGTTTTCCTCACCTAGTTCTAAAAAATATTTTTTTACTGCTGGCCAAGATCGTATTAAATGTTTAAGAGCAGCATATAATGAAAGCCATCTTGTGGTAACGTGCCTTATCATTTTTTGATATTCAATGTCTAAAAAATCAAAACACTCTTTTAAGGATTCTGATTTTTTAGCACTGTTTGAAAACTCTGCATACATTTTTAATACTAAATTTTCGACATCAAAAGATAGTACTTTACAGGCATTTCTACCAGCATTATGAATTACATGGCAGTTACAGTTAGCTTTCACAATCCCTTTATTTTCATTGATTGGTTTTTGATAGATAGAGTTATGAATGCCGTAGTTTACTGACGCATTATCAGCGCTGTATGCACTTATGTCAGCCACTCTTAGTGAGCACATTTCTAAAGTCTTAAGGATAGATTTAGTATATTTATAAGGAGATTATAACTGATGACATGACCTTGGCCTTTGTTGTTACGCCCTTTCTAAGAGTTTAACTTTTTCCTAGCATATATGTATATAGAATTTTTTTTTATTTTTTTATTTTTCGTGAATGTGGTTTAATCCGGAGAATGTAACTAGTAAACCGGAGCCCGGAGTCTCCGGGTGAAACCCGGAGAGGTGGCAACCCTACTCGTAATTGACTGTTTGAACACCTCTGATCTAATATGTCTGTTAAAACTTACCATCATTTAAGTCGGTTCCAAATACATCGTATACGTCTCTTCTCCCAGTCCCGTAGGCTTTATCCAATTCACATGGTATTACTTTTTGAACTTCAGCGCTATCTAAAATCGAAACACAACTTTAATGTTGGTTTTATATTTATAATTAAATTTAAGTGAGGTTTTACAATCTTTAAGGCTTAATTTATTAAAAATTGTTGTCGAGTGATTAAAAGCTCATTAAATCTATTCCTTTAACTTAGGCTGATTTTTTGTGACGAATTTTTCCAGTGAACGCCAAAGTCAAACTTTACCATGCACAATCCATTTAAAATAAATCGTTTCCTGCAGTGTTAAGCATTTTATAGTTTATGGAGATAATCTGCTTGGAGGTGACCGATGTGCATCACCTTAAGCGCTGACTTAAACCATAAACTAAGTAAACCTAGACATCCAACGTAAATGAAGAAGTGACTTTGGAAAAATATTCGCGCTCGCTCAATGTTTATTACAGATAACGTTTGGCGTAACCCGGTACCATCTTGGACTTCGTGCACAATTTATTTTACAGTGGACCGTTCCTCCTGGTTTGGTGGAACATTATAATAGATCTATGTTAAAATCTTCAGAAAAACTAGACTAACTTTCGTTTTCACCAAAGGATTTTAAATTGTCATTTGTGGGTTTAAAATGATATGTGTTAGAACAACTACATTTTATATTGTAAATATTTTTGTCCATGACTATTGTATAATATGTTCATTATGTATGTGTTTGCTCAATAATAGTAATACCCATTATTCACTAGTGAATAATGAAATCGACAGGTAATGCGATTTGAAATAAAAAAATATCATTGGTCGATTCCCCTGTAAGGGCCATCCATAATACGATTTTGTGTGTATGATGAAAAATTCAAGCATGCGATGAAATGTAAAGTCGAAGCGCTTTGTAATTTTAATTTGAAACGTCAAAATATAGTTCAACTTATCAACTTTAAAGTTAAGAATTGTATTAAAAGAACTTACAAAATGATTAGAGATAGTGAAGATAAGATATACAGGAAGCAGCAAAAATAACATGTTTAAGTTTATTACCAGAAAAATCGAAAACACTTTATGTGTCTGCTTATGATTCGTTTGTACAATGGAGGATTGATAAGAAAAGTTTTCACAGATCTTCAGCCATTATAGTTGTAGACGTAGGGGGGATATAACTGCATTGAAAAGACACGGTGGATGGAAATTCACGGCGGTAGCAGAAGGATATATTGATGACTCAATGAAAAATAAAATGGAAACAGCTAAAAAAATATCAGACGCGATCCAGAAAAATCCTTTTGGTCAGCCGTATATACGCAATAAGGCAGTATCTACATCTACAACTTACATCTACTTCAACGAATGACCAAGACGTTAATTTAGATTTAAAATCGATTCGTACAATTAACTTGGCACATTGTGTGAATACAAATATTACTATTAATATTTCTAAATAAATAAAGATGTTTAGTAATTCTGGCTACAATTATTATTGGATAGTCGTGGACAAAGTATAGTATTCTACTCGCATATAATGGCTTTTATTCACTTGGATAAAATTATGAAACTCGCCTACGGCTCGTGTCATAAACTTTATCCGCGTGAATAATAGGCACCATTATATGCTTGTTGTATAATATACTAGTTTTTACTCCTATATTAGCAAACATTGTTTTACGTACAGTTCATCTACGTATAAAAACGCACAACTGTGCGTTATGATCCCTAGTATAACAATCAAGTTACCCTTGAACTACTCAAATCGTGCCATTTATCTACCTTGCGTTTTGAATATTTGACAGTGACATTGTCATTATTTGAGATTTGAAGTTCAAATCCCAAACACAGATTAACGGTTACTGAAAGAGGAGCATACTATAACTGTATAAAGTTTTTTAATCTTTTGCCTGCAAATATCAAAGGGATTAACAATATTAAAACGTTAAAGAAGGAACTATTCACTGTGTTAGTAAACATGGAACCTTATATGTAATGTAAGTGAGTATTTTGAATTTGTTAGAACATTACAAGTATTTTGTTTATTGACGTTATTTTACTTTATGTTGTAACATACTGTTGAAATAAAGAATGTTTATTAAAAAAACAAAGAATAACAAAAGAGTCTTTGGCGGCTGCTATTACAAACGCGGAGGAAAAGGACAAATGGACTAACCATATATATTTTAAAAAATGTTGCTCTATAAAGTTTAGTTTTTAAGTAATATCTTTAATAAATATATTTCTCTCTTCACAAAGTAACAGTATCTTTTCTTTTTAGTTTTTTATTTGTCAGTAATATGCTATTTACAACACTCATTACGTAATATACTATTACGTTACTATGCATAACTTTATTGGACGAGTAATTATGGCCAACGCAATAACGTAGTAAATTGTGGGCATCAAACGCATGTCATGATGACGTACATAGCAGGACATTAATATCTATTTTGTTTTTGTGGAAATTTATAATGAAATATTTATTTTCCTAACATGCGTTGAGAACCATATTTGTTTCTACGAGCGTCAGATAACGAAAGCAAAAACAATTTACATAATAATGTTAGAAAATTAAATCATTTCTTATTAATATTTATAACAAGAGAACAATAATTTATATTTTACAAATAAATTGTAGATCCGATAATTTTATTTAACGGGTGGCTTCAATGTCATAGGGAAGCGCAGTTCATGGTCAATGTTTTATTCGACACGACATGTTTTTTTGGTGGGTCACTTATCATGTTTTGCTGTCTTTTGACGATTAAAAATATCAATAATGCTTAAACATTATTAAAACTGCCTATCTTTTCAAGATTATATTCCAAGGAAATTAAAAAGTCATAACCAGAAAAAATTACGTAATTAAAATTTATGAAGATAATAGGAAAATGTCTGTGACTGTCCCCAGACCACGATACACCCCCAGACATAACTTGACACAAGTTAAGTATAATCTTTGTTTAATAACACACATTCGTGACACTTATTTTGCACCTTTGGGCGCCCTCTTGTGACAATTAGGCATGTTTTAGTTTATTTATCACATATACTAATTACAATTCAATTTAGTTATATCAATAATTTTAAAAAATTTAATTCTTTTACAAAGACTTTCTTAAGGAATAAATACCAAGATAAATTTTTACACAAAAATGCAACCAAAGATGACTAAACACCTGTATGTGTGATAGTTATAATTTTTCTACAAATTTAAATTTCAAACTATTGAACATAGGTACTTCAAATAAATGAATAGACATATTTGAGTAGACACCTTACAGACCAGAGAAGTGATCCACATAAGCCGAGATTCAGGAAAGGTTCCCAAACATATGAATCCTTTCAAATATGTAAGAGCTACATTTTTTTCGCGTTTGGTGGCAACGACTAATATAATTTTTTAAATCTTTATTTTTATCGACAAAAATGCTAGTCTATAACCATAAATAAATGTTGTAAGGCCCTTCCATACCAACATGAAACGTGACAACGTTTCTTGTGTAATTAAAAATTAATACACAAATTTTATTAAGGGGTTTACAATACCTTCTAGTTTGGCGGATGATACTTCATTAAAAAGAAAAAATTTAAATTTATTTTAAAGTTTCAATTATCAAGGTTCAAATTATATCATCCGTCATGCAAAAAATAAAAATATTACGGCCATTACAACGCCCCGATATTATCTTAAAAACCTCCAGTGACGCCGGCCCCTTAATTCTAGTGAAATTCGTTTTAATAATATTTTGTATATAAAAGAAAGAAATTTAATTGCCATCGCCAGACGCAGATACAATGGGCGTGATGTGGTGGAAATGCACTATTATTTGCTCGTGATGATTCATCGACTAGCTTTTAATAAGGGACGTTTTGGCGAGTACAAACTTCAGCCATTATTTTAGATAAATTGAAAATTTTGGAGCGAAAAAAAAACATAATTTCCTATTAAAATATAACATGTAATAAATATTTTTTAATGGAAATTTCTGGAAAAATTTGGTATTTAGTCAATTTTTTTGAACAATAACAAATCGTGCATAACCTCAAAGAAAAAATCCTCACCCTGCGGTTCGGGGTTTTTTCAGGTGCAGCATTCATACTTTTGTTAAAAAATTGAATAATAATATTTTATACACTAGATATATTTTTAGTAGTAATTTTTGCACACATCTTACTAATTAAGTTTAGACAAAAAATATTTTGTACAACTTAGTGTTTCCATTTACATTTCTCATGTGCAAGTAAAGTCCAATTTTTTTAAGAAAACGCCAAGTCACTTGTCATTTATGGCACCCTGTTGACGTCTGGTCTATTTTACGTTTAGAGGTTGGCTAAAAAGACAGGACCGGACTATTTTTATGTTCCATTAACAAACTAAAAAAATATTTAAATATTAAGTTCCTTATCTCCCATTTTAATTTATCAAAGAAGACTTTACAAATTTTTCTATTTAAATCATCATTCTTAACTAAAGTTGTCAAGAAACCTTTGGAGATGTTATCCAAATTGAAACAAAAGTCAAGAACCTATTACCTATTAGGTATCCACTGAATACTACCTAGATATTGTGATAGGAATTACTTACAATAAAGTAATGTACTAGTAACATAAATATTATCGACAAAGCTTTTAAAAAATTTAACTTATCGACACACTACTCTCCTTTGCTAGTGAATATTAAAGAATGTAATAAATGCCGGTAATACTGCACCAGCTAGGTAGAGTACGTAAAACATGGTATATGGTTAAATTATTGGTATACAAAATAATCACTATGCTTCATTTTAGTTATGACTCTAACTTTTAATCAGAAAACTCTATATACACTATATAAAAAACAGCCACAAAAATACTAAAAAACAACGAAAATAATAGGACGCGAACTGACATGTGAACTTGTTACGGTCCACACTAAATCTAGTAACTTTTCGGCGGAACTAGAATCAGCTGTGAATGTCATATGTGGCTTTCAACTGTCGAAACGCCGTTTTCTATCGCGATATGATCTCTATCATATTCTAAAACTAGAAGAATTTTTACACTCGGCTGACTCCCGTACTAAATATCTCCTCGTTTGAAAAGTATAACTTGCATCACTTGTTATGTAATACACTATATTAATATAGGGTTTCAGTGAAATAGGCATCGCTATACTTCATCAAATATTTGGTAGGTAACGGTTTTAGCCCAAAGAGTTTTAAATTAACTACTACTTATATAGATTTCACAAAAAGTCAAGAACATTATTACGTTAATATTAATGTAATTTTTTATTTTATGGCTTATTTAGACACAGCATTTTTAGTGATGTTTCAATTAAAATACTACTCCTTTCTTTTAATAAAAAAAGTTTCGTTTTGTAGAAGCTCCAAAATAAGAACAAGACAGTGGTGACGTAATTAGGAGGGGGGGGGCTGCCGGGCTACAGCCCCCCCCCCCCCCCCCCCCCGAGCCTAGGAGCTCGGGTCTAAAAGTCAAACTGCAACCTATTTTTTCGTCTCACGCTTGGACTCTTAATTTAAATCTTTAAATGTATTCTTGGTTTAGATTACAAAGGTCCTGTAGGAAATTTAATTTTTAAACTTTTTCTTCTAAAAGTCCTGTTTTATATAGATATTAAGGTTTCAGACGCATATCGTTTTAGTTATTGATTTATGATGCAATTTTAAAGGAAAACGAGTAAAAAGAATAATATTTTCTAGTATTTTTTTATTATACTTGTCTGTTCGGGTTTCCATTTTTTAGAGCTAATTTAAATCAACAAAAAAAGAACCCAATGCAATAAAATATTTTTACATAAAAAACAATTAGGTATTTATTTTTAAAGAGAAAAATTAAAGTATACATTTTAATTGAAACATTTTTTATAAGTTATAAGAAGTGTGATAATTTATAATAAAAAAAAATAGTACGGAGAGAAACAACAATGCTTTATTATGAATATATAAAACGGCATTTAAGAAGAAATCATCAATTTTGGTCAGCGATATTTACTTTATTTTTAATCATGAAAAGCCGAGCCTGAAAAACGCTGATTAAAGTTATACATAGGTCTTGTCTTAAAATTTTGGATTAACACCAAAATTTATATTTTTCACAAAAAATATAAAAATGTTTTTTTTTTAAATAAAGAACCAGCTAGGAATATAAATACAAGAATGTAAAAAAAAATTACAAAAACAAATTTACTCCAACCATGCATGCAGAGGGGGAGAGGTAATAATTTAATTTTTGAAATTTGATAGTAGTTACGTAAATTTTAATCGAACTTTGGGCGTGGCCCCGAAAATGTTTCGCCTGAGGCGCTATTCCGCCTTCACTAGGTACAATATCATAAAATATATGTCGTCCTGATTGTCCTTTTCTCCAGAAAAAAATGTCCTTTAAGCCCATTGAGCCCCCCCCCCCGAGCATTTTTTCTGGAACAAAATTTTAGCTTTGCGTTTTAAATATGTTGATTTTTGTAATGAATACTGCAGGATAAAACTTAATTATAGTTTCAGAATTTGCAGACCTATTATCTCACGGTAAATGATGTAAATCTCACGATATTTTAAATTTAAGTAACTTCACTACCAAAAAAACCAAATCCTTGTGATGTCATATCATAACCACAGATCCGATGACGTAATCTATGTATAATCCTGTGAAAACTGGACCGTTTTTATTTCTTTTGAATTCACCTTTGGTTTGGTGACGCAGGAGGAACCCGTTTTTTGATGGAAGTAAAGATTTGGTGGTACCGGCTGAGGACCTTTTTTTAGATATAGGATTTTAAAGGTTTAAAAGCGCGAATCGATGTGGAGTATTGACAACTCTGCATATTTTACTGTAAGCTATGCTGAATTAAGGATGGCCCTAACAAAAAGCGAAATCTTACAATTTTTTTTCTAGAAGTCGCACGAAAACTGTTCGGAGTCGCCCGAACTGAGCGAAATAATGGCTGAAATACTCGGAAAGGGCTCTTAGCGACATCAACAGGCGACATAACACCCGAATACCGGTTATAAGAAATTATATTTACTGGGGAGCAAAATTGTTTTTCAGGACAATTTAAAATTCTTTGGAAAAACTTTGTTGCTGTTACAATTATGTATTTTGCTGTTGTGTAATATTGAACGAAATAGGTACTTATTATCTACAGTAAACAATTTATCAAGATCAATAAGGAGACATCAGTAAACTTTATCCTAGAGCTACAAGAAAGTCAATTTTGCCACTTTGGAAAATATTTTATAAGGATAGCGAAAAATACCTCAGTAAATAAATATCTATGTTTTTGCTGGAGATTTTTCCAGTGTAATTTTTTAAATGTTTTAATGATCCAAAATGTATGTATAATATGTATAAAATACTTACATTTATCTAAAAACTCAATATGTTTCTCCACAACCGCGTTACTGCTGAATCTTCTGGACCATTGACTGGGCGAATATAACTGCTCATATTCTTCGTTTTCAAACATAATTAAACTCTTACAATTAATTAGAATGCACTTTAACTGATAAGTATTAAAAAAAAAAATAGCAAATACACCAGTCGACTTTAGTATGACGCGCAATTTTATTATAACGGAAAAAATATAGTCATCGCATTACCACAACGTTCGAGATATGTATTTGGTCTGTTATGTATTATAATTAATACATTACTATGTTTTCATGATCGATGACAGGTATTAATGAACTCTCTATACAGGATGGCTCACCACGAACATTCGGATATCGAACTGGATTTGATTGTAACAAAACAGAACGACAAATATTTTTGAACGATAATAGAGTTTTGGACTTGTATTGTCTTTGTTTCAACTGGTAAATATCTCCAGTGGTCTGCAGGTGAATTCGATATGAATTTGTAAGACTTGTATTTTAGACACTTCCTCAAAAATGCATCATTAAAAGTCATGATTTTCAGATGTAACTCTTATTTTTGAAATATACGGTTACCGCGGCAGTGGCTCAGAGGTGAGGTAGTGGAATTCGGCCGTCCGGGTTCGATCCCAGAAGTGGGCATACGCATAATAAACAAGTATGTCCAAAATTTAGTAGGTTTAAGAATGCAGGGTAGAGTGTAAAATTTATCATCCCACCCCACTTTTACTTTTAAAATGTCTTTACTCATTTTATATATATTTTACATTGTCAGGTACTACTAACTAATCTAATGATACTAAACTCATAGATAACATTGTACATATAAGATATTACGTCACATAGATAACAAAACAAGGCAATGTCTCGTTGGAGCTCGTGTTGGCTCGTGGTAGTAGCACACTGGCTTCTACTTCTTTTGTTACGGACAGTTCCAGTAGTTTATTATACTGCCATGATGGAATCAGTTTTGAATGAGACTTGAAGGGTTTTAAATTAGTTTATCGCTAACTTAATGGAATTAAGGGTACGTTTGCTGGAAAAATACAGTGTGTCATTTTGTCAAAGACTCAAAATGACCATCCCACCCCATTTGCACCGGTAACCAGGCCAGATGAGATCGGACATCTCGTGAGGTGCGGACGAAGGTACACACTCCCCAATCGATAGGTCATGGCAATGGTAAGAAACCAACGGTTGATAGCCCTTGGAGGGGGTCGCATGACTGAGGATCGTGGTTCGGAACCCACGTTGAGCTGTAGGTCTTTTCGGGAATGGCTCTGGCAGCGAACGAAGAGGTAAAAAGCCTAATTAGAAAGAAGGACAAGAAATAACAAATATAAGATTAATTTATAAATTTATTATTAAGAGTATGGTTGGTCTTATAAAATAAAACCTGACTTTATACCCTAAGTGGAGCGGTCCTATAATTATTACCATTAAATATTCCTATAATTATTACCATTAAATATTCTTACATCATTATTATTTATTATATGTTATCACCTAAAAGGTGGAAAACAAGTTATGGCCTCGATTAATAGCCCTGTCACCCTCTATCTCTAGTTAGGCCTTTTTACAATTCCTTAAAAGGTGTAGTAAATATAGCATGCGTGAATTAAAATGGATCTGTTTTTTGGAAGAACATTATTACCTTGTATACAGGCAAGTAATAACGCTTACCTACTTTATTCAAAATTACCCATCAAACATGTTATATTACAACAACATTTGATTACATTGTTTAATAATAACTTGTGTCATATTTGTAAAAGTATATAGCTGTTATATAACTGAAAACGACTTTTCTTATTTTAGATTCATATTATTAGGCTATATTTCTTCAACATCACAAAGTTATAGGTCACGAATAGAAGTGTCCACCTCGACATTATAATAGATGTCGCCTCGGGGTAGGTACATGCTCTCGCTTTACTCCTTTGATATTTCTTAATATAATTGAGTGCACAATTAGCTTTCATTTGGTCTTACAGTCTCTGAGCTATTATGGCCGTCCACGTCACTTTAGGATATTTTTAAATTAATATTACAACAATATAACAAAAAACACGTTGCGGTGTTGCTGTAATATTGCGTGAGATTGAATATCACTTTGTTATATTAAAACATAATCTAATGCATACATATTACAATTTACAATCACCATAACATCCACATACCTCACATTATTACAATATTATATGGGTTAAATGTTGAGGTAACAAAACGTTGTTTGTTACTATTATATAGAAAGCCGCGGGTTCGAAGTCAGTTCTGTTCTATTAGAATTTCAAAAATGAAAAATGTTCTATTAGAATTTTATTTTTGAACAGAACTGACGTCGAATAACCCTGTTAGAGGAAACAACTCCAGTGTTTTTTACGCTGGAGTTGTTTCCTATGACTCCGTACAACCCGCTGCACTCCATATGAAAGCGATGAACCACTGACAGTAATTTTGGACTTAGGGTATACTTAGTAAAAATTGTTTATTTAACCAAATCACAAATAAGCTGATGATCAAAATGATTGTAGGTATAATTATTCGAATTTTTTAAGGTGGCGGGAATAGCCATCAGTATTTTGTATTAAAACAATAAGTAATTAACCATCGTCATTACTAGACGATATCTGTTTGGACAACAACATTACAACATCATTGCCGTATACAGGGTGGGGACTTTAACTGGGACAAATTCGCTAAAACTCTAGAAAAAAATTATTTTTTAAAAATGCAAAAACACATTGATTAAGATTTTTTTCTTGGCTTCATACTCATAACAAAAATTAGTTTTCCGATTAAAGTTTTATTTTAATAATTATTAAGAATACAATGAAAAATTTCTACTAACCACAAAATTTATTAAAAAATAAACATAAAATGGTGACATTAAACAAGTAAAGAACAACTGTGAACAAGTAAAATCAAGCGTGGCTCGAACTAGGGATTATGGTTAAAATTATGAACTGAACAGCGTGAATTATTTTCTGTCAAGTTGGTTAATGCACAACATTCAATAAAGGGGGTATAAAAGGTCTCTAAGATTACTTATTTGGGTATTATGGTTATTTCTTTATGTAGAGTAGATATTACCTTTTTCAGTTATCCAAAAAATTGTTCCCTTTTCCAAAAAGAAGGAATAGGCTTCTCATTTTGATATATTTACTGGATTCTATAGACACAGTAAAGAGAAAGAGCCTTTTATAAATATTTACTCATAATAGGAAAAATGAATACAATTTAAATATCTTAACACTTTCTTTTATCTAGATTATTCCAGGGCAGTTATTCTTGAGCCCAAATACGTTAATCTGGATTTTCACCATGTTGGGTTAGGTTCAAGTTAGTGGGTAAACCCTTCACTGCGAACGTTCGGTCTATTGAGGCTTACACCTTAATTATATTTCTCTCAATAAGTATAGCATCTTAATAAATCTAATTAGGCATGGCGTCGGGACTTTATTTTTAGATCTTCCAGCAGTGGTGCTATGCCCAAAAAAAATCTGAAATGGCACCACTGTTTTCCAGCAGCATCATTGTCTTGCCTAACAGTGCAAATCGGACTCTTTTTACGGTAAGACAGGTGCACAGTACGTGCTTTACCGTTTCTGCATACTCTATGCAGAGTCTGCTTTCGTCATTTTGCGATAGGCCGGTTTTCTACCACCAAGGGTATATATCGGCTTATTTGTCTAAAATATATATTTAGAATGTGTTGTATTCACAAACTACTTATTTTTATTATACAGACTCGACGTTAAACTATAAGCTCCAATACTTGCTTTAAAGTTTTTCAACAGCAGTAAAGTGATCTGATCTCATTTAAAGAAACAAAGAGTTGAGCGATTTTACTTTTATCCATCGTTTCGTAAAATAGGGACCTTTTGCAAATGACAGGTGGAGTTGCTAACTTAAAGATGTAATATCACAAAATCTTAGTTTTTTAACTCTATGAGGGGTGAATAAAGTTTAAAACTATGGATATAATATTAGTTAGGAAATAAAATTAAACTTTTTCCCGAATATATGTATAACAGCTTAGTCGTAGTTTGAGCCAAGCAGGGCCCGCTCTAGCAATAACGCCGCCCTGGGCAAAACAAAAAATTGTTGCCTTTTTCCTAGTCTCGCTCATCGAAAGTGTTTTTTCTAATTTAAAAAAATAAAACACTTGCCAGGTATTTTTATTTAAAAAAAAATATTGAATTTTTTTTTATTGTGTATTTATTGCACATAAATAAATTCTAAATACTAACAAAGTGAAAATTAACAAAAAAACATTAAAATGTTTAGGCAATCTAATTGCACATTATAAACATATGTTTAAAAAAATTAAGCCCTTTGCTGCGACGCCGTCATGACCGAAAAAAGCACCGGTGCCGGCGTTGTTCGGCATGCTTTGTCGCGGAATTGCTTGATATTTTAATAATATTAAAAAGAAAAGGGATCGGTTGAAATAGTCACTGTTTAAAAAATAAAACAGCAAAACAAAGGAAATTAATGTTGTTAACTGAGAATTGGAATGGTTCAAACTTCAAATATACGCAGGAACGTAAGTAGGCAAAACGGGGATTTATGATGTTTTTTAGAATTATCATGCTGCTCTTCCAACTTGCCGCCCTTGGGCCCAGGTTTTTCCCCCCTAGAGCGGGCCCTGGAGCCAAGCACATTAAATTTATTGTACCGAAATTTATTTTGACACTAGGTGTCAATATATTTTTATAAAACAGACACTGCCTTTACTATCAGCTGGGTAACTTCAAAATTATCTTCAATAAGTTTTTCAACAGCAGTAAAGTGATCTTCTCCTTTAAGGAAATGAAGACTCGAGCTTATTTTATTTTTCTCAAGCTTCTCATGAAAAGCTCTACCTTGTTCCAGAAAAGCAGGCGAATCCAGCTCTGCAAGAATTATATAAAAATTAATATCATTTGGGCTGGTTAAAGTCATGTGTTGTGGACTGATCAATTTGGCTGATTCTTCAGTTAACTGTAATCCTTGGTTAATAATTGTTTTAGTTAATGGTGTGATATCGTATATTCCACAGGAAAGAAAAACGCTTTTGATGAGGCTTTGGTCTTCGTAGGAGATAACGTTAATGAAGTTTGAAAACAAGGATGCAACTAGTTGGGCTCCTATGGAATGACCATACAAATAGACGCCCCTGTAAATACAAATAACGATTTATTCTATCAATTTTTTATTTTTCCGTTCCAAATAATTAAATAAAATAGTGGAATTTAGTGTCTGTTAAAATATATAGGCGCGGCAAGCGGACAGAGTAGTTCGGCTATCTTTTGCATTAAAGTACCCAGGAACGCCAAAGGTAATGGGTTCCCTGGGGCACAGGTAGACAATGACAGACTGTTTCATCCTTGTTGGAACTTTTTCAAGATATTTTTACGAATAAAAATATGATGAAAACCTAGTATCGCCATCTGTTTGAATCAATTCAATGCAAAAGATAGCCATCTAACGTGAAAACATAAAAGTCATAGAACTATAAATAAATCAAGCACAGAACGGCCACCCATCCAGTATAGGAAGCATTTTTTGCGCTTTCCTACACATCTCTACGGTTTTGTAGATTCAGATATAGATCGCGCTGCAGTCGCCCAATGGATGGGTGGCCGTTCCGTGCTTGATTTATTTATAGTTCTAGGACTTCTATGTTTTCACGTTAGATGGCTATCTTTTGCATTGAGTTGATTTCAGCAGATGGCAATAGTAGGTTTTTATCATATTTTTATTCGCAAAAATATCTTGAAAACATATTTTCCTGTAGTGGAAAATGCCTACAGGTTATAGCTTTCTGATGAGTCCCAACAAGGACGAAACAGCCTGTCATTGTCTACCTATGCCCCAGGGAACCCATTACCTTTGGCGTACCTGTGTACTTTAATGCAAAAGATAGCCGCACTAGTCTGTCCTCTAGCCGCTATGTTCCAAATAATTTTAACGGATAACAAAAAAGTATTGAGAGTGGAAGAAGAGTATTTTTTTAAAATTACCACTTAATTTACCCCAGTAAAACTGCTATAAATATAAATGAAGTAATTTTCTAGAAAGGAAAATAAGTATCACAGGTCTTTTTAAATAAAAAAAATTTCACACTATAACAGAAATATTTTGCGAATACCTACCTGGATCGGCATCTTTTAGCATAGGCCAAACATCTTTTTAAAGCCACCTCAACTTCAGTCATTATGCCTTTCACAGTGATATTCGGACACAGTTCATATCCAATGGCGATAACTTTTATTTGATGTCGATGAAGAGCCTTGGCTATAAACGCTTGGTTACTGTGGTTGATTTCTTCGACTTGCCAGTATCCCCCATGAATGTAAATTACAATAGCGGAATCTACAAGTACATAGCGATGTAATATATTCTTTGGCTTTTCCACTAGTGGACTAAACTACTATTTTTTATTAAATAGAGCACGACGCCGTAGGCGGAGTGCTCAAACTTTCGAGTGCGATATGGACAATCCACTCGAGTTGAACAGCATATTTTTTTTTATATCCAAACCTACACACTGTATGTTAAAATTTTTTAAACCAACTTAAGAATAATGCTACATAAAGTCATAAATATCATTTTTAAAGGTCGCACACTGTGCAGCACTGAACAGTAAGAATATCTAATTTTATCGTACATTGAACTGGAATAGCCTAATTTTCTCGTCACTGCAAAGGAAACAGCAAATATCCATGTAGGAGTAGAAAAAGTAACTTTTTTGTACCGATTTCTTTATCTATATTCAGATTTAATGTTTACTTTGTCTAACACTTTTAAATATTTAAATATTAAAATATATGATTTCAAAGAAACAATTTCATAAAAACGGTTGTAATAAAAATGTTATAAATTAATAAAATCCTTAATTTATTACACTATTTCAGAAATGTGTATTGTGTGTATCTCGTAGTAAACGCACAGTTCCGGACTTTTTGATTGATGTTTACACCTAGATATAAAATATACTATCCTAAAGAGGTGAAAACACTGTAAGAGAAAAGTGTGAACCAGCTATTAAAAAAAAAATAAACGAATTTAGTTAATTTCCGCACATTTAGAAATACCGTATTTTCGTTCTTTCGGCATCTTTCCTCAAAGGCCGTGATGTATCTTGGTGATGATGTCGTGTTTCTCACTTCACCATTATTTTCCAGATATTTCCGTTCTGGGACTAAATCAACTCGTTTTTCCGCGTCCAATTTGCAGATTAAACTACGAATCAAAGTCGCAAGTTTGTATAAGAGTAAAATGGGACTTCCCGCAAAATTTGTCCAAGTACAATGACGAGTGGCGAATAATAAACGTATGTCCTACATAAACATTAAGTTTATACTACGCAGGCGCGTAACTACAGGGGGCCTAGGGCCCCCCCCCCCCCCCAGACGTCGCTAGGTCCCCCCAGAAAAAAAGGCTGACTTTGTAAGCTTGCTACTCGCCTCGCAAATATAGCATAATAAATGTATTTTGGTTGTCAGCCTTAAACCAATTTTACTCGTTTAACTTTGGGCATGTTTATTCAACGATGTACGAAATAATCTTGCCAAATATCACTCGACCATCATTTTTTTATTGGTTAAATTTTCAGGATAAACATGTCCAAATTCAACTCGAAAAATTTCCAAAAAAAGTTCGTGACAGCTGAAAAATCTAACCGATAATAAAAACGAGGTCTTGTCGTATTACTGTTGATTATTGACCAAAGTTGTTAGAATTTGGGCTGTCCGCTGGCCCGCATCTACACGAGCCGCCACTGCAAGTCACAATAACAGGCCCACCCTAGGCTACCCCCAGGTCAGAGGGCTAGTTACGCCACTGATACTACGTGCACTTTCAGTGATCCCTCTTGACCTTTGATCTCGTGATGTTTAATTCTTAATTTTTTGTAATTTTCTTTCATCTGTATCATTTTTTTTTATATTAAAACTGTAGCTGCGTAATTAAAAATTGAAAATAAAACATTCAAATTTAAAAATCTGCTTATATATGCATATTGGCCAAGGGTTGTTTAGAGTATAGGCCGTACTTTCAATTTTATCAAAATTTATGTACCTACATACTTATGAAAGTTAGATTACATATTGGTTACATGCACCACACGCTGTTGAATCGTAAAATTTTACATTTAGTTTATTTTATATCTATAAAGTGACAACATTTTTTTGATGGTAATAAAATGTCTTTTTTTATATAAAAATATTATAAAAACGAATTTCACGAGAATTAAGGGGCGCCGCGTCTGTGGAGATTTTTAAGATAATAAGGGGCATCGTTTGTAATTTTAATGGAAAAGAAGAAATTAACATGAATAGCCGTAATATTTCTATTTTTATGTTCTGCATGGCGGATGATATAATTTGAACCTTAATCTAAAAAATAATTTTTCAATTTTTTTTAAAAATAAGGTTCATAGTTTTAATTGCGTAGGTTCAAGTTATATCATTCGCCATGCAGAACATAAAAATAGGAATATTGCGACTATTCATGTTAATTTCGTATTTTCCATTAAAATTACCAACGATTATTATCCTAAAAATCTCCACTGACACCGCCTCACTTGATTCTCGCTAAATTCGTTTTTATAATGTTTTGTATATAAAAAAGACATTTCATTGCCATTGCCAGATACAGGTACCATATGCGCGATGTGGTGAAAATGCCCTATTTATTCCTGATGACGCATCAACTACTGCTTGCTCTTAAGACAAAAGTAGTTGGTTTTGAATTTTGAAATTACATGCTACTAACTTTTAACATTAGATTATCTACATTATTAGTAGCTATAGTTTTTTAGGAATAGTGTACCCAATATATGTAAATTTGATTTTTTTTTTAAGTACTTGGGCGGGTGACCGCTTGGGAACACGGCGTGCTCTTGCCTCAGGGAAGAGTGTAAAATGAATCGACACCTAGCCATCCTATTCACGCCGGACAGGCCGGAGGATGAGATCGGATATCTCGTAGGATGAAGGTGCCGTTTCACACTCCCCAGTCGGTAGATCACAGTTGTGGTCGATGACCGGTTCAAGATGACCTACGTAGTCGGCGAACCGTAAAAAAAAAAAAATTTAAGTATATTGAAACATGGACATGTCTCTATGTGCCATCATTATTAATATATTAGAGGACTATGTACATTTTTACAATATTACCAATGAAAGGATATATTAAAAACATCATAGACAGTAAATAACACTTACCATCAGGAAGATCTATTCCAAAAATATCATATTTTTCTCGGGCCAGTAATCCGTAGGGCACATTAAATTCACATCTCATGGTCTTTACTGCTTTTTTACTTTCTTAAAAAAAATATAAGTAAAATCTAATTTTAATGTTTTATAAAACATTCAATCGTAAATAATTTTTTTTATATTCTACTAGTATATTATTCCATTAAATGCTCAAAACAGTCTCTTTGATTTTCAATAATTTAATTTTCCTGATGATGTAATACTTTTTCCGAAACGCAAGTTAATAGGGTAATACAACATTGAATTTGTGTTGAGTATTGGAATTTTCTTTATAAAAACAATAAATTATTTATAGAATTATTTTGAATTTAAATCTTCCTTGTTGGGTGGATTTTTTAAATTTTCATTTAATGCATCTTTCCTTAATTAAATTTAACATTTTTCATTCTGGTTAATCTAGAAGTCAATCCAGGATTAGTTCTTCCTATGATTATATTAAATATAAAAAAATAAAAAAGTTAAACTACAAATAAAGGAAACGCCTATTGACAAACTGTGAAACCAGATATTAAGTGGAACATAATCCTAAGTATGCTACTTTCAACACTAGTGTTGATATGTTTTTTTCAACACGAGTGTTAAAATATTTTTTTCACAAATCAAAGGCGTTTTTAATAATTCTTTGTGGTGGTAGGAAAAGAAGCGTACGCGTAAGCTCACGCCTAGTGATAATTATTTCCTCGTTTCAAAAGTATCACTTGTTTTATGTAATATACTATTGACGATGGCATTCATATCATTCATTCTCTTACACTAAAGAATTAGGCCCCTGAGGCCTCGAAATTGAGGAACAGTCTTTCCATGAGATAATTCGCTTCCCCGTCAGAGTCACATACGATTTTGAAGGTTTCAAACTAACTCCGCCCATTTATCTTATGGGAAGGCTGTTCCTTGATTTAGAGAATTAATTTTCAGATTATGTGGTTTCTTTGTCAAAAAAAAATATAATATTTAATAATATGATTTGTGGTTTAGACAAACTTCTATTTCTAGCAATAAGATATATATGTAACCTACCTCTTTTAAAAAACTTTATATGCTCCTCTAAAACTTGATCAAAAGGATATCTATTCTGCCATTGATGCGGGAAGTACAGTTTATCGGTTTCGGTTAGTTCTGTCTCCATAACTAATTGTAATATGCACAATGAATTTAAAGGAAAAATAAAGCAAATTTAACTAGGTAGTGAGTAATTTTATTAGTAGGTAACCATAAACTTATTGTATTTATATCTATGTAATATAATATCGTTTTGTCATACTAGACTTATTATGGACTCCTTCACATGTCTGCTCATAATTGCTTTTATTAACATCAAATTAGCATTGAAAATAATAACTGCAGACCTTGATTTGTGGTATGGTGAGGGCCATGTCATGCAATGGAAACAAAATGTTTTAGAAAGGCAAACAATACAAAGTTCGTGCAAAACAAGAGACGTCACCATCATTAATGACGAAATCGTAATTGCTATTTTAATTAATTTTTTGCTTGTGTAGGTATATTAGCAATGTAGATTCACCGTTATTCTTTCTAAGCTGATGGCTCGATTTTTCGAATTAGTTGATTTTTCAATCGATGTCACCTCGCATGAGACATTTGAATTTTTAATAAATTTAAATAAATTTTCTAACAAAATCACGCTACAAATATTGAAACGTAATTTAAAATTTTTTTTTAACAATGCAAGGCAATTAAATTATAATGTTATTGGTTTTTATTTTTGTCGTTTCTTGCCTTTATTTCGAATTAGGGTTTTTACCTTTTTGTTCACTGCCAGGGCCATTCCCGAGAGGACCTACAGCTTAAGGTGGGTTCCGAACCACGATCCACATGCGCCACTCCCCCAATGGATATCAACCTTTGGTTTCTTGCGCCATTGCATGAGAAACACCTTCTTCCGCTCACCCCATGAGATATTCTATCTCATCCGGCCTGGTTACCGGCGTGAATGGGGTGGGTTGGGAGATGACACATTTATACTCTTCCCTACATTCTTAAACCTACTAAAAGTTGGACATACTTTTTCTATTGAGCGTATGTCCACTCCAAGGAACTCGGAACGCCCCGTTCGAATAAATGAAATTCAATATTTTTATTAGTTTTTTTTTGTAATTTGGGTCAAACAGAGCCCCAATTTTACAAAACAAATTTAAACACGATCAGATCTACTTGACAACATATTTTCATAGCGCAATTTTAACGATATATATTTTTTAAACAGGGGGGGGGGGTGGATTTAATATACAGGGTGGGGACAAATTCGCTAAAAGGTTAGAAAAAATATTTTTAAGTAATGCAAAAACACGTGGATTGAGGTTTTTTCTGTGTGTAATACTCATAATAAAAATGTTTTTAATTCAGACCTCGTAAAGGGGTGAAACATAACCTATTTTTTTTTTAAATGAGAACATACCACTTATGGTACCTTTTTGAAAAGAGAAAATTGACTGGGCTATTGGTTTTTATTTTAATTCATTTTTCTCGTTCCAGGGAGGGGCTTTAATTGTACAAATAAGCTAGAATGGTAAAAAAAACATAAAAATATTTGTGAAAAATGTAAAATCACTTCAATTAAGATGTTTCGTGTGTTTTTTATTTATTTATTTATTTCATACACTGTTTTACAGTTTCCCAGTTACAAAACAGGTAGAAAACAGAATTTAATTAAGTAAAAATAAAACAAATTATTTAACAATTAACATAAAGATTAGCAATATTTAAATTTATGAAACTAACAATACGGTAGTAATAATAGGTTCCCTACAACAAGAAATAATTTAAAAAAAAGTAATTAATTACATACGTAGTATAGGTACTAGTGATAAAAATGTCTTTTGACAGCGCTTAAGCTACAATTAAAGACATCATAGGCATGGACATTGTCATTGTAACATGTACACATCCTATTGATGGGAGAATATTTGAAGACATTGGTTCGTGAAGGTGGTAAGTAGAAGGTATATAAGTTGCGGGCATTTAGAGAAGGAATTCTAAAGTTCAGTTTGTGTAGCAGCTCTTCACAAATAATATTGTTATTGAGCAGTTTATGTAAAAATAACTGCGTAGAACATGTGCGTCTATCATGTAATCTAACAAACGAGAATCTTTGCAGCAGCTGGTCATGAGGAAAACCTCTGTCGGGATAAACTCCATCAGATCTATACCACAAAGCTTTCAAAAAACGTCTCTGAACGCTCTCAATATTGTCAATGTGAATTTTATAAAACGGAGACCAAATGATTGAAGAGTATTCCAATTTAGATACAACAAGAGAACGATACAAAGTTACTAACGGATCAACTGATCTAAAATCTTTAGTAGTTCTAAGGATGAAACCAAGTATTTTATAGGCGGTGGATACGACGTGATCAATATGAGGAAGAAAGGATAGTTCTCTATCGAAAATAATTCCTAGATCCTTAAACACAGTAGGTCTATCCAGAATCTTACCATTTATGTTATAATTGAAATCAAAAGTGGTGTTTTTGTTTGTATATGTCATAACATTACATTTAGCAATATTTAAATTCAATCTGTTTTTAGTGCACCAATCATACAACAAATCCAGATTACGCTGTAGCTTTAAACAGTCCATTATTTTATACTCATAACAAATATTTGTTTTTTAAACCCCTTTGTTCCGTTGTTAACAGACAGTTGTCCATTACCTGGATACAAGACCAGCAAGATGACGACCAGGAGAGACGTTTTAAAATGAAGCTGTCAAGTAGACGTTTTTAAGTTAATATACAGGGTTCTGGAATAGTGTGTCAGGCTTCCATAGCTCCTATACAAATTAAGTTAGAAATTGCATTCATATGCTGACTTAAACTATATCATAGGGTGCATTTCAGGAAAATATTTTCTCATATACAGGGTGTCCCAAAAAAGTGTGACAACAATTTTTTAAATTTTTTTAAATGGAACACCCAGTATTTTCATGCATATTTAGTTTCGTATTACTGTCCTTTATAATATTCCAAAATTTTATTTAATTTGCTTTGGTAGTTTAAGAGTAATAATTAAATTAAAAACTGAAAAAAAAAGTTTTGCAGTCCAAGAAAAAAATCAATAAAACAATCTAATAACGTTTTTTAAACCATAGCATTAGGTGAGATTTATGACCAGGGGTCTAGAAATACTATAAATCTAGTAGTGTTTATTTATGTTATACAGGGTGTTCATAATAAGATTTCAAAAACGACAAATTTTAAAATATTTTTTCTCTAGTTTTTTAAATGGAACACCCTGTATTTTATTTGGCTATTTGATGTAGAATTCTAAAGCCATTTTTTTGCAATACAAGCATGTAAGTTATTTCCGGCCGTTTTCGAAATAATTGAAAATTTCATAAATTATGTTGTTTAAATGGATTATTTATTATTAAAATTAAGCATAGGCGACTAGAATAATCATTGTAAACTACGGTAAATTTCAAAATGCCATATCAAGAAATCTACAGTCCGCCGAGGGAGGAAACACCCTTAAAGGGGTAAAACGTAACCCAGCTTTGTTTTACAATAAAATATAAAAATATATTAAAATTAAAGACAATAGTCCAGTCAATTTTCTCTTTAAAAGAGCTTTTCAAAAAGGTACCACAAGTGATATCTTCTCATTTAAAAAAATTTAGATTGGTTGTTTCACCCCTTTACGAGGTCTGAAAAACAAATTTTTGTTATGAGTATGAATACGAGAAAAGATCTTAATCGATGTGTTTTCACATTTTTTCCTTACCTTTTAGAGAATTTGTTCCAGTTAAAGTCCACACCCTGTAGTGGATTCAAGACGGCGCGGCGCTAGGGTCAGTTTTTATCATAAGGTTTCGTTTAAATGGATGTAAATTGAAAATAATTATTTTTCATTATTAGGTCAAACAAAGAAAACAACAAATTTATTGATATAGAATATTTTATTTTTTAAAATTTATACAGATAATTTTTGACATTTAAATGTTTATCACAGAAAAATCCAGTTTACAATATTTCACAAAGAAATTTTGTTAATGACTTTATTTTTAACAAAATAGAGAGAACTTATCATAGTTATAATAGGTAAATAGGTATATAGGTACTTAGGTACTATCTAAGGACTCAAACCAAATATGAAATTAGAGCATTTATACTGAAAATAATATGTGTTGAGTATATTAACAGAAAGGTGAAGGGCCTCTTTACCAAAAAAAAAACAGGAGGAAAGTTTTTTGGCAATATTAAATAGTAATGTACCAATACAACTACCATTTTAGTTAGTTCGAGTTAATAATATTAATTTAATCCGAATGTAGCTATGCATAATAGGGCCACGGTTAACTCCGATGGACAATAATTATAAACACTCGTGCACTTTGGCACGCCCCAGTCGATCGTGTCCGTTAGCTCAAAGCAAGAAAAGACTCAACGCCCAACATGCCTTTGATTTTCACCGTTGCTATGGTTACGCAACGTCAGTCACGCAAACAGCATGTAACAATTTGCATTATGATAGGGGGGCAATTTAAAAATAGATTAGTCGTATGCACCATTATTTTAGCATTATTTCGCCTCACCTTAAGGTATTTATTTTAAGGATTCGCGAAACTTACGGTTATAGATATCGTTTTTACGTGATTTAATGTGTGATTAAAAAGTTTTGTTTTTATTTTTCAGTTAGTTCAGTAGTGTAAGTACGTACCTACTTAGTTGGGTGTTTTAAAAATGAACATATACATACTAATAACATATCTTGTAATTTGTTGGGAACTCCATTTATGACAGATGAGGATAAAAAAGGCGTTTTATTACACGGGTTTTTAGTCAATGTTTGTTTAAGTACCCGCACTATACCTAGCTCTTCACCATGGTTCTAATAAGCCTTTTTAAAATATTATCCTTAATTTAGTAGATAGCCATAAAATTAAAATACCAGTTGTTTTAGCAATGACCTTTGAAGTCAATATTTCACATTGTCAAAATAACATTGACGAGTATTACTCACTATGACCGCGTCTCATATTAGGACACTTTTTGATAAAATTGCAGCAATGTTTATTGCGCGAATGCGCATTTCTGTTTTCTGATCAGCTGTTGCAATTATTGTGTCATGTCGTGGTGAAGGATTTGTTTTAATTTTTTTTCAGTGAATTGCATGTCCCAGACCTTAGTGGGAAACAAGCATATTACAGGTACAGGGTAATAAATTACAAAGTTTCAGAAAAATTTGTGAAATACATCATAAGTGGTTAACTGAAAATAGTTTGTTATTTTTGTACGGCTCTTGGTGCTTTTTAATAAATCTCAAAAAATATTTTTAACAGAATAATGATAATCTTCAAAAATTGTATGGGATTTCCTATGTTCCGCCTGACGATGTAAGATATTATAGCTCAGTTATTAGTTAAGTTGGGATTTTTGTTTTTATTCAATGGTATTATTAAATAAACAAGTTTGATTATTACGAATACGAGTGCAACATTTAGTGTCAAACTTTTCAATCTTTAAAGCACTTTATTTTACTTATTTTCAATTGGAGCCCCTGTATGTATATGTCATTACACATGAAAATTAGCTTGCAGAAAACTCGTTTAACTATTCTCATAGCCATTTTAACGAATAAAAATTAAAGGTTGCTTTTTTTCTGATATATTTTACAAAGAAAATGGAAACTTGGTCCAAAATTTCTTATTTGGTCTGAGTCTCTGCGAGATTCTTGTTTCTGAATCTGTATATCGAAATTTTGCCCAACAGGCATGATATATATTTAAAATCTAACATGCAATAAAATATGATTTAAACTGCGATATGTATCTAATAACGTAATATACTTTTTAACATACAACTGCCAATATATAATGCTATATCCTCTAGTGGCTAGGTGCTTTTACTTAATTAGTAGCATAGTATATAGTACAACTTTTTAGAAAAAGTACAATTCTTTTGTTTTAAATATGCTGCCAGCTTCAAAATTTTCCATTCTGAACTCTGAGCTCTGCGTAAATTAATTTTAGGAAATATTTTCATATCTACACATTGTCTATAAAGTTGTGTTGTAAATACTTTTGAAAATAGATTGGTCTTTATTTAACAAAATTACAGTAGTGACTTTGATATTTTTGTATACTATATTTCACGTAAACTTTTAATCTAGGTTAAAAAGAATACAAAAATGTATAAATCTTCACTTATTTTAAAAAAATTTCTATAATGGATCTTCATCAAGTAACGGCTACATCTATTGAATAAACTTTCACGTTTCTCTAGTCAAGCGCAACATGTGATTTAAAAATTCCTTAATTCCTAAAACGGCTTTTCCTCACAAACATTGGGTAGATTCATGTTCATGAGGGATGGATATAATAACTGACTATATATTTACATGTACACGACAAAGATACACACTGAAACCTTTAATCTGTTGCCCTTTAATCAGCTAAAACCCGTCAAGATATTGTTGTTAACAGAACCTGATATCGATACCTTTAGTATGTGTATCTCTTTCTAACGCTTGGACCCTCGCATATCTTCTGGTGTACTTCAGCAATCCGCGTGTCTTGTTTGAGTTATTTCAGTTAAACAGAACGCATCGCGCGCTTGGCATCACATCCGTCGATTCCATTTTGGTTTTGATTGTTCACGTGTTTAATCGGTGCAGTGTTGTTGTTTTTGGTATTTTGAGAGATCATTTTGCTAATATTTTGTAAAATAACGCAGTGGCGGCTGGTAAGGTAGGCCAACGGTGCCATGGCTTCGCCAAGTACCAATTGAAGCCGATCAGGATTTCTATTCTAATTTTAATTGCTTGAAAAATAAGTATAGAGATCGTTATCAGTTTAAATTAGTAAGGCAGGCAGGGCCATGGCCCCACCTCACGAGCCGCCACTGGACTAACGTTGGGTTGTACAAAGATTTTTAATCAGAATTAACTAACCAGCAAGTTTGATTGTGATATAAATGACATTGCCAGGCATTATGAACTCACAATCAAAGGTGCCTGATTAGAAAATTAAGGTAATCGAGCCAGCATGATTGTGAGAAGATTATTTCTTCCAATATCGTGTATGCCAAAGTCACACTTGCTGGTTAGTTAATTATCATTAAAATTCTTGGTGCCAGCTGACATTAAACTTTCTGGTTATAAATTGTGGGACTGTGTGTATTTGTGAAGTGTTTTTTTTTAATGAAAAATTAAGTAACACTTCATGAGTTATTTAGGAAATTTAGGATAACAGTAATTTTAACAAGTATGTTTTTGGATTTTATGAGTAATAAATCATCCTACATCAGAAACACAAAAGTTGAACCAATAATAAATATATTTACATTTTACACTGTCTAAGCTCTTTGATGAAATAGTTTGGCAAATACATGTCCAAAATAATTAACCTGGTAATTATTTGACAATTTTCTTGCAATAGCTAAAAAAAAGTAATAAAATAACCGATAAACTGGCAGGCAAAATTTTTCTTTTCATTCGACTTTTTGTCTGAATAAAAAAAAATAATATAGTTTTTGCTAACTATTCTTTTGATTATTTTGTTTAAACCAATGGAAAAGACGCTGGCCTAGTATATACTTCAGAGTTGCACAAGATATATTAGTAAATGTCGTTGGTCTAAAGTCAAATTTAAAAAGTAATTAAATTGTATCGTGTTTGCGATGTAATACACCTATAAACATTAGTTTTTATTTATATTATTATCCATAAAACTAGACCCACGACTTCCAGTTGTATCTATATTTTTTGCTGTAAATTAAATATGTGCTTTAAACCAAAATATTTATGAATTAAGAATAAAATGAAAATGTTTGTCTGATTCCTATTTCAATTAGTGTTTTTTTTGAAATATTACACATACCTTTTAAATAAAAATTCGGCCCTGAGCAAACTTTAAGTTCTATACAATGAATGTTATTAGAAATGACGTGTGTCATCGTCACCCACTAAAAGCTTACATGAAATATAGTATACTGAGAACCCAAGTGACTTTAGGCGGCTATTCGAGTTCAATAAATGTTTTTTACAGGTAACCCTTTACAGATTTGAACGTCGTACAAAAATATAAGCCGTAAAATTTTAACATTGCACGGTTTTTCTTGGTTTAGTTTCTCTATGGTATTACCCATGACAGTATGACCATGGTAGTAGAGGTATACAAAACAGAAGTTAGTTAGTGTGCAAATTGTCATTTTTCGACCAAATCAACCCCCTACACAACTTCCGGTTTCCCGGAGGTGAAGTCAACTTGTAAATTTTAAATGGAAACCCAATAAATTTAAGATAAGATTTGCAGTGTTGTAACGAGGAACAGCAAAACCAATCTTACAATTTTATTTTTAAATTGTAGTGAGGCCTCACTTGCCTCATGCCACCGATCACCACTGATTCAACCTGTTTTATAATATAAAATCTACTTGCTCAAGAAAATGTATCAATTATGACTAGTTCATTTACAACCCGTGTTTAAAAGAAAATGGGATTTTTAATTTTTTTTAATAGTAACCCATCTTTGTATTAATTATTGTAACAAATTCTACATTTAATTTTCTTTTTAACAGTGTATCAGAATCTAAAAATTATTCTTTAGTTAATAAAATGAACAAGAAATATTATAATTATAATTTCTCCACGACCATTACTGAATGCAATAATTCCAAAATCATTTTTGATAATAAAATGTAAAAATTCTCGCTCTTGAGTTGGAATATTTATTCTGAAACACTTGCTTCGTATGCGTTTTGCGTGTATTTTCATTCCATAACAAGATACGGAATGAATATTCTGTAATTGATCTAAACGACATAGGTTGCCATGAATTTCGAAACTGTTAATGTCAGCAGACAAATTTTAGTGCAAGTCAAAATATGAGTGAAAAATTGGATGAATCAGATATGGAACTGGATAATATTCCACCTAAAATTACAAATATTGCGAATAGTATTTTTGGTCGTGGAGAAAATATAGTCTGCTACTGGTATTATTAATTACGAATATTGAAATTTATGAATTGTTTTCCACTGCATACTAAAATTCTTATGGCACATGTATATATATGATATTTCTTGTTAATTTCAACTTAATAAATAATTATTATTAACTTCTAATACACCATTGGAAAGAAAATTAAATAAATAATGTTATTACAACAATACAAAGATGGGTTGCTGTTTGAAATATTCCAAAAATACCAAGTTAATTTTTCAAAAAGTAGGTTGTAAATAATTCTACTGAATTTTCTCTAGCCAGTTGACTTTATGTAAGTATTATAATGCAGGTTAAAATGAACCATTTTAATGTTCATATGGACAACTATATACTTACCACTTTACAGACCAAGGACGGGAAAGTAACAATAAATTTTATTGCCTAACAACGGACTTAAATACTAAAATAGAGTATTTTGCGCCGAGAAAGTTGATATTCTTGAGTGATTCCAAAAAAACGACAGTTCCACAACTAACGATGTAGTGTTTTCTTAATTAAATTGGCCCCTAAAAGAATTAGATGGATCAGTGGGAAAAGTAAAAATCTGTTTGGAGATTTTTTTTTCTATAAAAACACGCTGCATTGTAAAAGACTTGCCGCCACCTAGTCGGCTCAATATTAAACGTTTCCGAGAAGGTCTAATCATTTGGCATGCCCCTAAGTGGAGAAGTCTAAATTTATACTTACTCGTGGCACCGCGCGTACAACAATACCTACTAGTAAAATAATAAAATTAATAAATATTATTTATTTCATCCTATCCAGTAAATTTACTTACCCTGTACTCATTTGAGGCCGGTAAATGGAACATTACAGTATCAGATACTGTAATGAGTTGCCCCTAGCAACAATGGTATGATTTTAGAAACAATGACTGGTTACTTTCGATCTTTGACAAGTTGTCAGTTAAAAGGTAATATGGCCTATTTGTTTATTCTTTCTAAAAAGGATTATAAAGACAGGATGAAATAAAATATCATACGATACACGTCCGTTAGGTGTTATTAGAGCACTCGTTTATATTCCAGACTCGTAGGTACTGTAATAAGTCACGTATCGGCCTTGTAACGTAAAATACTATTTTATGGATTATATTATCAAAGTTTGTGCTGCAGATAACTAGTTTTTGCCAACAAGATCAACTTTTTAAATTCTAACACGCACTTCTTGTTCAGGAGTAAATATACTTTTATCCAGTGAACTTAAAATCCTGTTTCAGGAACGAGCGATTGGCCAGTAGTTCACATGTAAGATTCGGTGACAATGGTTACAAAACGCCTTAACTTAAGCTGCTTGCGTCATATCGCTCTCGGTACCTCTGATCGGGCAGTACGATTTACGAACTCTAGTAATATGTCATGTCATTTTTATAGAATTTAAGCATCGAGTATAAATGACGTGTTTCCATTTAAAAGTAGGCAGTTTTGAAATGTTGATTTGGCCGAAAAATGAAAATTTACATACTTAATAACCCCTTAATTTTTTAAATCTTAACTTTAAGAATGATGGAAAAAATTGCGGGTAACTTTTTGTGTTACGCAAATATAAACATTACAGTAACTTTTGAACGGAAGAAGTGTTTTGGACTTGCACTGTCTTTATTTGTTTTCAATAACAATATTTTAATTGGTAAGTATCTCCAGTCGTCTTAAGGTGAATACTAGATAAGTATGATAACTACAGGTATATTTATACTAGCTAAGTACAGTGACACATAACTAAGTGGGCGGAGTCATGTGTTTAACTCTTATGTGATCTTATTCTAAGATTACGTTTACTTAAAGGATTCCAGACATTTCTCATAACTAATTAGGGCTGGGTTTTGATGTATGGGGGCAGCTTCGTTTAACTTCCCCTTCCTCCAGAGCGGTTCTTTTTGCAGGATTTCGGCTTCTGTCCATATGATATGATGACCGTGCGTCCAGGCGTGGTCAGCTGCACCTTATTTTTTGTTCTCTTTCCTTTTAGGTGTTGTTCTTATATTCTTTGACCACCAATATAAGATTGTTCACACTCGCAGGGGATCTGGTAGAAAAAAATGTTCTTGTCTTTTTGGCCTGTTGGTTTTTCTTCGTCAATCGTCAGGTGGCTTCTTATTCTCTTAAATACTCCTTTGATATACAGAATGTTGAGTATTGGTTGTATCTGCTTTTCTGCTTTATGTGCCTTTGACCGATTTTTGCGATTTTCTAAAATCGACATACAACCAATACTTAACATTCTGTATGTCAAAGGAATATCTGAGAGAATGAGAAGACTGGATATAGATTTAAAGGAGAAAGAAAGACAACAAAGTCTCGGTCCCAGCGAATATAATTGTGTGGTGTGAATAAAAGTACTAGAACAATGATACAACATCAAGACAGTATTCAGCTTATGAGACACTTTAAGAAGCCATCTGACGAAGACGAAACCAACAAGCCCAAAGACAAGACAAATTGTGTCTACCAGATCTCCGGAGAGTGTGGCCAAGTTTATATTGGTGAGACACTAAAACCACTTGACGTAAGGACCATAAGAGCAATACCCAAAAAGAAGAGGCCGAAAAATCAGATGCATCTGACTACGCCTGGACCCACGGCCATCATATCATGACAGTAGCCGAAATCCTGCAAAAAGAACGCACTGGAAAAAAAGGAAATTTAAGGAAACTGCCACCATACACCAAAACTCAGGTTGTTTTAGTAAGCCTTCATTAGATATGAGAAATGTCTGGAAACCTTTAAGTGAATATAATCTTAGAATAAGACCACGTAAGAGTTAAGCGAATAATTCATCGGGTATGAGCATGACTTATCCAGTTATGCGTCATTACAACTAGGTAGTATAAATAGAACCCATACGAGTTAAATGCATGACTCCGCCAAGGGGAAGTTAAACGAAGCTGCCCCCATACACCAAAACCCAGCCCTAATTAGTTATGAGAAATGTCTGGAAACCTTTAAGTAAATGTAATCTTAGAATAAGATCACATAAGAGTTAAACACATGACTCCGCCCACTTAGTTATGCGTCACTGCACATCGCTAGTATAAATAGAGCTGTAGTTACCATACTTATTTAGTATTTACCTGAAGACGACTGGAGATACATACTATTGACAATTTTGAAGCTGGACACAGAGATACTTGAGTGTAGCATATTTTTTAATTGACATTTTTTAGATCTACAACAGCATGGAAATTAAAATGTAACTGTCAAGGTATAGGTAGGTACCCATAGCTCGGGCACTAATATCAATTTCCAAAGAAATGTGTATGTAACCCGTTTTTCCGAACTCATGGTACAGTTGCTTTATAAAGTAATCTATTAACAGTCATACATGGGTATCTGGAGAATATGGAACAGGAGGGGAGCGACTAACCCCAGGTTTTCTTGAACTCGAAGCAGGACGGTTAGTGCCTAATGTTAATAAATTCGTAAAGAAACCAAGAATTTTAGGTAAAACTAAGTTTGATAGAGAAATAATTTCATTCTCAGCTGATTCTTCATTTTGGTTTTCATTAGAAGATTCACGCTGCACTGATTGACATTTGTAATATAGAATATATAACTTCTGGTTAAAAATATACGTAAAATAAATGCTTTTTAAAAATGGGTAGTTAGCACTAAAAAAAGTGAATAGGGATCAATATCTGACCCCCCCGTTCTAGGTGCGACTGTTAATAAAGTACTAGTCTTTTATTAGCAACGCAGCTGCAAATAATGGTTACATTGAAAAATTGCTTTGCACACCAAAAACAATAGAAACCAGACCGATAGCAGAAAACCATCAACATCTAGATTTAAATTGTAGATATATAATTACAAATATCGTTGTCATGTATCTTTTTTAACGTCTAGTCAAGTTTACAGGTCCCAATAAGTTTTGGACTTGTAGGAATATAATCAAAAATTAGCTGTGCTAAAACGTTACGATGTTACAAACATAGTATAAACAAAAAACGTCACAAAATGCCATGGAATCGTTTATACTTGTTTTAAATAGTTCAAAAGGTATCCTAGGTAAAATGGAAAGGGCATGAAAAATAGAACTGTCAACATTGCTGAAGTTTTATTTTTAAGAAAATTACATTGCTGTAATTGCCACTGGTATAATACAAAATTTAAAAAATACAGCAAATAACTACAAATTCTAAATCAGCATCATAAAAATTAGTTAATACTTGAGGGTTTAATTCCATAGCCTGTAGGTCTTCTATTTTTTTTTTCAATATGTTCTCCCACATTCCAAGTTTCTTAGATTGCAGAGGCTCTAAAGAAATGCAGATTTTCAAAGCTCCACATTCTCATTTGTTGAGAATTTACTTGTATAATCAGAGAGCAATTCTTGAACAGAACTTACGCGATAAGAAGGCATATGTAATCACATTTCAGGATTGTATTGCATGTTCGGTTCATTCGCACATCTATTCTAATAAATAAAATAGTGGAATTTAGTGTCCGTTAAAATATTCTTCACTAAATTTCACTATTTTATTTATTTATTTCTTACACGGTAGTTTTACGGATTAGTGCTGCACAGCAGTGGGCGACTCCAGAGCGATTTAGATCTGAATCTACAAAACCGCAGATGTAAAGGAAAGCGCAAAAAATGTTTCCTGTACTAAATGGGTGGCAGCCCGTGTTTGCTTTATTTATAGTTCTATGTTTTCACGTTAGATGGCTATCTCTTGCATTGAGTTGATTCCAACAGATGGCGATACTGGGTTTTCATCATATTATTATTTGTAAAAATATCTTGAAAACATATTTTCGCTGTAATGAGAATTGCTTACAGGTTATGACTTTCTAATGAGTCCGTATAAGGACGAAACAGCCTGTCGTTGTCTACCTGTGCCCCAGGGATTCCATTACCTTTGGCGTCCCTGTGTACTTTAATGCAAAAGATAAACGCACTACTCTGTCCGCTTGCCGCTAATTTTCTTTATATTTAGGTATTCTAATATTTATGAATTTAGACTTTATTTGATCATATATCTTCGATTTGATTCGTACGATTTTAATAACGTATAGTTATGACTCACTGGTGATCATTCACTGTAAATACTGGATTTAATTTTTTTAAAATTATAAACTTTACACTTGACAATTTTATTCTTTTTTTATTCACCTCTACCTTTTATCTAGGTTACTTTTCAAGAGTTATAATTTAAAACATGCAGAACTAATTCCATGGCAAACTTTAAGGACGTTCTTTTGTCTTACGATATGTTAAAAGCTTTTTACATACTTAGACAAGTTTTTTGTACCTAATATATGACATATATAGAATTCAGTAATTTAATGTTACAACATTTTTTAAAAATACTCTTACATCTTAAACTAATTTTATATATGATTTGCTTGTTCTTGTATAATATAAAAAATCTAGAGAAAAAATAGGTTTACTAATGGTTACATATATCTATCTTTAGTTACTTTATATATTATTATATCTATATACAAATGTATAAATTGCACAACCCTTAATTGTTATATAAATAGAAGGAAGGTAAATACTATGAAGGTTTTTTTTTCTTTCGACAAATAGAATATTAGAAAACTAAACCAAGCCGAATAAAACCTATAATAATAAAAGGTTTTTCTAAAAGAAAGCTACGAAGAGTTTGGAAAACATGTATTTAAAACGGAGCTGGGCAAGATATTCAATAAAAAAGGCTTAAGCATTAAGTTCTACGTCCTTGCTCTAAGTGTTTCTTTCACAAGAGCAAATTGCTTCTGTCTATTTGAAGGTCGGAGACAATAATGTTTCTTGACTGATAGAAGAGTTTTGGACTTGCATTTCGTTTATTTCTTTTAAATCACAACGTTTCAACTGGTAAGTATCTCCAGCCGTCTTCAGGTAAATACTAAATATGTAAAGTAACTACAGCTTTATTTATACTAGCTAGATGCACTGAAGCATGACTGAGATGGGTGCAGTCATGCGTTTAGTTCGTGTGTGGTATTTTAAGTTTAATAGTAAACTTGTGTGCATCCAGCTAGTATAAATAGAGCAGCTAGCTAGTGCATCTAGCTAGTATAAATAGAGCTGTAGTTACTTTACTTATTTAGTATTCACCTGAAGACGGCTGGAGATACTTCCCAGTTGAAACGTTGTGATATAAAACAAATAAAGACAATGCAAGTCCAAAACTCTTCTATCAGTCAAATTACTTCTGTTTATCAACAGATCTTGCGAAAGTAATGTAACTACAAGTACTATTTGAAAAGTGGTGTAAACTCATTAAAAGGGCTTGAAGCACATTGAATGAGCTTACAGCTAACTATATTTTAAATTTAAAATATTTAAGGTTGGAAATATTAATTATTGATATAAATTAAAAAATAAAATTAATCAAATCATTTAACAAGGAGATACAAGTCATTTTGCCTCTCTCAAGCCTTTTAAAAAACTTTTAAAAGCTCGCAAAAGTGTTTCAAGCTTGTTAAAATTAATTGAAGCGCATTAAAAGATTATTACAAATTACAAGGCATGTTTGTAATTGGTTAACTTAGCATATCTCAAATACAAATAGATGTAGCAAAGATATTCCTCAATAAAGCCAAATTGGAGTCAAAAATAGTCGACAGCTGCCATACACATACGCACCGAACTTTCCAACTGCAATTCCAAAGTAAAAACCTCAAGCCTCAATGTCGTGAAGATGAAAATAATGGGTGACCCTTCAAAAATATTCTTTTATTGGATGCCATAATCTTTGCAACTCTCGTCAAAATGAAGGTCTTAAATTTTCTATTTTTGCTTTTACGAATTTTTCATCAACAGATGGAAATATTTCTTGAGCCTTTTCCCCGAGTAGATACACAATAAATATTCCTTTTTACATGCTTATTGCTATATTCTTTGTTTTTTATGTCCCAAAGGACCGTCTGATCTCTGTATACACTTATGAATTCTGTCCAAAATTTCTTATTGCCACTAAAGGACATTTTACCCGAAAGAAAAATAGCAACCAAAACCAAGAAATTAGTGCACACCGCACACACGACTAGGAATTAAATGGCTAACCACTCAAATGATCTTCATCACCATACATGTTCCCACATATTCGATGCTCGGTTCGTGTTGGTAGGTAAGTCGCAAACCGAGTAGAGCATTTCAATGCCAATCATGTTCGTCATTCTTGCACACCTTCAAGCATGTTGGCCGAGCCAGCTTCCAACTACTTTTACCAACATGCTCGTCTCATATACTCGATCGTGTATAAGGGGGTTTAAAATCCCCATACACGCAGTCATGTGAACTGTGTGCATCAATTTCTTGGTATTTGGTTGATATTTTTCAGTGACAATAGGACGTTTTGAGAAGAACTCGTAAGTATATACATACAGAGATCAGAGGGCCCTTTGGGACGTAAAAGGTAAAGAATATTGCGACAAGCAAGTAAAAAGGAGTAGTTATGGCGTGCTCGGAGTAGTTATGGCGCGCTCGAAGTAGTTATGGCTATGCTCGTAGAAAAAGCTAAAGACATTTTTCCAGCTGCTTATGATGAAAAATTCGTAACAGCAAAAATAGAAAGTTCAAGAGCTCTATTTTGACGAGAATTTAAAAAAGGTATGGCAAGAAAATATTATTATTAAAGGGTCGTCTAACACATAAAAGCCACCCACAATTGCAATCGTAGGTTCTAAATTGAACGTCTCAGCAGTGAAGTTCGCGGTTTTTATTTTGAAATTAAAGTTGGAAAGTTCGGTGCGTATGTGTATGGCAGCCGTCGAGAATGCTCGGCTCCAAGTAGGGTTTGAGGTAATTTCTTAAATCCGAACATGTTCGAGCGTCTATGGGGTCTTTTCTATAATTATTATGGGTTATTTGTGCGCAAACTATTTTTGGTTTTAAATACAGTAAAACTAGCATAAATAACATAATATTAAGTATAATTACAAATACCTTGTTAAATTATATTAAACATGTTTTTTACATAGATTTGACTTACGTAAAATAAGATTATGGAAAAATAGCACGTTAAACCAACTTTTAAGTTCGTTACTTACATTTTACCTAACTAAAACTTGTGCCATCGACGTCTAATTACCTTAAAACTATGTATAATCAAAGAGATTATGCAATAATCTAATATATAAGGTTAAGGGGTAGTACGGTCTCACTTATCTGGGTGATAAAAAAGTTCATTAAAATAGTCCTAAGGTATAAAAGTAATTTTTTAAATCTAATTAATTTCTCTTAATTATAAGTACAAACATTTAATATTGACACAATATAAAAAGTATCTAGAATTGCTTCATTATTAATGATCCAAGTTGGTTAACAGTCTATGAACGAAGTGCCATCCAACCTACATTTTAAGCAAAATTTTTATGAAGAAACTGCTTCATAGAGTTTTAACTGTGATTTAGATGAAATGGAAAATTTATGCATTAATAATTTTAACTTTATTTCCAGAAAAGTGATTGCATTTTTGTATTCACCAAAAGTTACAAGAATACGGACTCATCATGCCTTCAACTAGATATAATAAATAGTTTAAATATTAAGATCTGTATGTGCAGATCGTACTTAAACTAAGATAAGCTTGTCATGGCGCTTTATTTGGGTCTTAAGAATTGGTAACAAAAAATAAACATTTTGGCAAATGATATTTGCGTAAACACCACTCGACTGCATTAAAGATTTATAGCAAACTCCGAAAGAAGAGTATTGTTTAAAGCATAAGTTTCTTTTATTCCTTGTAGAAACAAAGAATAAATGTAAATATAATTACACTAAATACTCTCTTTTCATAATTGGTCATTAACGCAACTAGAAAAGGGGGGTTAATGCCCGTATTCTCCATTTTTTCATAAAGCGGACTTACTTTAAGCTCCCTTAAATTTTAAAGCTGACCTAAATTAAATTTGATAAGCACCGTAGAAAATTTTTGGTTACTTAACTAAGCCTTATTTTGAGCTGGCAACGATGCGGTTATTCTCTTCTTTTTTTAAGAGTTAATGGCTGCAGCAACGAACGATAATCTACGCCTACTTTGTGTTATCGTTACTAACTTTGTGTTTTTAACATCAGCTTTTAAAACATTTTTAAATTTTAACTGACATAAAATTTTCTTTCTTTCGTAATTTTCCTTTTCCTGCTAAAATGGAGGAAAAAAATATGCTGTAATTTTACATATTTAGAAAAATAATTCCTATTCAGATTAATCGCTGACAAATATGCGATAACTCTTGAGGACAAAAAACCGACTGTGCTTCCGTAAAAACACGGGAAGAAGTGTGGAAATTCGTTGAGGAAGACTTTAATGCGGAAAATCCTTCAAATAACTATCGGTATGCTAATCAGCTAAAAAAACTATACTGTAATAAGAAGAAAGAGCGACGTAAAAAAGTGGCAGAGAAGAAAGAGAACATTTTTTCGAATGGCGGTGAACCGCCCATAAAAACTACTTTTACAAGATGATGTTGATAATATACTTCTCGTTCGTAGATTATTTTGAAAAATCCAAGATCTATAACATCCAAAATATCTCCATCGTTCTCAATAAATATTTCATCTTCTATTTCCATATTTAACTTCGAAAAATACGAATATGTATTACAAGACAGGAGCAAAGAAAAGTTAAATACGGCGCAGACGCGTGGTTAAGCCTGCAACATTTAGGGCTTAAAGATAATTGAGCTTAAGTTTCCAAATAGCGACAAGTTATAGTTGATTCCTTCTACGCCCTCCATTTACTCCAAGACCTCTGCGCATGCCCAGGTTTAGCTGTTTTTAAACAGGGCTGTTTTTAAACAGGGCTGTTTTTTAAACAGGGCTGTTTTTTAATCAGGGCTGTTTTAGCTGTTTTTAAACAGGGCTGTTTTAGCTGTTTTTAAACAGGGCTGTTTAAAAAACAGGGCTGTTTAAAAAACAGGGCTGTTTAAAAAACAGCCCTGTTTAAAAACAGCTAAACCTGGGAATGCGCAGAGGCCTTGGAGTAAATGGAGGGCGTAGAAGGAATCAACTATAACTACTAGCGACCGTGAATACAAAATCAGCAATTTAAGCTGTATGAAATTGTAAGCCGGCTTCAACCGTTACGGAGAATACGGGCATAAGCCCTCCATTTTGACTATTACCCCCCTCCCACTAAACAAAATTATAATATTAATTTGTTATTTTCATCATTGCAAGAGGCATCTGACAATTTTTGACTAGCCAATTTTTATCTTATCAAAAGTTTACTATTAGAAACTCATGCTAGGTGCGCATCTGTAGCTGGTTAATTGGTTTTATAGTTGGAAGTACTTACTACTTAGGATTTATTAATTTATCAAATAGTTGGCCCGATTAAACATAAATTTATTGTAACAGAATTTAACCCCATTTTTATTTCAAAAGACAAAGATAGTGGGTGACTGTTATCGGTATACACTTATATAATATAATACATTATAAATAATACGAAATTCGTATTTTCAAATATAAAATGTTTAACTTTTAATGATCATTCTTTTAAGTCCTTTAACTTGGACTTTCCAAACGACTATCATTTCAATGATGCTTGGAGTTTGGCTTTCATGGGTGGTACTGGAGAGCTTGTGGCACTCCTAGAAACCCTTGGCTGCTCTGGTACCTAAATTATATAAAAAATAAACGTTACCTACCAGTGTCATAAAATATTTAATCGAATAATTAATAATAATAAATATTTCAATTTTATTGAATAAAACTAATTTATTAAATTTAATTAACAGCTTTCACAGCAACTTATTAATTGACTTATGTCGGGTTGCACAAATAATTTTAATAATAATTAACTAACCATCAAGTTTGACGATGATATACATGACATTGACAGAAATAATTTTCTTACAATCATAGTAACCCGGTAACCTAAATTTTTAATTTACTAATCAGGTACCTTTGATTCTGAGACATTAATGAAAGCCAATGTCATGTATGTCACAGTCAAGCTTGCTGGTTAGTTATTGACTTATGTCAAGTTGCTATTTAATGTAGAATTATATTTTTTGTATAAAACATATAGGTAGGTTATTCCGAGTCGTTATCGAAATAATTGCAAATTACATAAATAATGATGTTTAAATATAGTTTTATTATTAAAATTTAACATAGGCGACTTTAACTACAGTAAATGTAAAAAATGTCTCTCATTTTAATCTGTATACAAGTCCACGTTCTTGAAAAGATTTGTTTACATACCTTAACAATTGTGCTCTTATGCGACACAATATTCCCTGGATTTTAGTTATCCTTGTTTCGAAATAGTTAGCAAAATACACAATTACCAACTTAAGTTTCTTTTTAACTCGTAGTGATGTTATCTCTGACTCTGAGATCCGGTTGTACAATGACGGTTAAAGCTTAGTTCAACGTTGAATCAACCTCAAGCTTAATTTTTCAAACAAATGACAATGTAAAGGTGTTGTCAAAATAAAATTTGAGGCATTTGAGCTTGGTTTAACGCTTAACTAAACTTATATCGTAATGGTACATTTTTTTCTGTACTCTAGCTGGACATACCGTGAGTTTTGACTCTGCGGATTTCCACACGGGAGGTGAGTTGGTCGGTGTTACATGATCAGGATTGACACTTCGGCTTAGTGCGTGTATCGGAATGCGGTAGATCCTCAGTGGCTTGACTTCTGGAGATGCTGAAACAAAAAGTTGATACCGTTGACCTTAATGACCTATTATAAGGTTTAGATACAGGGCCTAATAAACTCCTGGACAAAATTAATCCAAGATCATAAATTTAAATAATAATAGTAATAATCCAACGAGTTGACGGATGTCTAGCTTCTACAGGCATCTATTTACCCTTAAATCGGCAACTTAACGGAAATCATAATTATACACAATTATGACTGAAATCGATTAGCTATTGTGGGCTACAATTACGCTACAAAAATCAATTCATTTAGGCACCAATTCATGACATTTCTGCGAGTGCTAAAATTAGTGAGTATATATGATGCTACAATAACGCTACAAAAACTCATTCATTTAGGCACCTACCATACGAGAGCACATGCCCTGACCACAACAAAATAATATTATGCCACGTTACAATCAGTATCTATTTATTTAAAAAGATATATTAATGGTATACACAAAAAAATACGAAATAATTTTAAAGCCTTACTAATGGCTTGCACACAAAATCTTTGTGAAAATCAGTGAGTATTTTTTATCCAATTTCTGCATTCATTTTCATAATCCTCAAAAAATAATATTCTTCTTATCTCTTCAGTCTTCATTTATAACTGTAATTAACACGATCTTACACTCTGGATTAACACGCTGTAATACTTATATATTTTATATTATTGACATTATTTCTCCTTCATTGCGACCTATAAATAACAAAGACGTGCACTTCTTTTAGACAGTTAACAACTAGGTTAAGAAGACAAAGCGCTTGGAAATAAGAACGTCAAGTTCTTGTAGGATATGCTCGCGTTTGCAGCATCATATATATTCACTGATTTTAGCACTCGGAGATGCTTCATGAATATGTGCCTAACTAAGGCCTAAATAAATGAGGTTTTATAGCGTAGTTGTAGACCATAAAAGCTAATCGATTTCAGCACACTGGTGACGTCGTATAGAAGGATGTGTAAATATGCGAACAGGATGCGATGAAAAAGAAAAACCGGCATTTAACAACGAAACTCATTCACGTAAAAATAATCATAGACATGAGTCTAGCGCTATACGGGGAGTCATTTCATATAATTCGTTACAAATATTACGACTCTCATCAAAGTTAATGTAGTTTTATGCCTTACACTTGCTTGCTGAAGCTTTTGATCTTTACAAAACTGAAAAATACCTATAATTTCGTCTAAAAAATAAATAGACAGCAAAGACAAGCCGTATATTAACTAGAATCGAAATAGTATCCTCACATACCTGCATGATGTCATACGCGACTTATTGAGCATTTAGGAAAACATTAAAGAAGCTTTGTCCTTTTTAAAAATAGATCTAACATACACGTTTTCTTTTAGTAAAAAACCACGAAGAGGGCTCTGTATTTGGTGGACTACAATATATATATATATTTACAGCCAATTTACCATTTGGACTAGGTGGTGGAGAAAGTTTCTGTAACTCCTGTTGTCTGATATCTACGAATAATCTGTCATTTCGGTTAGGAAAGAATTCTGGTGCAGTAGTGGCGAAGTAAATATCATTTTTACTGGCGATTAATTGTAGTTTAGGCATTGTCATGGTGTGGATAAGGTTCCCGTTGACTATAAGGCGGATTTCCATTGTATTGGAGGTGAAGGCAATGACGTAAGGAAATGCACATACTACAAATAAAGAACTTGTTTTAATATTAAATAAAATGTAGTTTTATTGTAATTAAAGTCTTAAGATGTAGAGGGTGCCCCAATTTCGAGGTTGATCATTGGGATCTCGGAAACAATAAGAGATACGAACAAGCTTAAATGATGACAAAGTTGCACAATTTTGTGCTTACTCAAATGTCTTTTAAAAAAATCAGGAAATTTCTAATACTTCTGTAGACATTTGGAAAAAGGCGAAATTTTGAAATCTTAAATGAAATAAATTGTGCTTTTTTATTGCCACTTTTTGTTTTATAAAAAATGTCCCCATGTGCCCATTATCAACAATATTTTACTCCGGATTTCGAAAGAGCTCGTCATTCTAAAACCAGTTCTGTATTACAGTTGTTTAGTTATAGAACTTATCGACGAAAAATAACATCATTGAATATTCCACTATCATCATATTCAATATACAAAAATCAGAACAAATTTAAATTGATTTTCCTATATTTAATAAAGAAGGCAGATATACATATGTTTGATGATGAAATTTTTCCCAAAATATCGAAACCTTGGATTCAAAAACTAATAATGCCATATTGTAGAAAAAAAAACATGGTAATTACTAAAAAAATTTCCTGTAAATAGAGTTGCGAAAAAAAAAATTCCAGATATCTCCGGAAGTACTAGGAATTTCCATAATTTTTAAAAATATGTCCCGATGTCATCCTTGAATTTGGGACAGCCAATACATCTAAAACTTAATAGGCATGTCCAGTGACGAATCTAGGGGAGGAAACTATGGGGCAGCAAATCATACATAAACAAAGAGGTTTTAAAATAAAAAAATCCTTACCAATATCTGTTGGAGCAGAGTTCCAGTGAAAGTCAAAATTAGTTCCACATGCGTTGTTACTTTCATGTAATTTCTGAAAATGACATGTATCTGAAAAAAACAAAATATTATTTTTGTAGGTAATACCTAATATACCGGGTGTCCAGAAACCATCTTACATAATATGAGAAACTTTTTTATTGGCGACTTTACGAAAAAAAAGCTTTCTTCTGAAAAGGTTTTGCTTGTTGTTAAGAAAACATTTAAATTAAAAATTTTGATCCAGTATATATAAATAAAATAACATAATAAAGGGTCCTCTAGAAGTAAAAAGTGGTGGTCCCGTTAAAATAATTAATGTAGTAGTTATTTTAAAATAAGTTATTTAATGTTTTCCTTATATCATTAAATACTTTAGATATAACTTTAATAGGAATGCTAGTACCACTCTCAGAAAATTTTATTTTTAATAAAAGTTGGTGCATCTTCGATAATCATATTAGGTGTACTTGGAATGGATGCAAGTCAAACGGTGTACAGGGTAGAGCAAAAAATATAAAACTTCTACAAGAATAAAGTACCCCTATTTCAGAAAATTCAGCAAAATGTTATAAAGAAAAGGTGTTTAGAATTAAAAGTTATGGATATGTTTGAAAACGTGACGTCCGAAAATAAAAAACAAAATTTTTTTGAAAATATTATTTCCCAAAATTTTTTTTTTATATTCACCCTAAAGACCTTTATAAATTAAACAAAATTGAATCAATTTTACATATCTTTGTTCAAATTCAAGCATATTTGTAAAATTAACTTAGCTTTTTAATTTATTAAGGAATCACAAATTTCATGTTTGTTGCAAGGACATTAAACACAACTTTAAAAAACCCTAAAAATTATTTTTAATAAGATAAAACATTAGTAATGATAATTTTCAAATTAAAAAACTCTCATTTAAATTACAAAATATTTATTTTAAATGTTTATTAGAAAATTGTACAAAATAATCGACAAACATGAAATCCTACTAACATAATTATTTTAGGATGTCACGTTTTTAAACCTATCCATACCTTTTAATTTTAAGTACCTTTTCTTAATAACATTTTGCTTAATTTTCTGAAACAGGGGTACTTTATTCTTGTAGAAGTTTTATATTTTTTGCTCTACCCTGTACACCGTTTGTCTTGCATCCATTCCAAGTACACCTAATATGATTATCGAAGATACAACAACTTTTATTAGGAATAACATTTTCTGAGAAATCGGTAATAAAAAAATTTCCCATATGTTGCATACTTAAATGACCACAATATCGAGTTAATATCATGGCAAACTATAAAATTCATATTATCCATAGTTAAAGACTAATTTAATAAGTACTTCTAATCGTAAGGCTTCTTTTGTCACTTAGATCTATTAAGTGTTAGTTGTTTAGATGAAATCAAATTATAAAAAAAGAAAAGTAATCTTAACAAAAATTACCTTTTAATATATTAGGCAGAAATTTACTAATGGATACAAAAGTTTTACTAAGCTCATAAGTTAAAGTTAAAGCATAAGTTTAAATGTCAAAAGCAGTTTGTAATAAAACTCAAACAAGCTTTAGGTCTGCAATAAAGCCGAATAATAAGGTTAAAATCAAATTTATAATATAAGAAGAAAATTATGTACGTTATAAAAAGCTCGTAAAAGATCGCCTTTACGATCCAAGTATATAGTCTGGTCTGTTTGAATCTTTTCTAGTGCCATTGAAACACACGATGCAAATAATTATTGGGGCCAATCATATAGGATTAAAGTGCTGAGGTACGGAAGAGATGGAGAGATACTACTTACGAAAATGATGCGATTATTAGGATCAAACCATTCAGGAGGCTGACTAGATAGTTAAGTAGTGCAGTTTGACATCTTTACCACTGCATAGTATACATTCATTTACTGTTACTATTATTGTTCCCAGACCAAAAAAATACTGTTAAAATAAGTCATTTAAGAAAGCATGAAAAATTAAATTCGAACCACCTGAATGTGCCTTATACTATAAGGTTGTATTTTATCTAACATTGTTAGATAATAAAATACAAATCAGATTGCATAGTTCTACCAAGAAATGAAAACTTTACATTGGTATGGTATGAACACCTATTCTGTACTGAAGAGAACAAATGAGTTCCAAGCCGGTCTGCAGGTGGTGATATCCTACCACTGTAAAGTTTTCATTTCTTGGTAGAACTATGCAATCTGATTTGTATTTTAATATTTAACAGTTTTAGTCGAAATACAACCTTATAGCATAAGGCACTTTCAGGTGGTTCGAAATTTATTTTTTATGCTTTCTTAATTGTTTGCTACCACCTGACTAGTAAGAAATTCTGTGTTTTTACAAAAATATGACATATTTGATAAAAACAAATTCGATATCTATGTCAGCTTTTTTGTGGACCCAGCGAATTGAAACTACTACTATTTGAATATAAAATATACCTAAGTACAGGGTGGCCCATTTGTCTGACCAAGTAATATAGCGTCTCTGCTACTTAAGATAAAAAAAAAGTTTTTATAAAAGTTGTGTGGTATAAAGAAATATATATTCTAAAATTATTTATAAATATACAGGATGGCCCAGAAAAGTACGACAATACAAAGATAAATTGTTTTAAATGGAACACCCTATATAATTTAGCATATTTTGTTTCCTTACAAAATTGTCCATATGACGCCATATTTAGTTTTTTAATTTTTTGCAACGTTGCCAAACAAAATAAAAAATTCTTAACATTTTGGAAAAAACGCGATAGTAAAAAATTATCTGTATTTCTCAAAAAAATTATCGAAAATCGAAAATATCTTGTAAGCTTTTAAGTTTAGGGATAGAAAAACTGTCTTAAATCTTTAAGTACCTAAAATTTTGTACAGGGTGTTTTCTGTTGATCTCCAAATATACAAAATTTTAAAATACAATAACTTCGTTTTTTCCAATGAAACACCCTATAATTATTAGGCTCGTCTGATAGATATTGTACGTATCTTTTATTATTATTAAGTCAATCTATACCTAAATTTACTAGTTTTGCCAATATTTCGTTTTTTATTTAAATTTTCGTGAAAAAAACTACTTATAATTTTTATTTTTCTAGTTAGGGATGATCAGCAAAGTCAAAACAAATGGAATTAAATATTAGTCCATATTAAAATAAATTGATAACTATAGTTACGTACTTATTTAATTTAAAAAAACTTCTTTTTTATTACGCAACTTGATATTGAAAATAAATTCACAAACATGTAAATTGTGTAAAACAACACCATTAGACTGAACTCACGAAAGATGAGGTTTCGCGTCATTTGTTTTCGGTTTAGTGATAGTCAATAAATCATTTAACTAATTTTCTTTTGTTCAAACAGTTTTTATTTTGTTTCTTTTATGGTCATAGTCATTCTTCCTGTTCTGTCAAACCTCTCCATTAATTTTTCCAAAGCTGGTTTATTGGGTTGTCGCCTGTCTGGATATTTTCCATGATTACGTTTTGTTGGCAATATTGTATTTTTGTCACTTCCACCAAGAATGCAAATCATATAGCATTTCGGTACTTAAAAAAATAATAAAAGATACTTATAATATCAATTAGACGAACCTTATAAATATAGGGTGTTTCATTTGAAAAAACAGAGTTATAGTATTTTAAAATTTTGTATATTTGGAGGTCAACAGAAAACACCCTGTACTAAATTTTAGGTTCTTAAAAATTTAAGACAGTTTTTGTATTCCTTAACTTAAAAGCTTAGAAATTTTTTTCGATTTTCGATATTGAGAATTGAGAATATTGAATACTGAGAAAGACAGGTAATTTTTTACTTTCAATTGTTTTCCAAAATTTTAAGAATTTTGCATTTTGTTTGGCATCGTTACAAAAAATTAAAAAACTAAATGTTACGTCATATGGATAATTTTCTAAGGAAACAGAATATGCTAAAATATATAGGGTGTTCCATTAAAAAAAATGTATCTTTTTATGGGCGTACTTTTCTGGGAAATTCTGTATATTTAAAAATAATTTTAGAACATATATTTTTTTATACCTTACAACTTTTATAAAAACTTTTTTTATATATCTTTAATAGCAGAGACGGTTCGTTAGACAAATGGACCACCCTGTATATATGGAAATCTGAATTTGTTTGAATTCAGTGGAACACAATAATAATGAATAAAATTTATTTAAATAACTAAACATTAAATCAAAATCGTGAAATACATTAAATACAATTATTTGTCATCTTCAAGGCAATCGCAGATTTCATCCTTGACTTCTTTTAATTACTCCTGCAAATACTAGTTATCTCTTTCCAAAATATTTTTTTTAAACTGTTGTTTAAAATGTTAAAATATTTTGTTACGGAATCTCTTCATTGTTTTTGTGCGAATTATCTTATTTCTGCTGGAATGGGGTTCTCTTAAAAATAGAGGGAATGCCCTAGAAACTATAATCAAGAGACAAAAATAATTTCGGTGAAAAGTAGACATGTCTGCCTTTGCGTGAACCCTCAGCTTCACTTACGATTATAACATAACATAAGCTGAATTTCTTGATCTTCGTACAAGTCTAAAGCGGTAACCAAATGGGCTTTGGTTCCTTCCACTGTGTGAAGGTGTTGAGCTTGCCCAGATCTTCCATTAACTACATCCCAATGGTTTTTGTATCCCACGCAGACCAAGATATCCCCATGGGATGGCGAAATAGGACTCCATCCATTATCAAGAATGGTTAGAATAGTTGGTGCCTCGTTGAGGGTAAGTTCCTATAATTAAATAGTTGGTAATTATTGTTTACAGTTCAAGTTGGATTGTTGGTTTTTTAAATTAAAGTTATTTTCGATGTAAAGGAGTACCTAAGGCATTCATTAAGGTAAGGAGACGGGAGGTATCATGAGTGGGTGATTCACGACGAGCTTGCATTAGACCTTTTGAGGAAACTACTTCAAATATTTTTTTGAAAATCTCTAGGTTTAAGTTTATCGATTTTGCTCTCTTAAACTAAAATATTAACATGTTTCTGACACTTCCATTTTTAAATACAATATAGAATTTTTATAATATTTTTGGTTTTACCATTAAATTTTAATAACCTTTTATGGAACACGTTTTTACCTACGTCTACTCATTTCTGAGATATTTGCATATTTTGTAATTATTTCGTAAATGAATAGAGATGAAATTATCCGTATATATTTTTTACCTTAGCTCCTGGACTAATTTTTTTTATTATTGTGTAGTTAAAAAATCAACAAATTTCATAATTAAGGGCTCATTATAAAAAACTTTAAACATTGAAAACTTTCTATTTTTAAAACACCCTGTATATTTTTATTTTATGATGATAAATTATCTGCTCCTTAAAATTGCTATAACCTTTTCTATATCTATATCAGTGCGCTTTCTTAAAATATAAAGTTTTTTTTAAACACGATTTTTTCAATCAAAATGCGTGCTAAGTGCAGTCGTAAATACCCGTTAATCCCCAGTATTTATTTTCGGCGCCGGATTATAATTAAATAAAAAAATAAATTAAATAAATAATTTTTTTTTAAATAAAAAAGATAAATGTTTGGTATCCTTAATTTAAGAAAAATTTGTAAAAATAAAAAAAATTTAAGAAGAAAGATGTAATTGCATATTAAAATATAGTTTGACATTCCGAACAACTTTTTGATAATTACAGTTTTTGATATTATCAAAAATAATAGTTATTTACGATATAAGTGTTGTAAAGATTCATATTACAACACGAGATGTTAAAGTTGTCAAACGAGGCGTCAGCCGAGTTTAATAAAATATCGAGTGTAGTAATATGAATTTATAATAAGAATGTTGTACAAAATTTTATCTATATATCTATAAATAAAAATATTTGGCAAAAGGCATTTTTAAAAATAAATATGCACCTGCTGCTAAGTTTACTAATCAAGTTTTTTATGTTACCTTTCGCATGGTTACTGTCGAAACTTTGTCAAACAAATTCAAAAATATAAAAAGCGTTTTTCAAAATGAACGATTCTGATGGAAGTTTACCCTCTGATATAGAAGCAGCGGTAAACGAAGCGATCTCAAGTTTAGTTCCGACAAAATCCAAGGCGCGGTATGAGTTGGAGTATCAGAAGTTTGAAGATTGGTGCAAAGCTAACAAAATAAAGGAGGTGTCTGAGAAAATCATTTGCACTATGGACTCACTACTCAATGTTGACAACTGTGATTTCAGTCAAGAAAAATCAAGATATAATTGTTATTAATAAATTATTCTTCTAAAAAGTGTGGTTTTATTTAACAGCAAAATTTTAATAAAACTGTTTTTTTTTCCATTACAGCACTAGTGCTTTAAAGGTATCTATTACAGCACTAGTGCTGTAATAGATGCCCCTACAAAACGATTTACAGAACTGTAAAATTCATATTACTAAATGAAAGTAGATAAAGGTTCTTTATTCTCAGGCAAAATTAATATTTTTTGACAAACCTCGTATACTTACGACTAAAAAAATTTAACATCTTTTGGACAATGCAGAACTTTTTATGAAGAATAACTTCTTTTCGTAAAGTTAAAAATAAAAAAGTTTCCGATTAGTTGCCAACTTAAGTAGACATACTGTATATTAAGGCCATACATTATTTTTATTATTTCTTAATGTGAATTATTTATTATTCGCAAATTTTTAAATTTGATGTGATTTTAGTTTCTGTTCAAACCCAACTCATATACGTCATGGGGAGCGTCCTCCATCCCCTCTCCCATATGTTTGCCTAAGTTTTATGTTATAGCAGGGAGAAATAAATAAGTATTGTTAAATTAAACTAGGTTGAGTGATTTTATTTATTAATTAAAACTTACATTATTTTTCGATTTCTTTTTCAGTTTAAATTTAATTAAAAAACAAAGTTAAAAGTAATTTTACTTTGAAATTACTAAAGTGGATCTTGCTGTTCCAAAGCCTCTTTTATAAAATAACAATATTTGTTTTTAGAAAGAAAAATATTTAATATAAAGTAGGTGTCTATATAATTTTTTTATCTTTTTTCTCGTAAAGTGGTTAAATTTCAATTAAAATTGAAATTATGTTTACGCTCTAAAGGCCCTATTAAATAATATCATATTGAAAAGGCTAAATACTGATCAGAGACGGACATATAGGGAGGACGGGACGATTCCCTATGGCGTATATAAGTTTGCTTTGAACAAGAAAATAAATCTAATAAAATTAGCAGATAATTTAACATCCAATATTTAAAAATAAAAATAAAATATATCGCCTCTAAACGTTTTTGTAAACCTATAACTGTGATATAACGTACCTATCTGAAAATGAAATACGTTTTAAAACGTATACAGTAATAAAATCTTTGTTGAATGTTTACTTTAAAAACTATACTTTATCTAATTTATACCTATACCTATAAATATATAAATGGACAACAACGGCCAAAAGTTTGTTTGTATTTTCTAAACAACAAAAACAATAAATGTTACTACAGAACAACGGAATAGGCAAAATATGTAATGGTAATTCTATAGGTTGAAATTTCTATGGTTAAATGTATATTAAAATTCTTGACCGATTTTATTAATATGTTGCCCACCAAACATATTATATTACAACCATATTCGGTGACGTTGTTTAAAAGTAACTTTTGTTAAATTTTAAAAGGTATTTTAACTAATATACAGTATGTCCACAGATGGGGCTTACAAGAGGACAAATGGACTAAAAACTGAAAGATACGAAAAAAAGTCACTCTGAATAAACGTTTTTGCTTGTCTAGAAAATACGATTCATCATAAGAAACTTAAATTTTGTTATACAGGGTGGGTAAAAACTGCAAAAATGTTATTTTGTTTAAGAGTAAACATACTTTATTTTGAAAGATACAAAAAAAGTCACTCTTCATAAACGTTTTTGCTTGTCTAGAAAATACGATTCATCATAAGAAACTTCATTTTTTTTTATACAGGGTGGGTAAAAACTGCAAAAATGTTATTTTGCTTATGAGTAAACATACTTTATTTTGAAAGATACGAAAAAAAGTCACTCTTAATGAATGTGTTTTCTACACAACAAATCGAAACAGAACAATTCATTAAAAGGTTTACCTATGTAAAAATTATTATTTTATTTATATTATTATAAATAATGCAATAATATAACAAGGAACACATCGCAAGAGTGTTTGTGATTGGTGTGCTGCAGTATTACGTGACATTGAATATCGCTTTGTAATATTACAACCTGTACACCCTGTATTATTACAACATTATATGAGTACATTGTGGCAGTAACAAAACGTTTAGTGGGTATGTTCAATTTTGAATATTTCCAGAATATAAAAAAAATTAAAATTGTATTTTTCAGTACGTTTTAGGACCAACCATGTTCTCGTATTATTTTTCTGTAATTAGGAATAATATTTTTGTATAACATATTAAAAAAGTTTAAAGATACAGTTTTCTAATCAAAAACAAAGCCTAGTATAAACAATTTTTAGGGCGCAATTTTGTGTATTTCCATTCTACAACCCAAACTTCATTATTAAAAACTTTGAAGGACTTTATTTCACTCTCTTTGCAAATAATACATTTTTCTTTTAAATTACTTTTAATATAGCCGAGCTACAGATTTTTTGAAACAATATCCAGTAAGGGACGTGGGCTTAAAAATTTAAAATTAAATTTTAGACCACGGATAATTGAAAATAAAGTTAAGTTATATGATTATTATATTAAATTAAAGTAACCAATGTTTTTGTTAAGTTATTTCAGTATAAAAATATTCTGTTTGAAATATTAAAAATATATTCTAATATATTAGAAAAAACGATGATTTTAAATATATCCAGATTAAATTTTCATAAAAAACCAATCCTGTCATGGTTTCAGATGCGTTTTTATTGTTTAATAGGTAACGAATATTCCTTTAAAATGTTTTTTTTTCATATACTTTGGATCGTAGCAAAAGCACTTAAAATCATTTTTACTCTAGAAATTGATAAAAATTAAAAAACATAATTTCCAAAAAATAAAAATTATCTGAGCGATAAAATTTACCCGTAATTTAGTTTCCTGTAGACTCATATGTACTGACCTTAATGATATAATTAAATTAAACTTCTACATAAATGAAACGTAAAGCTTTGATAAAGAACAATAGGTGCTCAATATTAAATCTTTTAGTACAGAGTGATCGGAAATTTCGAAGCGCTAACAATATCGGATTACCGTTGCAGCGTACCTTACACTACTAGAATCTTTGGTTTTTTTTTGGATGCCACGACTAACAAACCCTTTTTACCATAAAAAAATTTAAACAGAAAAAATATATAATATTTTTATAGAAACTTGTAGGGAGTTATACTAATACACTAATATAAATAATTTAAAACTTATAAAAAAAAACTTTATGAAATAAGCAAAAAAATGTTAAAAACAAGGTTTATTTTTTATTTATTGAAAACCAAAAAAATATATTAACTATAAACGATAATTATTAGAAGTCATGTAAATTTTATGTATGCAAATACAAATAAAACTTTTTAAATAAAATCCGAAGATTTGAGTGGATGTCAGTTTGTCTTGCAATCATTTTGTATATGTAAGTTGATGTGTTATTTCTTTTGATGTGTTATTGATAGGGTTACGGTAATTTCGTTTCCCAATTATATTTTAAATCTTCTGGTTTTTTGGATTTAAAGTGGGAGCCCCCCCTGGGTCCCCCTTGACTATGCCACTGGGTCCGGCAGTCCGATTTTGTTAAAGCGTCCAAATTACCAATCACTGGTGAGAAATCACATAAAGGCTTTAACCCTTAAGTACTATCATCGCATTTTTGTTGCAGTACTACTATAAGTGGATCTGTAGGACCCATAATTTTTTTAGCAAAAAAAAAGGTTTTCACTGTCAAAATTGTTTTTATTTTTTTTTCAAAGTGGTTAACATAATCATATATATTGGTAAGAAAAAATTATTTTTAACTATTTACAATTTGAGGAAATTTGAATGGAACATTGCAGACATATGGCTATTTTACATACTGAACAGACATAATTGGTTTTTCTGTCTTTTTTTGGGGGACATATTCCGCTTCCTTTTCTTTTGCATTTCATTTTGTAGAGGTTCTGCCTGATTAGTGACTTTTCTTGCAATAATTTCTGCCGCAAGATTTCGAATATGACAAGGAACATTATTATTGTAGATTCTTAGCTTCACATGTGGTGAATATAGCTCTCTTCCCAATTGTTTCAAAAATAAACCACGGGACACTTCTTCTCCATTTTTGGAAAATTGATAAATTATTCTGCTATTGATACCAGCTACATTTTAAACAGCAAAAAACAGTACGACTACGTCGGGAAGTTGAATAATTTGCGCACTTCTGATCCAAAGAGTCGACACGAGATTTTGTGGAATTATAAAACAAATTTATGTCGGGTTTCTTCGTATCATTTATATCAACTTTATTATTATGGTGGTAGATCAAAAAAAACACTCTTTGCCTTTTTAGGAACATGCGATACAATTGTGATATCAAAAGTAAATCCAAAAATGGACGAATCCTCAGGTCTTTGTCTACTGGGTAAAAATTCTGGTGGAATTTGAATTATTTTTGACTGTTTCTACATATTATGTAAGACCTTTGTTCTTTAGTTCAAGAACTTCTTTGACAATTTCATTTTGTCTTTGCCGTAGTAGTAATTGGAAGAATGTTCTTCGTTTTCCGTTGAGACAATAAATTCTGCTACTATTTCCACGGCTTCTTCTACTATTTGGTCTAATTCATCCTCGGATGGACGCCGATATCACTAGTCGAATTATGATCACTGAAAATCTCATATATTTTACTCAAAAGTCGCACTAATACTATCACTGGGTCTCTGAGACTCTGATGCGTCTATTACTGACGCACGGCAAAAAACAACAGTACTATCTCACCAGCATCTAAAGGTAGCCTGACTGTCCTGCACATTCACGGTACCAAGCAGCTAAACAACGCTTCAGTAAGAAGTGGGGTTAACGGTTATGCCATGGGTCTCTCTGACCCGGCTTATAGTAGTTAAGGGTTAAGAATCTTTATGACAAAATAGACAGCCGCATTTTATTTACATATTAAAGAAACAGAAAATAGCTTCTAATATGGACCAGCTGTGGTATGCCGATGCTGTATATTGTCATATATAGACATATATGAATATTCTATTTTATCCAAAATTCAATTTTATTATTTAAAAAGTTAATATTTAATATACCTACTAACCCAATTATTTGTTATCAAAAAATGCAGACTACAAGGATGCTATGTTAGCATATTGCCGAGCTTGCATATTGTTACCAATCAATAACTGGGTTAAGTTTATTGACACTGATTGGTATAAATAGCAGGCCGGTACTATGCAAAAGACACCACTCAGTCGACACCACTCAGTCGAGACCACTCGGTCAAGACCATTCAGGTCACCACCAACGGGTCGAGACCACTAGGTCTCGACCATTTAAGTCGATACCCGATCAATAGACGATTCGGTCCAGATCGGTAAGATTGGGTCAGTAGCAGCGCCGAGTCCTGGTCCAATTTATCAGCCCCTTGTCCTAGAGAGCTCGCCCTTAACTAAATATGTAAGTAATCCTAATTTTGTGTAACCGTTCGAACTGCCGTTTTCAGATTGTATAATAAAGTAGGTGTTATGGAGACTTCGTCGCTTTTAATTCTTCTCCACGTGACAATATCAGACACTGCTAGAATGGAATAATGAAGTGGGAGCTTTATGCTTTGATACGATCAAATACTTTATTAGAGCAAGAATTAAATGCAAATATTATGTATATAGGCATCACATTTTTAAAATCATACTCAAAAGAATATTGGATATGATAACCTGAGTTAGAAATGAGATCAGATCACATAAATCCGAGGTTTCGCTATGACATACCATACGAGGTCGTAATTGATGAACAAAAAGTATGGAACAACAAAACACCAGAAACTACCACTGGGGCAATAATCTGGTACACAGACGGCTCTAAAACCAAAGACGGTACCAGAGCTGGGATACACGAAGTAAGACCGGAGGAAAACGTATTTTTCCCTCTAGGAAAGGCTCCCACAGTGTTCCAAGCAGAAATCTACACCATATTACAGTGTGCGTATGAAAACAATAGCAGAGCTTACCTTAGTAAGCGGATCCATATATACTTTGACAATCAAGCAGTCCTTAGATTATTAATATGCATCAAGATAACCTTAAGACTGGTATGTGAATGTTAAAGGGAATTGGAGGCCCTTTCAAAAGTAATACTGCAGTAGGTACCAAGACACGAAGTTATTGCAGAGAATAAAAAAGCCGATGAACTTGCGAAAAGAGGCTCAGAAAATACATTCATTGGTCCAGAACCGGCTCTCGGTACACAGTACGAGATTCCATAAAGCGATGGATCAGGAGTGAACACAAAATTCACTGGAACAACAGACAGAAATTACATCATAGTAAATGCTTTATTGGGATTCCAGACCCGAGACTAACGAAACAGCTGCTTGAAATAAATAGGAACCAGCTGAGAACCATTACAGGAATTCTGACAGGACACATGGCTGTCAAGAATCATCTGCACAGAATGCAACTGTACAATGGAGACCTTAACTGTAGATTGTGCGGACAAGCTAGGGAAACAGTACAGCATATAGTCTACCATTGCAAGTCACTAGATCGGAAGAGGCAACGAAGACTCAGGTAACCAGAACTGGAACCAGAGGACATCCTAACTCTCTCCCCAGTTGACCAGCCTAAACTGGTGCAATCGGATCACCGATAAAGTATCAAACAAGGTAAGCACAATGAGCCAAACTGGGCCTAATTGCGTCGGGCGTATGAACGAACCCTCGAAAAAAAATCATCAGATCCTCGTAACCATTCTTGAACGTTTAAAAATTTTATTAAAAAATATTAATAAAATTATTATTATTATTATTATTATTATTATTATTATTATTATTATTATTATTATTATTATTATTATTATTATTATTATTATTATTATTATTATTATTGTATATAAAAATATACGGTAAAGTAATGATAATATAATATATAAATAATATATATATATAAATAAATCAGTGTAAGTTAATGTGGTGTTCAATTGGAGAATGCCTAAGAGCGATGGTAGACTTTTAGGTATTATACTTACCCAAAAGAAAGTAAAACCCTCCACCGTATCTGTGTCACTTGCTGGGCACCATGCAGTCCATGCAGCTGAATGTTTCCACTGAAACATTAACAGCTTCTTGCCAATGGCCACACACATTCTTAATCGAGCACCCCCTAAAAAAGTATAATATTATTAATTTATTTATTTATAGGATTATAAGCCCAGAAGGTCAGTTCTAAAGCAAAACATAAAAGCTTCTAGTTACTTTTAAGAAACAACATGTTGCCTACCCAAAACTTAAAAAAGAAATCGTCTCTGCTACCCAAATTTCTGTTAAAATATGCCCCTCGTTGCGCTACTGTACAATATACAAAGGCACGACTATGGTTTTTATGATATTGTTGCAAATCGTTGTGATAAAGTTACTGGCTGAATGCACAGCTTCTGACGTAATTCTTGATTCGAGTTATGTCGTTGATTATATCGTTTAATTTTTAAAAAACTATAAATAATAGTCTAAACCGCACCCTTCTATCGCAAATAATAACGGAGATATGCCTCTCCAAAGATGTCATATTTCAGCGCGTGACGTCACAAAAGCTTGGCCGCTGCATAAATACGTATAGTGCATGGAATTTACGTAAGTTTTAGCGCTTAGTATTCGTCTGGTTGTTAAAAATAATTTAATAAAGACTGCCTGATGAAAAAATAGTTTGGAGATTAAAAAAATGTACAGAGCGCCGCTAGCCGAAGCTTTCGTGACGTCACGCAAACTTTATCCCGTTATTTCTCAGCAATGGTTAGTTGTAGAATGAGGAGGTTTGAACCGTTATTTTTAGATTTTTTTGTACTAAAACTTTAATTTTGGCGCACACCCCCTTTAACTTTGGTGCCTTGTAAAATCGAGACGGTTAAATTAGTAAGTAGCAGAAAAAACTATATGCATACCTCAAGAGGAAAATGAGTTTCCTCCCTTGGATATTAATCAAACTATCCGCGGGAGAAAAAGCACTATTTTCCTCCCTTGGTATGTAATTAGGTATTTCTATAATGCTAGGACCGAAATAAAATCATAGTAACTTTTTCAAAATACCACTTTCAAACAGAAGTTTTCTCTGGGAGAGGTTATCGTAAATCAAAAAAAATATATAGAGAAATTAATTTTCACTCGTATTAAATTTATAAAATTTGTTGTTATTGAAATTTATTAGGTTAATATTTTAAATAGACTTTTTATATTACGGGTCAAAAAACAAGTTAAATTTTAAAAATATTTTCTTACTGTACAGATCCTGAAGGGGGTTAATCCCCCAACCCTCTCGGTGCGCCAATGACACTGCTTTCAATTAATGTTATTGTTGACAAGTTGACTCTGAAGTTGACGTTTATTTTGGTATCTTCGTACGATATGTCTGCTTTTTTTTTGTTTATTTCATAAATAGTTAGTACTTGACTGTACAATTTTTAAAAAAATGAGCGTTAGTACCAATTTTTTCCTGAGTTTCTAGGAATAGTAGTTTCCAAGATATGGCCTGTGGCCAACCCTAATGAAACACCCTGTATACCTTCATTCCTGGTTTTTAGATTTTATTAAATTACCTTCTCTACCCCTCATATCGACTCCCCTCAATAAGCTTATAATTTCAACGAAAATATTCGCTGTCGTTGAAATAAAATTGCTTTGGTATGGTGGTGCCTTTAAACGGCGAATGATAATAAACATATTATGACCTTTAGTTGAATGTAATATAGTCAACAGTTATTAAGCTAAATATAGCTTCTTTTTCCCTTGGAAATTTTTACGTTTTATAATAAATATAACTTTATATACCACCTAACCGCTATTGTTAAATTGTTTGGCATTCTAGCAAACGCATGTACTTCATTTTATTACCAGTTTCACTCCCAGTGTAATGGAGCAAAGGAGCCGCTTAAAGCCAGTTTATACGAAAACTTTAATGGTGCAAAACCGCCATTTGCAACTTTGTTAAGCTATCTGGGATTTTAAATGTTACACACATTACCGTAAGTTCATTTTCGTTTCCTATGCGGTTACGACTACCTATTGTCATAATTACATAGGAAATCAAAGGCCCTTCCGTTTTCTAAAAGTTGCTAGCTATCTACTTTGTTCTACCTATAGGGTCCTGCCCCTCACCTCCCTATACAGGGTGTTTTTTAATTGAGTGCCGATACTTAAGGTTGTGAATCCTTGGGTAATTTTAAGAAGAAAAGTTAATATTAACATATGTCCTAAAGCTCTTCATTTTTGAGCTACAGGGTGTTAACATTTTTTAAAAAATATAAATTTTTTATCATAATTATTATATCACTCTTAGATATTATTATGAAATTTTGTACACACCTCTAAATCATTAAGGAGCATTTTTTGACTTAAAATATTTTTGAAAATCTTTACCAGTGACGTCCGTACGGGGTTTGAACTGAATATTTTTAAAGAAAAAATTGGTACGCCACTGATTTTTCTACAAACCAAACCTATATTTAAAATCCTTATTTATTTTGGATCAAATTCCGTCCATAGACTTACTTTCGTATGAGGCACCCTTTTTCAATAAAAAAATAAAAACCAAAAAAACAATTTTTTCCTTCGGTTCATTGAGACTGCTTTCGATATTTTGTTGAAATTTGGTAGGCACTCACCATGAGCGAAAACACTTTTGTTTTGTTTTGTTTTATTTTCTACTTTCACCAGTGACGTTCACGTAGGCATGATATTGAATTTTTTAATAGAAAAAAAACAAATGAAATAAAAATTAGTAGGCTGGGTAAAGCTTCATAAATTTTGACGTTTCTTCTCATAAAAACAGTAGAGTTGTCATTGGTTTTTCATTATTAAATAATTATTATTAGATTGAGACGTAAAATCTGATAAAAAAATGGTAAATTTTACAAACAGTGAATTAACTGACATGCTTATGGGCTTGCAGACGGAAATGCATACGAAGCCAGGCGGATATACCAATAGCGGTATCCAAATCGCGTACTACACGATCCGAGAACATTTTCTAGGATTCACAGACGTCTTCACCATAGTGCTAAAGGAGTCCATCAAACAGTAAGAACACTGCAACTTGAAGAAGGAATTTTACATGAAATTGAGGAGAACCCCGAAACTAGCACGAGGAAACACCACAGGAATCTTAGAAAATGTACGTCAGTCTATGCGAAGAAGAGTAGATGCTTGCATACGTGTGGGTGGTGGACATTTTCAACAACTACTGTAATTAATGTAGGTTCTTTATTTTGTTTTTCTTTCCTTCTCAATTCGCTTTAGATTTAAGATTTGGAATTTATCGTTTTACTAAATGAATTGCGATTTTTAAATAAAATTTTTTAAACATTTTTTTGGTTTTTATTTTTTTTATGCGAAAAGGGTGCATCATACGAAAGTAAGTCTATGGACCAAATTTGTTTCAAAATAAATGAGGATTTTAAATATGTTTGGTCTTTGGAAAAATCAGTGGTGTACCATTTTTTTCTTTAAAAATATTCAGTTCAAACCCCGTACGGACGTCAGAGAGAATTAAAAAAAATCTTTTAGGTCAAAAAATGCTCCTTAATGATTAAGAGGTGTGTACAAAATTTCATAAAAATATCTAAGAGTGATATAATAATTGTGATAAAAGATGTATATTTTTTTAAAAATGTTAACACCCTGTAGCTCAAAAATGAAGAGCTTTAGGACATATGTTAATATTAACTTTTCTTTTTAAAATCACCCAAGGATTCACAACCTTAAGTATCGGCACTCAATTAAAAAACACCCTGTATATCTTCTATAGCTCACTTATTAATTAAGTCAGGATTTTGATGTTTTGCAAGACTTTACCTGTATCATAGAGCGCATTTCAGGAAAAAATTTTTGTTTATACAGGGTGTTCCAAAAAAGTACGACGTCATAAGGATATATTTTCTTAGATTACATGCTGGCATTACATGCATTACTTATTTGGATGCCTCCTATAGTTAACTTCATACCCCTAAAATTTTAATGAAATCGGTTCAGTATTATAGGCGAAAAAAAAAATTATTAAGTACCTTTTTATCATTTTAATAACCAGGCATTAGTTTTATTTTTAATTAATTTTTAAAACCGATATTGCAAAACTGATTTTTCTTAGTGTTCATTTTTTTTTCGCCTATAATACTGAACTGATTTCATTAAAATTTTGGGGGTATGTAGGCAACCATACGAGACATTCAAATAAGTAAGGATATTTATGGCATGCAATCTAAAAAAATAGATCCTTATAAAGTCACACTTTTTTGGAACACATTGTATAAACAAAAATATTTTTCTGAAATGCGCCCTAGGTAATTTTGCAAAATATCAAAATCCTAACTTAATTAATAAGTGAGCTATAGAAGACGGGAGGTGAGGTGCAGGACTTTGTATATGCTGCGAAGTAGTTTAAACGTCTACTGGAATTCAAGGGAGAGCCCTTTATTTCCTATGGAAGTACTGCAATGAGTAGTCGTAACCGCACGGGAAACGAAAATATGCTTACAGTAAGAAGAACTAGGTGTAATGTTAATAGTGGTCAAGTAGGTAGCTTTGTACCTAATGAACAAGATATCAAGAAGCTATACAGTTTTCAAATGGTAATATTTTGAATTTAATGATTGACAAAATTTTTCTTTTTTTTAACATCTTTTTTAAATGTAATTCAGACAAGGTAATTCCAAATAAACTGCTGGACAATTGCTTTCGAGCAAGAAGTATTTCGCCCAAATTTAACAGTTAATATTTTTTGAACCAGATATGATATCGACCTGCGGTTTTGAATGGGTGATAGATTCATTCCTTGGGAAAAAATTGTCAATATTGGATTTTCTTACACTGTGAAAAAATTTTATATACGGGGTGTTAAAGAAGACGATAATTTTTGATCCAATTTTAATGGCGTGTATCTTTCACAATAATATTTTAAAATTTTATCACTCTACGTCAATTGAATCACTGGTTCATAGCAAAGAAAGTAATTTGTCAAATTTTTGATATCTGCTATATTTCAAGAAATACCGATTTTTTTGGAAAACCTTGCTTTATTTCATCTTATTGGTAGCTTGATCTCACTGTGCGTTGTATCATGCAAATTTTGCGAGTGCCGTACTTATAAACACCTAATATGTCTATGGTTTATGAGTATCTCACAATTTTTCACGATTGTTTTATATTGGAAAGTACTCGCCCCTAGGTTAGGTGAATTTTTTCTTATTTTTTAGTTTTTTATATCGCACTACAGGTATATTATACAGTGTGTTTACAAAATTTTAACAAAGATAATTTTTTTAATTTAATTTTTGGACAAAAGTTATTTATTAATTTCTAACTTTCTAACACTATACCTACTCAAGTGTTTATAAGTACGCCACTGCACATCATATCATTTAGTTACAACTATTGTTACTGAACATAATCAAGCTTTTCATGAGGTATAATAATCACTCGCAAAGTTTGCACGATACAACGCACAGTGAGATCTAGCTACCAATAAGTTAAAATAAAGCAAGGTTTTCCAAAAAAATCGGTATTTCTTAAAATATAGCAGATATCAAAAATTTGACAAATTAATTTCTTTGCTAGGAACCAGTGATTCAATTGACGTAGAGTGATCAAATTTAAAAATATTATTGTGAAAGTTACACGCCATTAAAATTAGAGCAAAAATGATCGTCTTCTTTAACACCCTGTATATAAAATTTTCTGACAGTTAAAGAAAATCCAACATTGACAATTGTTTCCCAAGGGATGAATCTATAAATTATTCAAAACCGTTGGTCGATATCATATCTTTTTCAGAAAATATTAACTGTTAAATTTAGGCGAAATTGTTCTTGCTCGAAAGCAATTGTCCAGCAGTTTAGTTATTATTTACATGTTTAATCTGAGCCGATTCTAGACCTTTGACCTTCCACGTGCAAATTGAAATTGTTAATTTTTTTAATTAATTACTAACACATCTTTTGTTTTGGTTATTTTTAAAATAATTAAATTTGATACGTTCAAAAAGGTATTTATCTAAAATTTATTCGTTTCCCAGGCATAATTTTTTAAAATTCAAATATATATTTAAAAGTTCCTGTATAGAAACGCTATAATTTAAATCATTCCAATTTAATTTAAATATTTGATATATTTATTAAGCTTATTATTTAATCAAAAATGATTAATGTAAATAAATTTATCCTTAAAATTTGAAAAAAGACACGATAATCAAACAAAAGCTATATGGATGAGGAGCGACGTTGTTTTTATTATATTTTACAGTATAATCCAACTAACCGAAAAATACGGAGGTGAAAACCAAACAAAAACTCGGAGAGTAGCTGATAAAGATGAAAATAGGATTTGTCCTTTGTTTTACCTAAAATAAATGGGGAAATCTTAAGATAATACTTATCCTCCCATGAGTCCCATGCAATACTTTAAATACAATTTTATTTTTGCTATCTTTAGTAAAATTTTAAAGATTGTAATATATTTAGGGATGTTATGTTTAAAATGAAATAAACTGCTGGACAATTGCTTTCGAGCAAGAAAAATTTCGCCTAAATTTACACAGTTAATATTTTCTGAACCAGATACGATATCGACCTACAGTTTTAAATGGTTAATAGATTCATCCCTTGACAAACAATTGTCAATGTTGGATTTTCTTTAACTGTCAGAAAATTTTATATACAGGGTGTTAAAGAAGACGATGAGTTTTGCTCCAATTTTAATGGCGTGTAACTTTCACAATATTTTTAAATTTTATCATTAATTGAATTACTGGTTCATAGCAAAGAAAGTGATTTGTCAAATTATTGATATCTGCTATATTTTAAGAAATACCGATTTTTTTGGAAAACCTTGCTTTATTTTAACTTATTGGTAGTTATATCTCACTGTGCGTTGTACCGTGCAAACTTTGCGAGTGATTATTATACCTTATGAAAAGCTTGATTATCTTCAGTAACAATACTTGTACCTAAATGTTATGACGTATAGTGGCGTACTTATAAACACCTACTTATATGTGGGTTATGAATATCTCACAATTTTTCACGATTGCTTTATATTGGAAAGTACTCGCCCCTAGATTAGGTCAATTTTTTCTTATTTTTTAGTTTTTTATATCGCACTACAGGTATATTATACAGTGTGTTTACAAAATTTTAACAAAGGTAATTTTTTTAATTTAATTTTTGGAAAAAAATTTATTTATTAATTTCTGACTTTCTAACACTATACTCCACCATACCATAGACATATAGGTGTTTCTAAGTAGGCCACTGTACATCATAACATTTAGGTATAACTATTGTTACTGAACATAATCAAGCTTTTCATAAGGTATAATAATCACTCGCAAAGTTTGCACGATACAACGCACAGTGAGATGTAACTACCAATAACCAGTGATTCAATTGGCGTAGAGTGATAAAACTTAAAAATATTATTGTGAAAGTTACACGCCATTAAAATTGGAGCAAAAATCATCGTCTTCTTTAACACCCTTTATATAACATTTTTTGACAGTTAAAGAAAATCCAATTTTTCTTGCTCGAAAGCAATTGTCCAGCAGTCTATATAAAAAAATGTATTAATCATGTTCAAGACAATTATTGGTATTTTAAACAGATTCATAACTGGCATCAATCTGATACATATACACCCCCGAAGGCCGCAACAGTCTCTGGCCGCCTCACCTGTTGAAAAGCTGAGTCCAGCAACGTACATGATCAAATTTTGATGTTTTTTATTTGTATTTTTTTTTTAAATTTATTATTATTTATCCATTTCACAGACTTTGTATTAGTCTGGTATACTTTCAATGAACGGACGGATGCCAAATTCATCAGAAGGTCACTTATAGTCTTGGAAAGATCTTGTGATATTGCAAGTTTTAAGCTTGGACGTGTATGGATTCCAGTGCCGGCTCGTCAGGTGAAGGTGTTCTTCACCAAAAAAAAAAAATAAAGCCAGGAGGAAAGTTTTTCGACAATATTAAATATGTATAATACAGCTACCATTTTAGCCCTTAAAAATAATTATGTTCGAATTAATAATATTAATGTAATGCCTAATGCCTAATAGGGCCACGGTTAACTCCGATTTACAATAACTATAAACCCTCGTGCATTTGGGCGCGCCTCAGCCGCCGTGTCCGTTAGCCAAAGCAAGTGAAGACCGAACGCTCAACATGGCTTTGATATTCACCGTCGCTATGGTTACGTGACGTCAGTCATGCAAACAGCATGATTGTAACAATTTGCATTATGATGAAGGGCAATTTAAAAATAGATTGTTGTAGCATTGGTTTGCCTAACCTTAAGGTATTTATTTTGAGGCTTCGTGAAACTTACGGTTATATATATCGTTTTAACGTGATTTACTATGTGATTAAAAAGTTTTGTTTTTATTTTTCAGTTAATTCAGTAGTGTATGTACCTACTTAATTGTGTGTTTTAAAAATAAACTCAATAATTGACATAGTTTGTAATTTGTTGCAAACTCCATTCAGTCGTCGGACAGATGAGGATAAGAGAGACGTTTTGTTACACTGGTTTTTAGTCAATGTTTGTTTAAGTACCCGCACTATACCTAGCTCTTTACCATTTTTTAAGACAAAGTCAACAAAGGGTGCACTTTGATCACACACTCCAGCTTACATACACAAAAAAATATCGATTTCCTTCTTATTGTTTTATTATTAATGATTTTAGGAAAGTATGTCTGGCACGCAATGTTCTACACCCCAGTTGAAATTGTTATTAATGATCTTTACACCTTACTTAGGCTCTTATACATTTGATCAATTAATTATAAAATACTGCTTGTGCTTAATATCAATTAAGTTTTTTAGAACACAAGTTCATTATTATACCCTACGTCCAAAATTACTGTCGATAATTCATCGCTTTCATATAGAGTGCAGCGGGTTGTATGAAGTAAAATTTTGAAATTCTAAAACTGATGAATATTTAGTTTCATGAATTTGTTATCCTCTGCTCTTGATATAAAAGTAATTTTTGACCCCCCTCCCCGACCATGAACGCTGGAACCATAAATACATTATTTGTTGGTTTCATGCGTCAGCCAGTGCTGAGATTGAAAAATCGATTAGCGGGAGTTTTTGGTTGGCAAAATGTCACTAATGATTCGTAATTTCGTAAACACGGTTTTTAAAAGTAGGAGATAATGTCAATAATACTAAAAAACACTTAAATATTTCAACTATTAATGTGTTGTCAGCAGTGTCAACAGTCATATTCGTCTCCTTGAGGTCTGTTTGAAGCAGTGAAAACATATTTTTATATGGGGAAATAGTATATTGTGTATCTAAAAGTAAAAACACTACCTCTACGGATGACAATGCAAATTTTTCTATGAGGTGATAGCCCTGGCCAATAAGCAGTGACGTCCGGAAATATTGTGTTTTTTACAAGATACATATTTGATTTTTTTTAAATAGCTTCAATATTGTTATACCTATATTAAAAAATACAAGTAATAAATAACTGTAATAAATATATTATGAATATCGGTACCAGAAAGTTACTTTTCCGACTTTTAGGTTGGGGAAACATACACCTGATGGTTGCTCAGCAACGAACAGAAATACTGGAGTAGGGTATTGTTCACTGGCGGCTAATGTAAAAGAGCTGCTGCATCTGTTCTCATAACATGAAAATATTTATATAATTCTATTTTTTATGTCTTGATTGTCCTATATTAGCAAAACAAAAAAATTTAAATTTTTTAAAAGTAAAATTTTTATCCATATGGTTTGTCTTGTCCATACTCAGTCGCGGCCATCCATAGAATTCGATGCTACACTCTACGTATACTGTTCTGTTGCAGAACTGGCGGATATGTTACAAAACAAGTGGTCGATCTGGTGCCGACCAATGGCAAATGAGAATTGTTTCTAGGTCGGAATATCTGCTATTGTTTTTAGAGCATGTTTTATGCATACATATAAAGCTGCAAATTTTTAGTCTAGCCGCGTGAAGCCATACCTTTGCCGGTCTGTTTTTGTATTTAAGTTATTAAGTTTACTGTTTTGTTTTCGTGTTGCTTTTAATAATAGAAAAATATATTTAATTTCGAAATAGGGTAGATACGCCCTAAGTCAGCCTCTGCTACATGGAGGTAAAATTGTAAATAATATAATAATCCGAAAATATATATCTCTGCATCTAATTGCCCAGTACTCAGCCAACCTATCTCTATTCAAGCATATTTTGTCTAGTTTTAAGCGACACCTATTAGAGTATAATAAATTAAAATATTTGACACCGTTTTGACATGTCAGAACAGGCGCGAAAACTCTGGTTATTTGCTTGGCCGAGTTAGGTAAAATTTTATTGAATACAAGTATGTTTATCCTATGTTAGTGTATTTTGTGTTTAAAGTATATCTATGGTAAGTGGTATTTAACATTATTTTAAAAGAAAATTTTGAGATTTAAAAAAAAAATAACCTTAAATATTGGGGGGCTGAGAATAGGGTTGTCAATCGTCAACAATTTCCAGTAGTCGGCCCATAAAATGTACCAACTTTACCGATGTTTTATATGCAGTTGCCTCATTTCAAGATTTTATTTGCGATATTTGTTCTTTCAAGAATAATTAAAAGTTTCATAAAATAAGAATAAATGTTTAATAAAGAGCTTATAATATTTTGTTTGGGTTTGTGTTTTTTTTTAATGGCTGACCACTAGCAGAGAAATGGCTGACTTTAAAATTAGGGTGGCTGATTACTAGCATAGAAATAGCTGACTTTAGAATTAGGTTGGCTGATTATCAGCATAGAAATGGCTGACTTTAGAATTAGGGTGGCTAAGCAATAGCAATTTTGTTCCTTTTTAATAATAAATTAATTGTTAAGTTTGATGATATATTCACGACTTTTAACTTTATTTAGCCAACATAAAATAAATACAAAGGTGCGATAACAATAATTTAGGAACTGGTCTGTAAAAGCCTTTTTTTAATACCCAGTTAACTTTTAAATTTATGTTAGGTGGCTGACTACTGGCATATTTACCCTATAAGGACATTTCAAGATTGAACATTGACGAAATACTTGAAGTTAAACGAAACGGACGTTCCATGCCTAACTTAAATATTAAAGTGAGCAAGCAAGGGAAACAGTTATACCCAAAAATTTAATAAAAATTATAAAAAATACTGATGGATCTGTGGCTAAGAGATTAAAAATAGTGTGATGATTTAGTGCATCTCGCTGAAATGGTCAAACTGCGCGGAAAATTCAAATATCATCTTTTAAATCAAATGAGTTTAACCTAATTAGGAAAAAAAATTATATGTACCAATTTGTCAGTGTTTGTGTTTCATGTTGTATACCCTGAAGTTTTCGCAAAATTTTAAATTTATTTTATTAGGTAGATAACACAATTTATAAAAAAGCAGTTTTTATGTTTTTAAATTTTTATTGTTGATACTTATGCTCTGCATCACTATTTTTTAACAGGTCACGAGCTGCCATTGGTATTATGGTACTTGCAATTGTGCCGAGGAAGTTGACATTTTTTATCGACTTTAGGAAAATGACAGTTCGATAAGTAACAATGCAATGTTTATATAATTAATATGTTCTCTAAAGGAACTAAAAGATTTGTGGAAAGAGTAAAAGTCTGTTCGAATCTAACCAAACCCTGATCCTTTTTGTATAAAAACACGCTACGTTTCCAGGAAGGAATAAACATTTGGCGGGTCCCTAAGTAGGGTATTTTTATTTTTTGCTCGTGGCTGCGTTGAATAAAACCTACCACTAGCAGTAATAATAAAATTAATACACAATTCTTTCATGACTTCTCATATTTCATTCAGATAGCCAGTTCTTGCCAACAAGTTTGATTTTTTAAATGCCAACACGCACTTCTTGTTTAAGAGTAAACTACATATTTATTACCAGTATATTTCTAATTGCATCTACAAGACTTGTGATCAGATGGAGGATTAAATAGGGGTGCAGAATTTGCAAGATCACATAATTTTGTCATCATCAACTTGCGCTACAATCCTGGGTGGGTCTTGGCTGACTGCACGACTTTTTCCACCTGACACGATCTTCCATTAGTCGGTGGTAAAACGGAATATTCATATTTTGGAGGTGCGATTTGATGTTGTCTCTCCAACGCATTCTGGGACGTCCTAGTGGCCTTTTTCCTGTTGGAACCTCCTCCCACACTAGTCTCACAAGTCTTTCGTCCTGAAGTCTGTCTATGTGGCCTGCCCACCTTAGTCGTTGAGATTTGATCTCTTGCACAATATCAGCAGCGTTATAAAGCTTTTGCATTTCGGCATTCGTTCTAGTACGGTATCGATTTGTGGTCGGATCGTGATATGGTCCAAAGATTTTTCTGAGAATCTTTCTTTCAAAGCGCCTTTTCTTCGTTTGCTTTGGTCATTGTTCATCGTCGCATCCATATGTTATTACTGGCCTGAAAACGGTTTTGTAGATTTTGATTTTCGATGTTCTTGTTAGGTTTATTGATTTCATGAGGTTGTTAAGTGCGTAAACGCAACGGTTTGCAGATTGAATTCTACCTTTGATCTCCTCGCTGACGTCATTCTCAGCAGTAATTGTGGCTCTAAGGTATTTGAAACTCTCTACTCTTTCAAAATTGGAATTGTTGACTGTGACGTTTTGTCCTAATCTATCTCTTCGTCCCATTCTATTTATACACATGTATTTAGTTTTATCCTCATTGACTTTTAGTCCTACTTCTTCTGTTGTTCTTTCAATCTTGCTGAAAATGTATTTTACGGTTACGACGGAGTCCCCAATGAGATCGATGTCATCTGCATATGCTAGTAGTAGCTTGGGACCTTTTGTTGTTAATAGTTCGGTTTTTATTTCAGCTGATCTCACGGCTTTCTCCAGGACGAGATTAAAAAGTAGTGGTGAGAGGGCGTCGCCTTGTTTGAATCCACTGTGTATTTCAAAACTGCCAGACAGACTGGTATTTACTCGTACTCTAGATACTCCGCCCTCCATATAGACTTTAGTCATCTGAATTAGCTTTTTTGGTATAGAGAACTCCGCCATCGCGTTCCAGACTTGGCATATCTCTATGCTATCATATCCCTGTCGAAAGTCTATGAAGAGGCTATGTACCGTTCTGTTATATTCCCATCCATTTTCAAGGAGTTGCCTTAATGTAAATAGTTGGTCTATTGTTGACCTATCTGCCTTAAATCCGGCTTTGTGGATGATGTAAATATTGAACAAGAGTAGTAGAGGAGGGTTAAAAACAACACGGTATGTAGTATCGTAAAAACTCTTGAAAAAAACCATCGAAAGACAAAGCATATGTAGTTATTGTCTATTAGATATCAATGAATCATTGAAAGGCTACAGTGTTTTAGAATATTAATTAATTCAGTCGATACTAGGTGAAAATCCATAGTTATAATATTAAAAATAAAATTACATGTTTGGCTAACACTGAAGCTTCGTCAGATGACGATATATCATTTACGATCGTTAGTTACGAAATTTTTATTTTCTGAAAGCACTCCATAAGCTTTTTATAATAATACCTTTTAAACATTTTTTTAAACATTTTAAAATTTAGTATATTTTAAAAATTTTATTAACTTTAATATGATCTGAAAGATAATTTGAATTTTTTTCGGATCATATACTATTGATTTCTAGATACACCTAAAAAGTAATAGGTAAACATATCGTCGTCAATCTAATTTTGATTAGTTTTGCAGGAGAAACGTAATTTAAAATTTTATTGGTTGTACCTTTGAAGTATTTGTAATATACCGACAACTAATGCTGAATCCGCAAGGATGGAAAACGCCATCACAGCGAAACTAAAATATGCATTTGTGTATGGATAAGGCTGGTCAAAAGTCAGCTGATTGATATTAAATCTGTCCGTTTTGTCGGCGTTTCATGCCCGTGCGGATTCAGCGTAAGTGGTGTAAATAAGAAAACTATGTAGCGTATAGATATTATTGTGAAATTGTCAAATAAATTATCTTATCACCCTAGGTGCAGTACTTCAAATTTTGTCTTTATTAAGTTACGCCACATGGTAAAATTGACTGCGATATTAAATTAAATTCTCGTTTCGTATTATAAGTAAGTAAATTATTATTATTTCTGTTATTTTTATGTTTTCAACTATTTTTAATATAAATATTGAATAACTATAGAAACTAAAAGTTTAAGTCTGAAACAAAGCTATGCATAATAACATTTTTAATATTAGATACTAAGTACTAAAACAGCACGTATTTATGCCCCACGTCTAAAAATGCCCGACTCTACCCTATAGTAACTTAAGAAACAGCGGTGTTCTTGATACCGTAATAACTAAAGATCCATCTTCCTGATTGCCAATAATAAGTAAAACTTTAAACAAGTTTGTTCTATCAAACACACGGACTATTTATTTATTGGATACCTAATAAACTGTCATGGTTTAGCCATAGTCTTCTTTAACTGAAACCAAAGGCTATGGTTTTGCATATGAACAGAGTAAATAGTACCTATTCCTAATTTCTATCATCTCAACTTGAATTGCGTATTAGCACTAATACTAAACTTATCCTACCTGCTCTTGACAAAGCATATAAATTTGATCCTCTTGTCCTCTCCAATCTGTGTTCTTTAACATCCATTCTTGTTTTAGGTTCCAGAAAACTGTCAATTTGAGACAGTCTAAAAACGTATATTTTACATTCTTTATTTGAAGACCCAGCTCGGAGCAACATAATTCCATGTGGTTCTACTACATCTAGTTGTCGTACCTGGAGTGTCTTATCAAAAACGAGTCGGTGCGAGCTGCCATCTAAAAAATAAACGGGTAATCATTATTTTGGTTATCCACATTCATAATAGCGCAGCAATGTTATTACTAATGAATCAAGCGCGGATCCAGACAAACACAAAAAAATAGATTTACTGTTTTGACTAACTCTGCAGCTTTGTCACAAGATTCATCGCAACATTACCAATAAATAAGGTACTTATATTTTTTCTATTCGTTAAATTTAAAAATACATAAATAAGCAGAAAAAAGTATTTTCAGAAATAACTGCTTTATTGAATTATTTTAGTAACACTCTTTGAGTCGCCGTAGGTCCCGATGATGAAGGGAGAGGGAGAAGAAAAGATGAAAAGTCAAACCGACTCTCTCCAGATGTGCTTGGTTTATTTAAGTTAAATACTTTCTTGCCAAAAACATCTTATATGGAAGCACACATACTGGCTGTAGAAGTTAAAACATATAAACAACTTTTAAATTATCCACTGGTTAATACAGTAGTGACTGAATTTTAATTATCGATTACTAAATGGAAGCGCGAAGTAAAAAACGGCTGTAAAATACCTGAATCACTTTCACATATAATTGATAACTGTGATTCGGATTTATTCCCCAATATAGGATTTTTTTTCAAATCTTGCTACACGCCTATAAGTGCCGCAGCAGCGGAAAGGTCCTTCTTACGTCGACTTAAAACGTGACTTAGAGTAAAAATGGTAGACAAACGCTGGCTTGGCTTCGATGAATATACATAAAAACATTATCGTCGACGTTGATGAAGTTCTAACTAGGTTTGAAAACATTAAACAAAGAGAACTAGACTTCGTAATTTAGGAATCCATGCTTTTTTGCCCTAAAATGTTTATGTATATTTTTTATTTTATTTTGTCGAGTGTAGAATTTTTTTCTGTTCTTAATACTGGGTATCAAAAGTAAATAGACGATTATATATTCATATACGGGGTGTCCGGTAACTTATGGGCCGTAGAGCAACTGGAGATACTAGACATCAAACTAAGCCGATTATGTCATATAAGTTTTTTCGGATTGTTACTCGTTCTAGAGATACAGGGTGTTGAAAGTAAAAGTTTATTTTCGAAAATAAGCCATAATTTTAAAACGGTTTAATGAATCGTATTGAAAGTTGGTCATATTATGTTTTTATGAGCAAGAAATAAGAATTTGTAGAAATTTTGAGGTTTCAAACTAGAGGGCGCTAGTTGTATACACTGTGCTTCATAAATCTATGATTTTTTTTCTTACCTGTAATATTAGGTGTTTTCTTAAAAAGGGCGTTTTCTGAGTCAAAAATGTGTACTTGATTGATCTTAATATCTTTAACGGTTTTCGAGATATTTTTCCTGTCGAACATTGGGCTTAGCCCCCAAAAAAATTTCACTGTAGCGGTTGTAAAAAGATTGCAATGTTTTCCCCGTCATTTAGATGGTTACGATTGTTTTTATTGTAATCTCAATAATATTTCAAAACTAAAACCTACATCTACTATAAGATTTTAATAATTTAAATTGATGTTATATTAATTCATTTTAATTTTTTGTCTGAAAACACCATTATTTATAAGAATAAATATTATTATTATTATTATTATTATTATTTTAATGTTCTTTTTCGCAGCTTTTTGTTGTTGGTATTTGCAGAGAAGAAATGTATCTTAACCTGTACCGTTTAGAAACTTCCATACTATATTCTGGAGAGAATTGGAATGACGTGAAAAATTCAACAAAGAACGGTATGACTCGAATAATAAATTGGCTTGATTCTTGTAAACTCACTTTAAATCTTAATAAAACAAACTACATTGCATTTTCATTAACCGCGGCAAACAGACCGAACTTTAATAATATAGAGATAAATAATTTGGACGATTATATCAATGAAGTCACCCATACTAAATATTTATTTAGGGATTGTGATGGACCAATATCTCAAGTGGGACAAACATGTCCTTAAACTCACCAAAAATATAAGATTTTTGCTACATAAATTTTATATATTAAGAGACATATTGAGTGAAAAACTTTTAGTAAGTATTTACAAGGCCTTAATCGAATCCTTACTCAGGTATGGACTTGTCATATGGGGCGGTCTATATTCAATTGAAAGTTGTTCAAAATTACATTTTAAAAATTATTTTTAGAAAAACCAAGAGATTCCCCACTCAACAGTTATACTCTGAAGATATTATGAATGTTCGCTCACTTTACGTCTTGAGTACATGTTGCTTTGTGCACAAAAATAACAAATTAAAAACTTATGTGGATCATACATACAACACTAGAATCAAAATAAATAAACACTTAAAAATACCAAACAGTAATAAAAACGTCAACTTACGTTTTATTAACTATCTTGCTCCAAAAATATATAATATTTTAACACCAGACTTGAAAAGTATCACTAATATAAAAACATTTAACATGAAATGTAAGGCCTTTATTACTACAAATTGGCCCAAATTTGGAATATTGTTTTGAATTTTGTTTATAACAATTTTAATCTTAAACTGTTATACTGAGATATACTTCCCGCTTTATATCTTTTGGCTAGGTGTGTGTGTTCTTAGATTATTATGTTCTGTAAAAAATTTTTTTTTCTTTCTTTAAAATTAATAGAATTATAATTTTACTTTTGCACATACAGATGTTTAGTCATCTAGGTGCAAGCATTAACAAGTTTTGTTAAAACCTTAAATAGTTCTTACGCTCTTCTGAATGAAACAGCGGTGTGCAATAACTAAAGATCCGTTTTTCTGGTTGCCAATAATAAGCAAAACTTTAAGTTTATCACATCAATCACACATACTATTTATTTATTAAATACCTAATACATGCATGGTTTAGCCATCGCCTTCTTTAACTGATCTAATGCTATGATTTTGCGCATAAACAGAATAAATAGTATTCATAATTTCTATTATATCCACTTAGTTTTTCTTGTTCTACTCTATTCGATAGGGTTACAATCAAAATTTAGTTCATTGGTATATAATATTCAAATTATAATTTCTTTGTCGACTAAAATTATCGAAAACTATTAAAAAACTTACCTTCTACGACATAAGTACCCTCCTCTGTCGCTATTACTAGCCTGTTGTCGCCTAAAGAGTCCCCTGATATTACTGGATGTGAAGGAAATACTGGATAAAAGCAGTTCGCTTCCCAGGGTGACCTTTTGAATACAGTACCGGCAGCACCGGTGCTTGCTAAACTGAAAAAAAAATGGAAAGTATATAAATTTTGAAATATAACTTTTTGAATTCAATTTTATATTAACAGAAAATGCTTTGCTTTAAAAAAAAATAGATTAAAGTTACGATTCCGAAGGTGACTGCAGATTTCCAACGCCACGGATCAATGTAGACTGCAGTGACATACCCCAGACCTGGTCTCCCCCCCCCCCCCCCCTGGTTGCATTCGGTTTTATGATAAAAAGATTACCAGTCCGGTGAGACTTCTTACGAGCGGGATCGAAACTAGTGACGTCAGACCTCCAGACTATTCACTTAAGTTAGGACGTACGTTTATATCTATCTTTTATGTGTCAATATTACACCTACGTAGTTATTTCTACAAAGTTTTACAAATATTTCCCTCAATTCCACATATTAATTTTCAATAATTGAAGTTTACTATTAAACTTGTAGAAAAAAGTGTCTTATTGTTGTCCGCTCTTCCTTAAATGTATTCGTAAAATGTAATATCGTCATATTTTGGAAAATAACATTTTATAAATATATTTTTATTTAACTCTCGCACTAAATCCATTTTTTATATATCCATAACATTTGTTTTTACAAGAATTGTTCGGTAACATTGGTAAAACATATCCAAAAGCCTTTAAAAAGAGGAACATGTTTTCAATGATTTATTGTTTTCTGTATATAACATTTCCATTTCATAATTTATTTGAGATGAAGCACGTGTTAGAACAACATATTTTTATGCATTAATAATTTTTCTTTTTGGTGCAATTTATTTCATTGAGACCTTACTGCGTACATATTAGTATTTTTTTATCATATAATAATCACCATATCAGAATGATAAAGTGAACTATAGGAAATTAAATGTAAGATCGGCCATCTTGGTGAGAAACTAAGGTCACTCGAAACAAGGATAAAGGAACACTGAAAAAAAATACGCTAAAAGGAGAGATCGAACAATCAGGAGCAGCTGACCATGCCTGGACACACGATCATATCAAGTAGACAGAAGCTCAAGTCCTGCATAACGAATCACATTATAGGAAGTTCAAGCTGCCACCATACAGCAGAACCCAGATTGTTTTATTAAGCCCTCATTAGATATAAGAAATACCTAAAAACCGTTGTTAAGCAAATCCAATAAATAATACAGAGCACAAACTGAACGCATGACTCCACCCATTTCAGTTATGCTCCAGTACACCAAGCTAGTATAAATAAACTATCTTTCTTTAGTATTCACCTGATGACGATTGGAAATACTTACCAGTTGAAATATTTTGATGTACATAACAAATAAAGACAATCCACGTCCAATGCTCTTCTATTATTCAAAAGACACGATTGTCCCATCCTTCATACAGACACCGAACAGTAATATTTCGAAAACAGATGCAAGTATTTTCATGGTATCGTGGGTGAAACTAAATAAATTTTTGTACTTTATGTCTTATTTAGACACACTTTTTTTTAGAGATTCAATTAGAAGATAAGTCCTTTTTTTTTTTTTAAATCTGCAAGCTACATGTTGTAGAACGTCCTAAATAAGGACAAAATATTAGGTTCACGTTTTAACTATAATCCAAGATTCGCGTACCTTATATTTGAATCAGCTGAGGAGCCGATACATTGTTGGTTGTGCTCGTGGGTATTAAGACATTACCTAAGCTATTATAACACGTAATAAGCCAGGTGTGTTAAAGTCCGTTTACCCACTTATCAAACAGGACCCATTAGAGATAATATGATGGACCTTCTAACTCCTAAAATTATTTTTATTTAGAATTGATCCATAACTTAAAAACATGTTTATATATTTCTATTAAATTTGAAAATCTACTCAGATTAATCGATATCTAACTTTTATGGTTTCCGATTTACAAATGGTCGGACGTATAAGAGATAGCCTGTATAAATTGTAAAAGTTAAAAAATTAATAATATGTACCTGGTTGGCGCATCTCCTCGTACAATCGCTTCCAATTTCAGTGCTTGACCAATCCGAACAAATTCAATTTGTCGAGAATCTTCTTTCAGCCTAGAATGTCGGGGAGTATCAGCTAAAACGTCCGAAAATGCTCGACGATTTAACATGGTCTATAAGAAAAAGTAATATTTTTGGAATAATAAATATAATAAATTATACAGGATAATTTCAAAATTTATCCTTTTATTTGACTGTGTAGAGAAATCAATAAAATAAATAAAATATCCAAATAATATAAAAAAAATCAAGAATAAGTCATCTATATTATGTTTTTATAAAAAACGTTCAATAAGGTCCTGTTTAACATAAATACCTCTTTAACATAACGCTTTTTACGACGTAACCACTTTACCGCGGAGCGTAATACTAATCATATTCATTAATCAGCAGACTCAATACTTCCCACAAATAAGCAACGTGTTATTCCCTATTTTATTAATATAATTTAATTATGTTTCATTTTAACGTTCTAACAATTATAAGTAACAAGAAACTACCATAACTTAAACACCACGCGGCTGGTTGACAACTAACGGACCGTTACACTACGTAATTTATTATAAAAAAATAAATAGAAACTGACTTTATTAGCGATGCATAGCACCGGAATAAAGTTTTTATAATTTTGTGAGAGTATATATCTAGCCTATTTGGAATATTTGACAATCGTTATTTAAAAAATTTGTTTACTTATTAAAGTAAGATATTAATCTTAAGTACAATAGTTTAAAAATATATTAAGTTGGGAATCACCCTGTATATTTATGATAATAAAATAGTGTTAGAACTTAAACCTTTTTATTGTAATTTTAATCCAGTTTCTTTTATTGAATTACCTTTACTAATCGAACCCAGAACCTCTGGCTTCTCAGGTCAATTATACGGTATTATACTCTTAAAAAACGAGAAATTTTAGCAGTATTATTTGACTAAATATAAATTAAATATACCAGAATGGTGCTGTATAATCAGCACTCCATTATTGTCCATAAACGTAAGTAAAGCTGAAAATGTCGTTCTTTTTTTTACTCAAAGAGATCTGACATTTAATATTTAGATCTAGATAGTAAGGATAGTTATATCGCTGTAATGTACTTATGTTTGTTTTAAAAATAATTTTAAGTTTCTTTAGCGTTTATAAGGCCTGATGATGCCAGTTTAAGGTAAAACATTTAGAACCAAAACTTTTGAGGCCGAGACTTTGTCTCTTTTTCTTACAAAATATTAAATAAACTAGTTTAAAATCTGCAAGTTAAATTTGCCACTTGATACAAAACACAACTGTGCTAAAAGACCTGATATCATGATATTAATAAAGACCGAAATGTGATTTAAGTTAAGATCAAGTTATTTCTTTGCACAGTAGCGTGCCAATAAGGACTTTTCTATGACAATAAAAATACCTGTATTTACTTAGATACTTCGAAAGAGTGGAAAGGTCCCAAAACTGTCTATTTATAAATTCAAACCTAGGTATATTTTAAGTTCTTTGGACTATACCTAATTTATAAATTGTTGACAGATCAAATAATTTTTACAAATTTTTCTGGTAATTATATAAAGGAAAAACTATTGCAACTCAAATATTTATAATCTAGTAAATTTCAAACAATTAATTGTAAGCCACCTTTGCTTTTGCTTTATCGCAGTTTGATTATGGATATCATAAATAACTAGACTTTAAGAGCATTGTAGATGCCATTTCTTATTTCTAAGAATTATATTTTACATATTAAAGAAAATTGTACGAAAACTCTTTATTTGACATTAAAGTTTGAGGCTGAGAAGGTTTTTTTTAAACCAACGAGCCATCCTGTTCCCATTAGAAAAAGTACTTAAAATATAAAATAAAAAAATTTAATCACGAAAAAAGTGTAAAATATTTTGTAACAAAAACGAAAATAGGTGGTTTTTTCTCAAGCAGCTTAAACTAAAATTAGTTATTTTAGAGAGTTTATAACAAATTAGATCTAAAATCAAAATTTCAAAAAAATATATTTAGCCAATTAAAAAGTAACAGTTTTGGCATGGTTGTACTCCGAGTCCAAATAACTTAAAATATAACGGAGGTCCCCTTTAATAATCGAAAGTTTGGGTCACTTTCGGTTAAACCGGAAATAACCAAAAGTAGTTGGTTACATCAAACAATTACTTTTTATAGATGAAAGCCATTATTTTTATACCAAAAAATTTATAGGGGTTAAATATTTTTGAGATTCATAATAGTGTAAATTAGTCGGAAGCGTTTGGCTACGATGTTTTGCTGGTTATTTTATTTTAGTATTAAATACTTTATGGGGCATTCAATTGTTACCACTGGACAACCTAGACAAAAGATCGTCATTGTCAAGATTGAGAGTTGAAATATAATAAAAAGTATTCTTAAAATATCATTTTCTTTCAATATACTTGTAACAATAACTTATATTTGGGGTGATTCCTAAGTTGATACTTTTTTAAAGCTGTGTATAGATGGCATTAAAATTCTATCTTCAATCTATGTCGGCTTCCTTGTATGCAATATTTTTTTGAGAAGTTTTTTTTATTGATTTTATGTTTATTTAAGATCGTTTTTCTGATGATAATTTTAATATTATTTTTGTAAAAAATTTTAACTAAATTATGTTCTTTATGATATACAGAGTGATTCCGAAGTTAAAATTTTTTTTTAGCTGTGTATAGAAGGCATTAAAATAAACAACATTTTCAAATACCTTTTTTCAAAAAACTTAAAATATGCGAGATACTGAAGTAAAAATTCTTAGTGCGGGCCTGGTCATTAAAACGTAGCCTGCTATGCATTATGTTGTTTGTCTTATCTCTTATTAGTTATGCAATTTACGGGTCGGTGGTGAGTTATTTTGCAATACGCTATGGTGTGTTTTTCCGAAGCAAGTTAATTTTAAATTGGTGACAATTGAATACAATGGTAAAATTTGAATACAATGAACAGAAGATATGGTGCTAATTTACAGTAAGTGTCGTCAAAGTGCGGCTGCTGCTTCGAGATTATACGCAGAACGCTTTCCCTTAAGGGCTCATCCTATACCCAGAAGTTTTCTTAATGTTATTCAACTGGCAAGTTGGGCAGAACCGTATTTGATCCATAGTGTAATAAATGAATGTAAGTACCTTATTTTTAGGTTTTTTGAAAAAATGTATTTGAAAATGTTCTGTATTTTAATGCCTTCTATACACAGTTAAAAAAGAAGTATCAACTTAGGAATTACCCTGTATATAGGTATATATAAGTAGAAACTTTTAATCAATGGCACTTCTTTACACAAGCGCACTACGTCTTGTACCATTTTTAGGATTTCATATGAAATTTCAGTAAATTTCAGAAATTCTTTGTCGAAGAACTCGCGAATTTCAGGAACCTGATGGACTACATAATGCCTAGTATCCCGCCTGATATACTACTCACTCAATATGTTTTCTAGAAGCTCTATCCTCCTTACTTCTTTGTGGTATTCTGACTACTACTCAACAATTTTACAAAAAGAGCTAGGTATTTCATCCCCTTTTACCCCATCACTTTTTAACCTAATCAAGTTTGACACTTACTTCAGTAATCCTGAAAATGACATTCCACTCAACATTTTTAGTAAAAATGTTATTTCGTCCCCTCAACCTCGAACAAAGATGAAAAAGTAAAATACTCAAATTAATATAACAGCCTCTTTTTTTCAGCGTCGAAAAAAATCAGTATACATACAGGGTGCCCGAAATTAGTAATGACAATATTGCGATCTCGGAACTATAAGAAATATAGAAATGGTTAAATATAGAAAGTTTTAGGCAATTATGTTTGTAGTTTATTGGTGCCGACCTATTCTGTTTCTATTGATTTTTGAGATATTTTAAAAAACTAAAATATTGCTTGCATTCTCCTAGATCGATTGGGTCGAAAGTAGGTGGTTTAGTTATTTTTAGGTTATGAATTTTTATTTTGTATTAGTGTTTGGTATCATATTATAGAAAACATTAAGTTCTTTTTGATGAGTAAAAAATCAAATTATTGGAGCCGTAAGAAAATAGAAAGTAGATAATGGTTCCAGGAAACCAAAACTAATATATGACTAAGTAGGCATATTCTATATAAAAATGTTTACAGATTTAATAAATATTGAGAAATAAAAAAGTTACAATCGATCTAAGAACATGCAACATTTTAGTTTCTTCACAATATCTCAAAAACCAAAAAAACCAGAATCAATTCGCAAGCATCAATAAACTACAAACACAATTACCTAAAGTGTTTCCTAGTTAACCGTATTTCTATCTTTTATAGTTTCCAAGATCGCAATACTGTCATCACCAATTTCAGGCACCCTGTAAAGGTATTTAATATTTAAAAACTAAGGCAAAAAAGAAAAGGAACAGAGATAAAAAAATCAGGATGCTTTATTGAAAATTAAAACGACTTAATATATTTAAAACTAGTGAGCATAACAATATATCTATTGTTTATTCTTGTTAAGTCTCACTACTTAAATAATAAAATGTATTATCGTTACATGTTATTCACTCACTTAGGATATTTAAACTCTCTGACAGACCCTAGAGTTTAATAAATTCCCCAAATTACTATGCCAGAAAAGGAGCTTTTACTTTACATTCTCGAGACAAACAAAGTCAAAAGCACAGAGTGAAGCTTTTAAGACAAATACGCTCTTCATTATTATTGTTTTAGGCAGCTCTGGTGAGAATGCTGAGAAGAATTTATATGAACATAAACAATTTAACGCAGGTTTGTTAGCCTGTCTACTTTACTATTACATATATAAATATTAACAGGTTTAGGTTCTAAAACCCGTCAGATCCCAATGGCTCTTGTGAAAAAGAATCAATCACCAAGTTTTAGTATATATGTAAAAAATATCTGCTGTTGACGTGTCAATTTTCTATTTTATTTGGAGTTGATAAAACGCTGTAAGTTCGACGACAATCGTCAGATAGATGCAAGGAGGTTTTAATATAATATGAGGATATTGTGACTAAGGGATGTGAAAATAAAATGTTTTTAACCAGTAAATTAGTATCTAGAGTTGAGAGTTAGCTCGCCATTTCATTTAAAATATACAATCTTTGGTATAACACTGGAAAAGTTGCGTTGTTATTCGTTAACAATAAAATATTGTGGAGCAAAATATAGCTATAGTAAAAATTTATCTTATTTTTTCTTTTCTTGGGTTTAGGTCGGTTTATGAGGTCAATCAAAGTTTAAATATATCTATAAAATTTTAGAAAATAAAATTTTTATCGTATACAATATAATATGGTAAACTATAAAAATATTATATGGCCATAGCATGGAAGTAACTATTTTAAATTTACTTTAACAAACCTAGTTAAAAATAAATGCATAACCGTGCATTTTATTAAATTAACTAAAGGAAGTGGGTTAAATTAAAAAAAAATCTATATATTGATTATTGGAATCATTCAAGTGTTTCGATGCCCCTAGCAACAAACACCCAGACGGCAATAGATCCCAGTGCACTCACAACTTCTAAATGGCTCACCAGCCTGGTACCCAGTAATAAAAAATAAAAAACGGCTACAGAAACTTACGAGAAAGAAAAATGTCCCTTAGTATCTGCAGAGGAAGTAGCAGTTATCGCTGGGGTAGCGTCAATCGAACTACTAATAAGGGAAAGAAGGGAGAAGTATATGGGTACACCTAATCTTTAAAAAAAGTTTTTCTTTAAAATGAACCATTCCAATGCTAAAGCCTATATATCAAAGTCTGAAAATGCCATATTTTAAACGTTAATATCCCGAAAACTATTGTACTTAGACATATGACATTTAAAAAATAAGCGTAGCATTTTGTGGGAAAACAGAAAATAATACAATATATAGGGTGTCCCACGGGGAATCGAATCGATCTATATATAGAAAACTATACATGGAAAAATTTTGAAAATTTGACAGTATACTGATGCTGATGGGGGCGACCGGGCTAAAATATTTTCATAATGGTGGCACTTTCAGTTATACCGGAAGTAAGTGTCAACTTGCTTATTTTAAACGGGACACCCTATATATTATTACATTTTTGCATTCTACGCAAGTTTCTAGGCAGATTTTATATACCATGTCCTATACCTATGTCTAAACGTTCTTGACATATTTGAATTTTTATGTCAAAAATGACGTTTGCAAGCCTTAGAATAATTATCAATTTTTTCTATAAAGAAGCCTTATTTATTTAATTTAAGTGGGATTCCTTGTTATAAAGGACCTGCTTTAATAGATTTTTTATAATATTTTGATAACTATTAATACACGGTGTTTAAAAAATAAGATATATATAAAAATGAAAAAACTGCATAAAGTCCAGATTTTCAAATGAAAATACACAAATTTTATAATTGCTTCTTTTTAGCATTAAAAATAAGGGTAAGTTTGTATAAGGTTGTATATCCCAAAAATTCTTAGTTTTCGAAATATTGCCAATTTAATATTTTTATATGGGGATTTTGCTGCAGATTTTAAATTCAGTTACTTTTAGTTGGCTATGGTGGCGTTGGGATTAAAGAATACAAAAAAGACATATCAACTTCCACAAACTTGCTTCCTAAATCAAAAGTGACTTCTAAAAAAAACCGATTCTCTCCCAAATTCGTATCTATAAATATGTTTGGCGGCGAAATGTCAAAACCTTGTATTCCACTTAATCAGCACACCGACGACGGCGACGTAGCGTAAACAACCAGCAGCCTGCTTAAGCCAAGATTTTGTGGGAAAAGTGAAGTTTTTGTAACAAATATTTTATAAAATCATTTGTGTTTTATTTTTGACTAAAAGAAGTAGAAATAGGTATAACTATTTAGTAGTAGAGTTTAGTGTCAGTATAAGTAAAATAGAAAGAAAGTTTTAATGGCAGGCGGACAAGGTAGTGTATCTATATCTTTTGCATTAAAGCACACAAGGACGCCAAAGGTAATAGGTTCCCTGGGGCACAGGTAGGCAATGACATGCTGTTTCGTCCTTGTTAGGACTCATCAAAAATCCATAACCTGTAAGCAATTCTCAATTTTTTTTTACGTAGCATTGTATTACGGATTAGTGCGGCACCCCTGTGGGCAACTCCAGCGAGATCTATATTTAAATCTAGAAACTCGTAGAAAAAGACGGATGCGCAAAAAACGTTTCCTATACTGGGTGTGTTGTCCTATCGTACTTGGCTTATTGTTAGTTCTATGTTTTCTAGTCTGATGGCTCTCTTTTGCATTGAGTTGATTCCTACAGATGGCGATACTAGGTTTTCATTATATATTTATTCCTAAAAATATCTTAAAAGCATATTTTCGCTCTATTGGGAATTGCTTACAGGTTAGGCTTTCTGATAAGTCATAACAGGGACGAAACAGCCTGTCATTGTCTACCTATGCCCCAGGGAACCCATTACCTTTGGCTTCCTTGTGTGCTTTAATCCAAGAGATAGATGCACTACTTTGTCCTCCTGCGTCCAAAACTTTCTTTCTATAACTATTTGGTTTATAATTTTTAAACCTTGTATCTAAAAAAAATCTTTATTTTAAAAAGAAACCTCGTTAAAAATTATAATATTTCTAAATTTTTATACCAACACAAATATGTTTAATGAGGGAATGTTTAATGAGGGGTTAAAAAAAGGAGCTCTATCCCAACCCCTAATTTACAATGTCACTTCTGGAGAGTAGTTACGACTTTGTTATACAAATATCTTTTCTACCACTACATAGTGATTTTGGTTATTTTTTAAGCCGTCATAATATATACAGGATGTTCAAGATAAGGATGCACACAGGGATCACGTAAACCATATAAGATACAGAGAAGAAATTAGAAAAAAAATTAGCCCTACTTAATTCTGCAACATTGTGTTTTCACATTTAAAAAACTCCGAATCCTTCCGAAGATATTTGGACAAAACCGAATCCACTTGCTTTTTTAAATATTTAAGAAATTTTATTTTATGATTTGCATACTCCCCTTCTCCTTTATAATTCAACCACATTTAGTATTATTAAAACGTTTCGGACTTAAAGATCCACCATCAATAAGAATAAGTGAAAATTAACCTTATATAAAACTATCAATCTCCTTAACCAAATATAATTTTCTTCTGTCTCAATTACATAGTAGGCTGTGGCAGGCACTTGTTTAAATAAATTATAAATACTTGCCAACTGAAAGATTAGGGTAATGAAATCGTTTAGTGCAAATGAACTTTTATCTAATTTCTTTGATGGGAAAATTTGATGTTTGTGTTTTTTTTTAATAAAAATTAATTAGTGGGAGATTATAGTCAAGACATGAATTGAACATGAACACAAAGAAAACTAAATTCATGGTTATCACGAGAGAGATAGATGCATTTAGAAACGCCAGCATAACATATAATGGAAAAGTTATAGAACTTGTGGAAAAATTTAAGTACCTAGGAACTTGGCTTTATGAAGAATGGTCATCAGACAGAGAAATTGAATGCAGAATTGAACAAGCCCGAGGCGCATTCCTAAAATTTAAAAAAGTGTTCACTTGTGGCGACTTTGACCTTGGTCTGCGATTGAGATTTGTTGGCTGCTATGGTTGGTCAGTGCTTTTGTACGGTGTTGAAGTCTGGACCCTAAAAGTAAAAGCCATAAACAAATTGGAAGCATTTGAGATGTGGGTATACCGAAGAATTCTTAAGATACCATGGACAGCCAGAATGAGGAACGAGGACGTTCTCAGGCGCATTAACAAAGATCGCGAACTCTTCAACATTATAAAAAAAAGGAAGACTGCATACCTGGGTCACATAATGCGCAATCATAAATATCAATTTTTACAACTGATTATCGAGGGCAAGATCGAGGGTAAAAGAGGACTGGGACGGAAGAGAATGTCATGGCTAGGGAACGTGAGACAGTGGACTGGCATACGTGACATTCAAATATTGATCCACACAGCCAGAGATAGACAAGCTATGGAAAATGTGGTCGCAAACATCCATTAATGGATAAGCAGAGGAAGAAGATATCTTCCAAGGATTTCGAGATCCCTGTAGAGTCCATCTTTATCTGGGACACCCTGTAGATGTTTTTAAAAGACAAAACAAATTTTCAGAAATTTTTTCTTCATTTTTATACTAAATATTTATGCAAAAGAAACAATTAGATAATATTTTCTTAAAAATTAGTCTATTTTTTTTTAAATAATAAAATTGCTTTTTTATGTAATGTAATTATTGCCAATATAATTAAAAAGTATTCGTTGTGATCAAAGAAAATTGCTGCGTTAAATAATATTTAAGACATTTAAGATCAAAACAGAAAAAATAATGGAACTTTATTGTATTTTAATATTCTTTTTATTATCTAGTAAATACACAGTGTTGACAGGTTTTATCAAAACTTAAATATACATATAAAATAACCACAAAGGGTGGCAGCAATAATATTTATAAAATGCTGATTTATTCGCCCTCCAAGCTCTTTTCTCTCTGCATTCCAGAAACAATATATGCAAAAGGGAGATTATTCAGCATATTGGGGGAAATTTTAGTATTTGTGCCAAAAGCACAAACACGTTTTGGTTAGACAACTGTGAAATATGTAAATTGTATATGTGTATTTATAATGTAAAACTGAGCAATGTAAAATATAATTTCCTAAAAACATAGGCAAAGGATAATAATTGTATCAGGTTGTTCTAGAGAGGAAACGTAAGTTTTACTGCTTTTACTGCTGCTTGGTACCCTGAACTATGCCTTTCTCAAATTACTGTTTGCCTAGAAAAACTGCGACTAAATTCCACACTCATAACATGGCACTTTAACCATGATAATTCACCAGCACTTAAATCTGCTAAATTTTGAAACACTAAATAGTGTTTGGGTCTTCCGTCATAGGAGGGCGGGTTTTTTTTTGTAACTCAAATTACTTGAACATATCTAAATAAGTTAATGTTTTGAAAATAAAGTAGAGAGTTTATAGTCCGTATAAGTAAATAGAAAAAAGTTTTTTAGCGGCAGGCGGACAAAGTGGTGCATCTATCTATTGCATTAAAGTACACAGGGACGCCAAAGGTAATGGGTTCCCTGGGGCACAGGTAGACAATGGCAGACTGTTTCGTTCTTGTTAGAACTCATCAGAAAGCCATAACCTGTAAGCAACTCCAAGTACAGCGAGACTGTTCTTTCAAGGCATTTTTAAGAAATGGGTTTTCATCGCGTTAGAAGATAGGGTCTCCTTCTGTATTTGGAAATTTACTTAACATTGATTAAATACGATTTTGATTTTGTTTTTTTTTGACTGGGGAAAAAAACAAAATACACCGTTCTTTAAGTTCTACAATATGGCGTTATTAATTTTCAAATTCGACGTTTCGTTCTTTAGATACTAACCTCAAGTTAATTTTTTTAAATACGGACCTGGAATTTTAAATACAGATTTAGATACTTCTAAGCCTTATAACTGTAATGTAATTTAAAGATTTTTTAAAATTTTAACGTTTTGTCATCTAATGAAAATTTTGTTCAAATTATATTTGTATATCATTATCGTTATTAAGAGGCCTGATATTTGATATTTTGTAAGAAAAAAGACCCAAAGTCTTGGCCTCAAATATCTTTCTGTTTGTTAATTTTTGTTACATGTTTTTTCTGAATCCTAGCATCATCAGACCTTATAAACAGTTAAAAAATGAAGGCGCTAAAAATTAAAAACAAATACAAAAAAATTCTTTTTTTTTTCGAATATGTCCAAACGTATTCGGAATATTGGTAATTTTTTTTATCAAATTATTAAGCCGCCAGATGTGCAATTTTGCCTTAATTTAACCATCTTCGTATCGCTTACCGTTTTCGAGATACCCTTGTACGCACACGGATTTGTTGAGCCCTGTAAATTGTAATTTTTAAATTGGTAAATTATGAATACCAAACAGAAAAAAGTAAAATAATCCTATTTATATTTACTGTTACAATTAAGTCGTATAAATTCAATAATCGGCGGTTAATTGTAAGCATTTCATTAAAAATTTACACGATTTAAAGAAATTCCAAATCATTACTATAAAAACAATACAAAACCTATTTGTGATCTGACCTTACAATTTTTAGGCTAAATTCTTAAGTTATTTTAAATTACATAAAAAATTTATTTTAAAGGGTATAAATTGTTGTCTAATCAGGTATTTAATATGAATGTCGTAATACAAAATATAAACCAACTAAACAATGTCAGAATTCTAATAACGTATAACCCGGTCTAAAGAGAGACAAAGTCCTTAAAATAAATGTTGTCTTGAAAAACAATTCTCTAACGAATTGTTTTTGAGATAAATTAATTAAAATAAGTCCATATAAAAGAATCTGTTTCTCTACCCTTTCACATTCTTAAATATATAGAATGTATTTTGACAACGAAATATATAACCTTGGAATAATGGCTGCAAACCTTATTAACATTGGTCGGTTTTTGCCAAAATCTCTATAATTAAACTTTCAGACGGCAATGTATATATGTGGCTCTACAGGGTGCTACAAATTCGTGTACGTACCGGGTGGCCAAATAAGAATAGACGCCGGCCATACTTCAGAAACCGTTTGTCCCAACAACGTGTCGAAATAATAAAAATCATTATAAAATCGACCAAGAGAAATTGCTGGAAATTATTTTTAAGTTAATAAATTTACCGCTAGAGGTCGTTCAATAGATGACGAAAACGGTTATAGAATTTTTATCGATAATATGCCAAATAAAGTTATTATATCAAAACTTAACTGCTTTATTCTTTAAAATATACGGCATAACTTTAATACATTTTGATTTAACTCTCAAAATAAACTGAGGGGAGGAGGGAATAACTTAGGTTTACCTTAATTTAACAAACTTGGTATCATTTGAAAGAACCTTAACCTATAGTAACATTTAAAATGCCGTATGACTAACTTCTATTATACCTGTCGCCGCTAGAGGGCGCTATTTGCATCAGATTCTTTAATTTTTCTCAAATATTTTAAGTTGAACCACCTTAGAACTATTTATTTAAATAAAAAATATAAACCGCATGTCGATATCTTAATTTAAGCCAGAGATACAAAAAAATATATTGATAGATTAAGCCGATACTAGGTGGAAATCCATAACTATAGACTTATGAAGTACAGTAAAACACAAATTAAACAGTAAAATTTTCACTATAATTAACTATTAGATGACATGTTTTGCTAACAATGTATGTATATCAGTGTCATCTGGCGAAGCTACACGATCACCCCGTATATACTGGCTTTGATTAATGGAAACAAAATTTACAAGTCCCATTTAAAAAAGCTGTTTAAGTTAAGTTAAAAAGTTAAAATTTAAAATATATGAGTTTATGATACACACACTTTTTGTGTGTAACATGACATTTGTCCTTTAAGAAACAACATTTTTGTGAGACCTTGTACGCAGCCTACCTTCAAAACATTAAACAGTTTATGTATGGGATAGTAAAGTTTATAAAAACATGAAGAGCTATAAAATCTCATAGATATAATGAAGTGACCAAAAATGAAAAAGATTAAGCTATTGTATAACGACTGCTAAATGTTACGGTTGCAAGTATACTCACTGCGCAGGTTTGTCTGAAAAAATAAATCTACATAATTTTAAAATACCCTATATCCTTACCATTCTGGCATCAGTCATATGCTCCGAATATAAGTCCTTGATCAGCATATCCAAAGTTCTCTGCCTCTTTCTTGCAAAAGTCGGCGTTTCAAACGTAGCTTTTTCACCATTGATGAGTTTTACCAGCAAAAATTCTCGAAATAAGTAGGGATCGCTAAAAACTGGAGGGCATGGTAAGCTTGGTCCAAACAATGGCACAGCTTCATCAGAAAACATAGACAGACGGTAGTAACCTTCTGAGCTGATACTGACTACTGCAAAAATATCTGTATTTTTTAATTTAAGGAAATATTTTTAATTTGTGGTTTTTAATTGGTGCCAACTTAATTATATACCTACTTGTTTAGTACAATAATTTATATTTAAAAAGGAATTTGTTTTTATGTTTTTGGGTATATATCCACGATATCGCCAGTATTTAGTCCAGGCAAATAGGTTATTTGAACCTTTTAAATAAATAATAAACTAATGTCGGGTTGTATAAAGATTTTTATCGATTTTTTGTTTCCCTAGCAAAACTTTTTTTTTTGCTTGATTCAACTACACCAAAGTAACTAAAAAATACCTATTAAAGATTTTAGTTGGCTCGCAAGAAAAACGTGAATTATTTGTTAGAAAATTTTTATTTATAGGCATATTCTATGAACACACAAATTACAGATAACAATATATTATAAGTTCAACAACAGCAATTAAATGGCCTATTTTAATCATTGAATCTAAAGTTTAGACACTCGTTTTGCACTTCTTAGTCTGTCTTTTGAAAGCAGCCTCTGGGGCATGATTCGTAATAGTCCAGCAGTAGTAAACTAATATTTCACAGTTCCATTTTCCCTGATACCTTCTTTCCATATTTAAAATATCCTGGTGGGACCTTTCACCATGCTCGTTACTTATGTCATCATAATTATCCGGAAAGTAATTCAGAAAATTAATTTTCAATGACATTACACCCTAGGTTTTGGTAATACAAAAGAAGTTGGGTAACCAGGTCTTTAGAGTTTCCTGCTTTTATGTTTCCCAAAAAACTTTTTCCAACCATTTTTAAGGCATTCTAAGAGTCTTTTTCCTTACCTTCAAGTATGGAGTCAAATTGGACATCTTCGAAAAGTTTCTTAATCTGAAGACCCATAAATATTTCCTCTTCAATTTTAGCGACACTGATTCTAGGGAACTATTCTTTTAAATAACTAAAAGTACTGCCTTCTATATCCATGGCCTTCACAACATCTTTTCTGGGGGAACTAATAGCGCGCTGTATACATTTTTCTTTCCTGACTCAAAACACTTTCTCGGTAGTCACTGTGAGCTACAGGGCATATAGCAGATTGTAAATTTGGATACTGTATCACCGACCTTTTTTCTCCGAAAAGCTTTTTTTGATGGGTGGTGTCAAACAAAAGTAACAGTCAGTAAAGAGGTCTTTCGGTTCTCGTCAGATAATAGAAACAGCGAAGGGTAGCTTGCGCTTTTTTTTTCACTTAGCCAGCCGCGAATGTTGGATGGACATTTGTAGCAGCCGATATGGGAAGCCAAATGTTTATCCTGGTCTCCAACTTTGCAGCCAAAACATATATAAGTGTTAAGCGTTTTTACTAAAGTTCTACGGGTACGTTTTTGTTTGACAAAAGTCACTTTACCACATATATAATAAAATTGGTTCGGCCTATTTACACAAACTTATGACATGTTGCTCAAATCTATCTAATTTCGCAAATACGAACAGTTCTGGATCAACTGGTGATTGAAATATAATAAAAATGGTAAGGCCTATTTACACAAACTTATGACATGTTGCTCAAATCTATCTAATTTCGCAAATACGAACAGTTCTGGATCAACTGGTCATTGAAATACAACTAAATAACCATTTAGAATTTATGCTTTATGTATTTAAACCACTACTTATTAAGTATACCTGATATAATAAATCCTGGTATTTCTCATTTAATATTCCAGTTCTCCCCTAAATTATGGGCAAGTAGATAATTATCATAATTAGCTTGGATCTATAAAACCGGAGCCAACTAAGGCTTTCTCAAGCCAGATTGTTACCTATAAAATAAGTAAGATTTTGCTATTTTATTTTCGGAAACATGTTTGCTGTTCCTCAGTGTAATTAACTAACCAGCAAGTTTGACTGTGACATAAATGACATTGACAGGCATTAGTTGTTTACAATAATAGTGACCCGGTTACTTTAGTTTTTAATTTTCTAATCAGGCACCTTAGATTGTGAGTAAATATTGCCTGCAAAAACATTTATGTCACAGTCGATGGTCAGTTAATTATTATAGTTAAATATCTTTATTTATTTGTACAAAATAATTCTTTAAATTTATTACAAACTTGCATGAAAAACTAGAACAAGGAAATAGTCGAAATAGGATAATTAATTTATTATTTGCAAGTCTAAAATTCTTTTATCCGCTTGGATTTATTGTGGGCATTAACGAATTGTTTTAATAATTTATATGGTAAGTATGTTTTAGGATTGGCAAAAATATGAATTATAGTAAACAGGAACTATAAAAGAATTGTGTAACAAAAAAGTTTAAAAAAATATATTGTAACAGAACTTATTGTAACAGCAGTTAATTACTGTTTGTAAAATTATAAAAATTGCTTAAGTTTAAAAAAGCCCACAGCGGTCGATATAATTTAAACTGGGATTACCGCTTATCATAGTATAAAGTTCCTTCCACAACGCTATGAATTACTTTGTATTTTATGGTTATAATAAATCATTTCCAGCCTCTATCAAAGTTATAGAAATCAGTAATATTTTTTTTTGCATTTTATTAAATAAAATAATAAATTAGAGTCTATTGACCTGCCAGAGCATAAAATCACAAAACACTTCTGCTATCCACAAATCTTAAAGGACAGAGTCAAACAGTCTCTAATTTAAAACTAATTTGCCATAAATAAAACAAATTATATGAATAAATTGAATGGAAATTCAGCAGTTCCTTCTAACTTGAAAATAAATTTAAATTCGACATTTTCGATTTTACTTATAAACCGTTTCCGAGTTGATTTTTTTAAGAGTGATTTAAAATTTATATTGTTTCAATAATATTTATACCGGGTGTCCACTTAGTGTGCCGGTGGAAGATATCTCGTTAACAGTCGACTTTATAAAAAAAAAATTGCAAATACAAAAGTGGTACGGGATGAGGGTGTGAATCCTTTAAAAATAATTCTAAATATACAGGATCCCTCAGAAATGCAGAGTGTACCAAACATGCATTTTTTTAAATACGATGCCATAATATTTTCTAATTTTCAACAAATCTTTACGTTTTTTTTTTGTATAAAATATTATATGTATAGATTCAATGATTTTTGATATATTGACGTTTAAAATATGGCATTTTCGGACTTTGACAGGCTGTAACTTTGGAACGGTTCTTCTTAGAGAAAAATGGTTTTCACCTCCCCCTTGGTTTATTTTTCTATATCTAAAAGATACAACTTTTAACATGTTACACAAAAAAAACAGTTTTACGGTTTGACATGTTGAAAGTTGTCAATTCTAAACAGAGAATAAAAATTTAAGTTCGAAAGGTGAAAACCATTCTTCCCTTAGATGAAATATCCCAATGTTACAGCCTGTCAAAGTCTGTAAATGACATATTTTAAACGTCAAATTTCAAAAACAAATTAAATTTGGACATATGATATTTTATATAAAATAAGTGTAGATGGGAATTAAAAGATAATAAAACATATATGGAATCCAATTTAAAGATATGAGTGTTTGGTACCCTATATTTCTGAGACACCATTTATTTTTAAAAGGCACACAAGCCCTGACACATTTCTATTTACAGTTTATTTTTATAAAGGCGACTGGTAACACCACGGGCACACAAGTGAACACCCGGTATAGTACGTGAGGAGAATTTATTTGAAAAATATATTTTGGAACGCCCAAACTTTAATAAAAAATAAATATTAGAGCAAAGAATATTTTTCTCCATTTGTTTATAGTAAAATATTTTTTGGGAAATAATAATTATTATTATTAACTTACGCACAAACTGCGGTAATCCCTCCAAACCTATTACAAAGGATCGCGATCGGTTCAATGTTTTTAGATTTATTAGATGTATGTCTGTTGTCCTATTATTATAAATATTTTTGATATTGTTATACACTAGGTAACTTAACCAAGAGAAGAAAAGAAGGCGAGGAAACAAAAAATTAGGTGTAAAATTTGAAGTGTGTGCGTAATTTATTTTAGCTTGGGTAGTTTTTTAATCTCTAATAATATAATAAGTTTAATTGAAATACCAGTTCAATATGGTCCTCCACCGAATTATGACTTACTCCTGACCTAAGTTCCGTTTAGAACATTCTATTTTATTAAAACTGGCCAGATTTTGACTAAATATATTTTTTCTACTTTCACATGGAAATTAGCTCTTTCCTTTATTCCTAGTTGACGAGAAAAGTAGGCTATTCTAGTTAACGTATAGTAAAATTTCATATTCTTACTGTTCAGTGCTGCACAGCGTTGCGACCTTTAAATATAAAATTTCCCATTTTTAAAGAAATTTTCTACAAATGCACACATTACTGAAAATGTATTTTTTTACCAGATCACAACCACAAATTGTCCTAAGGAATTTAGTACGAATTTATCCCTGTGGTAAAAATGTATTTTTTCTTTTTGGAGATAGTGTCGACCTTCTGTGCACTATAATTTTCTTCATTCGCTCGACATTCAGTACCTATTACCAAATAACAAGTTTACCCCTTTCGCCTAAATAAAAACTGGTAAAATTTGGTTGCATTTCGGTAAATAGTAATATTTTATAACATATAATATAGATACTTAAATAATATATTATGGAAGATATTTTATCCTAATTATGATTTTCTTTACAAATTGTGTGCATGTGTAAATATGGGGATTTAGTCGCGATCAAGCCGACAATATCGCAAAATTTTTTCTGTATTCTCTCGATGGTTTTAGAACCTCGTGACCGACAATAATTATGTAATATAAATGTGTATATATAATCAAAAAATTTAAAGAAGGCAGAAAATGACAATGAAAAAGTCATTCTAAAATAAATCATTTTTATAATTCAATCTAAAAATAAAGTTTACAGCAATATTTTAAAATTTCACTTCTATCTTCTAACTATAACATACAAATAAAATGTAATTATGAGATTTATTTGAAACTAATATTAACAAAAAGGGCCTAACAGTCTTAAATCTGATACATTTGAAAACCATTTTGAGGAGTCAGGCGCAAGAAGATCCGCTTAAAGAAACTTCAAAAACACTTCAACAGCAATTTTAATCCAATAATAAATTCTACCCTTGGCATATCCTTAAGTCTAGAACCGCTGCTTGTGATGGATCAGAGGGACGATATGTTGAAATTTTGATTATTTTTACACTTTTTGATAATGCATATAAAAAATGTGTATCCTACTTGTAGGAAAAAACATTGAATAGTTATTTGTTCTCCAGTAGCAGATAAGCTACGCACTACACAATGACATATGATTCACAGTTCTAAAATATCATAACAATATCTAGGCATATGACGCACACTTACTTAATGTATTACTACGAAAACCATTTGAAAATATACCTTTAATATAAGGTGGTCCAGTAGCGTGTCATATGCTATGCACAGTATGCATATAAAAAATGTGTATCCTATTTGTAATAATGATTACCATTTACTCGGATGGGATACGATTCTCGGTTGTGGCTATTGTCGCTACTTTTACCCTCATCTTACTGCTTGCGAAGAATATGCCATTAATTTGTAGTTCATCAAAGAAAATATTTTTAAACAGGTAGTTTGTAATTTTGTACAAAATAAAAGTTTTACCCAGAATTCAGTTTATAAATTCCAGAAATTTTTCGAAGCAAATACCCTTAAACGTGTACAGAAAAAGTTCCAGAGGAAAAAACAATATCATAAGAAAGTAATTTCATAAAACTACGGAATTTATTGTTTTTCCTTAAACGGAGAAAACAAAAACGAGTCAATTAAGTGCTAGGATGTGACATAAAACCCAATGAAACCCGACTACAGATGCTATTATAGTAATAAGAAGTAAATGACGAAAGTAATTGAATATACCGTATATGCTCCTTTATGTGTTTCTTTAAAGAAACAAAAAGTATAATAGAAATAAGAAATAAAAATGATACTATAGGACTTTGAATTTTACATTTTTATTTTATAGTTAGCTCTGTGGACATTCGATGATTTTATAATTTTTAAACAGGGTTGCTAAAAAAACCTTGCGCCGATTAAGGTACGTCGACCAATTTATATCTGTTTATGATAAAAAGTAAAAAACTATAATTTTTAATATTTATATTTCACCCTTTTACCGGTGAAGTAAAAAGTCTTTAAATTTTGCCCAGTAAGGTATTCTCCCCCTACTGTCCGGGCCTGTGTTACACGGTTGGGCCCTTTTACATGGTATTCAGTCAAACGTCTTTAATCCTACACGACAGTTGTGCCTAATATATACTTATTCCTTTAATGAATGTATGACAAATATTTTAATTATTTATTATGTTTGGGTTTGTTGATACAGAGTGAATAAGAAACTATTAAAATATATCTTTGGTCAGTCCATTAAAAAACAAATGTCTATACGCATAATCATGTTTTCGAATATATTATTTTTAATGTTTTCAACTGATTTTCCGCATTGTCAAAACTAACAAATTATTTTTGTAGGCCTTTCAGATGGATCACTAGCAACTTTTCTATTAACACGATTGTTAAACTCTTTCCTTTTAAAATTTTCCTCGGGCTCATGATTATGATTTAAATTATATTTTAAATACAGTTAAAATAGTCTGTGGTAAAAGATGTAAAGATCTTAGCGGGAAACTTGGTTTTTAATTTACATATCTCCCGTACACACTGCCATTTTTTAAAGTTTAAACGACACAAAACTTAAACCCTTAAACTACTAACAGTCCTTTCTTTTTTCCTTTAATATTATTTGAACTCTCATTGTTTTTAAAACTGACAAAATGAAAAAATGTCAATATTTATAAAGGCACCTCAACTGGATAAAGTGTGATAAAAATATTAATATCTTAATTTAAATATCGGCGCCCAACTATTCGGTGTAATCACCATGCTACCTGTAAAAGAGCCCAACTCGGTAACATTCAGACAGGCAACCCTGGTGATTTGTCTTGGTATATTGCATATGGGTGGATCAGGGTGTCAAAAACGTTTAAAATATTGCCAATATAATTATTTATTAATTATTAAATACAAAGTTAGCATAATATACAGTTAAAACGGCATGCATAGGAAATATAAACCTCTTAAACAAGAATTCAAATTTCATCCATTGGTAAATTATGTTTGTGTTTTTTACATTTTTTAAAATTCGTTAAATTTCAAATTGTATCGTGTTTCTGACTAAAAATAAAATTCTAAAGTAACCAAAGTTTAAAGCATTTTCAATTAAAAACCGCCATCAACTCTTATTAGCATTCAGGATTTTATTGGCTTCTATTTTAATTGAATTTTTATCTTTATGCGCTATTGCCCAGAAACATGCTTTAACTACCCAGGCCAATAAATATATTAACAGTTATTTTTTTAAGCCGCTCACTGGGCTAAAATGCCGAATTTTATTTTGTATGACAACAATTTCAGAAACTTACAGCTAGTTGAATAGTCGTATTATCCAGTGAGCACTATAAAACTGGAATATTGAAAAAAGAACTCTTCTTAATGTTCAGTCGATCTGGCTTCTTTAAATTAGTTTAATTTCAGTACGCCTTAACGAATCGAATTTATAATAAAAATCTGTTTAAGTCAAGCTTTCAAAATGAAGGATTTAAAATAAAGTTATTTTTAGAAAATGGAAAGGTTCTGCATGATTTTGAATTTAATAAAAAAAATTACAATAGGCTTGCTCAAATAAAAGTAAAAAATTTATAATCAATTTATAAATTTAGTATTAGTCCTAGAAATGTAAAAAATGGTGAAACGAAAACTAAAAAAAGCGTTGTGGGACAGGAAAATTTTCTAATTAATAGTAATATTGACAAATCGACAATTAGAATTAGATCTAATTCTAGTTGTGGCGTGCATACAATGTGGACAAAAAAGCATTGCCTACCCTATAAACAATGAAATAAACTCTAACCAAAATTATTTTTTTATATTTAAATTTTTATTCGAGTAATATCCGTCAATATTTCTGTGTACCTATGTAGAGGACTGGGACAGAAAAGTTAATCGTATATCTTTGAAGATAATTTCCACGATAGCATTCGTTGCCGATTAATCGTAAATTTAATTCTTGTAAATACTTTTATAATAATTTAAGTATCTTTTATTATAATTTACATAATAGTTGACTTCTTTTTTAGCAATATATGGGTTCAATCAAGTGAATTTTAGATGTAAAATCTGAATATAAAACGCATGTGTATGAAATTTATTCATAATAATAATATTAGTGTTTTCGTCCTTTGCCAGTTATAGAAACTTCGTGCATCGACTTCGTTTATCGAAAAAAAAATGGAGAAGTGGACATGTAATTTAAGTCTAGTGGCGATGTTAACTGTGTTGAAAATTATTATAGTCAATTGTCTGGAAATGAAATATTTGCCTTCCCTGTTTAAACGGCTTTGCACGTCAATAAATGTTGCCAACCAAAGAGCTATAGTAACATCCCATGTTTTACTTTGAAGACAAGACGATGTAAATAAATTATTTTGTGATAATTTTAAATTCATTGTTTAAACACGGGTAATGCATATATATCGACCACTCGGGCTTATTTAATTAAATTCTTCGTTCTTTTCTTTTTCTGGATAATTCTACTTTAAACTTACTTTCTACGTATACTAGGGCTATACATCGTAAAATACCACTAATTTATATTTCTTATTCTAACATTTTTGTATTATAGATCTTAAATGTGGGCTTCGTTTTACAAAATAAGTATTTTCAGGTAAAACTGTAGTTCGATAACAAACATTTTTAGTAAAAGCACTGTGAAGTAGTATAAAAAGAAACTAATATTCAGTTACTACTACTTAAAAACACTGAATATTTATTCTCCAGTAGTAGATATACGCACTACACAATGACATATGATTCACAGTCCTAAAATATTACAATATCTAGGCATATAATTCACATTTACTTAATATATTACGACGAAAACCATTTGAAAATTTACATTTAATATAAGGTGCTAAAGTAGGGTATTATATGCACAGTATCACCCAGAATTAAGTTCGGAAGAGGTACAGTTTTTTTTTCCATTTGTTGATTACGAAAAGAATAATTGAAAGTAAAGGGGGGAGTTGGTTGTACACTGTGTTCTGAAGAAAGGAAAAAAACGTCTTTCAGTATAGGTAACTATTTATTAACACTGACGCCAAGCGCCTTTGGCCTTATTTACTCAAAGCCATCATCAGGGTCAAATAGAGTTTTGGTTTTGGTCAAATGACATTGCAAATAACAAAAACTATATATTTCCTAAAAAAAATGTTCCAAAGGAAAAAATAATTAAAATTAATAGAAACAAGGCACCTTCGTTAATTTTTATGAATTTGAGAGACATTTAATAAATAATAGTATATTATCACCGAGTGGTAATGTCTGTTGTATATATTGCTCGCTTATTAAAGAAGAAAATTTTACATCGTCGACCTTTGGATTCACTATGACATAATTTACATCATTAATAACTTTCTATAATGCGTAAAGTAAATATTTTACGCACGATTGTAGAACAATATATTAGTTATTTATAACTAAATTATATTAAAGAAGGATACGGGTAAACTGTGATTTTATACATAAAGGATTAAACTGAGCATGGACACTTTCAATTTGAGTTTCATCTTCCGTATCGATAAAAACTATATTAACAATATCATTGCCGATATGTCTTTTTCTTTCCACTTGTTGTTTATTATCTCGAGAATATGGCAACAACGTTGACACATGAAGCATGATTTCATGACCCTCGTATATCGTGTATATTGAGTATTTTCCAGTCATATCTCCTAAAAATAAAAAAAAATAAAGTGTTATGGGTCATATTACAGGGTGAGGACTTTAACTGGAATAAGTTCGATATTATTAAAACTGCTAAAGTTGCGCCTACAAAATTTAGTACGTGGGGGTTGTGAAGCATGCGGAATTGGATTATGATGTGGGCGCAGTTGCCAGATTTTCCAGCTTTGCGCTACAGGTAGTAATTTGGTTTTTTTAATGGAATGCCCAATTTATTTTTATTGCAGTGAATTGGGCGTGACAAATTTAGTGTGATCCCAAGTTTACAAAATTCTATCTTTACTAGTTGTTATGCAACACTGTAGTTCCATTAAAAAGTACCGGGACGTTTATCTATCTTAAAGTAGCGTTACTTTGTTAACATCTTCATAGTTATTAAGTTATTGACAAGCTTTAAGAAAAGCTCTTGTGTCAAAATGGCTTATTTAACTGAAACCTTAAAAATAGAAATTTTTTAATGGAACTACTATGTTGCCATAGCTAAGCAACTAGTGAAGATAGAATTTTGTTAATTTGGGATCTTACTCAATTTGACACGCCAAAGTCACTGTAATAAAAATAAATTGGGCATTCCATTTAAAAAAACAAAATTACTACGTGTAGCGCAAAGCTGAAAAATCTGGCAAATGCGCCGACATCATAATCCAATTCCGCATGCTCCAAAGCCCCTGCATACCTAATCAGCAGTTTTAATAATATCGAATTTATTCCAGTTAAAGTTCCCACCTTGTATGATATGACATTCATATTTGTTTCTAGAATTAGCTAAAAAATAAACTAATGCTGGATAAAAAAAATATTTTAATTAAGAAATAGGTTACCAAACAATCTTATGTGTTGTAATTAATGTTATAAACATTTTCGAGGTTACTTAATCAAGGACCAGACAATTGCAATTATACCAATGTCATGTCGGCCTTGTTAATTTTAATAATTTTTAAATGAAACTACTACTGTTTACCTAAATGATTTTGCAAAATGTAAATCCAATTGCATAATACTTACCCTTTATGTCTAATCCGCCCCTGTATTTGTCCCATCCTTTTAACCTAATTTTGTCTCCCAATAATGAGAGAAATTTATCAAATCTACTGCTACCGTATTCTAAAAAAAATACTTATTTTTAGTGTACAAATTACTCCTGTAAACCAAGAAATGTATTGATTCAGTAACCTTTTCCTGGCAGAGTTTTTTTCTTAGAAATTTGATAAAAGAAATATACTATTACGAGTAAATAGCAGTGGCGTGCAGTAAAATATTGATTTGATAGGTATTTCTATTAGCTTTATCCTTCATCTCAACACACAAACTACCAATTAAGTCATATACGGCGATCAACGGCGCTTCTCATTGACAAATAAGACTTTTTGTTTAACCGATTTCTCCGCACTTCACGTATGTTCGATAGCACGGCGATGGAGTATTCAACTTCAGACTTGGCAAATATTACATATGGCAGTTAATTATTTGAAAACAAAGTTATAACAAAAAACTCTTAATTATTATTTTTTTGTTCTTAACAAGCATCTATCGCTTCCATGGAGCGCACGCCACTGGTAAATACTTATTGTTTAAAAGTCTTGGATGACCTTCTAGTCATGTTGTACATATAAAATTAATAATAATATATTCAATCCTTAAAACAGATATAGTTGGCAGATGATGATCGTCCTCTTACAACTCCACTGGTTGCAACCATCCATATCATACATTTCGTTAGTCCCCACAAAGTATCGTAATCAGGAACATTATAAATAAAAAAACAATAATAATTGAGATAAAATGTCTATATATTGTTGTTTCTTTCTCACAAAGTATATAAATTGAAGGGTACTTTAAACATGTATTTATAGAAATATAATAAAGTGAATGAGCTACAAAAGACAGAAACAAACTGTGGAATTATGTTCGTATTGTCTTTTTTATATTTAATTCAAGAAGGTAAGATGCCACCTAAAAATTTAAAGCAGATTACCTCACCACCAAACATTATTTATTATACCAGTAATTTTCAATACATTTTAACCTAAAGTTTTATTTTCTTATCCATGAGTTTTCTCTCACAAACACAATACATAAAAATTAAACAGTTCTTTGTTTTTAATTAACAAATCCAAATATTTCTCAAATACATTTGATGTTTTTATTAATCTCTCTGGATCTTGACTTAATTTTTCTTCTATTGCCAAGTCGAACGTTCCACTTTCTAATCTAATATCAAATGTTAATTTAAAAAAAAAACAATTTTTTACTAAATATTTCATACTATTAAGTTTTTTGGAGTAGTCATACCAACCAAATAAACATTCTGTAAAAGTAATGACGCTTAAAAAATCACTCTATTTTAATTTTAAATATTTCTTAAAGACAAGAACTGTGTGCGCTCCTTTTGGTTTTCAATTCCTTTCATGTACTCTATTTCCAAGAGCCAATTTTCTTTTCTCATTTTAAACTATATTTTGTTCCCATTTTACAGAAAACTCCAGTATTATTATATATTCATCCTATTCTACTATATCTATCAACTTTGCATATTGAACCATCTAAATTTATAAAAGACGCTTTGTTAAAATTTCTACAAAATTAAGACTAGACTGGTTGAATAAGATTATATGTAGGTGGATTAATATTAGTGATTTTTATAGGATGCATAATCCAAAAGGTTGTGTTAACTGAAGCTGCCGCAAGGGTTAACATCCCAAATTTTATAACCTGTATGCCTGTTTTATTTAACTATTTTCTTTCGAAGGTCTTTGTAAATATAAGGTGGCCAATCTTATATTGGTGAGATATTAAGAATACTCGAAATAAGAATAAAAGAAAATAGAAACAATACCCCAAAAGGAGAGACCGAAAAATCAGGTGCAGCTGATCATGCCTGAACTCAAGGCTACCATAACATGATATGGCAGAAGACAACATTTTGCAAAAAGAACCACACTATAGAAAGAGGAAGTTTAATGAAGCTGCCACCATACACTGGAATCCAGCTTGTTTGAGTGAGCCCTCATCAGATACAAGAAATATCTGAAACCTTTGTTAAGTAAATAAGTAATCTTAGAATAATACTGCGCACGACCTAACCGCAGGACTGCACCTATCTCAGTTATGCTGCAGTGCACCTAAGTATTATAAATAAAGCTTTAGTTACCATATTCACTTGGTATATACCTGAAGATAACTGGAGATTATTACCAGTTGAAACGTTGTGCTTTAAACCAAATAAAGACAATGTCCATAAATTTTCCATCATCAAAAATAATAAAATTGAATAAATACTTACCGTTGCTTAAAATTTCATCATCACTATTTTGTCCCTGTTTCATGTAAATAACACCAAACTTAAAATTAACGGAACCTTCTTGTTCCTCTAAGAGAAGTAAGTCTTTTTGAATATCGGGAGAAAAAATCTCTTTTGGTCCTTTTTCAACTTTGTCCATGCTAGGGAAATTTGAGAGAATTTGCTTGACAGTTAGAACTTTGTTTTGGGGAATTGGAAGGGAAATTTTTTGAGCACCCTGTAATAGAATAAATAAAAATTATATAATATCAGAAATCATATGATAATTAGAGCAATTTATATTAAAAATTAAAAGTACTAGTTTTGAAATTTCTTTTCACGAGTGTTTACGAAAAAATCATTTATTACGTTATTATTGAAAGGATTTTTGTAATATATTTTTTAGGCATGATAAAAAATAATTGTTTAAAATTAGAACACATCTTGCATAAAATTAATATTCACCATATGTACGAGTACTTGTTATAATAAAATTCGTATTTCTCAAATGGCCCAACAGAGTAGTACAAACTTATGTGCACACATGAGATTCCAGTAAACGCCGAAAGATACTAAAAAGGTTAAGTTGAGGCAATGTTTCGTATTTTAAAGCAAATTGTTATATTCTTAATTAATTTTTTTTTAAATTAATTACTTTAGAACTTTTATTTTGATATGCTTATTGTTATAGTTTTAAAATGCAACATTTCTTGTTTTAGATAAAATTATTAAAGTCAATCGTCGCCCCTGATTTAATATGTTTTAATAAATAACTTACCGTTTTCCTAAATAAAATAGCTCTATACAATGGTACGCAGGTATTATTATCTTCGTTTAAGACTATGCTAAGAAAAAATGGAGACTTATCATTATCAAGCCCAACGTAGTTTTGATGCACTAAAATTAAAGAAATAAAGTCGTTAGTTGCAAATAAAGGTCCACTAGTAGTAAAAATATAGCAAAATTATTTTTTATAATAATAATAAATAAATATTAGTTGTAATAGATAGAGTTTGGAAAAGGATACACTTTTTTATTAGTAGGTATAGAAGAAAAAGTCATTCTTTATAAAAACGTTTGCTTGTGCTGAAACTACAATTTCGAAAATCAGATTTACTATATACAGAGCTCGTCAGAAAAAACATTTTTAGTTTTTTGGATTACGTTTAAAATTAAATTTACGTGAAAACAAACAGCTATAGTTGCCTTCTTATTTAGAATATGATTCTATATCTTGCCGAATAACGATTTTGTTGTAAGAAAACTATTTTTCTTTGTCCAATTTTGAAGTATTTTTAATAATATATATATATCATATTTCTTTAATTTATGCAATCATAAGCTATTAAAAAAAATTGCTGTCCAAAATCTGATATTTAAAATTATAGTTTCAAAACAAGCAAAATTAATTTGATAAATCAAGGAATTGAAAAATAGAAAATACTAAAAATGTTGTTTCTGACGAACCCTGTATAGTAATCGCAAATCTAATATTCGAAATTGTAGTTTTAACACAAGCAGACGTTTTTATAAAGAATACGTTTTTTCTTCTATAACTACCAATAAAAAAGTTTTTTCTTTTCCAAACTCTATCAGTGGACACACTGTATAATAATATAATTCCTAACATATCCCCTATTTGCTGGTTGTAATAAATGTTTTTAGCGAGCATTCATCATTTTTGGCGACACCTCTTTTACTGTGTTTTTGCGAAAATTACAATATAAAAGTACATAATTTACACTCTTTAGACTTCCTAAATAAATTGAATAAGAATGTAAATTACGGTGGTAGTGAATAAACAATTTGGCCTTCACAGCTACGTCTCGTTAATAAAATAATGTGGGCCAGGCAGCCGCGCAAGTGGGCGTGATTTACGTGACGTCACCTAGTGAGTAAAAACCGCCATATTGCGATATTCTCCATTATTTACGTTAGAGTTTGAATTATGTACCAGTCGTTTATTTCTGATAACTGATTTGTAAAGTTACTGAAAAATGAGGTGTGTATATGGTTGTATAATGTCGATAATAAAAGCAAGAGTTTTACGCCCGATGTCCAATTTTAAGGAATATTACAAGGTGTTTGGAAGCATGTGTGTAAGCGCAACGATAAGTGTAAAATTAAAAATGCTGGTGCTTGCTCCAAACATTTCAGTGACGATAACCATGAACGAAATTTTGAAACACGAATTGTAGAAAAATACACCTGACAAATATCGGCCTTGTTTATTTTTTTTACTATGTGCGTATTCATTCTTGAATTTGCTCTTCGATATTATGTTCGAAGGGCAAAAATGTAATTTTTTGATGTAGGATGTATTTTTTTTTTGGCAAAGTAGCAGATAATTAAAATGATACGAACCTTTCTAGAAAAAGAAAAATGATAAAAAATAATAATCTAAATTTTGTATTAAAACTTTTTATATGTGAAATAAATTCAGAACAATTTTTTTTTTGAACGAATACTCAGACACGGGTAAAAATATTTTAAGCTCTTTTCGATACAAAAAATATTGGACAGTGTGTCGTTTTCCAATTTCCATATTCGCAATGTATACCTACTTAACTTGTTCGTGTTAGGTACCTATATCAACTTTTAAAGTGAACGGTTTAATATTCATTTCTATTATCTATTTTTGTAATTATTTTAAATAAAGATATTTCTTATTATTATTGTTAACTTTCCCAAACAATGCCATCATTGATTATTGTGCATGTTGTCTTTATAGTACTCAAAGTCAAAATATTTTCATATCGTTTAAAAATAAAAATAAAATATTGTAAAATAAATAACATACTATTTCTATGTACAATTTTGGTCGAAACGAATTCCTAAATACTTTAATTTTCCTTCCAACATAATCACATTTACAAGTTTGAGTTACAAGGAAGGTAGGTAAATATATTAAGTTTTAAATCTTGATGATCACAGTAATCAATCTAAAATGTATGTTTCAATATTTCAATCACAGTACAAATTCTAATGATAATATGAATTATTATAAATTTATTAAAAAATATCATATAAAACTGCCTTTTAATAACGTAAACTTCGCGTTGCCGTATAATTCGGCGCGTTCAATTCAAAAATTACTCACTAGATGACGTTATGATCTACTGCGCATCTTGTTGATATAATACCTTGTATAGTGGCTTGTATGGGCCATTATAATTATGCCACACTCAAAGTTACCTGGTTGGTTAATTACTGTTTACAATATTTATGCAATCGGACAATAGTCTAGCAGCGGATTGCTAAAGAAATACTATTATCGGTTACCTAAGTCGTGTGATAAAAAGACACCCAGTCAAAAGGTGGCCAACCTCGTAGTTAAGCGAAAACATAAATTCTACAAACAATGGGAGCTGTTAAATCCCAGTTCTTGAAAAATATATACATATAAGGCGACTGTGCGCGAACAGGAAATTGGTCTTGCCAGTGTCTGATTAAGTTTTGTCATTTTATTACGCAGTTAAGACAACAAAGTTAAAATTCTATTCTCATTCGGGGATAGCGGGCAACGAAAAAGTGGATTTCATAGTCAGGGATCCTAATTCTGCCCTTGGAATATCAAAACGGGCAGCTAGGGTACTAAAACAACATCTGTCTCTATGGAACCGTACACTTTGTTGAATACATGCGATGACCACAATAGAAAAACTCTTAAAGAAACTATAAACTGTAATGTTGTATTTACCATGAATCCCGATTAAACAAGTAATCGGAGTACTAATGGGCCATTGTAACTTAAGAAAATACCTATTGCTAATAGGACTTTGCGGCAAAGAGAACACATCATTATATCTGCAAAGCATTAATGCGCAGATTATTCAATATCTTCGGAGAAATTTCAAGCGGTGACAATCTTCTGCATAATAAACCTGGTAGAAACCTATTGGGTCTGTTCGGGTTTGTGCCTTATAATAGAAACACATCTTTTTTTTAACAAAACGGGGCGCAGAATTAACTACGAGGTTGCAGTGCTCCCATATTTAACCAATCAAAGCCTAACCGAGAACAATTTTTATTTGTGCCACCCGCTGGTAGGCTTCAGTACTTTAAAGGTATATACTATTAGATTTCAGATACACCTACTGGAGCGTGAGTCAGTATTTAATATCTAAACTTGTTGGACAAATTTGCTAATTCTTATAACGGATTTTAGGAGCTTAGCTTAATCTTTTTAATTCCGCCAACAAAAGGCAAAACCTACTGTTTTATATTTTTCTTTCAATAAAAAATGTATTAACTGATAGTTTTAAAATAAAACCATATGACCATTGAGCTAATATTGCTGATTTAAAACATGCAATGCTGGATTAACGCTCTCATACGTAATCGGACATTAAGCACGAAAATCTAAAATCGGACATAGCTACATCACAAAATTTCTTACTTCTTATTTGAAACATGGTTAAAGCAGCGTTTTATTTTTTCGCTACCATTGAGTTTTAGCTTTAGAACTTTGTGTTCAAGTTATAGATAAGATATTGGTGTAAAAGGGATGCCACTAATCCATAAAGTCATATTTCATGTACCCGATTTTTTTAAATAATGCCCTGATGGCAAAAATGTTGTATTTCTTAGGCAATAACAAACTTTTATATATATTTTGAAAAGTACTTTAAACTTTAATGCTCATACCTAAACTTCTGATAAGATATTAAAGTATTTATATCTGCTGATATATTGATTTTTGAATAAGGTTGAGTAAAACTTTTAGTTTATTTATTAAAGACAGTCTTACAGTATCTAACATTTAGGCAAAAAAAAATGTATTTCATTTAAAACTATTGGTTACTCTATTTTTTAATGTTTTCTGCCAAGTTTACTCTTACTGGTTGCTCTGACTCTATAAGCTCTGCCAGGGGCTCATCTAGCCGGAAAGAGGGGCTACAGCCTCTCCAGACCCGGTCAAATAAAGCATCATGCACCGATCCATCGATATTGGAATCGAAGTTTGTTGAGTATTTTTTAATATAAAACAATTTGACCGGAGAAGGTTTTGGAATTTGCTAGCTGTTACTTACATTTTCCAAGAAAATACTTAAAGTACCACCTTGTCTGGTACTCAGGGTTTTCGAGTACGGGAGTGCTTGGAGAGCCAAACATCTGGAAAGAAAAATAATATATCAATGTAATTATACATTAGCATTTAGTAAGTACATTGAGTTAACATAAGGCCGGAAGATCATATTTCCATTTTGTTATAAGTTTTCCTATTATCAAGCTACAAACCTAAACATGGGAGAATGTTTTTTCTAAATATTTTTAGGACAAAGAAAATACAATTTTTAAAAATGGATATTCTAGTCATCGTCGTGAACTGAATTGAATTATTGGATTGAGTAGTCCGTTACTTTGTGATATTGCATATTAACAAAAACAATATAAGAAATTTATTTTGTTATATTATCACTTTATTATTACATTTAGTAGTACTACGAAACTGCAGTCACAAAGAAATTAATAAAGTGATATTATAACAAAGTAAATTTCTCATATTATTTTTGTGAATTGAATTATTATCTTAAAAATGTTTACACTTTTTAAATCATAAGTACGGGAGAACTGAACAAAAATAGTGTATTTGTAAAATTTGTCATGTCAAAAAGTACCTACCCTTAATAGGTCACAAGATAAAATGATTTAAAAGTTATTTTTCATTCAAAAAAATAGCATACCTATTGCTCAGGTGTTAGCTAATAAAAAGAAACAGTTACTTAAAGTCAACTTTCTTTTTTATTAATTACACAAAAGGGGTGAACTTACAAAATATGTCAAAGAAAATATCAACAATGTAGAAATTAAAGTCTGTCTAAACCACAAATCTTTTAATAATAAAAATTGGGAGGGCTCTGTATTTTAGTCACTTGAATTGTCTACCATTTAGGTGGTTTAACCCTTAATATCCAGGTTTTTCCCAAGATACTTTTATGCACAACACCCTGTAAAAGTGAGGAAAATATATTTTTCTACGGCCGTGCGTTTTAACCCATTTTCCCGCACGCATTTTAGTTTTGAAAGTGTCACTTTCCCGCACTAGTGCGGGAAAGTAAAATAATGCAAATTTTGACCTTATTAGATAGTTGTTTACTTCGGAAGTTATAACTATTGTTACAACTGGTAAATAAATATTTACGAAATAGTCCATCAAATAAAATCTACATCTTTTCTAGCTTTTTGTTGCATTTTTAATTTTTTGAAAATATAAAATAATGATGATATTTTTATATAACCCTGTACATTCTTTAAAGTAATGTCACAAAACAACACTATCAAACCACCGGGTTTAATATCAGTTGCTATGATAACCCAGGCGTGTAATTGTTACTAAAACGTCAAAGTTGTTCAAAGCGTCTTCGAAGTGACCGAATACAATCTTCTTCTAAATTAAACCACATTAAACCGAATCCGAAGCAATAATATTAATGGATTCATCCGACGAAGAACTTCCCGAAGCCATTTTGAAGGCTGCAGATAAAGCTAATTCCGAGCTGTTACCTGCCAAATCCAGACTAAGATATGAAAAGCAATACGACCATTTTGTCACATGGTGTAAGGAGAAAGGGGCCAAAACTTATAAGGAAGAGGTATTTCTGGCGTGTTTTTATTATTATTATTTTTTTTTTGAAAATAAGATAATTTATTTAGTATAAGTATAACAATTGTAACAAAAGTCTCTAAGCAGTTTTAAGTTAGAGTTTTGTATATGTATGTTGAAATAAAATAATTTTTGAAAAATGGGTTGGTATACTTTTTTGTATATACGGTCGTAGAAAAAAATAATGTCCCTAACTCATGCGTAAAGTGTCTTTCCCGCCTCCGCTCCGTGTCGTTCGGGTCAACTGCAGTCGCGTGCGGGAAAGTATCACTTTCCGCACTTGTTAGGAAAATAACTATTTCTTTAACAGACTTTGTCACGTCACCCTAGGGCAATTTCGTAAATAATAGCGTTTTTAACTAGTAATCTTCCATTGATTGGTAAGTTTTGATCTTTACTTACTGTAAAATCTTATTATGAGATACGTCACCATACGTTACCTATCAATGTCATAACTTGTCTATTTCTTGTTTTTCTTAATAATTGTTAACTGCTGACTAAGGTCGAAACATGACCATTTTTCTTTTTCCTCACTATAATGTAGATACCCTCTTAATTTTTATTATTAAATGATTTATGGTTTAGACAGGCTTTTATTTCAACAATTTAATCATTGACCACTTCGAGATGTTTTTTACTATCTGAAACCTAAATTATATCTTGCCTTTTAGCCTGAAAGATAACTTTTATAGAGATTTATTTTGGAAACGGTTCCTTAAATCGAAAACCAAAACAAAATTCGGAAGGAAGATAAGGCTTCCTTGTACCATTCCCCTTCTGGAGAGTAGTTAAAACTTTCTTTTTAAATTTATACTAAAGAAACATAAAACAACTTAGGTCTTTGTTTACTCTCTTTTCCTTACTTCTAATGATACTTAACCGACTCAGCGCATACGATAACAAATAATTATCAACCATTCTTGAAATATATTTTATATTTTATAGATAAATCACGAACTCCAGAAAGCACAATGCTCACAGGTACAAAAAATATTTTATTTTTCATCTATTAAATATTTACTTATAATGCCTTAGAAACGGTTGCCATAAACATCATCATGATAAATATTAGCGGGAGATAATAGCTATTAATATAACGAGATTATTATGCGATTTATAATAGTCGAGGACATTACTAGGTGACGAGACAACAGCCGAGTCACCCGCAATGTCCAAGACGGTGTTAAATCGCTAATAATCGAGTTGTATTCAAAGCTTTATCGTATCATTGACAACGGCGATGCGAAAATAAAAACAAGGTTTTATGTCATTTCACTTTGGCATTTCAAAATGTCATCATTAAAATCATGCAAAATTTTGATGACAAATCTAAAATCCATTATGAAAAATATCGGCAGTTTTGTGAGTGGCGAAACAAAGTACATGTTCAAGGTGCAGAAGAAACGGTATTGCTGGCGTATTTCGCAAAACTTTCTGAGGAATACTCTACTTCATCCTTATGGCCGAAATATTCCATGTTACGAGCGACTTTAGAACTAAAGGAAAGAGTGGAAATCGACAAATACGTTTCATCAAGAAGAAAAATGTTGGATATAGAGCAACAAAATCAAAAGTATTTACAAGAGAACAAGTCAACGAATTTGTGTGTTCTGCCTCAGACGAGAAGTTTTTAATGATGAAAGTGGCTTTTTTAATTGGAAGTGGCGGAGCCTGTCGAACTAATGAATTAGCGAAGATGACCACGGAAGATGTTGACGTTTTAGAGGACAAGCTGATTGTTACTATTCCCGACTCAAAAACCCACAAGAAACGTATTTTCGCTGTGATATTTGACGGCGAAGTCAATCCTGTGCTTTTATTTAAAAAGTACGCCATGTTAAGGCCAGACCATGTCACTCACCAAAGATTGTTTGTATCATATAGAAAAGGGAAATGTACGGTACAGCCCTGCGGCATTCACTTTTTCTCTAAAATACCTCAAAAAAATAGCTAAGTATCTCTCAATTGAAAATCCGAATTTGTATATTGGTCACTGCGTAAGAAGATCTTCGGCAAATTTTCTTGTTAATGCTGGAGGAGATATATTAGACCTACAAGAACTTGGTGGATGGGAATCGGCGAAGGTTGCTAGAGGGTATTTAGAAGAATGTGTGACCAAGAAAGTTTCCATTGCTCGCAAGATTCAAATCGGCGATGTTTTCGGCAGTGGATTAAGCACTGGGGCACCGCACGAAATCGAAAGGAGTGCTTGTTCGGTCATTAATCAGTCTTCAGAGGGCATACCTAAGATTGTGGACGTTAAAGACAAAGGTGTATCCATCAAATTTGAAAACTGTCAAAATATTGTTTTACCTACGACCACTACTGTAAATACTTAAAAACACACCGTTTCCGATCAATGTAAGATTCCCATTACGCACGGTAAAAAAATCGCACAGCTTGGTAAAAAAATCGCACAGTTTTCCTAGCAACCGCTTAGCAACGGTCAATACAAACAAACTTATTCAAAAACTGACATAATCGTAGATCAAATTTGTATGTGAGTAATATTATAAAGTGAAATTAGTTTGATTAGGTACATAAAAAATGTCGAGTGACAGTGAAATAGAAAATTTAACTCCACCCAATATTAGCGAAATTGCAGAAGCTGCTAAAAACAACTTGTTACCGGCGAAATCTGAATATCGATACAAATTTACTTACCAAAGATTTATGGAATGGAGATTAAAAAACGACGTTAAATCATTTTCCGAGAATGTAATGATGGCATATTTCCAAGAACTATCAAAAACGATGAAGCCTTCCTCACTTTTGTCATTTTACTCAATGTTAAAGGCCACAATTAATATAAATCACAATGTCGATATTGCAAACTACTCCAAATTACAAGCTCTTCTGAAGAGAAAATCGGACGGCTTTAAATCCAAAAAATCCAAGATTTTGACAAGCAAGAATATAAACGATTTTCTAGAAAACGCACCAGATGATAAACATTTGTTTATGAAGGTAATATATTGAGCTCAATATAATGTTAAATGTGTAAATTTATTTCAAATTGTCTTTTAGGTTGCTCTTATAATTGGTATAAGCGGTGCATGCAGGAAACAAGAGTTGCGTAATATAAAACCGTCAGATATCCAAGACACAGGGAAGAATCTAATTATTAATATTCCCGATTCAAAAACTAAACGGCAACGTTCTTTTGTGGTGTCAGAATATTTTTACCCAAAGGTTAAAAAATATATAAACATTCGCTCTGCAGTAAGTACAGCTCCAAATTTACCTTTTTTTCTAAACTATATAAACGGAAAATGTACCAAACAGTCTGTTGGTATTAACAAGTTAGGAAAGGTTCCAAAAGAAATAGCCAAATATCTGGGACTACCAGAAGCAGCGAATTATACAGGACACTGTTTTCGACGCTCGTCCGCGACTATTCTTGTTGACGCGGGTGGTGACTTATTAGATTTAAAAAGACACGGCGGATGGCAGTCCTCAGCCGTAGCTGAAGGGTATGTGGATAATTCCCTAAATAATCAAACTAACAATTCGTCTAAAATATCATCTGCAATAGCAAGTACTAGTAGTAGTACTAATAGTATTAATGAAAATTTCATTGAGGCAACTAATAATGTAAATCTTACTTATGCTTCAACAAGCAAAAGAAACGATATACCTTTTGTCTTCAATAATTGTTCTGTAACTATAAATAATTATTGTAATGAGAATAAATAATATTATAAAAAATAACATTTGTAAATTTAAATAATCATACTGTAGAATTATTACAATATATACCTTCTCGTTGATGTTATCACGTTCTTAAATTAATAATATTGTTACCAGTTAAGATGAAAAACTAAAACTAAATGATGTTGTGTGAATAAGTAGGTCGTAGGTAAAGTATGGTACGTAATACGTGTTGTAATGCAATTACGCACTCATAGAATTACGCACTCGCCGCTACGCGGCGTCGTGCGTAACTTTTCTATTTGTGCGTAAATTGCTTTTTACAACACTTATTACGTAATATACTATTACATGTTCATGAAAAATAGTTCTAATATTATTTGGTATCTAACGTATTATGCTTTCGTAACTAACGTATTAAATTATGGTAACTAATTTATTATGAGTAACTAAGGTGTTATGTAGGTTTTAGTACGTTTATGATAATTATTAATAAAGATATCATATAAAAATGACTTAATCTTCAATGATACGATAAAGTTCATAATGCAATGGGATTGTCATAATGCCCGGTAATTATTATTAGAGAAAATATTTTAAAAAATTTGTATTTACTTTTAACATTTATTACATAATATTATTCTGTATTTTATTTGTAATATGGTTTTTTACTTTCCATTGTACCGGGTGTCCCATTAAGGATGGCCACCGGCCGTATCTCGGAAACTACTGGGCATAGAAACTTGGAAAAAAAATGATAACTAAAGTAGCCATGAGAAAATCCTGGAAATAATTTTTAAGTTCCGTATTTTGTAGCAAGAGGGCGTAATTAAAAAGTAAATTTTAAAATTTTACATATCTCCGAAAATTCCACATTAAGGTATATCTTTGGTAACACCATTAAAAAGCTTGGACAATTATCCATCATTTTGGTCCTATGCTCATTGGCGTACCGACTTAATTAAGAGGGGGGAAGCTGTTGAAAGTGTAATCATTTAAATCGCTGTAACTTACAAACGACTTATCCGATTTTAGCAAACTAAATACTGTTTGGAAGAGAAATCTTTCACCAATCGTATTTATTGTCCATAATAGTTCTCAAAAAAAATGCTAGAGGGTGCAGTTTGTAATAATAACACATATTTTGATTTTACTCCGAAAATATAAATTATACGGTATAATTATGATACCATAATCGAAAATTTGATGAAATTTGCTAGAAAAAATATTTAAACCGCAGCTCGATATCTCCGTTCGTTTCAGCGTTATCGCCAATAGAATAATTTTTTAAAACTTTAAATATTTTTCAGAAAGAAAGTGGGACACCACTGATATTTTTCCATGTGGATATTATTTCTGATTAGCCTGGTTAATTCTGCATAAAAATGCGTTTTGCGTTTTTCTCCTCAGGTACACCGTTCCTAATTAAAATAATTAAATTTAATTAGCTCTACTATGTATTTTATATTTTTATTATTATTAACAGTGATAATGAAATATTTTGTTTTATAAAAATTGTTGGAAATGACCACCTTCACTTAATAGGCAAGCTTCCGCCCGTCTAATTTAATTTTGTAATTTTAATTAAGAACGCTAAGTCTGAGGAGAAAAACGCAATAGACCATTTTTATGCAGAATTGACCAGGCTAATCTGAAATAATATTCACATGGAAAAATATCAGTGGCGTCCCACTTTTTTTCTAAAAAATATATAACCGCTTCTTCATTTAAAGTTTTAAAAATTATTCTATTGGCGATAACGCTGAAACGAACGGAGATATCGAGCTGCGGTTTAAATATGTTTTCTAGCAAATTTCATCAACTTTTCGATTATGGTATCATAATTATACCGTATAATTTATATATTCGGAGTAAAATCAAAAAATGTGTTATTATTACAAATTGTGCCCTCTAGCATATTTTTTAGAACTATTATGGATAACTTAATACGATTCGTGAAAGTGCATACATTTCTCTTCCAAACAGTATTTAGTTTGCTAAAATCGGATAAGTCGTTTGTAAGTTACAGCGATTTAAATGATTATACTTTCAACAGCTTCCCCCCTTTCAACAGCTTCCCCCCTTTCAACAGCTTCCCCCCTTTCAACAGCTTCCCCCCCTCTTATTAAAGTCGGTACGCCAATGAACATAGTACCAAAATGATGCATATTCCATATGTCCAAGCTTTTTAATGGTGTTATCAAAGATATACCTTAATGTGGAATTTTCGGAGATATTATGTAATGTTTTAAAATTTACTTTTCAATTACGCTCTCTTGCGGCAAAATGAGGAACTTAAAAATTATATCCAGGATTTTCTCATGGCCACTTTAGTTATTTTTTTTTCCGGAGTTTTTGTGCCCAGGAGTTTCCGAGGTACGGCCTGTGGCCATCCATAATGGGACACGGTAGAAAATTTTCATACTCCTTGTCGTAAAGGGTTTAGACTTTGAAGGCAATAAGTTTTCCTTAGCTTTTTCGGCATTTTTAAAGATATTTTGTGGAATTTCCATATTTTCGTGTACGAAACGTAAAAGAAGCTTAAAATAAACAACCCTTAGCAATCATCAAAGTTATTCTATGACAACCGATCAAAGTTCGCTAAATACTAAAAATTGGTAAAAATAGTTAAAAAAATGCAGAAATGTACCTATTTATATTTTAAAATTAATGAAAGTATTGTATACCCCACAGGCGTTACTAGACTATAATGTCTATCAGGCAATAACAGGCCCTCGGGTTTGTTACTTTTGCCTTCCGGGCATTATAGTTTACTTAACGCCCTTGGTACAGGGACATTATTTTAAGTGTCTCACCCGATTGGCGACTTTGCTATCGACCACAATAAAAAAACAATTATGTAATCCCTAACAGCTTTTAGTGAAGAAGCCAAATTTGATGTAAAAAAAATCTATGTTTACAAATATGACAGATACGACGCCATGTTGGATTTTCTTAAATGGCAACCCTACCTTAAAGTAAGCCAGCTGCATTCGCCTATTTGTTCCAACATTAAAAATGTATAATTATCAATATTTATTTATAGCCGTTCCGGAGATACGAGGCTTCGAAGTTGGTGATATTGTTATCATCGAATTAACAGAAGCTTTGAAATTAGAAACTCAATTTTTTCTGGAGATACGTAATTTTTTATGGCGGAGCCACCCATGCTATTGTCATATATGTCAGATGTCAGAAAATGACAGTTACGACGCCATTTTGAATTTTTTTAAATGGCAACCCACATTTATAACTACACCAGTGTATTGCATTTCGCGGTCAGATTTCAAAAATATATAGTTGTCGATATTTAGTTCCAACACTTACGGAATTACGACCGTATCAAAAACTGCATCGTACGATTATGTGTTTTAAGTAACGGTTGGAAATAAATATCGACAACTATATATTTTTGAAATTGGATCGCGAAATGCAATACATTAGTGTAGTTATAAATGTGGGTTGCCATTTAAAAAAATTTAAAATGGCGTCGTAACTGTCATTTTCTGATATCTGACATATATGACAATAGCATGGGTGGCTCCGCCATAAGAAATTACGTATCTTTAGAAAAAATTGAGTTTATAATCTCAAAGCTTCTGTTAATTCGATGATAACAATATCACCAACTTCGACGCCTCGTATCTCCGGAACGGCTGAAAATAAATATTGACAATAATACATTTTTAATGTTGGAACAAATAGGCGAATGCAGCTGGCTTACTTTTTTGCCATTTAAGAAAATCCAATATGGCGTCGTATCTGTCAACTTTGTAAACTTAGATTATTTTTAACATCAAATTTGGCTTTTGCACTAAAAGCCGTTAGGGAATACATAATTGTTTTTTTATTGTGGTCGATAGCAAAGTCGGGTGAGACACTTAAAATAATGTCCCTGTACATATAGCATTAACTTACAAAGTCCAGCGACTGCGTCAACTTATTAAAAGTTAGCAAATGACACACGAAACGTTGCCAAACAAACAATTCGTTTCTGTAATAACTCCAAACAAATGAATATATGTGTTCTTTACCCCACTTGGCACCCCAATTCCCTCAACTGGTTCCGAAAGTGTGTTATTTTAAAATAAATAGTTTTGCTGTCAAATTAGCATCATCTGCTTAAATTAAATAGTGTCATTGAAAAGTACCATGACGGTTTGGGATGTAGGTACTAGGTGAAGATAAAGACAGACATCTTTGTCTCTACCTAAACATCCTAGAGGGCCATGAAAAGTACATTTCACTACACGTATTTTAAAATAATACATGTGTGCGTGGGCGTAAGAAAATACTCAGACTAAGTTAGTTTTGTGATTTGTAGAAGATATAGCTTTAAAAATATGTTATAATTATATACTTAAATTTATAGCAATCTTGCAATTCAAGTTTTTCAAAAATGTAAATATGTTTTAAGTTCGATAAAGAGCTGGTGTTTTTAGGAAGCAATATGTCAAGTCAAGTTTAACAAACTTATTGTTTGGCTAACAAACTTTTAGGAATTATTTTTACTCGCTTTACACTGTAAATAGCAAATTTGCCGAGCGAAATTTAGCAGAAGTTCAAAACTTTGTGTTATAAATTTATTAGCATAAAACACATTATTTAGTCTGACACTAATCCGGAAACTTTATCCAATGAAAATTTAATTTAAAAAATATCAAAGGAAAGTATTGTAAAGGTCAAATTTTTGCAGATATTATTAGATGTCGACGTTTCTGTCCCTAGATCACAAACAAACAAAATATTTATTCTGATTTATATAAATGTTCATTAAACTAGACCAGAGCAAAGTGAGCAAGCATTTTTAATTGCTCTGTGTTTTTATAGTACTCAGAAGTCCAGAGAATTGTAGATGTTCTTCATTTTTTAAATTCTTTGTATCTTAAAAAACGTATGCTGGTACAGTTTTTTTAAACAAGACATCACTAACAATTTGGGGCGTTATGTTCAACTTTTCAGCCAAATGGAAGTTCCACACTTTGTTTTATCTCGGTTTTTCACTTTCATATTTACGCTTTGGATTTTAGCGGTTCAAATATGCAGAATTGACGTGTACACCAGGAATATCTTAACTTTTTTTATCACGCGTTTTGTACGTATACTTTAAACGTGGGCGATGTTATGAGATGTCAAAACCGATAAAACGAAACGTCTGTGTTACCTTTCTTGCCGTATGTATTATGACTGTTAATGTCATGTCATATGGAGCGTACGATAAGCACTGACGCGCAATATAGTTAAATGTGTGTTGTCACATGGGCACTGATGGTCAGTTGGGTATGGTTTTGCATGGTTGCCAAATTTTGGTGTTTTGTTCACTACATTGCATTCAGTTTTTTAATGTCATCTCATGTATTAGTTAGGTTAGGAGTCAGAAAAAAACAACGAGGTATTTGAAAATGGTTACTTAATATATTTTTGTCTTTACTCTCCACTTAATAAGTCAAACAACGGCAGCAGTAACTTACCGGCTGATAAAATGCATGTTTATCAACCGACGGTTTGCATTCATGTGAAACCAATTTGTTTCCTACCGACTTTCAGCGCTAAAGGTGAGTTTCCTACACGGCTGCTAGTCGCCGGCACCTACGATCCAGACCACAGTAGCGGCGACTGGATACTATGGTTTTTAAACATGTTTGTTTTCCTAGAAGCAACTTAACCGATACTATAAAAACAACAAAAGCGTCGACAAATTAGTCGTACTAGCGACTGGTGTTTCACTCTCGGCTGGCGAGACTGAGACTTTTAAGGGTAAGGGTACAAACATAGTTAAGAGGCTACGTACCAAAAGCACGGCGCTTGATGCGTAGCTCGTCGCCTCTCTACTATGTTTGTAGTCTTAGGCCCGGTTGTACAATTACGACTTGAGCTTAGTTCAACGTTAAACCAAGCTCAAACTTCATTTTGATGACTAACAACAATGTAAAGGTGCTTTCAAAATAAAGCTTGAGCTTGGTTCAACGCTGAACTAAGCTTTAGTCGTAATTGTACAACCGGGCCTTAGTCTCGGTCTCGCAAGCCGAGAGTGAAACACTACTTGGAGGATAATCTTCCCTAATGGTACACGCCGATAGTCAACGCTGACCATCCGCTCCATACGATACGCCACTTGATTTAATCGTTTAAAATTTGGACAAATCCACTGTGTACTTTTAATAAATTCACGGTTTATTTCCACCACATGTATGACAGTATACATACTCTGCGTTCATTAAATTAACAGAAACTTCACGTAGCAAGTGTAGCAACAAAGTCTACTTAGAAATTATTAATTGTCCAAGTAGCCACTGTAAGTTTACTCACTTATTAAATTACAATAACGGTCGAGTTGTCGGTCAATAAAGTGAATGTACAGTTAAAAATTGCACATAAATTTATATTATTTACCCACATTTTTCCTATCACTCAAATATTTTTTTTATGTTGTCATGTCATCATTGCCTGAATAATATATAGTTCTTCCTTGAGGAAGACGCGACACGTTTAAGTGTCAAAACGGATTCGACAGACAAAAATTAGTCCTGACGTACCTACCTGAAGCGTCCTCAAAAAAAAAGGTTGGGAAATAAAATAAAAGGGTTAGGAGACGTTTTAAAAAATAGTTTATGATTAACAAATTAAGATTAAATTTTGGTAAATTTGTGTCATTACTGACTAGACAAAATGACATTATGATATTTCCCTTGAGGAGCACTTGAAATTTTTCTTGAGTAAAATATTAAGGCTTTAAATAAATACGGGACATATGTAGTGAGTTAATGGAATCGAACTGTATACAGGGTATTGTGGAATTGTAAGTAAAGTTATTGATGGTCGATTACACCATTAGTTAAGTCATACTTAAGTTATTGTCTACGATAACTTAAGCCTGACTTAAAGCGATCTTAACGAATAGTGCAATCCACCCTGAGTGTCTTCAAGAAACACTCTTTACATTATTTTTTGTATTGACCGTCTAAACAGTTGGGTAAGGAGCCCTAAAATCAGACCCAATTAGCTGGACGACCACCGAAAACCATGACTTGTATACCGATTTATTTTTATTATGGTTGTACATTTTTTTTCAATCTTGAATTTTTAAGATAGGTCTAATTTTTATTTCCCAACTTAAAAAATGACAGGTAGCATAGTCATAAATCACGGGTCACTGACCTCTACATGACATTTTAAATAAAAATAAACGCCTATGCCGTTATTTGTCACTCTTTCTTTAGGACTCTTCTATAGTCTATTTATTTCCAATTGGTACTAAATTAAAACATATACCTATAGACATTTGCCTAAATAGGATCGTATTTAGACGTTTATGATTCTATAAGGCAGCACAATTTTAAACAAGGCACAATAAGACAAGAGTTTACTAAGTATGACCCTGTTCAAGCCAAGTGTCCAGTTTTATGTCATTGTTTTTTCGAATTATTTAAAACATATGTTTTACTGTATTATTTTTGTTAATTATCTGTTTTTAAATATAGTTTTAAATCAGAAAGTATAATTTGTACAATCACTCGCTGGATGAACGTCACAGCATCTGACGTAGTTTTTGATTGGAATCATGTGGTTGATTAAATCGTATATTTTTTCAATTCTACCAAGATTCAAATAAGCCTTAAAAAGGGCATTTCTTTTTTTGCTGAATGATGAGACATATTTTCAGAAAGTGTTCCAACTTCCAACTAACTATTTTTCGCTTTCAAATCCCTTTTAACGTGTAAAATTAATATTTTTCGAAATGGTAAAGATTGTCAATTGACAGGACCCTTTAATGAATAACAGACCCACCTTATTTCTTTTTCTGTTATAATGTATTTGCGAGTTGTGACATGCAACCAGCCAGTAATTGTACAGACTACAGCAGCTTAAATAAATTTAGTTACTTATATCCAATAACCATGGCTTTCTAGAATTTAAAGAAGAGTAAGTGAAGGCTAGTTCATAAAAAAAATAAGAAAAAATTTAACTTTTACAACGTAGATGACGTAAGTCGCAGGCTGCCGCTAAGCACACTAATCGATGACAACGTTTTGTGAATTGACAAGCCAAACTAACCTTAAAATATATTAGGGAATCCAAACCACGTGATTCAATATGGCGGTTGTATGGCAAAAAGCATTGAGTCACCAGTTAAATGCCACCAGCAACATTATTTTTATGGTCACGTGTACCAATCACAAAGCAGTATTTGCCATCCAGCCGCCCTTTTGACACATCGTTGGATTGCCTAATTTAACACTATGTCAAGGCCTTGACGTCGTATCATGATTTTACAAACGAAACTAACCTCAAAATATATTTCAGTCTAATTTATTCGATTTTTTCTAAATGTTGGTAGAATCGAGACTATTTGTCAGATATTGCCTATTATATTTTTTGTCTATAAATCTTTTTATTTGTTTAATACTTTAAATCACTTGGGGCATCTAAGTCTGGGAAATCAATCTTTCGCACACTTTTTAGTAAAGTATCTGAGCACCTTTTAGCAACCATTTCATTTTGAAAAAAAAAATTGGTAAAGCATAACTTGAATTCACCTTAATATTACAAATATAAAAAAATAAGAGCCTCTGTACATTTGAACTAACTAATAAAATAAATTATTACCTTGATTTTTATTATAAATAATAAAAGTTATTAAGTTTGTAAGTGTATATTTTCTAAATATTATTAATCTTTAGTGAAACTAAGAGTTTTAGTTTTACCCAAAATATGTATCTAGGTTAGCACTTACTTCGTCTTTCTCTCCTGGCGAGTCGCCATTTTCAATTCTAAACCTCCTACAGTGCTCTTGGCCGTCCACTTCCGGTTGCTGCAACTAAAAGGACATCCAATTAGTCTAAAGGGAATTGTCTAACAGGAAAATGTTAATTGACAGAACAAAGTGTTCTTATAATAATAAAGGAAAATATATAAAATAGCCGCTTTACTAGTATAGCATAATACTAAGCATAGCTTAATATTAGTTAAAGTACAAGGTAATTCCTTAGGTGCGGTCCCTTTTGGGTTTGTAGCTTTAACTTCGAATCGGTAAAATTTGCCCTACAATTTATATTTAAAGGATATTATTCAGATACATAGGTTTTTTAATCCACAGATTGTTCCAGTGATAAGACAAAGTAAAATAAAAACTTTGTGAATACAAAAAACTGTAAATAGAAGAATTATACGAGATCCGCGAAGAGACTTGTTATAGTGATAGTGTGTATATAGGTCGTCTAGATTAGGTTAGGTAAGAGTGGCAAACCTTTGGTTTTGAACAAAACAGTCTCACGTAGTCCTATTAGGTCCGTTGTGATACCACAGGTGTTCCGTAGAACCCACCTTCATCAGATCTCTGATGGCTAGTGCGGCGTACATCGCAGAAGGATTTTAACAACCTATTCAAACTAGTCACTATACTATTCAGAAACCTGCTCAGTCGTCCAAGTTGTAAGTTGCTTAGTTCCTTCAGGCCCAGTTTTTTTCCTGCTTGTTAGGGTGACTGTTAAGGTAAACCGATTGTTAAAGTTAGGTTTTTTAACCAATTGTTTGTCTTTCCAACGGGATAAAAGCTGTTTAACAAAGGGATCAATTGCCAAGAAGTGTGTCCAGCTGTTAATTCGCTAACAAGGAGACGAACCGAAACGAACACAAACCGACCGGAAACGATTATTACTACCTATACCTAACCTGTCTTTTTTTCTTGCGAATTCATTTGCATTTTTGATTTTTTTCTTCGTCTTATCAAACAATAGTAAAGTTTTAATTTAAACCATGATAGAAATAAACGTTAACGTTTTCGATTCCGACAGTGATGATGATGATATTGAAATTCACAAAAACCGAAAACAAATCGTCCAACCGTCGTCGCTTGATCCAACAAATAACAAAATAACCTCACAAAAATATTGAAACAGGCAAAAAAGTCGCTAAATTTTTGAAAACATTTTATTAGCAGAATGCCAAAAAAAATTTCCGGGAAATCGGTTCTGCATATTCAATAACCAAAAAATCGATTGTGACATACATCACGTATTTGGATGAAAACGAACGAATGAAGTAGTTTTTTCTACAATTATTGACAACCGAAAATAGTAGTTTGTACAACAAGGATATGATAAACGGCATTAGGGTTGTGGACTTACGCATTGTCTTTATTTGTTTTGAACCACTACGTTTTAACTAGTAAGTATTTCCAGTCGTCTTCAGGTGAATACTAAGGATATGATGTTCATTTCGCACGAGAAAGTAAATTGATCAAAGGCTGGGTATTTTATTTTATTAGCCTTACTTAGTTTCATTTCGTATCTTTAAAGAAGGAGAATAAAAAAGAGTAGAATTGCTGTATCACTTGGTTATTGAGATTTCTGGCAAGCGATACAACATTCTGCATAGATGCCGATCTTGCGTCCGTGGCTAAAAAGTCAAAGATTAGCATAGTTCTCATAAATTCACGGGATAGAAAGGCCGCATTTTCTGGTTATTGAGATTTATCGCCCTCGCCCGCTACACGATACTATAATGCTGCGTTACTTGGATATTGAGATTTCTGGCAAGTAATGCAACGTGTGCCGGTTGCACCCGTATAAACGTCTCCCCATAGAAATACCCAATAAAAAGTAAACACTCTGACTCCCAGGCTCGATAACCCGTTTGTTTTTTCTTCGTACATATTATGTAAGTCCCGGCACCGTTAAAGAAACCATAACCTGTAATTTAGGCGTCAATAAACACTTAGTGAACAGAGCATAGTTTGAATTAAACGACCGCAGCAGCACGACAAACCGTTTCTACCTCTTCAGGGTTAAACTGCGCAGACAATATTAAGACCCCTCCGACAACTACTCTGGCAAACCGAAAGTAGTTCCTTTGCTACTATAAAACCAAAGGGTGGCGCTCGAGGCAACCCGTCAAACCGACAAGGGGCGTAGTCTCTGCGCACGCGCAGAAAATACACCCCTTAATCGAAGTAAGAACCTTATAATAACATAAAACATAATATGATTTTTTTTTTGTGAAAGAAAGAAAAATAATTAATACTACAAGGCTTAAATCCTTCAAATAATATTTTTCGTAATTAACAGTTTTATATCGAACGTTGTCAATTTTTAGAGAACAAACTACGTTTTCTATGAGTACATATGTAGTATTCTTGCAACGTATTTGAAGCCTGCTTTGAAAAATGCCGAATAAGGTATTTTCGTCTTTTTTGTTCGTCAATTTATCATCAAGAGTAAGGGACCCACAGTTTCCATTGTTCATGTTTTTCTTTCTATAATTGCGTTTCTTTTTTGGGTTTCGACGTACTTACAATTTTATCTCGTTGGCATGAAAAATGTGGAAGATGGCAGAAAGTGTGGCGAGTGCTCTTGTGCCCTTTTGTTATATATTTACAATGAACTTATCCCGAAAGATAAGATTTTATTTTTTTATCTAACACTTCTTTTCTAGATACCTTCATGCTATAAAGTAACAATATGTTTACTACCGACCCATTAACATTTTTAGTTATACAGGCTGTCCCGAAATTAGCGTGCAATATTTCAAGGGCGTAAAGTAGGTACATTTAAAGATATAACAAAAATGTCCCCGAGAAATGCTTCTTAAAAGGGCTAGAGCCTCTCAAAGAGGGTTAGGGGGAACGTTTTTTTTTTTAAGAAACTCTAGCCCCATACAGAAGCATTTCTTGGAGTATGTTTATAGGACATTTTTATCATATTTTTTAGGTAGTTTAAACAAGTGACTTGTTCGTTACCTTTACCATTGTCAACATGTCTTTTTAAATCAAATATGTTTTATGTTTTGTTTCGTGTTGTCTTTTTACAATTTTAATATTGTTTTTGAAACATTGTGTGGACGAAATGCCATTCCACCTTGAGGATATCATTGTATACTGACGAATAGCACTGAAGATGGCGAAAGCCGAAAGCGCTCTGCTAAGATTTTAACAAAATAAAATTTTTTACACGTAATACAAACCCGACTCTCTTCTTTTCTTCAATTTTACCCTACGTGTACACAGCCACAACGAATTTTCTTTAAAAATATTACACGCTAATTTCGGGACCTCCTTTATATTGGTATAAATAACCGTATATTTTACAGTACCCACTTTAAATAATCTATAGTTGTATACTTATTATCGTTGACAATATTTATATCACCTTTATAGAAACCTTTTAAAGCACTAAAATGGCGGAGTTACACCTATTTTAGTAATATTAAATAACTTTAGAATTTATTAACTATTCATTTAAATATTTTCTCTGAAATACTGTGAATTAAAAAATTGATACTGATCACTGATTTTTTTAAATATATTATTTTTATATTTTTTCTCTCCCTCTTCTCATAAAAATGGTATCTTGACTTGTTTTCTTACGGTAGACTGTTTTCGTTGTAATAAATTAAATAATAACTACCGATAAGAATACATTTTTTATTTTTTAAAACTATTTTGAACAAAAAAAAATTAAATTAACTATAGAAACATTCGCGGCAAGCGGACAACTTCATTAAATTAACTCCCGCAAGTATACAGGGTGATTCCTAAGTTTATACTTCTTTGTTAGCTATGTATAGAAGGCATTAAAATAAACAACATTTTCAAATAGGTACCTTTTTTAAAAAAACTTAGAAATAGGCGAGATACAGAAGTAAAAATCTAAGTGCGGGCCTGGTCATCAAAACGTTGCCTGCTATACTTTATGTTGTTTTTGTCTTATTAGTCATGCAATTTAGGGGTCGGTGGTCAATTATTTATGTGGCAATCTGCTGCTGTGTGATTTTCTAAGCAAGTTAATTTTAAATTGGTGACACGTGAAAATGGTTAAATTTGAAAACAATATACTAGTAGGTGCTAATTTACGGTGAGTATCTTCAAAGTGCGGCTGCTACTTCGAGATTATACGCGAACGCTTTCCCTCAGCCACAACGAATTTTCTTTAAAAATATTACACGCTAATTTCGGGACCTCCTTTATATTGGAATAAATAACCGTATATTTTACAGTACCCACTTTAAATAATCTATAGTTGTATACTTATTATCGTTGACAATATTTATATCACCTTTATAGAAACCTTTTAAAGCACTAAAATGGCGGAGTTACACCTATTTTAGTAATATTAAATAACTTTAGAATTTATTAACTATTCATTTAAATATTTTCTCTATTTCACAACTATATAGAGGGTGATTCAGTGAAAGTTGATAGTTCTTTTTTAGCTGTGTATAGAAGGCATTAAAATAAACAACATTTTCAAATGCATTTTTTCAAAAAACTCAAAAATAAAATACTTTTACAATAATTTATTACACTATGGATCAAATACGGCCCTGCCTACCTTACCTGTTAAATAACATTAAGAAAACTTCGAAGTGTAGGATGAGCCCGCAAGTGAAAGCGTTCTGCGTATAATCTCGAAGCAGCAGCCGCACTTTGACGACACTCACCGTAAATTAGCACCATATCTACTAGCTCATTGCTTTCCAATTTTACCATTTTCACGTGTCACCAATTTAAAATTAACTTGCTTCAGAAAAACATATCGCAGCGGATTGCCAAATAAATAACTGAACACCGACCCGTAAATAACATGACTAATAAGACTAACCATATAAAGTATAGCAGGCTACGTTTTGATGGCCCGCATTTTTTACTTCTGTATCTCGCCTATTTTTAAGTTTTTTGAAAAAAGGTATTTGGAAATGTTGTTTATTTTAATGCCTTCTATACACAGCTAAAAAAATATATGAACTTAGGAATCACCCTGTATAGCCTTTATAAAAATGTAATTTAAGTATTGTGGCCACCTGAACTAACAAAACCAGAATTAATTTATTTCTGTCTTTCTCTCTTTGATTATTTTTAGAATTTTGGTCTCTATTATTTTTTTAATGATGTCGATCGTCTCTAAAATACCCTTTTTTTTATTGTATTGCCATAAATAATTAAAAATTGTATATAAATAAAAAGTTTTTTAATAATTAAAAAATTCTTGAGAAAACAGTTACTCATGTAATTATATGACTTTTTTTGATTAAGTATAATAGAATTTTAGCCACGTTTCTCAAAATATTGAAATTTTTGCCCACGTGTAAACATCATCCATTTTATTAACAAATCATTTATAGCTGGAAGTAGACTAATTTAATTACCTTTATACAGGGTGATTCACGTTGAGTGGCCTATTAGAAGATCTCGGAAACGAGTAACCCTATTTTTCTAAAAATTTAATAGCAGGCATAATTGGTTTTGAGCTTTTAAAACATTATATTTTGACGTTTTTATTACTTCCGGTTATACCGGAAGTTAATGCCAACTTTGCTATTTCAAATGGAACACCCTGTATATTTTAGCATTTTTGATTACCTTCTTGAAATGTAAATAACTTTTGTTAATAATAATCTATTCCTATCTCTAACCGTTTTTGAGATATGAATTATAAAAGGTTTCCTTGTGTAAAAACGCTCCGAGAAGGAAGTTTAGTAACTCTGAAACTAATAAAGGTAAACATTTAAAATTTTCTAAGCTTTCAAGTAATACATAGATCTTTAGTTTAAATTACTTAGGTTTCACGTTTTTTATACAGGGAGTTCTTAAAATTATGCCAATGTTTCCATTTAAATAAATGTGCAAAAGTCAATTTTTGCAAATGGAACACTCTATTTTTTAGCTTACTAACGCGTAGAGAATTAAATTTTCTATCTAAGTGCCTAATATGTTACAATTCACATTTTTAGTCGTTTTGGAATTATGAGCAATTTAAATAAAAAATCTTAAAATTTCCTTTTGTGTTAATGCGACATTATTTGAAAAGAAGGCTTCGACTGGGATTTTCGTTTGACTTTGAGCTTTGTTGCCATTTGTTATTAACTGCCTATGTTCGTTGCTTAGCTATTTCTCATTCAAAGCTCATAATTCCAAAACCACTAAAAATGTGGATTGTAACATATTAGGCATTTAGATAGGAAATTTAATTCTCTACACGTTAGTAAGCTGAAAAAATAGGGTGTACCATTTGCCAAAATTGACTTATGCACGTTTATTTAAATGGAAACATTGGACCAATTTTAAGAACTCCCTGTATAAAAAACGTGAAACCTAAGTAATTTAAACTAAAGATCTATGTATTACTCGAAAGCTTAGACAATTTTAAATGTTTACCTTTATTAGTTTCTGAGTTACTAAACTTTCTTCTCGGAGCGTGTTTACACAAAAAAATCCTTTTATAATTCATATCTCAAAAACGGTTAGCGACAGGAATAGATTATTATTAACAAAAGTTATTTAGATTTTAAGAAGATAAACAAAAATGCTAAAATACACAGGATATTTCATTTGTAATAGCAAAGTTGGCATTAACTTCCGGTATAACCGGAAGTAATAAAAACGTCAAAATATAATGTTATAAAAGCTCAAAGCCAATTATGCTTGCTATCAAATTTTTAGAAAGATAGGGTTACTCGTCTCCGAGATCTTCCTAATAGGCCACTCAACGGGAATCATTCTGTATTATCTAAAGGAAATCATATAAATTATGGTTTTGTTTATACAGGGTACTTCATAATTGAATGCTAGTCTATAAAGGCGATAATACTTGGATGATTTTAGGAAAAATTCTTTATATGAACATTGGTTCGCAACCGATTTATTTCTGAGATACAGGATCTTCAAATTTAAGGAAAAAATTATTTTTTTCCCGATATCTCTAAAACTGCTTTGTAAATTTTTTCAATTTCGGTACATGCAAAGTACGCATAGGAACGCATTTTTCCAAGATAAAGGTTTTTTAAGTTTTCATCAATGGCGCCCCTGTTAACATGCCCTGAAATACTGTGAATCAAAAAATTGATACTGATCACTGATTTTTTTAAAGAAATATCATTTTTATATTTTTTTTTCTCTCTTCTTATAAAAATGGTCTCTTGACTTGTTTTCGTTGTAATAAATTAAATAATAACTACCGATAAAAATACATTTTTTATTTTTAAATACTATTTTGAACAAAAAAAAATTAAATTAACTATAGAAAAATTCGCGGCAAGCGGACAACTTCATTAAATTAACTGTTGAAAAAGTCCGCCTTCCGCAAGTATACAGGGTGATTCCTAAGTTTATAATTCTTTGTTAGCTATGTATAGAGGGCATTTAAATAAACAACATTTTCAAATAGGTACCTTGTTTAAAAAAAATTAAAAATAGGCGAGATACAGAAGTAAAAATCTAAGTGCGGGCCTGGTCATCAAAACGTTGCCTGCTATACTTTATGTTGTTTTTGTCTTATTAGTCATGCAATTTACGGGTCTGTGGTCAATTATTAATGTGGCAATCTGCTGCTGTGTGATTTTCTAAGCAAGTTAATTTTAAATTGGTGACACGTGAAAATGGTAAAATTTGAAAACAATATACTAGTAGGTGCTAATTTACGGTGAGTGTCGTCAAAGTACGGCAGCTACTTCGAGATTATACGCGAACGCTTTCCCTCAACGGGCAAGTTAGGCGGGACCGTATTTGATCCATAGTATATTAAATGAATGTAAGTACCTTATTTTTGAGTTTTGATACATTCATCTTCAGAAGATGAATGCTTCTGCATTCGAAACATGTAGAGAATTTTTCAACCCTTTAAAATAATTTTTCTTTAATATAAAAGTGGAGGAAGACTTTGTGTTCTTATTCCTTTCCTTCAATAAAACAACTGGCAACGCTACGTATAACGATAGAGACGACCTATTATTCTTTTGTGACCGATTTGGGGATGTGATCGATCGTTCTCTTATAACTGGAGAATTAGGCCCCTGGAGTATTTTTTTATAGCTTCACAGGAAATTATGGGAAACCGCATCCCAATTCTTCGTCGGTTTGAATTGGTCGACTAAGGTCTCAAGATGTCCCAAAAAATCCAAATTGTCTAGGTCTGGGGACTTGGAACTGGAAGACGTTCCTGTGTTTATGCGCGACGGTGCACTTGGACATTTCAGTGCGTTGGCACGTGCATCTTTAGATCAAAACTATAATAATCGCTGGATAGGTCGTGGGGGAACAGAGTGGATATTTTTTTGGGGACATCTAAGACCTTGGTTCATAGTCAAGCAATTTAAACCGAGGGAGAATTGCGAAACCGCATTGTAGTTTTCTGTAAATCTATAAGAAATACTCCAGGAATTTTCCAAATAGTACGTGAGTCGATGAAAAAAAGGGCTGAAGCGTGCATACTTACAGGAGGCGGACATATTCAATAATTAATTTAATGTAGTTGTTCGCTTGCCACAAATTTTTTTCTAGTTAATTTAATTTTGTTCTTTTTTTTTGTTAAAATAATATGCATAGTTATTATTTTATTTTAGTTTTAAATCGAAAGTCGTCTACGAAAAAAAGTCAATACATTATTTTTATGGGAAGATAGAGGAATCCAAAAAATAAAATTGATTAAAAAATCATCGTATAATTTTTTTTTGAATAAAAATATTTCAGGGCATGTTAACAGGGATGTCACTAATAATAATTTATGCGTACTTTGCATGTATCCAAATTAAAAAAAAATAAAAGCGGTTTTAGAGATATTGAAAAAAAAAATATTTTTTAATTTTAAAACACCCTGTATCCCATAAACAAAGCGGTTGCGTACCTATGTCCATATAATTTTTCTTAAAATCATCCAAGCATTATCGCCTTTTGGGATTAGCATTTAATTATGAAACATCCTGTACATACATACCTACTTTTAATTTTATAATGTCCGTAAAAAGTTATTAGTTCGTAGACGTTGTTTTAAGTTTATTTTTTTAAAGGCGATACATGTTTGACTGCACACATCGTTACCAAACTTCTGCCTAATAGGTGATATTTATGTTAAAAGGTAATAATCAAAAACGCATCGACAAAAAAAAATATTTTAAATAAATAGTTTTCACTCAGTGTTTCTTTGTGTGCAGTTTACGCATGAGTTATTATTTGGGTCATCTCTATAAAGCACTACTATGCATCTCTATATTTTATATCTGCAAACAAAAAACTGCAAAGTTTCATTTTTTCCAGGTCGCCGAATCAAATAGGATGCGGTTGGGTATTAAAAGGTGCAATTAAAGCGAAATAAAAGAAGATAATGAGAAACAGCGAGATGCAAAGCCTGATAAAGTTAGATGTATGGCAGCATGAAAATATATCCGAATATTTATTTTCTGGATGAATTTTAAAAATCTAATATATAGGTAAGTTAATATTATTATTATTAATAATAAATTAAAATTCAGTGACATTCATCTATATATGAGTGGATGTTAAAGTGCAGTAGGGTATTTGCCATATCTAGAGCTTTCTCTTACCAAGTTACAAGCTGTTGACTTGGCGGCGCGCGGATGATGTTAGGTTATCCGTCTTGCCTTAAGTTAAGGGCTGTATATCCAGCGTCTGTGCTACTTACCACTTTTTGAAGAATTTTCCCATTCGATTCTTGGAAGTATTTTCTCATAGAGGTCTCTTACGACTTGCACAAGTTATATATATATATATATATATTAATAAGGCCTCTTCCTCCCTCCTTTCGTTTAAGGTAGATTCTTTTAAGTGCAGCGTGGGTGGTGGAATCTGAATTTTGTTAGCAGCCTGCGCGTAAGCCTATTTAGTTCGTGCAAATTCATGCCTAAATACTTTAGGATTCCGATAGTATTATTATTATTATTATTATTATTATTATTATTATTATTATTATTATTATTATTATTTTTCTTAATGTTAGTTTTCACAGCTTTTTGTTGGTATTGCTGGTATTATATACAGTACAGAGAAGAAATTCATCTTAACCTGTACTGTTTAGAAACTTCCGTACTATATGGCATGTTTGGAGGATGACGCTTTTCTGAATTAGTTGGTATAAATAATCTGATAGGCCCAGTTTTTCCAAGTTGGGCTTAACATTTTTCGTCATAGCTCCCTCCACCGATATTATGATCGGAATTATGTCTATTTTATCTAGCTTCCATATATTTTTAATCTCTATAGTCAAATTCGAGTACCTACTTGGTCTTCGTCTCCGATTCGGTTTTAGAGAGGTTGCGTGTTAGTGGGCAACCTATATCGATTATGAAAGCTTTCTTGGTGTTTTTTTCGATGAGAAGAATATCCGGACGGTTGTGGTCTACTGTTCTATCCGTTATTATTGGCCTGCCCCAGTATAAGAGATATTCAGGGGATTCAAGGACTGGCTCGGGTGAGTATTGGTAGTATGGTGGGAGGTTTTCCCTTAGCCCAAGTTTATGGGCCAGTTACTTGTAAATGATCTTAGCCACCTGATTATGTCTCCCCAGGTAAACGTTGGGGGCCATAGCACCACACCCCGCCGTGATATGTTCTATCGTTTCTCCGGGGCAATTGCATTTTCTGCACACATCTTCCACATTTCTTTTCAAGATGACTTTTTCATAGTTTCGAGTTCGAATGACACGGTCTTGGATAGAGATTATAAAACCGTCTGTTTCAGCGTAAAGCTGCCTTTTCTCTAACCAATTCAGTGACATTTCTCTATCTATGAGTGGATTTTAAAGTGCAGTAGGGTATTTGCCGTGCAGAGCATTCTCCTGCCAAGTTACAAGTTGTTGACTTGGCGGCGCGCGGATGATGTTGGGTAATCCGTTTTGCTTTAAGTTAAGGGCTGTATATCCAGCGTCTGCTGCTACCACTTTTTTAAGAATTTCCCCCTTCGATTCTTGGAAGTATTTTCTCATAGAGGTCTCTTGCGACTTGCACAAGTTATATATATTAATGAGACCTCTTCCTCCCTCCTTTCGTTTTGTTATTATTATTATTATTATTATTAATATTATTATTATTATAATAAAATGTCGTTATTTCCAACTCGGCTCTGCAGCTGATTCAAACCGAACATCTTACAAATGTTACAATTAGAGAAATTAATTATAACTCATATTAGATATACATGGTGTTGTGTGTATGACGCATTATATTTAAACGCGTAAAATCTGATATGACGAAATTCGAGGAAAAAATATTCTTAACTGTCGCATCTCTACAATAAACGAGAAAATTAATCATGTATTTTTTTTGGTATTACGGCTTGATCACGTCGCCACTGGAGAAGTTAAAAAGAAATAGTAATAATACAAGAGTAACATGTGTTTGTTTTTATTTGAAATATTTATTATTTAGGGTCAATGACCCGTGATTATCTGCTCTAAGGTAAAAAAAAAAATTAAACGTACCTCCTTAAAAAATTTACAACCATAGTAAATACAAAGGCTATAAATCCAATCTACGAATAAAACTTTTATCCCAATTTACTATGTTTACTGACAACATAAACACAAAACACAACTGTGCCAAAATAACATGCCATTAAGAAACTACACATTAAAAATTATTTGTTTACCCGCAAACATTTAAATAGTTCGAAAGGAAATTAACACAACCAAACAAAAAAAGAACGACCAACGTCATTATTTTATTTAAACACGACCACTCATTTCGTTCTTATTTCGCGAAGCAGCTTTCAACGACGCGTGCGTAATATAACTGGTTTAAATTTTCTTTATGGGCCTCCGGCAAATCGGCCTTATTTGAGTGGTATTACAAGCAAATTTTGAGACTGTCGTTTTAAACATATAAAGTATGGCGTGTTTACGATACCCAAGGACTCCCCAATTTAAATACTGTGCTTCTATTCCATAACACCCTGTATACATTGAAATGTGTAATAACAAAAACAAGATAATAACTAACATCCATAAGGATCTCTTTAAGATGTAGCCAAAACCTAGGTTATTTAGTATCACAGAAAAAAAAACAATATAAAAACCGCACAAAAAATTAAACTGTGGGGGAGGCAGTGGTTGCGAGGGAAGAGGGAGGGCTGGCCCAAAATTGTAAGGGATTTTTCCTTTAAACGCAGCTGTACAACTGACACTAGGTCCGTTAAATAATATAGTATTTAATCTTTTAGAATCAATGTTTTAATTATTATCTAATGTAAAAAAATACCTACTTTTATTTGCAGCATTATTTAAAATGTTATTAAATATTTTAAAAAATGGACTATTTTATATCTTAAAATATCTATATTCAGTTAATTGCATACTGGCAGCTTTGTTTTAAATTTTTGGATTTGGATAAAGATACTCTATAATTCGTCTATAGTTGTCAAATAATGAGTTCTTAATGACTTCATTATCTCCAAATCCTTAGGCTCTAAAGTATTAATTAAGTGAAGTTACGAAACTACTAATAAATAAAAAAAAACCTATCGCTACTTACTTAAATAAAAACATTAAGAATATTATCAGAAGTAAATCTTTAGAAGTACCAAATAAATTTTTATGAAACTTTCGTCGTTATCTTTTTTTATTGTTTTACGGAGACACTTAAGTGTCACACTAAAACAGTATAAAAATATTAGGATAATATCCAGGATTTATGACTTCGGTGTTTTTGGTTAAAAACTTTAAGAAATTGGTTGAGATTGGTCATAGAAAATTACACAATTATTGTGAAAATAATATTATAGGTTAGAAAGCAAATCGCAAAATTTAACTTTAATAATATATAATAAAAAAATATTATATAATATACAATGTGGTCATTTTTTTTTCTAAAAGTGTAATTTAGTTGGGTTTAAGGGTTTATAAAAAGTGGGTATTGCAAAAATATACTAAAAATTTTGACTAAATCCTATTGGCTGGCGAGGACATAGATTAAAATGGTCCGAATATGAAAAACCTTATATGGACATAGTATAAGTTCGAATCATTGTAAGTAGTGTACCGATTGGCGCAGAGTGACATGGAATAGAGCTTCGGACATAGAATACTTTGATGATAAAATCTCAATTAAAAAAAAAGGACATAGAATAACCTGGTTCTCGGGCGACGAAAATCCGCTAGTAAAATAAAATTAACAGACCTAAATACAGCCACTGCCAAAAGTTAGTGCATCCTATTGTTCATATCACTTAGAATGGATGACACGGCAGGTCAAAAAATCAAAAAATTGTACAAGAGTAAAGTACCCTTTTTCAGAATATACAGCATAATGTTATTCAGAACAGTTATTAAGAATTAAAAGTTTTGTAGGTGAATGGAAATAAAATAATACTTTTTTACTTCCATTCACCTAAATTTCAATGGATTTCCACCAAGTATCGACCGATTCAATCAAATTATTAAAAGTTATACCTGCATACTGGCCTCCTAAGAAAAAAGCTCTTTTTGAGAAACATCAATAATTTATTAAGTAATTTGTACCTACATTTAAAAAAATCTTCAAAAAAAAATTTGCACTTTAAATAAGTTTTTATTATGCTATATAATCATTGCTAATGTTTTACCATGTTAAAAATAATTTATGTAAAATTTTAAAGTTGTGTTTAATATCGTTGCAACAAACAGGAAATTTGTGATTTATTAAAAAATTTAAAATAAAAATTAATTTTACGAATATGTTTAAATTTGAACAAAAGCAAAATTGATTTTGATGAACTTATAAAAGTGTTTAGGGTAAGCATTAAAAAATATATATTTTTAAAGAAAATTCCAAACAACTTTTCTTTATATCATTTTGCTGAATTTTCTGAAACTTTATTCTTGAACAATTTTTATATGCACCAATTTTTGCCAATATTTTTATTGCGTTATTAATAAAAAAAAATCCCGTATGTTGGACACTTAAATGATCACACAGTATGTATATATTAATATATAAAAAAATATATAAAAAATAAATAGCTCTTAACTATCAAAGTGTTTAAACAATTTTGTTTTTAAGCGTATTATCTTGTAAGAACTGGATTCGTTCATTTTCATAAGACATTAGGATTTAAAACTTTTTATAGTTATATTTTATATCGGAATGATTTTTGATCGATTATTAACTAAAAATATGCCACATTTAAAATGTTTAAGACAGATAGTCACTATAAAAATAAATTAATTGGTTCAGTCGATACTAGGTGGGAATCTATAACTATAATATTATGAAATACGGTAAAGCAAAGTTGACCTAAGTAAATTTTCACAATATTAAAAGAAAAATGATTCGCGAACACGCTGTAGCTTCGTCCGATGATAAAAGTAAAAGTTAAAAATAAATAAAAGGTGCAATAAAATTAGATAATTGAAGATATACTTAAAAACAGTGGAAGGGTTACAATATCGGGAAATCTAAAAGATGGTTCAGTTTAATTAAATTAAGTACAATAACAAGTATTTTACAAAATCTTTAATTATACAACAATAATCAACAGAATAAATTTAACAAAGCTGAAGTATTTAAATCTGTTTGTTCATGAAGTAAAATTCTTGTGTTTTTAAGTTTACTTGTTTCCATAAATTCTAACAAATTTAGTTTTAAGTCTTTGTTTTCTGTATGTAAAATTTCAAAAGATAGATTGAAAATATTTTGAAGTCTTTTTGAATATATTAACAGCTTACATATAATAATATCAAGTTTATTATAGAACAAGAAATTGACAACCTAATTCATTTCCTCGATTTAAATATTAAGAGAGAAAATGTAAGACCCGTTTTCGTTGTTTTCCATAAACCCTCTCACACTGATACTGTCATGCACAACTCTTCTTGCCGCTCTTCGTTTTTCCTAGAATTAAAACCGCTGATAAATTTAAATTCGTCACTTTTTTTCGACCGCCTATCAAAATAATTGAAAGTTCTCTTAATAAACTTAACATAAATGTGGCTAATAACTCGATAGGCAAATTTATCAAAAACAATGAAACCAAAAGCGATAAAACAAAAAGTCTGAGGTTTATAAATTAAAAGTCAACGATCTTAAAACATACATTGACCAAACGGGTAGACATTTTAACAAAATAATACACTATAACAGTTTTCTAAAAAATAAAACTCAAACTATGCTAACCATTTACTATAATTCAATCAACATAATTTTGATCCATTTTTTAAACTCTTACATATAGGTAACAAAGATTTAACACTAAATTTGTTAGTATCTATGAAAATAAATAAACTTACATATACGGACCTGTTACATAATAACCAAATAGATTTAAATAAACTGCTGAACAATTGCTTTCGAGCAAGAAAAATTTCACCTAAATTTAACAGTCAATATTTTCTGAACCAGATATGATATCGATCTACGGTTTTGAATGGTTGATAGATTCATCCCTTGGAAAACAATTGTCAATATTGAATTTTCTTTAACTGCCAGAAAATTTTATATACAGGGTGTTAAAGAAGACGATGATTTTTGCTCCAATTTTAATGGCGTGTAACTTTCACAATAATATATTCAAATTTTATCATTCTATGTCAATTGAATCACTGGTTCATAGCAAAGAAAGTTATTTAGCAAGCAAGGTTTTTCAAAAAAATCGGTTTTCATTAAAATATAGCAGATATCAAAAATTTGACAAATTACTTTCTTTGCTATGAACCAGTGATTCAATTGACGTAGAGTGATAAAATTTAAAAATGGTATTGTGAAAGTTACACGTCTTTCAGGTTGGAACAAAAATCATTGTCTTCTTTAACACCCTGTATATAAAATGTTCTGACAGTTAAAGAAAATCCAGTATTGACAATTGTTTCCCAAGGGATAATTCTATCAACCATTTAATACGGTAGGTCGATATCATATCTGGTTCAGAAAATATTAACTGTTAAATTTAGGCGACATTTTTCTTGCTTAAAAGCAATTGTCCAGCAGTTTAGTTCACTATTGTTAAATTTATTCTGTTGATCATTGATGTACATCTAAAGATTTTGTAAAATATCTATTATTGTATTATATAATTTAATTTTACTAAAGTTTCTTTTGGATCTTCCGATATTGTAAACCTTTCCACTGGTTTTATGTAAATCTTCAATAATCTAATTTTATTGCACCCTTTATTTATTTTGAATTTTTATTATTATCATTGTCATCTAATGAAGTTAAGGTAAGGTGTTAGCGAAACTCGTCATCCTTTTTAATATCTTGGAAATATACAAGTGAACTTTGTTTTCCTGTATACTGTATGTGATATTATTACTATAAAAATAAATGAATCCCATTATTTCATTCGACACCCATGTATGTAAAATTTTTTTTTTTAGAGATTTACTGAATAATTTGTTCTTGCACGTCATGTCAGTTATTGTCTAATTAGAATAATTTTGAATGTAAGTATTATTTTAAGCGAATGCGATTGTTTTTTATTAAATTTGCTTTTTGTGTATTCCTTTAGGAAAACATTTTTTTTCCTTCAGAAAATGTTATTAGAATAAATAAGAGAACGAGGAGGGCAACCAACGGGGACTTCTTCCCTTGCCCAAAGATTTGTTTAAGCCCAAAAAACTTGTTTATTTTTTTAGCAGCTACAGGGTTCAACGATAGAGGCTAATGGACACTCTCCAGAAAAGCAATATATCGACAATAAAGTAGAAAGAAAATGGTAATGAATTTTTTCATTCCGTATTTTTGTGATGCCTGTCCGTTTGATTTTATTTTTATTACGTGTCTCTAAGGGTTTTATTTTATTAAAATATATCTTGAAGATAGTCGCTCTAATAATATATTGTTAAAGGTATTTGTTTATTTAATATACCAAACCAAACCAACATTTTACATTTTTACATCTTTACATCTTAAAATTTTTACATTTTTACACATTTATATTTTTACTGGTATTAGGATTGAAAAATAGCACCTCGAGCAAACATTTTTACGTACGAACGATTAAAATTAACTATATTATCATCACCATTGGCGGAGATACATTTTATTTGTTATGTTATGTTAACTTCTTCTGGTTTGTAAGAAATCCATATCTTTTTCTTTAAAATCAATTATTTATTTATTTATTTAAGATACACCATTCCACAGAAAAATCCAATTAGTGAATGGGTATATACACTAATATTAAATATCATTTTTTATACAGGGTGTCCGGTAACTTATGGGCCGTAGAGTAACTGAAGATACTAGACATTAGCCGAATAAGTCATATAAAGTTTTTCGGATTGTTACTCGTTCTAGAGATACAGGGTGTTGAAAGTAAAAGTTTATTCTCGAAAATAAGCCATAATTTTAAAACGGTTTAATGAATCGAATTTAAAGTTGGCAATGTTATGTTTTTATGAGCAAGAAATAAGAAATTGTAGAAATCTTTAAGTTTGACACTAGAGGGCGCTAGTTGCATACACTGGGCTTCATAAATCTATGATTTTTTTTCTTACCTGTGATATTAGGTGTTTTTCAATTATAGTTTCTTAAAAAAGGGTATTTTCTGAGTGAAAAAGGTGTACTTGATTGATCTTAATATTTTTAATGGTTTTCGAGATATTTCCCTTTAAACATCCCAAAGCATAAAAAAACATAGTACATAATTAAATTAATAATACATAAATTATATACACCCTGTATCTCTATAACAAGTAACAATCCGAAAAAACTTATATGACTTAATCGGCTTAGTTTGATATCTAGTATCTACTATAAGTTTTTGTTTTGATAATTAAAATAATAATTTAATTATGTACTAGGTTTTTTTATGCGTTGGGATGTTTAAAGGAAAATATCTCGATAACCGTTAAAGATATTAAGATCAATTAAGTACACCTTTTTCACTCAGAAAATGCCCTTATTTAAGAAATTATAATTAAAAAATACCTAATATCACAGGTAAGAAAAAAAAATCATAGATTTATGAAGCCCAGTGTATGCAACTAGAGCCCTCTAGTTTGAAACTTAAAAATTTCTACAAATTCTTATTTCTTACTCATAAAAACATAACATTGCCAACTTTCAATACGATTCATTAAACCGTTTTAAAATTATGGCTTATTTTCGAGAATAAACTTTTACTTTTAACACACGTATCTCTAGAACGAGTAACAATCCGAAAAAACTTATATGACTTAACCGGCTTAGTTTGATGTCTAGTATCTCCAGTTACTCTACGGCCTATAAGTTACCGAACACCCTTTATATTTAAAATAAGCAATAATAAGTACAAAAAGGACACAATAAAACTAATAAGTAGAATGTACACTTTCGACCATGGAAAAATATTTAAATGAGACTTATCCTGGCTGACCTGCAGTTAAATAGGTATATCAAACGTATTTTGGTACCGATTGTATGTACTTTGTATACGATGTAACGGCGAGTATTTTTTAATGTTAGTTCGCGATGTGGGTGTGAAAAACGTAAGAGAATGACGGGGTGAGCTGCGTGGAACCAAAATATTTATCTGATGTAGAATTTCTGAGCAATCAATTTTGTTTATTGTTATGTTATATAAAATGTTGGGTAAGAACCTCTAAAATTAGAACTAGGGCTGTGCGATTATCAAAAAAAATAATCGATTTTCGATTATATGAATTAATCGATTATTTACGATTCGAAATAATCGAATAATCGAAATAATCGATTAATCGAAATAATCGATTAATCGAAATAATCTATTAATCGAAATAATCGATTAATCGTTATTTTCCGAATCGCCTTATTGAAAATAATCAATTAATATAAAAAAGTCAAATAATAATTGATTTTATTCAATATATAAATAACATTAAAATAATATTTAAATCACAAATATTATTAATTTTGACAAGGCAAACTTGAGGATAATACGTAATAGGTGCCTAAAAATATTAAGCCTTAAATGCGATACATGGAGACAGAATCACGGCCAAACTATATCGTTGATTTTGTCGCAAAATATTTTTATAAACCGGTATCTATTCGATTAATCTAAAAATCGTTATTATTCCGATTAATCGAAAAATATTTCGATTTTTGGGTGCCATTGCTTGGAATTGTTGTGACGTCAGTAAATAGTTTCGCATATTTTTATTAGAGAGCGTATCTTGTTTAATTATTTTCTCAGTAAATAATTGAAGAATTTAAAAATGAAATAAATAATATATAATCGTTAGTCCATTTTAAATTTAATCGAAAAATATTTCGATTAATCGATTAATCGAAAACATTTCGATTTTTCGGTTAATCGATTATTAACCGATTAATTATTAATTATTAATCGATAAATCGATTATTTTGCGCACCCCTAATTAGGACCTAAATGTAACAGCATTTTATAATGGCGTCACTGGCTTAAAATCATACAAATAATCGCCCTTTAAAGTTTCTTTACGAACTTAAATATAAAGATTTACGATTACATATAATCACATATGTCAAAACGATAACAAAAAACAGCGTTGTCTGAATTGGGTCCTATAATCATAAACTGCACATCCCATTTTACCACCATAACGATAAACACAAATAACCAAAAAACATTCAAACTTAAAGTTTTAAACTGGAACAGAATCTTATTTGAATTAACCTAATAACAGAATAATTTTATTATTATTGTTTATTTTAGCGTTTACTGCGAAATTTAAAAAGTTGTCACTGCCGTAAAGGGAATGAAAAGAGCTTTAAAATACGATGTCACTTAATCCCTCTTGCCTTTTAAAAATTATAAGTTACTTCACCCCTATTAAGTAGGTTAAAGAAAAACGGTTGAAAATATCTAATAACAGTGTCACCCTCAATAATTTAGTTCCCGTGTCCGAGATATTTTTAAATAATGGGCCTTAGTGCCTAAGAACAACGCGTGACTATGGGGAATTTAAAAAAAAACTGGTCAAAACGGAAATGATCATCTAAAGACATGAAAAAATAAGTACAGTGAAAATATTAAATACTTCCGTTAATACATAATTCAATGACTTCTAATTTGTGTTTTTACTGTCTACGATAGAATATTGATTTTTGGACAAAACAAGAGCACTTACTTAAGACAATTTTTTATGCTCTTCAAGAAAATAATCTTATGTTTCAGATACCACGTTCGTTTTTTAGATACCTAGATCAACTCAATTTTTTCAAATTCAGACCGGAATTTTTTAAAAATTTTTGAGTAGCTTTTGACCTCTTAAAATTATTATCTTGTAAAATACTTAAGAAAATGCCCTTGGTTTTTAAAAATAATAAGTACTTTTCTCATAAAAAAATAAAAACAAGTTTTTCATTTATTCTTTCTCTCTGGAAATCATCGAAATTTGATTAAATTTCTTTTTAACAAATTATTCAGCATTAAAATATGCAACTTTGCCTCCATTTACCAAACTCTCTATCTCTTGTAGTTACCGAGATAGCTAGTGCATCGAATTTGTACAACCCTGTATATAAAAAAAAATCGAAAAACTTACCGACTAATTAAATGCAGCGTTTGCAATAGTTGTAACAAAAAATGTTCACAAAACACTCAAATTATCTTATAAGAAAACTCTATAGGTAAGTCTTTTTTAATTTGAAAATGATTCAATCACTTTTGTTCTTGAAGTCATCAATATTGTTTTTCGGCAGGCTACATACCTAAAGCGCTAAGTCTTTCCTCTTTTATTTTATTCATTTTAAAATTGATAAACCGGAATTAGGAATATTATTATAATCCACCGACGGACTGACCTAAACCTACAAGAATAATTTATGTTAAACTGTGAAAACAGTTTAAAATAAAACTATTTTAAAATAATTAACATCTCGACAGGGCAAACCGTATTCAAAACAGCTGCCATCTAGTATCAAGTAGTGGTAACAAAGACGAAGACCTGATCTGATTGGAACGACAAAATAAAGCACGTGTAAATCCTCCAATCCCGGGCGGATCTGAGGATCTGGCCCGCCACAAAATTTCTGAATTCCGTATGCGTCAGTAAGAGGGGGCGATATATCATTATCTCTTTCGTAAGCGATCAACCTTCGATGAACAGCACGGCCATACATAGAAATCGCCGGCGTTGGGTAGCGCGAAGGAATTTTCGCGGCGTCGGGGAGTTTTTGAACCGTTAGGCGTTATCAGATATTAAATGAACGCAACTTGAATTTTAAATTATTCAGTTACAAAAAGAATGAAGCGTAAAGATGCAAAGCAATGATTATGAGTGCGAGTAAAAAAATAACTTGGTGTACCATGACACTATGGCCCTACTGTACGAGCCGCCACTGCGTGCGACCGATTATAATGTTATCTTTGTTTCGATAACTTAAATTAGTGTTTTACGTTCGGTTTACGAAATCTAGACTAAGGGTACAAACATAGTAGAGCGCCATCGAGCTACTTCACTATGTGTGTACCCTTAACACTTAAAATTCTCGGTCTTGTAAGCCGAGAGTGAAACACTAACTTAAATAGACGAAGACGGTTTAAAAACAGGAAATTAAACTCGAGATCTTAGACAGGTAGGAAGTGTGTCATTTTCAGACCGATCGGAGAGTGCCATTGCTTGGAATTGTTGTGACGTCAATAAGTAGTTTCGCGTGTTTTTATTAGAGAGCGTATCTTGTTTCATTATTTTCTCAGTAAATAATTGAAGAATTTAAAAATGAAATAAATAATATATAGTCGTTATTCCATTTTAAATTTTCATCGACTAATATACCTAGATATATTATTTTATTCGTTTCTTTTATTTCATCGATTATATTATTTATTTTAATGCTAGCAAAATCAGATTTATTATATCCAGTTAATGTAAATGCTATATAATGGGGTTCACCAGTGGCGGCTCGTCAGGTGAAGTAAAAAAATAAATAAAACCAGGAGAAAATGTTTTCGACAATATTAAATAATTATGTACCAATATAGCTACCATTTTAGCCCTTAAAAAATAATTATGTTCGAATTAATAATATTAATTTAATCTCAATATAGCTATGAATAATAGGGCCACGGTTAACTTCGATGGATTTCTTGTGAATTTTGGCACGCCCCAGTCGACCGCCGTGTTCTCTACTCAACAGCATTGGAAGGCAAGCAGAGCCATCCAGTCAAGCGGTTTTGTTTTCTCGTCGCTGTGGTTACGTGACTTCACTGGCGTCCGAAACGATAGACGTCACGCGGCAGCATGAATAAATTTGCATTTTAAAGAAGTGCAATTTGAAAATAGATCAGTCGTATACCATTGTTTTATCAGAGGTTCGGGACGTTCGGGTATTTATTTTTGAGGCTTCGCGTAACTTACGGTTATAAATATCGTTTTTACTGTTATTTACTGTGGGATTAAAAAGTTTTGTTTTTGTTTTTTAGTTAATTCAAAAGTGTGGAAGTACCTACTTGGTTCAATTGTTATTGTGTATTTTAAAAATGAACCCAATTAATGACATAGTTTGTAATTTGTTGGAAACTCCATTCAGTCGTTGGACAGATGAGGATAAGAGAGACGTTTTTTTTACATGGGCGACCTACCTTAAACATAGATTTAAAAAAAGTGGCAGATCCTATCAGATTAATTTTGAGAGTTCCTGGTTTTCAGAATATAATTGGCTATGTAGTAGCGTCGCCTTACAAAAAATGTTTTGTTGGTCGTGTTTACTTTTTTCGAATAAATATTGCGTTTGGAATAGGGACGCATTTACATATTTTTTAAATATGACTAGATCGCTTCATAACCACGGGGGTTCTGAAGAACACTTAAAATGTCAGTTAATGTTAAAAATTTTTGAACACAATCAAAATACTATTGTCGACACTAGACGTCAACCGAAGAATCGATCTGATTCTGATTTACAAAAACTTGCTATGTAAGTACGTAATTAAAATATAAATTAGTCAATGTTTGTTTAAGTACTCGCACTATACCTAGCTCTTCACCATTTTTTAAGACCGCGAGCCGCCACTGGGTTTCACTTACATTCAAGAAGAGCTGATATATATCTGGCCAATTTTTTATCCTTTCCATACCCTGTTGGCAAGGTACTTTTATTTCATTCCAGGAATTCTCGTATTTCAGCGTATAATACAATTTTGGCCCGGGCTTCTATAGATAGAAGTGGATTTATATAAGTCAAAAAAGTATCGAACAAAGAACAGTTCCTTGAGGAACCCCGATATTTACAATTCTGGGTTCGCTTAGTATATCGTTAAATTTTATACGTTACTCCCTGTTTGATAGGTAGCTGTCAAGTAAGTCTAACCGCGAAATACTACAACACTTCAACATGACCAGGAGCTTTTTATGGTTAACAGTGTCAAACGCCGCGGCCAGATCTAAGAAAACTCCAATTCATTTTTTGTTTGTGTCCAGTTCTTCCGTAATACTTTTAACCGCTGTTTGTACACATGGCATCAGTTGTCGCCTTACCAGCACGAACCCAAATTGGACCTCACTTAAAAAATGATTTTAATTGAACGAGTTTTTAAAATTTTTTCAAATATCTTTCCGATGATTTTATATTTTTATTTTTTTATATTTATATTTATTTTTTGTAACACTAATGGGTCGGTAATTTCAAATTTTTGTTTTGTCTTCAGCTTTATGTGTGGGCCGTGACAACGGACGTTTTAAACTGAGTAGGGACAAGGGTTTTTCTAAAATTAACTTAATTATATGCTTAAAGGGTTTTAAGAGGTGTTGCTGACTCCGTTTTATCGTTTGGGCATATATTCCATCTGGGCCGAATGAACTAGAATTATTTAGTGTTGACTAACAATTCGTGTCCTAGTACGGGATTAAGATAAATAGAATTGAAATTTATAGATATATTTTCTGTAATTGTAACTGCGGTATTTATATTTTTAACCATATTTAAATCTGTGTTATTAGTAAGAGTTGCAAAAATTGGAAATTTGTTTATTATCATTAAGTAAAGTTCATTCAGTGTAACAGCCAAGCAGCCCTTAGATCGCTAATATGCAATAAGGTAACTTTAAAACTCCTATTGGAATGTCAAGAGGAACTGGAGTTCCTGGCAAAAGTAAACAAAGTAATACTGCAGTGGGTACCATTACACAAAGGTATTACAGGAAATGAAAAAGCCGATAAATTTGCAAAGAAAGGCTCAGAAAATACATTCTTTGGTCCAGAACCGACACTTGGAGTACCAAGGTGCACAGTACGAGATTTTATAAAGCGATGAATCAGAAGTGAACACAAAATCTACTGAAGCAACAGACTGGAATTACACCACAGCAAAAGCTTCATTGGGGATCCAGATCCAAGACTTACGAAACAGTTGCTTCAAATGAACATAAATCAGCTAAGAACTATTACAGAAATTCTGACTGACTGCCAAGAACCATCTGCACAGAATGCAACTGTACAATGGAGACCTTGACTACAGATTATGCGGACAAGTCAGGGAAACTGTGCAGCACATAGTTTGCTATTGCGAGTCACTAGATCGGAAGATGAAACAAATACTCGGGCAAACAAAACTGGAACCAGAGGATATCCATACCTTCTCCCCAGTGGACCTACACAAACTAGTGCAAGGAGCTGGAATGACGGAGTGGGTGTAACAACCAAACAGGGTAAGCACAATGGACTAAACCTGGCCTAAGTAAACCGGCGCACCGACAGGCCCTTAAAAAAAAAAGAAGTTCGTTTGTCGTTAACAATCTGTAATTTATCTTTAATATTATTTTTTTATTGGTAGCCCTCGAAATTAAACCTTTTTTAGTTATTTTTATTTTTTTCAATTTGGGTTATATTTTGATTTATTTAAAAATTTGTTTAGCTTATTCCTATTTCTGATACTCATGCTCAGTTTCTAGTTTATAGTATTGATTTAATCTTTTTTTCCATATTTTATTAATATAATGAGACCCATGGTTTTATTTTTTGGTATTTTTGTATAAATGTTTTGTCTAAGATTTTTCTAGTTAATAATTAAAATTATTCATAAAAAGGTTTGTAGCCTTTCTGCGGATTATTTAAACTCAATATGTGATTCTAGTTTTCGGTTTTTAATGTGTTTTTTAAGATTTTTAAAATCGATTTTGGGAATAGCATTTTCAGTAATCTTTGAGCATCCTGTTTTTCTGAAATTGTAATTTACATTTAGTAGGACAGGGCAGTGGTCTAATATGAAAGTTAAGAATATAAGAATTAAACCTAAAACTTGGATTACTTTTAGATAATTTTTTCAAAAAAATGTGATCAAAACATGTCTTACTTTTAAGCGTAAGCGTGTGGAATTAAAGATATAAGGTATAGAGCCACGTTTGGCTAGTACAGAAGAATATGTATTTACGTTGTATTTAAGGTCATTTTCATTAATTAAATTAATGTTGAAAAAAAGTGAAGGTATTTGCGAAGTAATCAGTCTTAAAGTTATTTAATTTGTATTGTCTAGTCGCTATTCTAACCAAATTAACCCAAACTTTACTTTGCTCTTTTTGTTCGTGTTCTTAACTACAATGGGGGCATGTTAGTTTTTTGACGTATTAGGTTTTTTTGTGGTAAAATCCTTGATATGGAAGCACCTGGGACAGATAAACCGGAAATCGTTTCCATCCAATAAATACCTTTTTTATATTTATTAATTGCCGAAACCTGTGTAATATTCTCAAAATATAGTGCTTGGACTACCATTCTTTCCTTGTTTTATAAATGTTACTTTAAATTATCTTAACATGTCATTCTGTTGTAAGATTGTCTCTTCAATTTCTTCTTTTGATAAAAATTTGTTATTTTTACTCTGGGGTTTTTCATGTTGAGTAAAAGTCCTTTAATTTTTCTGCGGATATCTTTACAAGGACTACTGTTACTTCTTTAGTTTTACATCTAATAATCACTGCTCCGGATAATATTGGTTTTTAAATTTTTTATAGCAATTTTAATTCGAGAGGAGTTTATATTTTTCATAATATCCTTTTTGGTTTGTTGTGTGTCTTGCTTATTTTTAGGTTTAATTATTATGTCCGGTATGTCAGTATCGGTAGCGGAGGTTCTTTGAGTGTCTCAGTATATGTTGGTTTTGATAATCGGCAATTTTTTCCAGTTCCTTAATTTTTTCTTGTGAAATTCTAGTTAATTTATTTTTGTCGTTAATAATAATTTCTTTGTCCTCAATGGTATACTGTAAACTATCTGTAAACTCGCTACATTACGTACAGTAGAATTTGAGAACGCGTTTTTGCAAAGGCATACATTTTTGTTCTTTTGATAATAAATCAGAACAATCTGAACATACTGGTCTATTACACGAGTCACAAGCATAACAAGGGTCTTTAAGTTTTTTACTTGGTTGTTTTATAATCCTACAGATAAAACATTATATGGTTTACTATTCACAATTTACACAGCACTTGTTTACCATCTGTGATACTTGGACCTTTTCAGGTTAAAAATGTTTAATTTATTGACTCGACTAGACCGACCGGTCGGCGGTACATCTTTACTCGACAAATGCTAGGATGGAATTTAAAATATCTCAAAAATAATTGAAATTAGGCATATGACATTTTATACAAAATACGAGTAGAGTTTTGCAAGGAGTTGGAATTTAATACCCAACCCAACTTCATTAGATCTCCGATGCTTAGTGCGGCATACACCGCAGAAGGATTTTAACAACTTATTAAAATCAGCCACTACTGTTTAGAAACCTGCTCAGTCGTCCAAGTTGTAAGGTGCTTAGTTCCTCCAGGCTATAGAAAAATGGTTCACCCAGAGCAGTAAACCTTCTTCTTGCGAGGCCAGGGCATTCACGCAGAAAATGTTGAATACTTTTCTCATCTCAACACAGAACAGACCCGGACTTGTGGAATTAAATCTCTATTATATTCGCTGTTTTTTTCTGCCATTCCTTATACTCCAATATAATTTTAAACTGTGCATCTTAACGATCTCTACAACTTTTGTATTTCGAATTTTTATCTTATTCTTAAGATAAAGAAGAAAATTAACTTTACTCTATCGTTGACTATCCTGTACAATTGGGTAAGTATATAAAGTAAATAATTTTTATTCTAATGGCCCTTCTTATTGAATATTGTTAATCGTTTACATATTTTATAATAAATTAAGATTTATTTTTAAAGGGATGATTTATATTTTCTTATCTCCATTACAGAAATCCATTTACAAAGTTCCATGACTATATTATGTTGATTGATTACCATATATTTTGCATGCAGTGTTTTATAATAACAAACATCTTGGAAGTTTCAAATATCTTTGTTTGGTTGAAAAGTTATTCATAAGAAAGTTTCTCAATATTGTCAACTCACAATGATATATTACACGTCTGGATGTATAAATTTTAATAAATTTAGCATCTTTTGGACTATATAAGTTCACAGACAATGAGTACTTCATATAGATGACGGAATTTAAAAACAATATGAGCCATAAAATCTACTGATATATTTTGGTGATTTAGAAGCTTACTGCTGGAAATATTGCTTAGCAGTCAAGACTTTTTTTCTTAGTTTCGTAAATAAGAATTGTTCTTAATTTGATTGTTATTGGATCTGATGAAATGAGAGAAAATTCCTCTTCTGTACTTATTGTTTTCGGTTTGAAAAACTGATACAAGTTAGCGCTGCCTCGCGGGATTCCTGTAATTGTGACGAATGCCTTTACAGGTGATTTCCTCTTAACATTTTTAATTATTTTTATAACTTTGTTAGAGGTGCTAGTATGCTTAAAAATATCTAACAAAGACAAAGATGTCGCTCCGTGCAATATCTTGCTGGTGTGCCCCACCAAATACTGTATACGCACTATAAGCAGTTTTGAGTTGCTCTTTTCTTTCGTCGGATTCTAACTCTGCTGATTAGCCATGATATGGCGAAACGCGTCTAGGGGTAAATATCTGATGAAATGAAATTCTACTTCTGTACTTGATTGTTTTTGTTTCTACATTTCCTACACCATCCAGGATATTTTTTTCTTCAACACAGTGTTTATTTGTCCCATCTATTTATCTATTCCAAGTACAAATTTAACCAGATACTCGAACCAAGCCGCAATAGAACTGAAACGATACTTTTCAAATTAGGGTATAGATGTTAATCTACACATTTAAATAAAAATAAATTTATGCAACCAACAATTGTCATTTTGTTTTGGTTTTGTCAATCTAAAATCGGCGGTCTCAAAACAAACAAACAAAATGAAGAAAAATACGGATAGATAAGATAACAACTAACGAGTCTAATGAAGAGACATTTTTTCAACCTTCTTATTAGGTGGGCTGAAAAGTTCGTAGGCTGACTCATAGATGGCGTTACTAGAATTAAATCCATGTGATTTTTACTAACCTTCAAAAGATACGTGTATAAATTGCACAGCTGCCGGATAATTAGTTCGTGAGATATAGCATTGTGAATGAACCACTTTTTGTTATTGTGAAAAAATGGATAAAAAAGAATTTCGTGTGTTAATAAAGCATTGCTTTTTGGCGAAAAAAAATACTGTTGAAGCCAAAGCTTCCCCATCCACCATATTCTCCATCTGGCCCCCAGTGACTTTGTCCTGTTTGCAGACCTTAAAAGAATGCTCGCTGGAAAGAAATTTAGCACTGATGAAGGGGTAATCGCCGAAACTGAGGCCTATTTTGAGGCTAAAGAGAAATCGTACTATAAAAATGACATCGAAAAATTGTATGACCGCTATAATCGTTGTATCGCCCTCGAAGGCAACTATATTGAATAATAAAAGCGAATTTTGTCGAAAAAATATTTTTTACTATGTTAGCCTACGAACTTTTCAGCCCAACTGATATATTTACTTAAACACAGACACAGTACCGTAAGTACCCGTTATTTGCTAATTTGAAGTTTCTTTAAGTGGTTTGTTGGATTATACTGCTATACTTTCCTAACTATTCGAAATGTTTTTTATTTACTTGGCTCAGATCTTTTAGGTCCGCTAGATCCATCTTCTGGTAACTTTACCAACAAGATAACTTCCAAAAAAACCATTGTTTAGACAATTATTTCCATAGAAATTATCTGATGGGTAAAGTTACCAGGAGATTGATCTAGCGAGTTGTCAATTCAAAAGTTCAGTAGAATGACTAGCGTATAAATTTCAGAAGCAGTAACCTCAGGTTCATAGCCAGTTAGTAGGTAACGTCATAAAAGAAATCCCAATTTGTCTTTGTTTTATTGGAGCAACAGTTTTGTGGTATTTCTTGACCGATTATAATCTATCAATCTATGGCAACACAATGGCAAGTTTTGGTTTAATAATAATGTTTTTTCAAAGATAAGTAAAATCAACTTTTAATTATTAAAAGCCACTGCATTCAAACATGTCAGTGACTTTTATATAATATAATACATTTTTTTCCTTAAGTTAATGCCTAATGTAGTGTTTGTTTTTTAGAACTCTAATTTAGCTAAACAATGTGACTCTAATGTAAGTCTGGTCCCATTATCAAAGAGAAAACTAAATAGAGCTATCTAAAACAATATTTGATTAAATATAAACAAAGGATGCGAAATTACTTCAAACTGCAACAATTCTATACAACTATTCTATTTTATAATAAAGGTCTATAAACAACAGTCTTGGCTCTTGAGGACAATAAACCTATGTTGGTTTTTGACATTAGTCAAACCTGACACATGACTATACCATGGGAAACATAAAATTAAAAACCTAACATCCATTTATTTTATTAGAAATTTTTTAAATTTCTAATTAACCGAAAGTATTACTAACTACATTTTTTTTTAATCTACCGAGAAAAACACATATCTTCAGTAAGGACAATACTAGCACTTTCTACCAATTTACATTTTCCTAATACCGGTTCATTATATAACATTTTGACGTTATTCCATTCTATTTTATTAACTGTATCTCAAATATGGTAACATATTCTACTTTTAAAAATGTGTTTAACTATTTTGTCTCACCTTTAAATATTCAGAGTACTAGTTCCTACATAAACAATAGTAATACCTAAGAATACGTTTATTGATGTCTTTATTAAATAAAGTAATTATTTAAACTAAATCGTCTGCGCAACTCCCTTCTCTATGACTAAATCATTGTCTGCAAAATTCCCAGTGTTATGGGAATGGCAAAGTATCATATCATATACATAATGGACAAATCTAACGAGAAGGTAGGAATTCCAAGATGTGAAGTCATAATCTGCAACAGCGGAAATAAGTTTCTGGAAGCAGTGGCGGCTCGTATAGTAGGGCCACAGTGCCATGGCCCTACCTATCTGTACACCAAGCTTTTTATTTCTCATTTATAATTATTATTACTTTGTCTCGCTACGCTTTATTCTTTTTGTAAATGTGAATAATTTTTAATTGAAGACGTTGATATCTATTAACGCCTAACTATGCAAAAACTCCCTAATGTGTGCGTGACGCCGCGAAAATTCCCTGCCGCTCCGCTGCTCCGGCAAACTCTGTATTTAGCACGATGTTAAACCCGTAAAGAGAAAGACTAACATCAATGAATATATCGCCCTCTCTTACTGACGCGTAGAGAAATCGACCTGGTCTGGCCAGATGCTCATATGATGTTTTATTTTATCAAAAGTAAAGAGTCCCAATCGGGTTAGGACACTACTAGGCTATATAGTTATGCTTTCGGCTTTGATACCGTTACTAGCTACTAGGTAGAAGCTGTTTTTAAAACGGTTTTGCCTGTCGAGATATTAATTTTAAAATATTTTTCTTTTAAACAGTTTTTACTATTTAACATAAATTATTTTTTTGTAGGCGAGATCTGTGCTTGTAGGTTAGCTATAGATTAATCTGTTAGTGGATTATATTCCTGATTCCGGGTTTAGATGTATCAGTTTTAAAATGAATACAATGAAATACTTTAGGTAGGTATGTTGTCTGCCGAAAAATTTTTTGTAAAGAATATTGCCAACTTTAAGAACAAGTGATTGAATCATTTTCAAATAAAAAACAAAAACTTATGGAGTTTTTTTATAAGAAAATTTGAGTGTTTTATAAAAATTTTTTGTTAGAACAACTCGAATACCTTATTAAATGCTTCATTTAAGTCGGTAAGTTTTTTTTGATTTTTTATATAGGGTTTTACAAATACGATGCATTAGCATTGATATCTCTGTAACTATATAAGAGATAGAGAGTTGGTTAAATAGAGGCAAAGTTGCATATTTCAATCCTGAACAATATTCAAATTTCGATGACTCGCGGAGATATTCGAAAAATTAAAAAAAAATGCAGGTCCATAGTTAAAAAAAATAAGTTGGGTAGACCTTAAGTTGATATAGGCATTTAAAAAACGAACGTCGTATCTGAAAAATAAAACTATTTTTTTCAAGAGCATAAAAACTTGTCTTAAGCAAATGCTCTTGGTGGTTTTTTAAAATAATCAATATTTTGTCATATAGAAAATTCAAACAAAAATATATTTCTTTGTTTTTTTTCGAATAATTCAGCATTAAATTATGCAACTTCACCTTCATTTAACCAAATCGCTATCTCTTATAGTTACCAAGATAGCAATGTTAATGCATCGAATTTGTAACACCCTGTATTCTCATTAAAGATTTTTGACTTGATATTTTGGCCCCACCTGTATCGACTATCAGGAGCCGCCACTGTCTGGAAGAAGTAGAAGAAATATTACCACAGCGATGCTGCCCCAGTTTTAGTTTCTCAGTCTGCTAGAGAAACTACTGTAATGTCTCTGAGAAATCGAATAAGTGATTAGAATATCTAAAAAAAGTCATATTCAGGAATTTCTAAGAAAAGCAAATAAGTTTTTTCCATGCAAACCCCACTTAAGCCAGATATTAAAATAGGAAGATGATGCGAAAAGACTAGATTTTTGTATATGGGTTGGCGACCAAATGTTAGGTGAAAATATCCATTTCTATAAATTTGTTGTTTTCCGATGAATATGCATTTTCTTAAAAATTTATTCATTACAAACCTGAAAATGGAACTAACTATGATATAAAAAAATATAAAACGCTTAGTATTATTTATTCCTTTGTTTTACTAAATGTTTAATAAACGTAGCATTTACAAAAATAAAGGAAGCTTAATTGGTAAATTCTATTTTTACATCAAAAAGATACTATTGGACATTCAAGCAAATATTTCAGGACAATCATTGCTTTATATTTTTATAGCTGTGTTCGTTGATCCCTTCAAATTTAATTAAAATAAATTTATAGAAAAATATATTTCTTTGAGAGATAAAAATTGTTTTTAAAGAATGAAATTGTTTTTTTATTGATATTATTTTTATTTATAAAAAATACTTGTTAAGATATACCGGGTGGTCATCATGGTTGGAAACATAGGAAATCCTATGCAAGTTTTAGACTGCTAATCTGTTGACTTTAGAGCGGGGTTGTAGGGAGACTTTTTTAGGGGCTCTGTGTGGTAACACAATTCGCTTGTGGTACGGGAATATCTAAATAATGCCTTTTATGGGCTAGGTCTCCTGACCTCTCACCAAACGACTTCTCTAGGGGCATTAAAAAAAATCTCTATAAATGTATTAGGTTTAGTTAAAAAATTCAATTTTAATGAAATCAGAAAGACTTTCCAACTCCAGGAAAAGGGAATAGCACGCGGTAGCGGTCGAGCTGAAATAAAAAAAATTATTTCTAAAAAGTCTAAAATGAAAGAATTTTTTACAATTCAATTTTTATATTTCTACTTTCACTATGTTTATTCGTAAACCAATGAGGTTTACATCCAGTAAAAAATAAAATTTAATTTCTAATTAATTTTTTATTAGTCTTCTTCCTCACACTTACATTCACTTCTTCTCCATATTTTTTTCTCTAATGACTAGCTAATAGTTTTTTTTGCTTAATGATCATTCCCTTTCACTTCATTCTTATCTTTCGACAGTTCTTCCACACAAAGATGTTAAATCTTTCATTCTACCTTTAAAGTTTTCACAGTGCCTTAAGCCTCAAACCCCTATACTTTTCTTATTCACAATGCAATGTGTGTATCGGTTTCCTCATCGTTCCACTCATTTTATACCGAACCTATAATTGTGTTGCTCAGTTAGGGTGATATCTACTGGTCTTTTCTTCTTTTAATTTTTCTCCTGAAAATGAATGCTTCTGCATTCAAAACATGTAGAGAAGTTGATTAAAATATTTCTATAATATATCAGTGGAGGAAGACTTTGTGTTCTTATTTTTACCTTCTATATTCCCACTCCACTTTAAGTATATACTAGTTCTTCAAGTTAATGTTTGTTTTATTTAAAAACATTACTTTAATGCAGTGTAAAATGTATCTGTAAGATTTTTAAAAAACCTACCGTTTGCAAATTATATTTGACAATGACAACTCACAAGTGGCCAAGTCCAATAAATGCTGGTGTCCACAGTATCACCTATTAAATTCCAATAAAAAACCTACTACAATCCTATTCAAATAAGTAAAATCGGGTTGCTTAAAATTGTACAAACTCCGCATGTGCACTCACCACACACAGACCCTAAAAAAGTCTTTCTAAAGCTCCGCTCTAAAGTCAACAAGAAAACGAATATTTAGACAGTCTAAAACTTGCATGAGATTTCCTATGTTTACAACCACGATGCATCACCCGGTATATTATAATACACATGGCCTAGGATAATAAGATTCCGTACTCCAATTGCAGACGCTACACAATCAGTCGGACTGCCAGTTTTCAATCCTTAAAGTCTGCCCTATACGATCAGTATTACTGTTATTCTCCTATTAAGACTGTTAGTGTAGGGTCTGCAATCAACCAAATCATAAATTTCTTGAAATTTATACCACAGCACTTCCCCAAATTTCATTTTATTTAACTAAAATAGTGGAATTTAGTGTCCGTTAAATATATAATGAAAAGAAGCTTAGCGGCAAGCGGACAGAGTAGTGCGTCTATCTTTTGCATTAAAGTACACAGGGACGCCAAAAGTAATGGGTTCCCTGGGGCACAGGTAGACAATGACAGGCTGTTTCGTTCTTGTTAGTACTAATCAGAAAGTCATGACCTGTAAGCAACTCCCAATACAGCGAGACTGTTCTTTTCAAGGAGTTTTTAAAAATAAAAACGCGATGAAAACCCAGTAACGCCATCAGTAGGAATCAACTTTAATGCAAAAGATAAGTTATGATGCCTAATTTAAATCATTCTTTAAAATTTTTAGTAGGAAGTTCGGAAGTTGAGTCGTAAAAAAATATACTGTATAACTAAAGTGGATTGTCCATATGGCGCTCGGAAGTTTAAGCACGACGCCGTAGGCGATAGGCAATTGACTTCCTCGTGCGATATGGACATCATATTCACTCATGTTATACAATAGTAGTTTATACAACAAACTTCCGAGCGCAATATGGGCAATCC